>CM068954.1:149021581-149033013 GCA_035128595.1 Eptatretus atami
GTACGGTGATGTGATCACTTTCGCCGTTGTCAATTTTCTAGTGCGCTTATTGATTTAATATGTTGAGCGGCAGCCTATTAACTTATTTATGATTTGATAAACCCCGCACTCGAAATCTGGACGAGTGTTCCCAACATCACCTCATTGTCATATTTCGAAGATTGAATTAAAAAAAATTAAAACAGGGAGGTCTAGGAAGCATCTGACGGTAACGTTACATTACCGCTCTTCTTGTTACACTGCGTTTCCGACTTATGAGTACTTACAAGTAAGCTTCCGTGTGTGGACGTGTGTCAACGGTATCGCGTTACGTGCCTACAAAACATGTTACTCTAGGTAGAAATAAGTTGGGTACGCTAAAACATTACTCGACGTGTTTCGACTTATGCAGTAACTTACAAGTACGTGTTCAACGATGCGTAAACGTGCCTACTAACTTATGGCAGCCGTCTATGTTCGGTAACGTGTGAGTCATACGCTGGCATACGTTCGAAAAATTTCAAGCAGGAAAGATGTTTGTCTATACAGCTCGGTCGTAACTACTACGACGTATGCCAGCGTACTAAGACGTATGCCCAGCGTGATCTTATACGTATACAAACTTTACCCATAACGTATGTTGACGTGTGCCAGTCATTTGTTAGCCATAATTTTTTTTCATATCGTCAGGATTACGCGGTTCTAAATCGTCATTGGTGTGATCAGGGCCTTTAGTTGGAGAGTGGATTTATGATTAACTGTGAGGCTTCAAAGTTATGTAAGTTTGGTGTTGGAAGAACGGGCTGGAGTTGGTTGCCAATGTGAAAATATATCAGTGATGACAAAATATTATGATCCTACTGCTAATTGCTGTTGGTCCTCTGTGTGCCACCAAAACAGTGCCGAACCGCCGAGGCATGGTCTCCAAAGACCTTCTTAAGGTTGTCCTGTGTATTCAGGCACCAAAACATTAGCAGCAAGATCCTTCAAATCCTGTAAGTTGTGAGGTGGAGCCGCCGTGGATCGGACTTGTCGGTCCAGCACATCCCACAGATTGCTGCAATCGGATTGAGATCTGGAGAATTTGGAGCAGGGTAAACCGTGAACACTTCATCAGTTCCTCAAACCATTCCCAACAATGTGTGCAGTGTGGCAGGGCTTGCATTATCCTGCTGAAAGAGGCCACTGCCATCAGGGAATACCATTGCCATGAAGGGGTGTTACCTGGTCTGCAACGTACCATGTTTAGGTAGGTGACACTGTCAAATTGACTGTCCACATGAATGGCCGGACCCAGGGTTTCCCCAGCAGAACATTTGGTGCCAGAGCATCACATTCTCCTCCATTCTTGGCTTGTCTCCTCACTGTGGCAGTTGGTGTCGATCACTTCCCAGGTAAACGGCGCCACACGGTACATGGCATCCACGGATCTAAAAGTAAACGGGATTCAGTTCTGGACCGTGAACCGTTTCTACCCGCTTCCAAGGTCCAGTTCCGCACGCTCGTGTGCCATTGTGGGCTTTTAACGGTGGACAGGGGTCATCAATGGGCACTCTGACCGGCCTGCGGCTACGCAGATCGCTTGTGGTGTCCCATATCGCAGCAGGTGCAAATGCACTGTGGATTGTGACACATTCCGCCCGTGACCACCATTTAAAATTTTCTGATCTGGTGGCCAACAGTGGATTCTGGTCTGGTTCGGACCAGACGGGATAGCCTTCGTTGCCCTCGCGCATCGATGACTCTTGGCGCCCAACACCCTGTCCGCCGGGTTTGTGGTTTGTCCTCCTTGGACCACTGTCGGTAGGTAACTCAACCATGCTAACAGGGAGCCCCCCCGAAGCCTTGCCGTTTCAGAGATGCTCTGACAGTCGTCTGGCCATAACAATTTGGCCCTTGTCAAAGTCGCTCAGGTCTTTACTCCTGCCCATTTTAGTGGGCAGATATAACAGAAATTTTTTGAGAGGAATCGTGCAAATGATGATACAAGCATCAAATTCGGCACATTTGTTCTCCAGGATTTAATCAATCTGCCTGATTGGCCCATTTGAAAATCCATAATTTTGAAAAATTTGAAAAAAAAAAAATGAAGTCAACTATCACGAATCACATGTTGGATGCTGCTGAGATTGGTGAATGTTCAGAAGAACATCATCAAAGACGTTAACAAGTCTGCCATGGCAGTTTTTCTTCCCTTTACCGCGGAAGGCAGACACGACGTCACTCCAGTGAACGCATGGAAGTATGGGATCCCTCGAGCTTCTCAGGCCGCTATTGCAGAAACCTACCTCATGGACTGGAATCCATACGTGCCTTGGCATCTGGCCAAAGGCAATGAACACATTGTTTCGAAGACCTAGTTCTGAGGATGGCCAGTACAGCATATTGCTTATGACTAGTACGTCCGTGTCATTAGCCTTAATGATAATGGAAACTTGCTACCCATCCGTCGTTGCATCCCTGGCGTGTACAAATATTCGAGTGTAGCTTCTTCATGACAAACATGGAGACACAGCAATCCCAGTTGGAACTTTTACTTTTGTTGCCATTGGCATCTCCTTTTGTACAATGACTGTGCTTGTGTCGTCTGTGCTTCACACATCTTTTCCCGCAAGGAAGTGAAACAAGCTGTCTTGTTGCTTGTCATCTCGAAGAAAGCTCTCCGTTACTTAGGGTCTTACTGGTTCCTGTCACTCTCTTCTGATTCCTTGCTCCCTTTTCGACCTTGCCTCGGACTTCAGACTTGACTTCCTTGTACAACCATCAACACTACTTCACCCTCTTTGCGTACCTGGCGCCATAGGATTCCACCTTTGGGATGATGTTTTCTTTAGCAAGTCATCAAATATCTTTGAAATGCGTGGAGGTAGGGCCACTTGATATAAGTGCCTGAGGCCATCAATGATGACTGCATCTCCCTTGATCTCTGTCTGGGGATGTTCACTTGCGCTTTCAAGAATTTCAGCCAGCCTGTGACTTCAAAATTTTTTTAATTTTTTTTTATTTTTTCAACTTTGGATTTTCAAATGGCCAATCGGAGGCCAGCATTGATCAGAAAGCCCTGCATGAACAGAAATCCAAATTGCATGCTTGTATCATAATGCACGATTTTTTCTACTATCTACTACACTATTTCTCCTGTATGCAACACATCAACTTATCAAGAACTGACTGTTGACTTTGCTGCTAAATATATCCACCCCTTGGAGGTGCCATTGTAACAAGATAATCATAAGTTATTCCGTTCACCTGTCAGTGGTCATAATGTTTTGGCTTCATCTGTGTGTGTGTGTGTGTGTGTGTTGTGTGTGTTTGTGTGTGTTGTGTTGTGTGTGTGTGTGTATATATAACATATACACCAAAACCAACAACACACTCAGTAATACCTTGGACAGAGCCTGGTGTTGGGCTCAGTGGTTAGTGGCGGCTTGGGATCCTAGGGTCCTGAGTTCAAGCCCCATCGGCCGCTGAATGAATACACCAGGGGGTTTTGGCTCAGCCTGTCATCCTTCCGAGGTCGGCGAAATGAGTAGCAGTTCCAGTGTGTGTACTGGTATGGGCACTGCATCAGGCGACACAGTCGCGCTTCAAGAAATGATAGCTACCCCGGCAGCTAAGCTGCCATACGACCACCACCAGTAATACCTTACCAAACGCTGTTTCTCAACATGCTGTTTCAGTTTTACGCTCCTTATACATTATGACTCAACCTCCCTAATCCACTCACTGGCTTCAGACATCCAAAATGTTGCACCCCGGTGTTTCACAACAACCAGTCCGGACATGCCCCAGTCCATGACGCTTCCTTAACGGTCTGCAAAGGCTTTCATTGCATTTCACTTTAAAGGGTGAAAAATAAATCACTCGGTTTTATATTAAATTAATGTACTGTGAATGAATCCATATTTCACAAAATCCAAATCACTACCCAACACAACAGTTCGCCTAAATTTACATTCCACTCCAGCAGCTCCGCTTCAGGTATTCCATTTAACCTGATGTTTTGCGCATGCAGTACTGTGCAGTACCGTCCTGCATAAACCCTGTAAAAGGTGCTTTTGGATGTTTTTTTTTTAATTTTTGTTAATTTAAAAAAATTAATATTTAGGTAAACATAACAGAGAGGAGGATTGTGATAAAGTAATGAAAGTGATATAAATGTTCACAAACGGACACCATGTGAGAACTCGTGTGATACCATTTCCTGTTCTTCCTGCCAAACTTGTTCTGAACACATCCAGTCTGTGTGCTTGGTTTGCTCAACGAGTTGACATTGTTACGGCCACGGGTACCGAGTGTACCATGAGGTGGTTAGTCCTCATTTCTCCTCAGAAGAACCGGACCTGGGGCCACCGCTCATAAATTACTTCATGATATGGTGGGTTGCTTAGGGCCCTGTCCCCCTTGACGTTTAGCCAGCGTATGGCAACGTATCAAAATGTATGTAAAATGCTGGCGACGCTGAACTATTGATGTTTTTTCAGTTTTGCGCGTATTCATAACGAGTTGACGTATGCATAACGTTATAGTAACGTACACAGAACGTTTCGATAACTTGTAGATAACTTATACCAACGAATGCTTAGCGTGTTGTCGCGTTCACAACGTATGCCCACAGATAGTTAACGTATGCATAGCGTGTGCAGCGTATCGCCGACGTGACGGTGGCGTAGGCTATTAATAGGCTGCCGCTCAACGATTTAAATCATAACCGCACTAGACATCGAAGTATCAACATCACCGTCATGCCCTGTCACACCTTGACGTTTTAGCCAGCTATGCCAACGTATGAAAAATTTGCCGAATACGGGCACACGTCGAATACTTATGGGTAAATTTTGTATACTAAGAGCACGCTGGCATACGTCGTAGTACGCCGAGCTCGTCGACAAATTTTAAGCATGCTCAAAAATTTCGACGTATGCCAGCTATGACACACACATTCCGCATACGCTGGCCATAAGTTGTAGGCACGTTACGATCGTCGACACACGTTACTGTAAGTTACTCATAAGTCGAAACACGTCGAGGTAAAGTTTAGCGTACCCGAACTTATTTCTAACCTATGAGTAACGTGCTTTGAACCTATGTGTAACGTATCTCCAACGCATATTGACGTATGTAGACAAATTTGATTGACGCTTTCCGGACGACCACAGAACTTACTGAATGTTTCTAACTTACAGCACCGTATAATGGCGTATTGGCAGCGTTTAGAGATTGGTATATAAAATAGGGCTTCACAGGAGGAACCCGTCAGTGTTTCAGACTCCATGGTGAGTAGATGTCCATTCAGTAGATCAGTAGTAGTAGTAGCTGGAGGTAGTAGTAGTAGTAGTATGTGAGCTTTCAGTAGTAGTAGTAGTAGTAGGTCCATGTCAGTAGTAGTAGGTGAGCTGAGGGAGTGTGTGGGTGATGATGGATCCTCCTTGCTCGCGTCCCATGGCCACGCCAGGAGACTTCTTTGCAGCATTCTTCGAAGTTTTCTTCGCATTTTTTTTTTTAAGTTTTTCTACGCTGAACTTATGAGTTTGTTTTTTTCAGTTTTGGGCGTATTCATAACAGTTGGACGTTGCATAAGTATTAGTAACGGACACAGAACGTTTCGATTAACTAGTATGTATAAGTTATACCACAATCTTAGCGTTTGTCGGCTACAAGGAGGCCAACGATAGTCACGCAGTGTTTCCAACCGGGGTTCCCGGAACCCTAGGGGAATCCCGCAGAGAGGTCGCTAGGGGTTCCGCGAGAAACAGTAATAAATAGGCTATGTATTTTGAGTCGTTTTGTGTGATTTAATATTCGTATTTTACTATACAACGTACGGCATATTGGTGGAAACTCCTTGTTATTATAATAGAGGCTTCAACCTTATATTTTACAATTATAACAACCATAGGGAATGTATTAACGATGTCTATATGGCTCCAGTGTGAAACCGCCCTCCACGGTAGTGGACGTCCTGTACGCGGCGGGGTCGTGTACATGAGTGACTGACTCAGTAGGACGCATGCACGGTGTCCATCTATCTTCTCTGTGCTTCCTAGCGCGAAGTGTTCTCTCTCTCTCAAGGTATTTCTGTTCACTTTATTGCTTCAGCTTTGTATTTTTATCAATTACATGGTGTGTTTTTTTTTTTTGTGAATTAAAACCTCGGTGTGAGTCTCATAAACGAGCAGTGTTTTTTTTTCATTGCCAATAAATTTGACAAAAAGGGGTCATTTTTCCTAAACCAGGTATCCGGAAAAAAAATATTTTATCTATACTGATAAAAATATAAAGCTAGATATTAATAATGGTATATAATAATTTTTATGCAGGGGTTCCTGAGACATGAAAACTATTTCAAGGTCCACAAGGTAAAATGTAGAAACTCTGGTCTAACGTATGCATAGCCGCGGCAGCGTATCGCCGACGATCACGTGGCGTAGCCTATTAATAGGCTGCCGCTCAACGATTTAAATCGCTGCCACTCGACTATTTAAATGGACGCTGCCGCTCACGATTTAATCATAACCAAGCTAGACATCGAATTCACATATCGTCACGCCGAGAGAAAACTTCGAAGAATGCTGCCAAGAAGTCTCCTGCCGTGGCCGTGGACGCGACGCAAGGAGGATCCATCATCACCCACACCCTCCCCATCACGCTCACTACTACTACTGACATGAAGTACTAACTACTACTACTATTACTGACACGCTCACCTACTACTACTACTGATACTACTGACATGGACATCTATTCACCATGGAGTCTGAAACACTGACGGGGCCCATTTTTATATACCAATTCCCCTAAACGCTGCCAATACGCCATTATACGGTAGCTGTAAGTTAGAAACACGTTCAGTAAGTTCTGTGGTCGTCCGGAAGACGTCAATCAAATACGTCAATATGCGTTGGAGATACGTTACACATAGGTTCAAAGCACGTTACTCATAGGTTAGAAATAAGTTTCGGGTACGCTAAACATTACCTCGACGTGTTTCGACTTATGAGTAACTTACAAGTAGCATGTGTCGACGTGTGTCAACGATCGCATAACGTGCCTACAACTTATGGCCAGCGTATGGGGAATGTGTGAGTCATACGCTGGCATACGTCGAAAAATTTTGAGCATGCTTAAAATTTGTCGACGAGCTCGGCGTACGACGACGTATGCCAGCGTGCTTCAGCGTGCTCTTAACGTATACCAAACTTACCCATAACGTATTCGATGTACGCCAGCGTTTTAGACAAATTTTTCATACGTCGGCATACGCTGGCTAAAACGTCAAGGTGTGACAGGGCCTTAAACAACCACGAACGCCAATCATCCTTTTTTAGGCGACCAGTGTGGGCGGAGCCTCAAGCAGACCAGCCAAATCCAGCTTGTCTATTGGCGCATCGCTGCACGTGACCTTCAACCGTCAATTCTCACGATCATTTCTTCCTCACCATCGAACAAGACAACTCCCAATTAACACCGGCCTTGCTTACGACGTCATGTTCAGGGCACTGGACAGGTGCCAGAGGGCGGCTATTTGCCGGAATTGCCGAGCGAAAACGTGGGGCACTCACAAAACGTCAACGACGACCATCGCCTCCCCGTTCGGCCCGACACAAGCAGGAGCCAGCCAGCGTCCATGGAGCTGTCGAACGGGGCGTCGATGATCCACAGCCATGTCTGATCGTCAGAATCACTGTCCAGAAAAAGCTTGTGTGTTTCATCAAATGTCCTCCAAGTCCAGAGTGTAAATAAAGCGTCCATTTCCAAACCAATGTGCCCTGATAGAAAGGGAATGTGTTCTCCACCCTTCTCCAATGCATCAGAGTTAAAATCCCACCAGACAAGGGGATAGGTCTATTCTGAACATGCATTTATGGAAATAACTGAGGACCTGGATGTTGTGTGCATTCGTGTGATATGATTCTGAAATCCATAACAATATAATTTTTTTTATTGCCATTTCATTTGTGCCTGAAAGTTAGAAATGTCGCAGCCCAAGAAAATGAAATGAAGCATTTCCCTTCAAATTAAATTGAATATTTTTAAACGTTAAAGAGTTCTGGAAGGGGCACAGCAATATATTTAATGCAATCAAGAACTTCAACGAGTCTTGGAAGGAAGTTACGTCTGCAAACCTCAAACACTTTGTGGAGGAAACTCTGGCCTGGTTGTGTTCCTCCCTCCAAAAGGAGGATTGAAGAGGAGGCGATTCAAGATGTTATTGAAAACATTGTTGAAATGGGCAGGCAGCTGGAATTCGAGGAACGTGAAGGAGGATGGTGATTTTTACTGTCCAGTATATACTTTTCTTAATCATTGCCGCTGTTTATTCATTAATAAGGCCCAAAACAAAGAGTTGGGTTTCTGGTAATGTACTGCTCAATGAATGGGGTAGATAAGTCGGGATTTTTTTTGGGGGGGGGGGGGATTTTGTTTTTACATGTTCAAATGGAAGCAGTACAGTATTTCAGATTCTACATCTTTCGAACCAGTATATGTATGTTGATAGTTGAAAAAATGTAGAATCATGAACTTTAACATGTCCATCATGAGATGCAAAATTAGGGGCAAAACAGTATTGTGTACACAAGTCAGAGGATTAAATGACACCAATTTAGTATCTCTGCAAGGTTTCCTTTAAACAATGAACCTGGTCTCATCAGTGATAAAGGCAACATATCATGAACATGGCTCAGCAGAACATATGAAGGAATTGAGGAATACTAATCTCCCATTCATCATCCCTGAAAATCTTGTATATTCAGACATTAGACCCTTTCCAGTTGACAAAAACCCTAGATTACACCCTTTGGGGGCATCCATGAGGTATATACTCTTCAAAATAAGAAACTTTAACCCACACCCACTCCCAACTAATGCACTTTAAATTTAATCTGCATAATCCAGCGACATAGCAATTGTTATACCCCCTCCCCCTAGATATCTCCTCAATTCTACCCCCTCCCCTGTTGACAAAGACATCTGTGTCAGGTGAGTCCAAGACTGATTGAACCCTGTGTTTCACAACACCATCATTATATGGAACATGATTCTGTCATCGGCTTCTTCTTGGTTGCTTGAGAGCTCTGCGATCTGTTTTTCAGTGCCAGCTAACAGTTTCGTGTTGCAGAGGTATCATTGGGATGACAGAACAGAAAGAGGCAGTAGCCTTATGAATCTCTTAAAGCATGAGAAAGATCTTCATGTGCCACGCTGCTCGAATGTGTTAACTTGGGCGACAAAGACGACAGTGAACTGAACCTACACCAGAGTTCAATCTAAGTTCTACGAAGATTGGCCATGAACGCGCAAGGACACTTTTGGATACATAAATCCATCAACAATCCATTCAGCACTGGGATCAGACTCCACAACATCTCTACTGGAGCTGATATACCCCAGGAGGTTGTTGACGATACTTGAATGCCTGGAAACTGGTGAGAAGAGTTATCAAGAGTTTGTTGAGACCAGATTTCGGAATAAGGAGAAAACACCTACATGACACAATACCTAAACCGCAAGACTGTTTTCATGAAGCATGCTTCTACACCGTCCACAGCGAAGACATCGATGGCAAAAAAGATGCTGCAGAAACGATTAGGTACATTGATTATGCCAGAGAATGAGGGTACAGCATGCTAGAGCTCCTGAAGTATGAATTGACCAGCACATCCCAGTTCCTCACACACTGAATGTAAAGATGGCATCAGATTGAAGAAGCCTGATAAAGCCTCCTTATCGAGAGAAACTAGTCAATCAACTTCCAGAGGAGAAAAGGAATGTCAAATGTGATGCTCAGATGACAATAGTGGACTTCATGGCACTTGTGCGAAAACTACCAATGAAAAAGATGGGCCTTGACACATTTGGGCAATTGGCTGAGAGTCTTTCCAACAGCATTCTTGCTAAAGGTTCTGAGTCCACAAGAATAGACATTATTTTTGATGTTTATCAAAAATCATCAATCAAGCAAATGGAACGTGCACAGAGTTCTTCTTCTGAAGAAATCACTATCACCATTAGGTCTGACAATCAGAAACTCCTGTCGATCTTGATATTCTGGAGCTCAATGTTGAACAAAGTAAGGTTGCAGGAGTATGTCTTCAAGTGGATGCTGCAGAATGTTGTGTCAGAAAAGGAAATTATCTTTGGAGGAGTATATTGGGGTGAATGTAGGAAACTGTTAGCTGGAACTGAAACACAGATCACAGAGCTCTCAAGCAACCAAGAAGAAGCCGATGACAGAATCATGTTCCATATTAATTATGGTGTTGTGAAACACGAGGTTCAATCAGTCTTGGTTGACTCACCTGACACAGATGTCTTTGTCAACCTCATCTTCCACTTCAAGAAAACCTGGCAACTACAAAAGCTGTTTGTAAAGCTTGGTAACCGGAAAAAACAAGAAAACTGTACCAGTCCACCTGTTATTGATCAACTGGACAACAATTTGGTGTCGTGTCTCCCAGCCATTCATGCACTTAGCGGGTGGTGACAGTACCAGCAAGGGGTCCAAAACTGTCTGGCATGAAAGCATCCATGGATCTCCCCTACTGGAAGGGTTTGGTTGAGAAACTGTCACCACAGATGAAAGTATGCTGAAAAATTCCTTGTGTCTGGTATAAGAAGACCGACTGTTCCAGATTCGATGAGTATCGTTGGAGCAGTACCACAACTCCAAGAAAGAGCTCGACTTCAACCAGCTTGTGTGCTGTTCTTCAACGCTACGAGAACACATAAAGCGAGCATATCTGCAGTGTAAGAGTGTTTACAAGCTCCAAAACTGCAGTCACCAAACCAGATCCACGCCAGTATGTATAAAGCAACAGATGTTGAATTACACCTGTGATACTGCCAGTACCGTGCAGGCCCGATGACCTGCCCCTCCATGCAAATGTCCAACATCATGTATGAGTACCAAGACGTGCACTTGCAGAGGAATGAACATAAAATGTGTGGTGTTTTGTGGCTGTAGTAAAGGCAAAAAGTGTAGAAATCCACATAATTAAACTCTAAAATATGGACAATGTGCAAAATTACAACAGTAATATAATAAAGGGTCAGAACTGTAGTGCGTACCATGCTGAAATCAGTTTTTGGCAAATATCTTAAAACCATTGACTTTTGGACATGGAAATGTATTACTGACCCCCCATAATGTGGCCATTCCAAACATTTTGAGTGGTCACACAACCTTCTCGGTCCAACGGTTCTGGAGATACAGTAATGGCGGGTGGTAGTACTTCGCTTAAAAAGGCGTGGCCATTTCACCTATTTCGCCGTCAGTGGCAAATGTGTTACCAACCAAAAATTGTTCAATGACCTTCAATTAGATGATTTTTGAAAAGTTTAGCTCTGGACATACAAGTGCATACAAAACCACCATGAGCTACTAGAGTAAGAGGTGTGGGAAAGGGAGGGAGAGTTGAGGGAGGGAGGAGTGTGTGGAGGGAGAAGGGGAG
>CM068954.1:149055352-149065888 GCA_035128595.1 Eptatretus atami
AGTTTGCAAAGCTTTCAAATCTGTCCTTGTACGCCCTTCTCCTAAAGAGGTCCACACGCATCAATTTCCGGGAGAGTATGCCCGTCCTTGGCCTTCTCCTCTGCCTTTCGGCCTTTCCTTCCCCCCCCCCCTAGTATGTTGTGCTGTACATGTAAATGTTCACTTAATTACTAATAGTTTTCTTTCTTTTTTCAGATTTCTCAATGAATTGGACTTGCGCAAAAATTGATTAAGTGTCCCAGGAACGCAGAATCCTTATCTCAGTCAAGGACTGTCTGCACGTGACTTTTGAAATGTAATCCACCCAGAATGGTCAGTGCGCACGCGCGAAACTCCAGGAAACTGCCATATTCGGGGCAAAATAAATCCCGTGTGTACAGGAGAGGGATTGTTACCTAAAATGGTTTACAAAGCTTCTAAAAAGCCAAAAATACTTGAAAACTTAACTGCAAGAATGTCTTGTCCTGACCATCTTGCAGCTTTCCTTAATGCGGAACTGCAACGGACGTTGACCGATGCTAGACCTGGGGACGGCGTGTTCTAACCAACCTCCCCGATCATCCGTCAGTAAGGAAGGTCATATTTGGGCTTGTCAATGCACAGAGTAAGTTTTTAAAGTTGATGATATTTACTAATAATGTATGGGAGGAGGTTGGAGTGGGAGTGTCTGGGTTTAGTGCCGCTATAAATATACATATTTACCTCCGCCACTGGAGTGGAAGGAGGTTATGTTTTCATCTCTTTCTGTCTGTTACTTGTGAAAATCGAAAGATTTTAAGTATATTGGTTTGGTTGCATGCGTTATTCTGTCTGTCTGTATGTTTATCGCCTTTAGGTCACAATTTTAAACCAATCTTCACAAACTTCAACACATGGTAAAGTTCGTCATAAACAACAAAGCCTATTGTTTTTGAGGTCAAGATGTCAACTTAGACCAAGTCACCAATTTGGTGTCAAATTCTGCTAGCATCCTCAATTTCATCTGATTGACTTGAAATTTGAAGGAGTTGCATATTTGGTAATTGAATTCAACCACCTATTTATGAGGTCAAACATACACCAAAAGGTCAACAACTTAGGTGAGATTTATAAAATCCTCAATTTTCATCCCATTGACTTGAAAGTTGCATTTCAGGTTACTTGAATTCAACCACTGAAGATCCGCCATCTTGCAACTAGAATTTAAAGTGATTCTTCACCACCGAGAGATGGGGCCAAAAACAATACAGTATAACACGCTGTCTCAGTTGTGGACAGATTTGGATGAAACTGGTGGACAGTTTGGGTGTGTGACAAAGGACAATGATTTGATTTTGGGGAACATCTGGATCCAAAGTTTTTAATTTTGTTATTGGAGATGGGCCAAAAACGATATAGAGCATGATATTTGAAAAAAAATTGCACCCAATATTGTCTACTGGATCAGGCATTGTGAGGTGGAGGTATGTGCTCTACAGTGCCCTACTAGTTGTTTTTTATTTTTTTCGGTTTGGGCGGGGACACAAATTTTGTCATCTTGTTACTAAAAGGAGCTTTGCGCGTGTGTTTATAGCCACTGCCGACGTCAAGTTTGTATTAACAGGAAATGTCCACAAACCTAATACCCTCTCATCCACAAATTTATTTCCTGTACCAACAAGTAGCCCGTGCCCGCATGCATTCTAAACTGATAGGGATGAAGACAGCAAAAATGCAAATGGCGTTTCTGTATGCGAGCTGGCACGCTGTGAGCAACAATTCACATTTATTCCCACATCTGATGCCAATTTAATTGCTCTAATGGTAGTGAGGTGCTCCATTTGAAAACCGTTGTTTCGATATCGGAATATTTTATGCCAAGGGTCCATAGGAAAAATTTGTATTGGTGTCAACGCCAGTGACCAATTGCAAATTAATTGAGATTCTCTGTGAGTCTGATTTGCATTGTGGAACAACAATATATGGTTAACCATTTCGAAATTGTCACTCTTTGTATAAATGCCTGAAAATCATGTTGAATTATATTTACGCGATTAGAATGTCAAATTTGACGCTAGCAAGGGCAGGTTAAAAGTTCCCGGCGAGCAGAAAACCGAGTCACTGTAAACACATCCACACGCATAAGTGCCAAAGGCCTCATTTAACATTCATACATCATTTTGAAAGTCCATATAATGGTAACATGATTGCATCGATTTTGATAAATAGTAATCCTTTGTTACTATCCATGAATATATGTAATGTTGGTTGTCTCTTCTTTTTTTTTTCTTTGTATACAATTGTCAAAGCTCGTATGAGAGGCCAACACACAACGCACAACAAGGGGGCATGAGGCAGATGAGGGCGGGAGAGGAAGGACAAAACAATGGGAACAGAGACTTAGGAGATCTGTGGAAGGGGCGGGTAACACGGGGTATACATATGGACATTACAGGTACCTTCAGGAAGGAAAGCACGGAATTTGAAGGGGGTGGGTTTGGGTTGGATTGACGGGGGTTAGAAAAAGATCGAGGGATTTGGATGGAGGACGATAAGAGGTGGTGGTGAACAGCTGTTTTTGAAGCCTGGAGGAAGAATGGGATTGAACAGAGTGAGGGAGTTTATTCCAAAGGCGGGGAAAAAAGAGGAATGAAAGAGTGAAGTGAGCGAGTGTATTTCGTGATTTTGGTAGTTTTACCAGAATGGGTTGCTGGCGAACCTTGAGCGCCCTGCGGAAATATGGGCGGGACATATTGCAGACAGAGCGGGGGGGGGGGGCGAAACCCGAGAGAGACGGTAGAAGATAGAAGACAACCGACCTGCCTGCGGTGAGAGAGTGAGAGGCCCAAAGACTCGTCTCACCAGGGAGATACCCAATGATCCTAAATGCCTTGCTTTCCACAGCGTGAAGCCGAGAAAGTTGAGAGGCAGGAACACCAGCCCAGAGGGGAGAGCAGTACTCCGTCAGGCTGCGGACGAAAGCTTTCGTATAGTTGGTTAGCTGAGCTCAGGTGGGCCGAGGAAGGACTTTGCTCGACGGAGGATTCCCAGTCGGCAACAGGCTTTGGAGGCCAGGTGGAAATTGGCTTTCCCAGGAAAGACATGGCAGATAGTGAGACCCAGAAGCTGAAAGAAAGGAATTCTTCCAGAGGATTGTTGAGAAAGTAGAGGGGGGGGGGGGGGGTGGGTCTAAACGATCCTTTTGGAGAGACAGGTGAGAGTGTGAAGATTTGTCCGGATTGAAAGACATTTCCACGTGTTGCCCAGTTTGTTGATTTCCCAGATCTGCGGCTTGCTGTCTGAGGGATGACAGATGTGGAGTCATCAGCAAAGAGATAAAGAGGATTTTCAGAGAGTCGGAGAGATCATTAATGAAACCAGAAAAAGAACAGGGCCAGAACGCTACCTGTGAGGAACTCCTGCTGGACAGGAAGAGGGGATGAGAGAACTCCATTTAGGGCCACTCATTGGCTGTATAAGAGAGACATCTACAGCCATGAGTGGAGATGGCCTTGAATACTAAAGGAAGAGAGTTTTGGTGCAGGGCAGGATGACAGACCGTGTCAAAAGCACACGATATGTCTTGGGATGTGGCTCTGATTTCATGTCTGGCATCGAGTACCTCCATCCAAAGGCGTTTCTCCAAAAAATTCACTTAGGGGGGCTGAATACTTAATGATGCAAGGCATTTCAGCTTTTCATTTTTTATTAATTTGTAAAAAGTTTAAAAACATGTTTTCACTTTGTCATTATGGGGTATTTTGTGTAGATCGGTGACAAAATTTTTTTTAAATTTAATCCATTTTCAGTTCAGGCTGGAACACATCATGTGACAAGTTTGAAAGGTGTGAATACTTTCTGAAGGTACTGTAGGTTTTTTTTTGTACACATAGGTTTTTTTCCAAATAATTTGTACACGTTTAAAGTTGCCTTTTGTGCAGACATCAACAGCCCTTCAGAATGGAATACAATTTTTTTTTGCAGTGATGGTACACAAGATCACTTTAAAGGAGATAAAGGAGAAAAAGTACCGAGCAAAAATGCAAGCCAACAAATGGATTGATGTGAATGCAGAGTTGTAGAAACCAGACGGGAAAGAAGTGTAGGGAAATGCGATTTGTCTGATTGGGAGAGGGAAGTCCAAATATATATATATTTTTTCATTTGTTACAGCCACTTTACTTACGTAGTACTGGAAGCCAATTTGACAAAGCAACTGAGAATCCAACACCCAAAGGCTGTTCGAGAATTTCCTGCTTAGATACATTTTCGGCTTCCTCACCTGTAGCTGAAGAACAAACTTTCGGTGACTACAACGGAAATAATGGGAGAGGAAATGTCACTGTCCTTGCCGACACGCTGATAAATGAAGATAAATTGACATTTGACACTTTTGCAAGTTGGTGGGTTTGTAATAGCTATCAGCTTTGTTTTACTTGCTAAGCTACAGGTTGCATATAACCAGCACGGCATTCCTCATTTGTAGTATGTCAGCTACCAGTGGGTAATATATGTTCCATTGCTGCAGAATGAACGATTATCCCCGACATGTAGTATTTCACTTGGGAGCGCATGACTTTTCACTCCAGGTGAAAATGGTGCCAAGCAATGCAGAGCAGCACTCGGTAGAGCGCACACCTCCGCCAGGCTGAACAGTTTAAATTTTGTATCCCACTGATGGGCGAGCCGGATCTGCAAACGGACCTTAACCAAAATATAATCGGCTTGTTTCATACATACCCAACTCATCCACCAAGTTTCGTCTCAATCTGTCCACAACTTTGAGATATCGTGCGATATATCATTTTGGCCCCATCTCTTAATTGTGAAGAATCTTTAAAATAAAATAAAATTTAAAAAAAGAGTTCTCAGATCAGATGTTCACTAAAATCTAATTAATTTGGCCTTGTCACACACCTAACATGTCCACCAAGCTTCATCCAAATCCGTCCACAACTTTGAGATATCCTGCTCACAAACGGGTGAAAACATATCAGTCCACCTTTGGTGGTGGAGGTAAAGATAATTTTAAATCCAGAAGGTTCTAAGTCATGAAAGTGTGACGTAGGAAACGATGTGGAAACGAATTTTTCAATTTAAATTCATGTAAATAACATTTGATGTGTCCCAAGTCGAAATTTTTTGCACTAAATATATATTTTTTGCACTCTTTTCTGCAGGCTCAGCAGCAGACATCCATTGACAACATGTAACAGCAACTCGCCTAGCCTGCTTGAGAACACTCAACTAGTGCACTAAACTAAATGGTCCCCTTACCTCGACCTATTCTGCAACAGCGTTGGCAGCTTGTTTTTGTACTGTACTTGAAAGCAGTATTTTAACATTTTTGCAATTTAAAATTATTATTAAAATGGAACTAGTGATGCCGCATTGGCGGTGCTGTTGGTTGAATGAGTTTGCCTGTGATTTGATCTGCAGACGACCACCTTTTTTGGCTTGTGAGCAAGGCTTACGGGATAAAGGCCATACATTGAAAGTGTATGCTTGTCTGTTTTTCTTTATTTTATTTTTTCCTCCTCTCTTCATCTGATCCCCATTTATTTTGACTATTTGTGCATATCTGTTGGTGGGGTTCAATACTTTAATTCATGTGTTGAATTACCATGAATCTCAGGGTAAACTCCATTTACCTCCCCCACCCCTCCACCACTTTTATTGCTGTATCTCATTGGAGTAATTTTGGTGTTTTATCTTCAGTAGGTTAAAAATATTTTTGCACAATATTTTGTTTTTATTTTATTTATTTCTTTTTGTTCAATTAACTGACATTGAATAACCCATTTAATTGATTCCCAGCTGTCTGCCTTTACTTATTTGGTTATTCATTCATTTTGGTTTAAAAAAAAAAACGGGCTGGGCCTTCTTTGGTGTTTGGTTTTATATTATTTGGCTGAATTTGAGGCCGTTTATTCCTGATACACCCTACAACCCACACCTACGGAAAATGGACTTTAGAACGCCAGCTGCATTTTCCATCCAATCATCATGTAACTTTGTTTAAAAAAAAAAATCTATGGGTCGGTGCTCTTATGGTAAGTTTTGTGTCAATCGCTCAAGTGGATTTAAAAACGAATAAAGGTGTAAAAGTGAGGGCTTTGGCCGATACTCCACAACATGGTCAAGGATGGTTGTGGATACCATATATCTATACACAACATTTATAATATACAGTATATATATATATATATATATATACAGTGGGGAGAACAAGTATTTGATACACTGCCGATTTTGCAGGTTTTCCCACTTACAAAGCACTAGAGGTCTGTAATTTTTTATCATAGTACACTTCAACTGTGAAAGAGGAATCTAAACAAAAATCCTGAAAATCACATTTATGATTTTTAAATAATTAATTTGCATTTTATTGCATGAAATAAGTATTTGATACATCAGAAAAACAGAACTTAATATTTGGTACAGAAACCTTTGTTTGCAATTACAGAGATCAGACGTTTCCTATAGTTCTTAACCAGGTTTGCACAGACTGCAGCAGGGATTTTGGCCCACTCCTCCATACAGATCTTCTCCAGATCCTTCAGGTTTCGGGGCTGTCGCTGGGCAACACAGACTTTCAGCTCCCTCCAAAGATTTTCTATTGGGTTCAGGTGGAGACTGCTAGGCCACTCCAGGACCTTGAGATGCTTCTTAAGGGCCACTCCTTAGTTGCCCTGGCTGTGTGTTTCGGGTCGTTGTCATGCTGGAAGACCCAGCCACGCCCCATCTTCAATGCTCTTGTTGAGGGAAGGAGGTTGTTGGCCAAGATCTCGCGATACATGGCCCCATCCTCCTCCCCTCAATACGGTGCAGTCGTCCTGTCCCCTTTGCAGAAAAGCATCCCCAAGAATGATGTTTCCACCTCCATGCTTCACGGTTGGGATGGTGTTCTTGGGGTTGAACTCATCCTTCTTCTTCCTCCAAACACGGCGAGTGGAGTTTAAACCAAAAAGCTCTATTTTGGTCTCATCAGACCACATGACCTTCTCCCATTCCTCCTCTGAATCATCCAGATGGTCATTGGCAAACTTCAGACGGGCCTGGACATGCGCTGGCTTGAGCAGAGGGACCTTGCGTGCGCTGCAGGATTTAATCCATGACGGCGTAGTGTGTTACTTATGGTTTTCTTTGATACTGTGGTCCCAGCTCTCTTCAGGTCATTGACCAGGTCCTGCCGTGTAGTTCTGGGCTGATCCCTCACCTTTCTCATGATCATTGAGGCTCCACGAGGTGAGATCTTGCATGGAGCCCCAGACCAGGGAGATTGACGTTATCTTGAACTTCTTCCATTTTCTAATAATTGCGCCAACAGTTGTTGCCTTCCACCAAGCTGCTTGCCTATTGTCCTGTAGCCCATCCCACGTTGTGCAAGTCTACAATTTTGTCCCTGATGTCCTTAGACAGCTCTCTGGTCTTGCCCATTGTGGAGAGGTTGGAGTCTGACTTATTGAGTGTGGACAGCTGTCTTTATTGCAGATAACGAGTTCAAAAAGGTGCAGTTAATACAGGTAATGAGTGGAGAATGGGAGGGCTTCTAAAGACAAAACTAACAGGTCTGTGAGAGCTGGAATTCTTACTGGTTGGTAGGTGATCAAATACTTATTCATGCAATAAAATGCAAATTAATTATTTAAAAATCATACATGTGATTTTCAGGATTTTTGTTTTAGATTCCGTCTTTCACAGTTGAAGTGTACCTATGATAAAAAATTACAGACCTCTACTGCTTTGTAAGTGGGAAACCTGCAAAATCGGCAGTGTATCAAAATACTTGTTCTCCCCACTGTATATTACACACATGCACAAACACACACCCTAAAGGTGACTACATGACATCCACCTGTTCGCTGAACTCTACAATGCTCATCTTGTATTTGAAAAAATATATATATTGACCACTGCCAACCCCATCCCATTTTTTCCTTCACCTATTAATTATGCATGTTCATTCAAGTGTTTTTACTTCATCGGAAGGGCTGGCAGAATAACTTGGAGATTTGTGCACTTGCCTATAAGCTGTCTATCCTGGGTTTTAATCTCGATCCAGTTATAGACTGTCACCTTTGCGTTTCGCTTGCAGTGCGATTCATCAACGTGTGCTCTGTCAAGCTGGTTGTTCCTGTTCATTGAACTTTAAATATCCTATGGTGTGTTTTGTGAAGAGTGGGGAGAGTTATTGCAAGTACCCAGAACAATTTACAAATTCCTGCACTTGCAGTCAAAAGTCAGGTCTGGCCTGCAGATAAATTACAAATTTGGGTCAAAACGTTCCAATGCCACCCACAAGGTTGGAATAATTGTGGTTGTTGAAGAAGTAGTACTGTAGTAGTTTTTACTTTGGAGAAAAATTGTCTTTTTTCCTTAGAATGTTTCCTTTGTATGCCCATCATGTTTACTGAAACTAAATTTGGCAATTTGTAAGGAGAAAAGTAAAGATGGCAGTTTGGAAATCTGCCCCCCACCCCCCACTTTTTTTTTTCTTTTTTAAAGAACATCAACACCATTAATATGCGCTGTGCCTTCAAATTCTTCAGTTTTCCAACGTACAACTAGCTACCTCTGCCACTGAAGGTGGACGGAGGTTATGTTTTCACCTGTCTGAACAGGATATCTCAAATTTTGATGGATTCCGATTAAATTTGGTGGAGAGGTTGGGTGTATGACAAGGACAAAATTATTACATTTTGGTGAACTAGAAATGTACACGAATTTTTTTTTAAGTGCTTCTTCACCATTGAGAGATGGGGCAAGAACGATATAAAGTATCGCATGATATCTTTAAGTTGTGGACAGATTCAGATGAAACTTGCTGGACAGGTTGGGTGTGTGACAAGGAGGAATTGTTTCAACTTTGGTAAAGATCCAGATCTGAGAATTTCAAGTGATTCTTCACCATTGAGAGATGGTACCAAAAACGATACATAGCATGATATTTCAAAAAGTTGTGGACAAGTTATGACAAAACTCGGTGGATGAGTTGATTAGGTGCCAAGAATAAGCCGATTTCGATTTTGGTTTGGGTCCAGATCCGGCCTAGCAATGGGATACTAAAAGTAAACTGTACAGCCTGGTGGATGTGTATGCGCTCCACTGAGTGCCATTCTAGTTTTTTCTTGGTTTCTCTCATGGTGCCTCTCACAACACACTCCTCACTATCGTCTGTAGTTTGAGTTTAATATTTTTGGCCCTCCATCTTTTTATTTTTTATTTTTAAACACAACATCTAAGGCTCGTAGTGGAGCTGCCACAACACACATTTTAAACATATGGACATGATGAATACATGAAACAAAGCCACTGAGCTTGGGGAAAATGCCATCACTTCCCAGGGTACTCTGGCTACCGGCACCACCTTTATCCTGGACTCAATGGGGCATTTCCTAAAGAGGAATTTCCTCCACCCCGTTTGCTGCTAACCTATGGGGATTGTCCATGCTTTTATCCTTTTATGCTAAACGTCAAGCAAGCAAGCGGCACGTACCATTTTTTAAATCTCGTACAATTCAGCTGGGGTTTGAACTATCGACCTCCCAGACTCAGAGTGGATGCTCTTAGCCATTACGAGTTTGGTTTAAAAAGACAAAAAGGCCATCTGTTTGTACAATGATCATTCTAACTACAAATAAACCCCCACACATGTAAATTAACCTGAGGAAGGGAACACAATGACCGATTATTTGAAATATGAGATAATTTTACACCCGTACTCCAAATGAAATTTCTGTGCTCCAAGCTACAATCTTTATTTATACTACCAATGTAATGGAAATTTATCTTTTACCTTGTCTGGGGTTCAACCAAGATTAGACACTTAATTGGTAAAAATTCTGAGTTGTCTCATTCCTTTTCCATATCTACGTGTCTGCTTTAGATGAGTCGTTTTATGCAATTATGAGTAAAAGTATCCATCCCCAGTAATGGCAAAAGTGTAGGTTAAGCTATCAATTTAAATTACTTCATGGACTTTAAAAAGGTCAATTGTGTTGCACTCTTGGTTTCACTCGAAGCCAAAGATGAGCTACTTACACCACCAACCAAGGAAGGGTGGTGCGACATCGGGCGGTGAAGGTTCAATTTGTCTAAAATTCGGCATCAACATTATTAATGCCTGTTCCCCCCTTATTTCAAAAGTGAATTGAGTTTTGAGTTTTTCCTGTGTGACAAGCTTTTCAAATGCAGCATGGGAAACAGCTACTGTAAACGGGAGAAAGAGAGGAGCGCACGCACAGACACCACGGTTCACGATATATACAGTGCCTTCAGAAAGTATTCACACCCCTTGACTTTTTCACATTTTGTTGTGTTTCAGCCTTAATTTATAATGGATCAAATTAAAAAAAATTGTCACCGAAATACCCAAAATACCCCATAATAACAAAGTGAAAACGGTTTTAGAAATTTTTACAACTTAAAAACTAAGGTGCTGAAATGTCTTGCATCATCAGTATTCAACCCCTTGAGTCAATACTTTATAAAAGTGCCTTTGGCAGCGATTACAGCTTCGAGTCTTCTTGGGTAGGTCTGTATCAGCTTTGCACATCTGGATTTGGGGATTTTCTC
>CM068954.1:149086005-149100843 GCA_035128595.1 Eptatretus atami
AAGAGAGAGATTAATTAAGTTATTTAATTATTAAATGAGTCAATGTTTAAAAGGAACTGAAAATAGGAAAATAAAAATCTTACCTCAACAGATAATAATAGGTTTGAATCCAGTACATCAAGTTGTAAGTTTAGTTCCATACAAATATTCGAACTGCAAGGAACCCCAAAGTCATCCACATCAAGATCTAGCTCGTTCTGTGGGTCTTGGTCGCTCATGAGGTCTCCAACGTATAACTCTTTGTTGGGTCATCAAGGACGAGCTCGTTCTGTGGGTCTTGGTCGCTCATAAGGTCTTCAACCAAGCCAACAATTTCGCCCCAAGTTGTGGCAAAATCGGTATTTTGATATTGCATTTCAGATACAATTTCCTGTGAGAGAAAATAATAATGTATTAATTAAGTTATTTATTATTAAATGAGTCGATGTTTAAAAGGAACTGAAAATAGGAAAATAAAAATCTTACCTCAACAGATAATAGGTTTGAATCCAGTACATCAAGTTGTAAGTTTAGTTCCATACAAATATTCGAACTGCAAGGAACCCCAAAGTCATCCCACTCAAGGTCTCGCTCGTTCTGTGGGTCTTGGTCGCTCACAAGGTCTTCAACCAAGTCATCAATTTCGCCCAAAGTTGTGGCAAAATCGGTATTTTCAGATACAATTTCCTGTGAGAGAAATAATAATGTATTAATTAAGTTATTTAATTATTAAATGAGCGATGTTTAAAAGGAACTGAAAATAGGGAAATTAGATCTTACCTCAACAGATAATAGGTTTGAATCCAATTCTTCAACTTGTAAGTTTAGTTCCATACAAGTCATAGAGTTCAGGCAAGCTCAGCACAGTAGTCCATTCTCAGTAAAAGTAAAAATATGTTTAAAATGGAGCCTGGGCCTGAGGCTTTTATAGAGAAAGACTGGTGGGCGTGGTTTCCTGTGGAAATTCCCTGGGCAAGCCCAGGCATGCCTTCGTTCGAAAATTTTCAAAACCATAACATTGTAGAATTTGTAGTGTGTTCTTTGTGAGTCAGAGATGAACTGGAAATGATGTAAGAGTAGGCGGGGCTAAGAAAAGTGGGCGGGGCTTAGGGAAAGTGGCGTGGCTTATGAAAATACCTCACGAAAAGTGGGCGGGGCTTATGAAAAGTGGGCGAGGCTTAGCAAAAGTGGGCGTGGCTTATGGAAACACTCAAGAAAGTGGGCGGGCTTAGGAAAAGTGGGCGGGGCTTATGAAAAAGTGGGCGGGGCTTAGGAAAAGTGGGCGGGGCTTATGAAAAAGTGGGCGGGGCTTAGGAAAAGTGGGCGGGGCTTATGAAAAAGTGGGCGGGCTTATGCAAAAAATGATATGCAACTCAGGAGGTGGTCAGATGAGATCATTAAGAGAAGTATATCATTTCATAATGGCACAAAAGGGGTATCTTGAAAAATATAAAGATTCAAATGTTTTGTTTTTAAATATTTTAGATGGGGATTATTGTGCAAAGAAAATTAAACTATTGAAGGAATATGAGAATGAACAAATGTTTATAGGTTCAATGAGTGAGCTAAACAATATACATTGGTTATTTGAAAATGAGTGTCCCTAGGCTTACAGGTTTCAGATATCTCTTCAGAACACCTTGAACAAACCACATTACTACGTTGCTACTTGAACCAATCTTTATCTTGTCGCATTGGTTATTTGAATAGAATGCCCCAAGGTTAAAAGGGGAGACAAACAAATATACCTTGGGAAAAAAGGGGGTGTAATTTTAGGGGAAAAAAAATGTGAATCGCTGAAAATCCCCCATTCATTTACATGGGGAAAAGTGAGCCAGAATCAGTATATCCACCCTACTTAGTTGTTTTAAGGACGTGATTCCTCTATCGCGGGTCTTGAAATACAAAAACATAGGGAAAGAGTCACAGGAGGCAATTACATACTGGGGGAAATTGGCCTAAATAACAATCTAATTAACAGAGCACCCCCCCCCCCCTCCCGTGTGGTGACAAGTAACACTTAAGCTCACAGTTTTCCACTTAATTTACATTAAAATGTCTCTTACACGTCCATGGACCAAACAACTCCATTCATCCAAACTTTCTGATTAAATTCCTCCATCTACCCCATAACTATAACTATGATATATATATATATATATATATATATATATATATATATATATACATATTAATATATGTATATTTTTTTAACAAAAACTTTAAAAAAAAACCCCACAAAAACAGTTTTAAAATAATAATTAAAAAAAAACATTTTGCATTTTCTTCTTTTGATCTTTTGTTGATAAATTGGTGTGGTGTTAATGTGGCGCAGGCATGATGGGCTGAATGGCCACCACCTGTGTCTGATTTCCTTGTGTTTCCTTGTGTTACATGTGCCGGGGAAAGACAACTTACAATTTCCGCCTGTACACGTGCCACAGTGCAAATGGTTTACTGACCCCTGCTGCAAACGGGGTTATTATCAACGGCACAAAATATATTTGCCCCACTTTCCCTCATTGCCCCCGTCCCCCGTCCCCCGCCCCCTCTCCCAGGCTGCTGCCGAAAGGAGCGGGTGTCTCTTCTATATTAAACAACTGCTTTTATCTCGAGGCGTTGGTCACGATATTCAGGGAAATCATAGATCTAATGGTATTTGTAACACCTGAATATTTTTTTGCCATCTTGGTTACCTACGCACGTGAAGCGAAAAGTTTGGATAAGCAATTGATCCACGTCTGCCTGTCTACAAATGTCAGTTTATGATCGATCAACAACTTACTTTCGATTGAATGTTATTTGAACACGAATCGCAAAACAAACTTACTGTTTTTAAGGACGTCATAAAGGACACAAACAACAGATATGGAGAACTAATGCAACGGCTTGTATATAAGGTGATGTAAAAAGGACGCCACGTCAACGGTGGTAAACTTCCAAATTATTTTTTCTACGACCTTTAAAATCTTTATTTTATTTCAAGTTATTGAATTATATACTTGAACACTGTATAACACAAAATCGCCTTTTTAGCACTTTCAAAACCCTTCTGTTTAGTAGTACTTGTTAATTGAAGCATCAGCCTCAGGATGGTGCAGAGGCAGCCGTACTTAACTTTGAGTTGTCTATTTTGGGTGTAACCCCCACCTCAACTACAAACTGTTGCATTGGTGCTTTCAAGGCATGGTGTTGGTTACATCACAAAGTGTGCCATCCATCAGATGTATGTTAAGCTGAGTTTTTCCACCTGCCAGCATTAGTTTATGGACATCAAAGATCCTTCATTATCTTTGCAAAGAATGGGCGAGTTATCGCCAGCATCCTACCAAAATTAGAAATTCCATCCTGCACCTTCAAGGGAATGGCAGGCCTGATCAGCCAGTTCGTGAAAGACTTGGACAAAAAACTTTGATCGGCCGACCATGGAATGGTCTCCTTGCAATGGTAGTGGCAAATAACTGCAACTACCCTTGCAGGGAAACTAAATGTGCTCGTAAATCCCAACGAGCACAGGTGCGGTGGAACGAAATAAAAGTTTCTGGTGGAGTAGCCATTCTTCAATGGACTTTGGCTTCTATTCAGAGGTCACAACGTCTCCATTTAGACGTTGGCCAAGTAATATTACTCTGACTGTTTTACGAAACATTGCCAAACCAATTCGTCGATTTAAGTTTCCTGGTGAACACGACATTGATGGTTGGCTTACTGGGATATTATTATACTGGACTGCATTTATGTTTGTTGTGTGGTGGAGGTGCACTGGTGTGAAACATTCAGGTGATGGTGCTGTCTGCGTTTGGCTTTAGTTACTGAGTACTCAGACAGTCTGACTCTAAACGGTTTGAAATGTTCCAAAAGTTCATTTAACACACACACACACACACACACACACACACACACACACACACACACGTGGTAATATTCATCTGCGTATGCAGAATTGAAATTGATGTACAAAGGGTTCCCAGTCTCCGCAGTAGTATGATGAATCTAGCAAGTGGTCGCAAGATCTTGTACGACCCTAAACAAGGAAAAAAATGAGGCCATTTGGCCAATTATTGCCGGGTTGAACTCCCGAGTTAATCTTTGCTATCGGTGTCAAACATCCATTTCTGACTTTGGACGGTTTTTTTCTGGGTTTTTCTTCCCCTCGACCATTCTTTCTCCAAGTGCACATCTGTTATGTCCCTCTATTCTACCAGCAGTGTTTCCCTCCATCCCACTGTTCATGTATTTATTTATGACTTCATGCTGGCTAACAAACAATTTTCTTGATACTTTACTGCAGTCGAAGTACCCCCATCATGATTGATCGGATGACCCAATGTGTAAGGATCTATGTTGACTGATTAAGAAGCCATTTATCCCCTCATGCATGTGTCATATCCACACCCTGTTAACTTCATCAATTCATTCAATATAATATGACAATGGATAGAATCAACGTAACATTGATTGAGGCACGATGACCATCATAGAAAGTAAGGAGAACCTGGCGTTTCGGGCATAAACCCTTCGTCCGGGCAAAGCAGGTGTAAACGCCTGATACAGCGGTTTGCATACTTCAATCATTGTTCTGTTGATCTCATCCATTGTTCGAAACCTCTATTAGCCTTCATGATTAAGATTAGCTTTAAATTCTGCATTTAATTCCAGTAGAGGGCAGGAGTACCCTTAAGGCTTCTTGGCTGACCAACGGTGAAGGGAGGTTATGTTTTCACCCCTGTGTCTGTCGTCTGTCTGTCTCTCTGTTTACTTGTCTGTTTCTTTGATACATGCGAAAACCGAAGATTTTTGAAGCATATTGGTTGTTTGCGTGCATTATTCTGTTTGTCTGCTTGTTTTTATGTTTATCGCCTATAGGTCACAATTTTAAACTGATCTTCATGAAACTTCACCATTTGATGGAGTTCGTCATAAGCAAGAAGCCTATTTTTTTTTTTTGAGGTCAAAGGTCAACAAATTTGTCCAATTTCTAAAATCCTCAATTTTCATCTGATTAATGGACAAACTTGGACGAAACTTCATGGACAGGTTGGGTGTCTGACAAGGACAAGTTGATTGGATTTTGTTGAAGATCCGAATCCGGATACTATAATTTTTTAATTTTACAAAAATAATACCTCGCATGATTTCTCAATATTGTGGATGGATTATGACAAAACTAGGTGGATGAGTTGGGTAGGTGACAAAAACAAGCGATTCGATTTTGGGGAAGGTCCGGATGCAGATCCGGCTTATCAGTGGGATCAACACGTAAACTGTTCAGGGCATAGGTATGCACTCCACCTTGTGTCGTTCTGGTTGTGTGTGTGTGTGTTGGGGGTGATTTTAACTGGATCATGATGTGCTTCCATCGCCAGCAAACCCGAAGATGTGGGATTTGTTTGCAGGAGGAGAGTTGCTCTTGGAGTGGATGTTGGGGAATGATGCAGCATGCGTCGAGTGCATGCTCGGTGCAGCATTTGCAGCAGGAAGATATTGATTGTGGCATGATCAAGTGCTGACGGTTGTGGTGGAGATGGTGCAATGAGAGAGGAGTGGAGAAGGAGGAAGGCATTGGGAGAGAGCTGTTGTTTGTGAAAGAGTGCCTGGTGGAATGAGGAGGAAGGAAAGAGGTCTGCCAAACGCTCATGATTGGCAGGTGGTGTCAGACCTAAAGCTGCAAAGGTTGTTCCCAGAGGAGATGTGCGTGACAAGGTTGCAGCCTGACATTGTCATCTGGTCAGGTACAACAAGGCAGGTCATCTTGGGGGAATTGTCAGTATCTTGGGAAGAGGATAAGGAGGAGGTGCACGAGAGGAAGAAAGGAAAGTATAGTGAGCTGGAGGTGGAGTGTCGGCAGAAGGGTTGGAAAGTTTCTTGTCAGCCATTTGAGTTGGGGTGTGGAGGGTATCTTGGCAATTATTTTTATGCATTCCAGCTCAACTTGGAGTGTGTGGAACAGAAAGAAGGAGGATGTGTTAGAGAGTGGCCCAGGTTGCCTTGAAAGGCTCACTTTGGATTTGGAGGAAGTTTATGGAGGCAGGTCAAACGGTGTAGGTTGAGGTTGATTGGTTTGTGGTTCTTTCTGCCCCAATAGGGGTCATGACTGAGTGTGGAAGAGATTTGGAGATGTATGTGTTTGTGTGTGTGATTGTTGTTTTGAGTAGTATATGTTGTGAGCCTAGTTGGTTAGTTGTGTGTGTATGTGTGTTTTGTTGCATGTGTGTTTTGCTGTTGAGTGGTGTATGTTGCAAGTCTGGGTGGTTCGCTGATTGCTACAGCATATATTTTCAGTGCTGTCGATTCTGGGAATGGAAGCTGTTGTGCAAGTACAGCTCAAACATACAGTTCTTATACAAAGTCTACACCCCCTTTCAAAATTTTTACCTTTTTGCCTTATAGTCTGGAATTAAATTGAATTAAATCAGACATTTTCCACCATTATTTACACATCGTAACCCACGACTTCCAAGTGAAAAACAAATTCTACAAATTTCAGAAAATGAATTTAAAGTACAAAACTGTTTTGAGGGAAAACCATTATTCAAAGAAAGATGTAGGAATGGCTTCAGGTGATCATTTATTGTCACCATCACAACCTAGTATCGGGGTGGGGGGTAGCAATACTTTCCATTTAACGATAATGTCAATGAACACACTTTGCCAGACCAATTAAGGAAAGGCAACCGAGGCAGATCTGAAAATGTAACAACTATTTATTTGCACACACCAGCAAGGTGATAATTATGAAGAATGTATTTACAAGGCAACAAGAATCTTTATTAACACAGGCAGGTAATCATCAAACAATTAATCAAGCAGGTATCTATTTACAAGCAGGCAAAAGACACAGAAGAGCAGGTTTACCCCTAACACGTATTTCCTTCTTATACAGACTTACTTGGACAACAGACAGGCACCATCATTCAATCCGGGAAGAAGGAACCAAGAAGAATTGAGAAGCAGAACGAAGTGTGGGGGCTTGTGTCAGAAGTGTGTGGTGTGAGTGCATATGGAGCTGCGTGACACCCCAGGGGACTGCACCACACTCGTTGGCCCATGGGCAGCTCGCCTCCGGCCCGACTTGCTGCCGCACCTCGTATCTCAGTGCAGCTTTAAAAACAATCTTAAATCTGGCTTATCATTGGGATCAACACGTAAACTGGCGAATTCAGACCAGGTCATGGAATCCATCATCGCAACAAGTGTGTGTCGATCATCCCATGTCACCATGCTAGCAGCACAATTAGCAGGCTGGGTAGAGTGGCCCAGACTCAGGCCTCCTCACCTGACTATATCATTCTATGACACCCAAGACATTGGAGCTGACCTGGAGCATCTCTGCGCACTCCCTAACTAATTGTGGCTCTTCCTGGCACCCACCGTGCCCTCTTAGAATTCACATGCCATGCCACAGGCCCTCTCTTTTAGGTGTCCAAGTCCTCTCTCCAAACGATTTCATCCTCTTGGCAGCTCTCAGTCATACAGGAGCCCCAGAGGGTCAGTGTCGTCAATAATTACACCCCTTCTAACTTTTAGGCCAAACTTCCAGCCCACAAACTATATGTTTGCACCAAGTTCTCTAAATTACACGACCAATCCCTTTCGGTTCGGGGTTTTGCCACATGTAGACATCTGACCAGCAGCTCCTCCTTCCAGTTCATCTAAGGCTCTAAGCTAAGTTCTCTGGACCTGATACATTGTGTTTTACAGTTTTATTTTCATTCCTGTTTTGCTGGTCACGTTTTTCATCACGTTTTCTGTCCCTTGGTGTGAGCCTAAGTACCCCCATCATGAAGATCAGTATCTTGTTGTCTTGAATTGTCGAGTTTGTGTCCTTGCTTAATTGTGCCTACTCGTGTTTGTCCTTCTGCTTCCATTTTGTTTTTTTTCTCCCACAGGCCTATTTTCCATTCTTTTTATCCCAGGAATGGTACTTCTGATCCCTGAACCAATCCTTTTCACCTGCTTTCTAAAAAAAAAAAAATTGCAAAAAACATACCACTCTTCTTCCCTCCGAATCAAACAAACAGATAAAATAACGACAGAAAAAAAAAGAACCACACTATTTCCTGTGCTCAGTTACTCCTAAATTCTCCATCCCTACTTATTTTCAATATCCCCAAGCTGAATTTTCACTGAATAAAACTTTTCTTCCTTTAAAAGATCTTCACAACATTACAAAATGGTTCAAAAATTTATTTTAAAATACCTTTTTATACTCTGCTTATTACTCCGGCAAGAACAAACCATTCATTCTTCTTCTTCATCAAAATCTCTTCCTTTTCTTTTTCACAAGGCTTGTTTCCATAAACCTCAACTCCTAAACGCTTACTTCATCCAACCTCCTCTTTCACCTACAGCCAAATTTTTATCCATGCTTTCAACCAAAAACATTCATACCAACCCACCTGTGAAGTCTGGGGCAGATGATCCAGCTTGGGAATATTGAGTTGTCCATTTTGTGGGAGTTGTGTGCAAATGATAGTTATTTCTCCTTCATGGCATCAAACCCCTCCATGTCATTACTCCTACCACCCCCCCCCCCCCACCCTAATTCTGCTCCCCTCTCATCCCACCCGCTTACCCTCGTCCTGCCATTGTTCTGTTTGCGTACACAGGATACACCAGTAAATTGTAGGTCATGTGACCTGTCTCACCGGAATATAGATTCCACATTGTTGGCTGCAATACACGAGTTGTTAACTTTAGTCCCATTTGTTTGTGTGGACATCATCTGTTTAACAAAATCCTTCCTTCCACTGGACATCCCTGACTCCTTAGTGGCACTCCCTGGCTATTGTCTCCTCCGTTTTAATCGACCCCTTCCTAACCTATTGGCCTAACCCCTTCCTGGTGGTGGAGTCACATGACATCAAAAGTTCCATATCTCACTCTCTGGGTACTGCTCTTACACCTCCCAAACCCCAGGAGTACATCAGGCTGCGCCTTCCCTCCGCTCACACCTCATGTTTTTCTGTGTTGTACCATCATCCCAACAGTGACAACTCCATCTACATCTCTCTCAGATGACATGGACCAACTTTTAACCATTCATCCCAACTCTTCCCTTCCTCATATGTGGTGATTTAAATTGTCACCATGCTAATTAGCTGGGTGTTAGTACCTCTCTCTCACTAGCCATGGCACTTAAGCAAATGACTTGTGCGACTCCATGGGAATTACTCGATCTGTAAAATTTCCCACCTGGATTTCTGTCAATGGAAAATCCACCCTTCTGGATTTGGTGTTAAGCAACTTTCCTGCCAATGTATCTTGCTTTTCCTCTACCCCAATTGGTTCATCTAATCACATGCTTGTGAAGGTCAACATCTCTCCTGGCCATTTTCAGGGAACAGCCTCGGCACCGGCGGGTCTGGCAGTTTACTCAGGCAAACTGGCAAGAACCATTGTACTTCAGGACTGGAATCCAATATCCACTGGCCCTGATATTAACTCAGCCTGGAAATTCTTCCACAGAAACCTGCTCTCTTATGCACAGACTCATCCAATCTTGTCTTCAATTATCCTACCCTTCTTCCCACCCATGGTACACTGAATTCTGTGGTGAAGCAGTTGCCTTAAATGAACTTGCATTCTTCTCCTGGAAGGCAAATCTGACCAAAGACAATCTCAGGTCATTTCAAAAAGCTCGTAACAAGTGTGTGTCTACTGTTAGGAGAGCCAGAAAACATCTGTCTAACCTCAAGAATGAAATTTCAAACTTGTCCCCCTCCTCTAAAACCTGGTGGTGCTTTGTGAAGTATGTCTCTGGTGTATGCTCCCCTTCTATCTCTTCCCTCACTTCAAATGGTATCACAGCCGACTCCACTCGTGAGAAGGCTGAACGCCTCAATTCTGTTTGCTTACGGATTTTGTCCTCAACCCCTCGTTCTCTATACCCACCCTACCCAGTCGCACCCAACTGCTACTGGACTCTGTCTTTTGCACCTGAGAAGGTGGAGATATTTCTTTCAACCCTCGACTCTGACTCACTCTGATTCTGCACCTGGACCAGACGGCATCAGCTCACATTTCCGAAAAACCTGCTCTGCTGCTCTTGCAACTGTTCTCTCTCTCTACTCTCTCGCTCTCGCTCTCGCTCTACTCTCTCGCTCTCGCTCTCGCTCTACTCTCTCGCTCTCTCTCTCGCTCTACTCTCTCGCTCTACTCTCTCGCTCTACTCTCTCGCTCTACTCTCTCACTCTCGCTCTCGCTCTACTCTCTCGCTCTCGCTCTACTCTCTCACTCTCGCTCTCGCTCTACGCTCTCGCTCTCGCTCTTCGCTCTACTCTCTCGCTCTCTCTCTCACTCTCGCTCTACTCTCTCACTCTCGCTCACTCTCTCACTCTCGCTCTACTCTCTCACTCTCTCACTCTCTCACTCTCGCTCTACTCTCTCACTCTCTCCACTCTCGCTCTACTCTCTCACTCTCTCACTCTCTCACTCTCGCTCTACTCTCTCACTCTCTCACTCTCTCACTCGCTCATACTCGCTCTACTCTCTCACTCTCTCACTCTCTCACTCTCGCTCTACTCTCTTTCTGTCTGTCTGTCTCTTTCTACCCTATCAGTTGCCCTTGGTCATATTCCATCTGCTTGTAAGTTAGCCAACATCACTCTAAATCCATTGGAACCATACTCTGTACAGAGTGTCATTGCTGCCAAAGCAGTCTCTTTGGCTATTGGGCACAATCCTAGACGGGTCGCCACTCCGACGCAGGATGCTCGAATGGCTCAATCATCTCAGCAAGCTGGCAATCATTTTGCCCACCTCAGAAGGATGACAGGCTGAGTCAACCCCACCTGGTATCAATTCAACAACCAAGCAGGATTTGAACTCAGGATCCCAAGCCCACCACCCTAACCATTAAGCCAACATCACTGCATTACATAAAAGGTGCAAAAACGGATTCCCTTAACTACAGACCTATCTGCTTATTTCCAATCCTAAGCAAGGTCATGGAATCAATAATCGCATTCAGACCAGTTTACTCCACCTTGGACATGCTGCTTCCACTCTCCCAAAAATGGATAGAGGTCCTCAATGTCAGACATGAGTTCAGAGCCATCTCTCTGGACATATCTCGAGCTTCCAATATAGTCTGGCATCCTGCCTTGCTTTCAAAACTCTGCTTATGACATTCAAGGCCAACTCCACTCTTGGGTCACTGACTTCCTCCACTCTCGTTAGCAACGTGTGGCTCTCAACAGAATCCTTTCTTCTACTTTCCCCGTCAAGGCTGGAGTTCTGCAAGGCAGTGTTCTAGGCCCCCATCCTATTACTAATCTTCATCAATGATCTCTCTGACTCTGGAAAATCATCTTTATCTCTTTGCTGATGACTCCACCCTCTGCCGTGACATTCCTCATCCTTCAGATGGACAGGCACCAGCCTCTTCCTCCTCTTCAGACCTTGACAAAAATCAAAAAATGGTCAAACACTGGACAAACAAACTAGTGACTCAAACTCTTGGGTCTCACTCTCAGCTATGATCTCTCTTGGGTAAACCACATTTCAAAGTTGGTCTCCAAATCCAGTCGCCGACTGAGCATACTCCATCGTGCAAAGTCATTCCTTGACACACCTGAACTCCGATCCACTTACAAGGATTTCATCCACAACTTGATGGAGTACTGCTCTCCCCTCTGGGATGGCACCCCTGCCTCATACCTTGCTCAGCTTGAGTCCATGGAAAACAAAGCTTTCGAGATTATGGAAATCTCCCACGATAAAGCTGACTCGATGGGCCGATCACTTCACCATCGCCCGGTCGTTTGTCTTCTTCCGCCTACTTTCTGGTCTTGCACCCTCTTCCCTCTCTGTGGCCACACACCTCCTGCTGTTTCAAAGAGTCACACCACTCTACCAGGTTGCCGCACCCTGTGCTGTCTGTCAGCCTCCTTCTGGGCATGCGGGGACTCCACCCCCATCATGCTCTGTAGCTTACAGGCACATAACAACATCCTCCTTTTACTCTGGGGTGGAGACGAAACACGCTTAACCTCCTGTGGCCATAATTGTTGTATGCCCCCCCCCTCTCCCCATGGTCTCTTCGACACTTCACCACATGGCCATCTCTGATATTACATGCCACGTGGTGTCTCTCAACTGCACCCCATGGCGTGCTCCTCTACGAGCTCTGAACCTGCATCTTGAGCTCCACATTGGCCTCTACACTGCCAACAGGGTCTACTCCATCTCGTTAACACCACGTGGTCCACTAACCTATCCTCCACCACCGACTCCTCCACACACCTCCCAGCCACAAGGGTCTCTACATGATTTGCCACAGGGGTGTATACTTTCTTGCTCACCCCCTGTGCTTCACTAACCTCCCTCCCCCTCCTTCCTCCCCCCCCCATTCCACACTGATCTCTGCATCTCTCACACACCAGCCTAAGCACTGGTCTTTATGTCTGCTGTCAATTCCTTCTGGGGAACCCTGCTGTGGCTTCTAGCTGGCGTCCATTTGTTTCCGGATTTTCGCAAACACTGCTTTCATTTTGGTTGTAAATTCTTCCCACCTCCCATTTGTTCTCTTTCTGTTCTTTATTCCTCCATTTCCTATTTTATTCCTCCCATTTCCTCTTTCATACCAACTCCCCATCTGTTCTTTTTGTCTTTAATTGTTTTTATTTATCTTTCGTTCTGCTCTTTTGAACATCATTTCACTCATCTGCATTAACCTCGTCATTCTACCTGCTGTGCCACCCCAACAACTGAAACCCGTGTCCGTGGATGTTCCTTTCTCTGGGGTTAACCGGTCTATAAAAATGAGAACTTAATTCTCTTCCTGGTATTGGTAATTCCAGGAATTTTGGAATAGAGTAGAATTCTGAGTACTTTTTTTCATTTCTTTTTTTTTTTGTTTTGGGAAATAAGGGACTATTTATTAAATTTCATGTACAAGGTGCCAACTGCCAAAAATAGCATCATTCCAATTCCAGTTGCTGTAAAGGAAGTGTGCTGTGAGAATGATACACACCTGGGTTTGACAATAAAGATGTCCATATGTGAGTTGTCAGGGCAATGGAAGTTGCAGTATGAATCATACTTGCAAGCTTTAACCCGGTTTCTCAGTACACTTCAGGAAGCATATTTCGCATGATTGTGCGACGACTTGAGAGGTCATATTTTCAGTCCCAAGTCCCCACAAAGTCTTTGAAGCCAGAGTCTTCAACAACAGATACAGGCCGCATGTCCCGAACAATCATATTTATCAGCATCTGGTTATTTTGGGGAATCAGTGCCGTACATGGAACAATTCGAGATTTTACTTGACATGCTTTGAATGGTCAATTGCGAAAGCAAACTTGTTGCCATTGCAGATTTGGGTTTCTTTGCTTTTGTATTCTAAACCATCACGATTATTAGTACGCAGTCTGGTGCTGGGTTTTCAAATGCTTTAGCATATTTGGATGTGCAGTATTTTTCTGATTAATGTCTGCTGAACAAAGAAAGCATCTAACTTTTGGACCACCTTCTTTATCCTTCTTGAAATAGTTCCAAAGTACACTTTAAAAAAACCTTCAAAGATACAATGCAAACTCGGTTAGGATGCAACCACTGACAATTTAGGTTACACACTTCAGGGCAATACCATAATGTAGTCAATGATGGATATTGTTTCCATTAACGTTACAATTTATGATAGTTGAAGAATAAATATATTACTAATACAATCTACTAGCAATTGAAAAATTCCAATTAACTCTCTTCTGTTATTAATTCCTTTGTTAACCAATTTATAATCTGATTGTTAACCATTAAAGACATTATAGCTAATAAACAATTTGACATTACAATTATTCTATAGTCGACAATTAATAAATATTACAGTAAATCAAGTAATAACTGTAATAGTAAAATTGTTCTCCAATAAATGATGAACATAACTTATGACGTTTCTCGTTACCATTGAATATGACTGAATGTATCGGTTTATCCAGACTCAGAAATACTGTGAACAATTTATATTTCCGTATCAATACTTGCATTACAATAATAAAGACAAACACATTCAATTACATTAAAGAAACACGCATCACAACATTCAATCAAAACAAATAAATATGTATCACAAAGCAGGCCAATCCAACACTCACCCCGAGGTGACGACACTCTCCAAAGTATTTGACCAGAAAAATAGAACCGGGCATCCTGAAGCTAACCTGGATCAGGAGCAACAGTCACTCAACCCCCCCCCCACCCCCCACAGACCCCCCTAGACCCTGATTTTTTTTTTTAATGCAGTGAACAAACTTTGGTACATCACGGGTGATGAAGGTTGTGGTCAAGTTTCATCGAAATTGTATGTGTAGTTTCGGAGAAGAGAGCAAATACCAATCTTGGGGAAGGTCAAAAACCCCCAGTAGACCCCCTTAATGAGCGCATTTTTGATGCGGTCAATAAACTTTGGTACATCCTGGGTGATGAAGGTTGTGGCCAAGTTTCATCAAAATTGGGTGTTTGATTCAAGCGAAAATGACTGAAGTGTTTACGGACTCACTGACTGACTGACTCACCTACGACACTGCTCGATTGCATATTCTCACCAGACGAAAGTCCAGGTGAGCTAACAACTGGATAAGATTCATTTAACTTATCAACCCCAAGTACCGATAATTCATGGAAGTCACTGAATGGCGCGGTGATGAACAGCTGATGTTTGCTCACATCGATATTTACTTTACATCAATCAACCAATAAATTAATGTTGGTTTGAGATTAATGATCATGAACTCATCTCATCTTGATAATGGGCAATTGTTGATAATGAACTCATCTGTGTTCGGCCTGAGAGCCAACTCAAGAAGAAGAAATTTTCATCTGATTTTGACAAATTTCCCTGAAAATATCTGCTGTTCT
>CM068954.1:149189367-149208746 GCA_035128595.1 Eptatretus atami
GCAAAAAACTTCCAAATTCAGGTGTGAATAGAAGATATCAAGCACCAAACCAAAACAGCAACAAATCCAGCCCCAACGATTGCAGAAAAGACAAAAGAAAAATATACCATGAAATATCAACAGATAAAGACGAAACGATTTATTGTGACAAAAGATATATTGTGAAAACTGCGAGAAAGACAAAAGAGCAGAGAAATATATTTTTTAAAACGAGTTGGACATATTGGGGATCGACAAAGAAGGATCACTGGAATGGCTAAGAAGAGGTCACCTCAAATGGGACGGAGAATGAATCATTATACATAACCAAGATCAAGGACACTACATGAATGGCTTTTTTTTTTAATGGCAGGACTGAGCCAATCTGACAAGTGTAGATTTTGCAAGGTAGAAACAGAAAGCACGAGCCACCTCCTATCGGGATGTGAAAAACTCATCTCAGAACAGCTCTACACACAAAGGCACAACAAGGTATGTAGAGTAATCTATTGGCACATCTGCAGAAATTCAACATCCCAGTTCCACAAAACTCATGGAAACATGAACTAAAAGCAATCACTGAAAACAACTACATAACACTCATGTACGACCCGATGATCCCATCCAGTGTGAACATAGAAAACAAAGCACTGCAACCAGACATAGTACTCAGATACAAAAAGGAGAACAAGGCATTGTTAATTGAGGTTTCAGTTACCAGTGATTTTGGTCTAAACAATGCAGAAACCAAGAAAATGACCAAATATCAAGACCTCAAGAATGAAGTGAAAATATCCTGGAAGCTGAAAAACACCGAAATTGTACCATTGATTCATGGAGCAACAGGAATGACAAAGAAGAAGCTCACAAAGATCCTACAAACCATCCCTGGGAACATTACCACAAACAAACTGCAGTTGGATGTTGTCCGGGACTCAGTGAAAATCCTGACAAGAGCCCTCGGAACAAAACTCTGAGAACAACACAACATTACAACTTCGGCCATGAATCACAATCCTTCACCGAAACGAAGGTGGATACTTCAAGTCCTGAGACGGCTCTGTTCACTTCCTGAAACCAGATTTATGGAGATAACAACCAACGCACACACACACACACACACACACACACACACACACACACACACCATTCTAGAGAGCAGTTGGCCAAGATGGCAAGCAAAAAGATTCCGTTTTAGAATATTTGGCACACAATTAATCTTGATGTTCTTGCCTTTGCTTCTCTTTGTTCCAGAAACTTTTATTTTTCTGTCGAACACCAGAAATTCCAGACACGTGGCATGCTCTCTGTTAGTGTTTGATAAGCACATTGGTAACCTCTGTCTTGTATCATACAGCAAAATGTCCTTGGTTATTGCTGTCACATGGTGAGGAGAGAGGATAACGTGGGTGACCATAGAGGCTTACTACAATTCCCCTAACAAGCCCGATGATTAAACGATCTGGATCTGGACCACCAGGATGATAGGTTGGACAATGGCTCTGCATCATTTTGTCAGTTGTGCCTGGATCAAGTTGAATGTGAATCGTGAGAATTATAAGATATGAAATCAACTCATTTGGATAAATCATCTATGCTATAGGCTGAAGCAAAGAACAGCAGACTTTGCTTGTTACAGGATTTGATAACATTTTGGGGGGAGGAATCGGTCACTTCTGTCTGCAACGCTGAAGAACTTGGTTACGCAGCACATTCAATATTACATTTTGAACATGAATCGGAACATGAATTGGAAAACAAACCTGTAGTTTAGCAGTACTTTGGCACTGAATTCGTCCTGACTGCACATGTGCACAGAGGAGTGAGAATTTTTTTTAGTCTGTCTGCATATCTGGCAGTCAAATAAAATTATAGATAGGGGCAATACACCTGGGTGCTCACCTGGTAGAATAATGATACTGAGGAGGAAGTCAACATGTGATGGAATCAGCAAAATGTACCAATGAGCAAATGTTATAGCAAACATCTATTGTAGGGGGCAACCCCCACCACCGCTCCACTCCACCCTCCGTAAACACCCTTAGACCCCGATATATTTTTTTAAAGCATGAACAAACTTCGGTACATCTCGGGTGATGAAGGTTGTGGTCAAGTTTCATCGAAATCGTGTGTGTAGTTTCAGAGAAGAAGTTGCAAATATTTGTGGACAGACGGACGGATTGACTGACAGACAGACCTACTGACGGACGGAGGATGCGCCATCCCATAAGCTCCCCGGAACTACGTTGCAGGTGAACTAATCATTCCAAACATGAAATTTACGATTTTTAAGGAGGTCATGAAGGATACAAGCAGCAGACATGAATAACTAATGTGCGTGTTAAATACGGTGGTGTAAAAGATCCTGCATCAACGGCAGTAAACTTCCTTCAAAGGTTTTTTTTTCTACAACTTTTAAAATATTTATTTCATTTCAATTGAATTATATACTTAAACACTGTGGAACACAAATCGCCGACTGGCACTTTCAAAACCCTTTCTGTTCAGAATTACTTGAACAAAATATTACAGAATTTTAAATCATTTCGACCTATCAAATACACATGCAATTTCGATGAAACTTGACCACAACCTTCATCACCCGTGATGTACCAAAGTTTGTTCATGACGTAAAAAAAACAAAAAAAACATTGGCAACTACTATGAATGCATGCAAGCTGAACGGTAAAACATTTGCATATATACAGGTAGTGTTTGAAGCTCATTGATGCTTGTTTATATTACACAAGGGCATTGGGAGCCTGCTATACTGTACGTACTTTGATATGAATTACAAGTACATGATGGTTAGAGTACGTATCCTCAAAGAGATTATTACAAGGACATTTGGAGACAATGGACAAAGAAACAATGTATATGGGATTCGAACTCGTGACCCCAGAATAATGATAGCCGCACAATGTGCAAAATCAAGCACGATTGCAAAATGAACAGAAAAATAACCTGCACCAGTTTCTTTTCGTTATCGTTTCAGTGGGTAGACCACAAGTGCCTGGAGAATGAGATAATCATGGTAAATGTCCGGTATATTCAGCAGAAATGAGGAACAAGTGCCAAGAAAGTGTTAAACATCCACAAAAAGGCTACACAGATTACTCATGTATGTGTGCGAGAGGTTGTTACATGATCATTTCAACATTGTTTATCCATAACTACTCCGATTATCACAAAATGATAAATAATGACGATTGATGGGGGGGAGTGGAGAGCAGGTAGGGGGTGTGTTCAGTTATCAAGCCAGCCGTTCCTTATCGACGGTTTCGAATGGGGCGCTTGCTTGAGTGCTTAAGCCACTTGGCGGAGCACTGTACAAGAAACGTGGTAACTGAACACCCCCCAAAGTTGAACATCCTTCGCTCTTTCGATTTATTGGCTGACATCATCTATAATGGCCGTTTTGGTGTTCGAGACTCGTTTCAAATGTGAGTCGGCGCCTCCTTGGTCCAAATCTTGGAATGTGTCACTTCAGCCACTCTCCCCCAATACAGACGAAAACGCGTTTCTCATTGTGACGTCATTGAGATGTCTCGGAGCGCTCGCGCGTTGCAGGCTAAAGTTAGCATTAGTCACACGCCACGTGTCACGGTCGTGGTTTAATATATCAAAACGTATAAGACGTGTTTCCTCCCATCACAGTCGCCCATAAAATACTGTGGATGAAAATATAACTGTGAAGGTACAAATTCGTGACCATGTCCTGAATTGTCGCCGTGTAGGCAACGTCTGCCAGCTGATAAGGGGGTGTCCACCCGAGCGGAGGAGGAGGCAATGACGTCCAGTCCTTGAAATGGTACGTTGATCCGTTTCCGTTGAAATGTCAAAAATTCTTTGAATTCTGAATTATTTTCAGAACTTTGCGGCACGAAAAATGTGACGTCCGAATGTGACTTTAACATGACGTCATTTCACACGAGATGACGATTTCCCATAGAAGGCGTTCGCATTGGACGCCGAAGATCCGTCACCGAGTAATCGTTATGGATTTAGGGGATCAATGCGACGCATTACACTTTACGCGTGACCTGGAGACGAGTTACAATGTGAAACAGAAAATGAAGGGGAAAAAAATGCTGCAGGCCTTTTGGGGTCTTGATAAATATTCACTTTCCTCCAGTTCAGTTTAATATAAAGCATCTATTTAATACGTATGCACAATGTAGCATACTTCTCATACATGCTCCTTCCCTGCCCTGCTTTGATGCCTCTCTCCCTCCCATGACCTTTCTCTTCCCTTCCTGTTCTTCCAACACTCTGCCCTTCTTTTCCGAATTTAACCTCCCACACCATCTATCTATAATTCCAGCAGTGTGTGTGTGTGTCTGTGTGTGTCTGTGACCGCTGTTTCTCGACAACCCGCTGGTCCGATCTAATTGAAACTTGCCAGGTATATTGCTGGGGCCCTGTGGATGTGCCTTTTTCAAGGTTTGTATTAATCGGACAAGTGGTTCTCAAGTTATGGCCATTTATTTACCAACCAATGACAGGACACGTTGCTGCGTAGGCGTGGCCGATGGGGAGGGCAACTTCAGCCGCGTTCCCCATTACGGGTTACAACGTACGACTACCGGATAGTGATGACTTACTGTATTCTAATAATTTCTCGATTTCTTATGCGCATTTATAGATAAACACAATGCCCCAATCCAGTCGTCGTTTACGAGAGCGAAGCAACGGCTGTGTGGTTGTTTGAAAGTTTTTTTTGTTTTTTTTGCACGTACGCTACACACGCACGGGCACGTAAGAGCGAAGGAACGGCCTGTGTGGTTGTTGTTTCTGGCACGTGGTTCGAAATTTTTTTTTTTTTTGCATGTACAGCCACGTACGTACGGCCACACACGTACGGGCATGCACTAGTACATAACAATTAAGAGAAATCTGGTGTTACCTTAACGGTTAAGGTGGCTAGCTTTAAGATCTCAGGGTGTTGAGTTTGAGCCCCTGTCTGTCGTTAAAGTAACACCAGGTGGGGTTGACCCAGCCTGTCATCATTTCCGAGGTCGGCGAAATAAGTACCAGTGTACTTGTAAAAGAGGGCATTGCATCAGCAGAACAGTCGTGCTCCCAGAAAATGATGCAACCAGCAGCCACAGGCTGCATACGATAGCTAGCTCGCTAAGAGAAAGCCAAGTCGTTCTTCTCATCTGTTTGGCACCAGGATTAAATGTTGGATTCGCAATGATTCATTAAATTCCCAATCAAGTCTACTATAGAATGAACTCTCAATGTGACATATATGTATATATATATCGGTATTACATTGTTCCAGCAAACGTTATACCCCTTTTGGGATTGGGACACCGTGAGAACGTTTGCTTGTTTGTGTGTGTGTGTGTGACGGTTCCCCATCGTCCCACGTCAATGGAAACACTGTTAACAGCATGAATGAAAGCTCACGCACGAAATGGCATCTGCAGGAGGTAGAACTCGAGACAATGGCCACTTGCGCGGTTGTTTGGGAAAATCGTTAAAGGTCCTTTTGTCCAAATATTGTGTTTCAATCAGAGACAATGTCATGGTAGATGAAAGGGGTTATGATGTGAAGGGCATGGCTGGGACTTTGGCGACAAAGGAAGAATTGGAGGAAAGGGAGGAGGATCCACAAGCTGTGGAAGGATGTCTTTCGTGTTGTTTACTATACAATTGTGCTGCTCAGGTTATATTATGTTCACCTTGAATGTCATTTTAATCATGTGCTGGTCACTCGTAAGTCACTTGTGTGGCCTGTATGATGCCTGTTGCCATGGTTACCTGTGCACAGTTTGCTCTCTGTCTTAATACCACTCTCTGCTTTCACACCTTTTATTTATTTATTTATTTATTTCTGGTATACAAAATCTCATACTCATGGAAGAGTAAAATACTTCTAACACCTTCCAGTTATCTCTCGACTGGACTACATTTATCATATGCTGCGGATATAACTTTTGTTAACTATGTTTTATTTTATTTTTCACACCCCATAAACGCAATGCCAATCATGTCTCTGGTGTGATAATATGAACTTGTTAAAATGAATGTGACGATGCACATATGCCCCTTTTAGGATGATGGTCCATTGTAATTCCCTGGTGGAGATCTGAAGTATGATGGCAGCCTTGCTCACAGCTCTCGAGGATTGGTCACAGGTGTTTGCAACTGGGAATGTAAATACAAATGGAAATTTCTTGCCCATTTGGAGAAAAGAAAAAAAACTTTACATAATGCTGGCTGAATGGCCTCTCAGTTGTTCTGGCAGAGGTGTACGAGTTTTATTGATGAGAAAAAGCACATCTGACTCCCTCCTGCCTCCCGAAATATTTATCTCAAATAAACTGGCCAACCGGTTTCACTCTTGTGAGGGCATCGTCACACTCATTGTGTGGATATGTGACCACTGCACGGCCAAAGGACTGCCCCGGGATCATGGAGGCATCGTTGCTCTCTAGTTTGTAAACTCAATGCCAACGACGTCTTTCATCCTGCTATGAACAATATCTCTCATCTATTGGCTGCAGCAGTTTGAAACTGAGAATATATAAATACAAATGGAAACTTCTCTGACACTTTGTAGTAGGGCTAAGCTTTAGATTGGACCACTGATCATGACCTCCTGCATGGCTCTCACATCAACAATGGCCCTCAAGGTGTCCTGATAATGGTGAAACCAGGAGGCCAGTTAACTTAGAATACTTTTGGGGTCTGGAGAAGGGGCAGGGGCGGGTGTAAGTCACGATGTGTGTTTGTGTTTGCTGATGCCTTCTGGAATTCTGTTTCAGCTGTTATAACGGCCTTTGGCAGAACAGACAAGAGGCCACTCAGGGATCCAAAGCAAAACTTATCTCTGCCCCAAATTGCCAAGAAAGTTTACATTTGTATTTGCATGTCATGTTCTTTTCTTCATTAATTTATTTGAAAGTTCCTCTGAACCTTAGAGACTGCAAAAATAAATGCATATTTTTTACTTCCCTACAAAAAACAACAATACAAACCTCTTCAAGCAGATTGTAGTCCTGTGGAATCTGACGTTTTAAACCTTCATGACGTGCAAAGATATTTTGTTATAATTATTATCAGTCGAACCTAAGGTATGGCCAACCGGTTCGTGAAAGATTTCAGACGTACATTTCGCCCGGCCAACCCCACAAGAATGTACAGCAGTAATTGGTGCTCAACGCTAAAGTAGCAGTCGTAGCATCACGTGCAATGAGATTAACATTCATTCCTCCAGGAAACATGCCAAGAACACTTCGGTGACATGTGAAATAGCTGGTGTCAGAATGAGTTCAAAGTGAAATGCTATACAAACACCTACTCTCACATTTAGAGTGGACACATTTGTAAATGAGGTTGATGATAGGATGAAGAGATGTCGGCTTCAAACATTTTTGTAGAGCAAACTACTGTATCATAGGCTTGGGAGATTCTTGAAATTTGAGAATCGATTCCGATTCTGAACTGCTGTCTCGATTCCAAAAGGAATCAATTGCAATTCTTCACCAAAATCCAATCAACTTGTCCTTGTCACACACCCAACCTGCTCAACTAGTAACTTAGAAAAATGCCAAATTTGAAAAGCTCTGGCTCGGATGGAATTCCAAACTTCTGGCGAAAGCAACTAGATGCTCTCCACAATCACTACGCTCGATCATTCAACAAACTTATCCAAGAGGAAAAGGCAGTGGATGAGTGACTCATAGAATGTAACACCTTCCTCATTCCAAAATCTTAAGAAACGCAGCTACTTCACAAGTATGGACCAATAACATGCCTACCAACAACATACAGACTTCTAACAGGTATCATCGCAGAAATGATGTACCACCACCTAACACAACAAGAAGACCAAGAGACAGAAGAGAAGGGATGTAAAAGATGATGCTATGGGACCATAGACCACCTATTACTAAACAAGGCCATACTCAAAAAATGCAAAACGAGAAGAACCAAATTGTCCACAGCATGGATGGACTACAAAAACCTTTTGATAGTGTCCCATATTCATGGATGATAAAATGCAGTCAAGTGTACAAGATCAACCTCCAAATAATAAAACTGATAGAGAAAGCAATGGAGCTTTGGAACACCACACTGATATTGCAGCACTCGGTAGGAAAGATCAAAATACCAGGAGTGAAGATATATCGTGGGATCTTTCAGAGTGGCAGCCTATTGCCCCTCCTGTTTTGCCTGGCGCTCGACCCACTGAACAACCTCTTTAATGAGTAAGGCCTAAGTCACATTTGCTCGACGGCGAGGATACGGCGGCCGTACACCCTCTGAATTGACAGAAACGTGCGGCGGCCGCAGAGTTTCTGCGGTGGCCTCAGGGTGGCCCTATGCCATTTGGCTATATTTTACAGGCCGTAGGGGTCGCCGTGGAATTATAGCACGGAGTTATAACTTTTTTCATTTCTACGTTCGCCGTAGCAATTCGACAAGCTGAAACAAAAGAACTGGTTAAAAAAAAAGAACCCACTCATTACCATCCGTCTGGCCGCACGGTCGCCTTAGGGCCCCCCTGCGGTCGCCTTGCGGGCACCTTGAGGCTACCTTGCGTCTGCCTTGAAAATTCTATGGCCGCCGCAGGAACGCCCTAAGGTCACCGTGCGACATCAAATCAAAGACCATACGGCACCCCCACGTTTTCAGTGTCCACAATTTATAAATACGCCGTGCGGCTCCCCAAAAAATAAAAACATATGTGACCGCTACATTGTGTGACCGTGGAAATACTGCGGCCGCCCTATAATTGCTAGTTGCCATAGATTTTGTAGACCCCACGGCCGCCGTGGCAAATGTGACTTAGGCCTAAGGACATGGATAAACCCTAACATCTAATATAAGAATGGCAAAAGAGACAGGAAAGGTCTACTGCACATGGATGATTTAAAACCCTTTGCATCAAAAAACGAAAAATTGGCAGAACAACCAAAATTTGTGAACCAGTATTCAAATGGAATTTTGGCCGAGATAAGTTGTCCAAGTGTACATTTGTACAAGGTAAACCAACAAAATTGGATTATGTAAAAATCGACCTAAATACAACAATACAGGAGCTAGACAACGAAACGTCATACAAAAATACCTCCGAGTAGAAGAGGGCCACCAAATATGTCACAAACAATGCGCTAAAGAATACTTGCATAGAACAAGGCTAATCCTGAAAACATACCTCTTCCAGAGAAACAAAATCAAAACTTTAAACCAACTAACAGTACCAGTGTTCCAAAACAGCTGCAAAATAATAAACTGGCCACAAGCAGAAATCAATAAACTAGATATCAAATCAAGGAAACTCCTCACCATCCACAAAATGTTCTACAAAAACGAATGCATCCCACGAATGTACATGCTGAGACAGGAATGAAGTAGTGGCCTGATGGAACTCAGCTAACTGCGCAGAGTGACAACTGTAGGATTGGGTGAGTATGTGAAAAGTTAAACAGATTTGTGTGAACCCAATTTGTATGCAAACATGAAGACAGCAATTTCCAGAAAAGGTATCCCTAACCCACCGAGCAAAAAATTTCCCAAGACAGATGCGAATGGAAGATGTCACACGTGAAACAGCAACAAATACAGCCCCAACGATTGCAAAAAATGTTAAATTAAATATCAAGAGAAATACGTCGACAACTGGGACAATGACAAAAGAGCAGGGAGGTATAGAAAAAAAAAAAAGAATTGGACAGATTTGGCATAGACAAAGAAGGCTCGTTGGAATGGCTAAGAAGAGGTCAACTTAATTGCGACAGAGAATGAATCATAATAAATGCCCAAGACCAACGACACCACACGAATGGCTTTAAGAAGATGGCAGGACTCAGTCAATCGGACAAGTGTAGGTTCTGCAAGGTAGAAACAGAAAGTATGAGCCACCTCATATTGGGATGTAAAAAAACTCATGTCAGAACAGCTGTGCACACAAAGGCACAGCTGTTCTGACATGAGTATGTAGAGTCATCCACTGGTACATCTGCAAAAATATTAATATCCCATTTTCAGAAAATTAATGGAAACATGAACCAAAAGCAATCATTGAAAACAAGGAAGTAATGCTCACGTACTACCTGATGACCCTATCAACTGTGAACATAGAAAACAAGACATTGCGACCAGATATTGCACTTAGGTACTAAAGAAAAAAGAATGCATTGCAAATTGAGGTGTCAGTACCCAGCAATTTTGGCCTAAACAATGCAAAAATCAAGAAAATGACTGTACCAAGACCTCAAAAATGAATTCAAAAGACCCTGGATGCCAAAAATTACCAGTGATAATTATTAATTGCAACAAGGGGAATAATAAAGAGGAACTTCACGGAGATCTTAAAACCATCCCTGGGAATATTACTTCAAATGAACTCCAGTTGGAAACTGTCCAGGGCTCAATGACGATCCTGAAAAGAGCCCGCAGAACAAAACTTTTGAGAATACGAAGACCTCACAGCTTGGCCCATGAATCATGATCCCTTACCAAAACGGATGTAGATATTTTGAGCCCTGGGAGGGACTCCGTTTTGAAACAGTCACATATGAAAAAAAACAAACAATATATTGTTACGAATTTCGGTCCGCCCGGCGTGCGATCGGCCACGTAACTCGAATCGCGACCGCGTCGGCCACCGGAACGGACAATTCAGTCGTGACCCTCCTTGGAACTATCGCCAGGATAGTTCCATAGATAGCCAACTATCGCCAGCTAGTCACGGGTGGGTATTTCGACCATACCACAATCGTGCCATCGGCCACCCGCGCAGGATAGGGTTGTTCGCCAAACTCGACCTACCTAAGTACCTGCGCGGTAGTTAACCGGGCGATCGTACCTCGCCGCTGGCCGGCCTAGGACACGAACCGCTTAAGCGGTCCGTTCCGTGCTTCAGTGATAACCGAGCGGTGTTATCGCCGGCCCCGACGGACATGATTAGTTACCGGGTGCTTACACCTTCTACCAACTCCTTCCGTGATGCAAGATGGAACTTTCAAACAAGGGAAAGGACGCAACAAACGGGAAACAGTTCGACAAGTACATTTATTACGCACTCAGACAAGGCAAGCACGTATTCACAGCCATACAGTAAGAATGCAATTTACAAGCAAGAATTACAACCGAATAAAGCAATGTTTTTTACATGCACTTAAACAGTTTCTACTTTACAAGACACGGCACCACAACACGCATTCAAGAAAAAGCAAGAAAAGACCCCCTCATAGACAAAGGAGTCAGACTGGGCCGTGGGCCTAATGCGCGTGGAACCTAGATGAGCGGCCAGGTCACCGAGACCGAAGGGTCTTACCCGCGCCCTCGGTGGCGCGATGGCGGGCAAGCCGCGATGTCAGCGTAACTGCCCCTGGCTTCGTGCCCTGGCGTCGTCGGCGAGCGCTCTCCGGCGCTCCCCGTCTGCCTTTCCCGTCGGCTTCGAGCTCCGTCTCCCGACTCGACTGCCCCGCCGACACTGCAGACTTGACTGCCCCGCCGACACTGCTGCTGCCACTCCACTGCTCCCACTCTTCTGCGCTCTCCAGACCCTCCAGACTTGAGCTTCCTGCTTCCTCCAGACCCTCCAGACTTGACTTCTTCTGCCGACACTCCGCCGCTCCCACTTCACTGCTCTCCCGACACTCAGCCGCTCCCACTTGACTGTTCTGCCGCGAGCTGCGCCGTGCTCGCGCTTATATAGCCCCGGGAGGGGTGTACATGCAAATTTCTGGATCACAGCGGGTTCGGAGGCGGGGCCACACCACCCGATGCTCAGCCATTGGCGGATGAAAAGGGGCGTGAAGCGATCCTGATCCGCTTTTTGAGGCGAAAGGACGCATTCACAGCCCATGGCACAATGTGTGGTAGAAAGGCGGAGGTGGTGGGAGTTTGGTTGTTGGCGGGCGTCGTTTGAGAATGGCGGTGAAGCGATGTTTGCGGGATGGAGTTGTGGAGGTAAAGAGGCGAAGGTGTGGTGTTTGAGTTGTAATTGTTTGGGAATGATGTTGGTGGTGGCGATTTGGTTGTTGGGGTATGATTGGTCCAAAATAATGACAGAGAAAAGAAAAACGGCTATCTCAAAGGATCGCAGTCCGGTGAACACGGAATTCCTTTAAACAACGGTGGGGAAATCTAACTACACAATTACTTATCGTCTAACTGATCTAAGGACCCTTTATGGTGTATTGCAAATTTCCACAGCCGTAACAATATATATATATATATATAATATATTATATATATACATGTATATATATATGTTATATTATATATATATAATATATATATTATGGTTCTGCGAAGCCGACACTCCCCACGGCAATGGCACCCAACATATAGCGATCCTGAGATAGTCATTCAGTTAGCCCTTTCATTACGTTTGTGGGTAAATGGGACAAGATGTGTTGCGTAGGTCTTTTAGTTAGGTCTTCAATCCCCTATTCTTTCACTGATTTTATTTTACTTTACCTTATTTCACACACGAACCCCACCATGCATGCATGCTGTCAGACCAGTGACGCTACCGAAGGAGCCGCAGGAACGAATACCACCGCAGGCTCATTTGGATACGGCACGCCATTTACCCGTTCAAACTGCATGCCATTAACTAACCGAAGCCTCACCTCAGACCATCACCATGCTCACTATGATACTACAACCTTCACCATGATCCCCACAACACCTCCTAAAAAAATCCCCACATAACCTACACCCAACCTCTTCACCACAAACGCCACAACCACTTCAACTTCATCACCACAATCGCTTCAACCACTCCCAATGCTTCAATGACTTTAACACAAACACCACAGCGTTTCCCCCACCTCCCTACAACTGCCGCAACTGCCGTCATCTCCCTGGATGCTCACGGTAGTCATTGGCGATTCCAGAGAACAGCGGACATAGCGGGTGCATGTGAGTCAGAACACTTTGGCGTGTATCTCAAAGCGCAAGTGTGCGCTGGGACTCATTTGGCGACAACTGGGTAGCACTGACGCTTCTCTAAATAATGATGCTCAAGTGGAGTCCAGTGTACGTTCGTGGCTGGAGAATGCTCCCGAAAATCCGTGCCCCATATAAATCATGGATTACCATTATGTTGCTGAGCCTGGGAGAAACTGAGGCCATTACCGCCTCCGGAGTCTAGCAGAGCGGGGCTACTTCATGGGGTGGGGTCTGCGCGATAACGGGACGCACGGAAATGCCTCCAGAGTCTTTTGATCCGACTTTTCACTCCTCCTTCACCCCGGGCTCTATAAAAAGAGAAGCAGAGAGCGAATCAGGGTCTTTGTCTTTTGGCCTTTGTCTTCTCCGAGCTGAGCGCCAGACTTACCGAACGAGAGCCGAGCTGAGAGGACAGTGCGAGTCACCAAGAACGAGCCAAGTGTGCGGTACTGAGTCATTGCTGAGGAGTTGCCGGGTCATTGCTGGGTCATCAACAGGTCATCGGTGCTCGGATCCCATGGCGTTCTGCCACAATCATCATTAAAACACGTTTACGGACTCTTACATGGCGCATTAAGCTATCTTTACATGCATCTTTCCCTCCCATCTGCTGTCTCGTCCACTGTGGATTCATCACTGAAAGAGCATTACTGATTTGCACCCATTCACACCTCCTCTTCTGCACCTCATCTGCATCACATTTTGCACATCCCACTCATGTACCGTAGACACCCAAGTTGTCTTCTCTCCTCCCCCCTCCTAAGCAATTGGGTTGCGTAGGTCCGTCAACCGTGCCAGGTACAAAAAGGTCGCTTCCACCTCAACTGCTTCTCTTTCTGGACTATCTAATTTCCTTTGGTGTGTGTCTGCAAGCACCTGAAATGTGCAACATAATTTAAGATTGTAAAAGTTTACATCGGTTTAGCTCTGCTCTGTCTTCCCTTTTTTGTGGAAATAATTATGTTCTTTTTGCCGCACCCACAAATCCATGCTTTACCTTCTGTACATATTTGTGACTAAAACCCCTTTATTGTACCACATGACCTTGCCACCTCGCCCTTGCTTCATAATAAATTGCTTATAAATGTATCGATTTGTCTGTGTTCGTCTTTTCCCCATTGGTCAAGAATGGTCTGCACATTAGTTTAGGCAGGAAGTTTGACCCCATTAGTTTGCTCTTGTTAGCTAGCACACACTCACTGTACTGCTCAGCAGTAATCTGGATGTGCGCTGAGGGCACGAGACCCTAATTGGTTCGGCCATCCACAGGTAATGTATTACGCGAAGTAGTGTAACCCTGCCCGGATTGGCAGCACCAATTAGCATTTGTGGTTGCTTAGCAACCTGCCGGTGCATTGACTTATATGTGCCTGGCGGCCTCAGGACCGTGCGTTCCAAAGGGACCCGAGTGCTTCCCCTCGTGGCGAGCCTCGAACCACAAATCCACAACAATATACATTACCCAATCACTTCTCTCACCCGTCATTGGAGGAAATAACCAATCAGCTCTCACCTCCGGTAATCCATTAGCCCAGGTGGATGGATTTCAACAAGTTAACCCCTTTGATCTTCCAGCCAAAGATAGCTGCACAAAGTAACTAAGAAAAGCTACACACGGTAAGTAAGCCCTTTGCAGTTTCAAACCCTATCCAGGTTCCTCTACAGCTGCAGACATTCACAAGTAGCACATACAGTGCCTTCAAAAAGTATTCACACAACTTTACTTTTTCACATTTTGTTGTGTTACAGCCAAATTTAAAATGGATTAAATTGAGATTTTTTTTGTCACCGATCCACACAAAACAACCCACAATGACAAAGTGAAAATGTTTTTCGAATTTTTTTACAAATTAATTTCAAATGAAAAGCTAAAATGTCTTGTGTCAATAAATATTCAACCCCCTGAGTCAATACTGTGTAAAAACGCCTTTGGCAGTAATTACAGCTTCGGGTCTTCTTGAGTATGTCTGTATCAGCTTTGCACATCTGGATTTGGGGATTTTCTCCCATTATTTCTTGCAGATTTGCTCAAGTTCTGTCAAGTTGGAGGGGGGGCGTCGGTGAATAGGCATCTTCAAGTCTTTCCACAGATTCTCATTGGGATTCAAGTTTGGGCTTTGGCTGGGCCACTCAATGACTTTCACGTCTTGTTCTGATGCCGTTCCAGTATTACTTTGGCTGTATGATTGGGGTCATTATCCTGTTGGAACGTAAATCTTCGCCGCAGTCTCAGGTCTATTGCACTCTGAAGCAGGTTATCCTCAAGGATTTACTTGTATTTTGCTCCATTCATTGTTCCCTCTTTCCTTACAAGTCTCCCAGTCCCTGTCACTGAAAACATCCCCATAGCATGATGCTGCTCCCACCATGCTTCATGGTCGAGATGGTGTTAGATGGGTAATGAGCTGTATTCAGTTTCCACCAGACGTAGCACTTTTCATTAAAGTCAGAGTTCAATTTTCGTCTCATCAGACCACAGAATCTTTTGCCTCATGCTCTCAAAGTCTTTCACGTCCCTTTTTGTAAACTCCAGGCATGCTGTCATGTGCCTTTTTCTCAGGAATGGCTTCCGTCTGACCACTCTCCCAAAAAGCCTAGACATGTGAAGTGCTGCAGAGATTGTTGTCCTTCCGGTAGGTTCTCCTTTCTCAGCCAAGGAACTCTGTAATTCTGTCGGACTGGTCATTGCGTTCTTGGTCACCTCCCTGACCAAGGTCCTTCTTGCCCAATTGCTCAGTTTGGTTGGACGGCCAACTCTAGGAAGAGTCTGGGTCGTTCCATATTCTTTCCATTTCCTCATGATGAAGCTCACTGTGCTCTTGTGAACATTCAACACACTAGAAATTGTTTTATACCCTTCCCCAGATCTATGCCTCCTCACAATTCCATCTCTGAGTTCTACGGACAGTTCCTTGGACTTCACGGTGGAGTTTCTCCTCTGACATGCACTGTGAACTCTGGTACCTTATATAGAAAGGTGTGTTTCTTTCTAAGTCATGTCCAATCAATTGAATTGGCCACAGGTGGGCTCTAATCAAGTTGTAGAGACATCTCAAGGATGATCAAAGGAAATTGGGTGCACCTGAGCTCAATTTTGAGTGTCATAGTAAAGGGGTTGAATACTTATGTAAATTTGATATTTCTGTATTTCATTTTTAATTAATTTGTAAAAATGTCTGAAAACGTGTTTTCACTTTGACATTATGGGGTATGTTGTGCAAATCGTTGACAAAAAAATTAAAAATTTTAATCAATTTTAAATTCACGTTGTAACACAACAAAATTTTTACGAAAGTCAAGGGGTGTGAATACTTTCTGAAGTATGATGAACGCAAAACTGCCGTTCACTGACTAGTTACTTGCAAGTAAAAAAAAAGTTGGGTACGTGTAGGATTACTGGGGAGGTCTTGCTTGATCTCCAATATTTGCCAGAGATGTTTTTCCTCGAGAAAAGCTGCTTGGGGATCAAAAGCTGAACGGTTTCAAAATTAACGAGAATAAACACACAAACACATCTGATGGTCCATGGGGGTTCATGTGATCTCAATGATCCAAATACAATTTGATTGTAGATTAACCAAAAGATGCATATTCGTCAACATGCTTGTGTTCCTGTCTTGGCATCTGCTGTTTGATGCTGTGACCACGGTTGAGAATCTGATGCACTGTTGTAATTTTATCAAAGTCTTTTAAGTTTTTCATTATCCATTAAAAAGTCATCAATTGTTATTATCTTTCATGCAATATATGTTCAAGTCTTTCACAAACTATAGACAGGAAGAAAAAAACAAACAAGAGGTTTCGCTTGGTTGTTCTGAATGATTCATATTTTAATTTGGAAACGACAGATGCTATCTTTCAATGTACAAATCATTTTTCCTTGACAACTTCTGAGTGTACACTTGTCTTAAGAGCCATCTATGTATTCGTTTTCTGGTTGTTGTTTTGCATGCAGCTTTTGTGGCTGCTGGTTGCATCATCCCCTGGAAGCAGGGCCATGCCACTGATGCAGTGCCCTCCTGTTGCGAGTAAGTTGGTACTCATTTCGCCAACCTCGGAAGGATGACAGACTGCGTCAACCCCACCTGGTATTAATTCAGTGGCCAATGGGTATCGAACTCAGGACCCTAAGATCCCAAGCCAGCCACGCTAACCACTAAGCCAATGCCAGGCTGGACCTACCTGGTGTTATGTAACAGCATGACAGAGGCTCGACCTCAAGACCCTAAGATCTTAAGGCAGCCGCCTTAACTGATAAGCCAACACCAGGCTCGTATTCTGGTGTTCTGCCCCAAGACAGGTTCTGTTCTGCCGAAGCAGTTTCTTGGCAAGAGTTATCCTGGATGGTTTACCATTGCCTTCCTAGCAGTAGTTAGGGCAGGAATTTGGAATTTGCTCAGGGTGCCGGCGACAGCTCGTCCACCCTTTGCGAAGGACAGCATGGGATCTTTAACGTCCAACAACGAATGCTGGCAGGCAAGACGTCGGTTTACCATCCGTCCGAGGGAGAGCACACCGATTGATGAATCACCCTTACCTGCGAAATTCACAATGAAGCATTCAAATACAGTGTAGATGGCTTAGAAGCAAGTGTGCGTGCTTCCAGGCCATCCTATCAGCCCAATCTATTCTTAAACATGGAAAAATAGTGGGAATTTGACCCCGCCACGTATTATGCCTCTTTCCCCCCCCCCCCCCCCCGGGCGCCCCACTGCCTCTCTTTTGGCTCCTATCCACTTTCCTTCTTTGTTTTCTTAATTTTATATTTCACAACTTACACTCCCTTTACCCCCTTTGGCACATCAGAAAGATGGCCCATTGTGCGTGCCAAACGCTTCATGTGGAAACACGAGTTATTCCCGACTACAGGGGGCTTCATTTGTCAGAAAAAGGGCATTTGTACATCTCTGGCAAATAATGGAGATAAAACGCGACCCCCATTAACCCTTTTTATATCCAGATTTAGTGAATTATCTTGTATTTACAAAAAGTTGTTCCACCCTGGAATACATGAAGGCATGGAAGAGTTTGGATGCACACAATCAGTTGGCGTCTAGCTGCTGCACCAGTGACGTGGCTGTTCTTTTGAAGAACGGTTAGATATCATGTTGTTGGAGCAAAAGTAGGTTGATAACATATCAAGGACACACACAAACTCCTGTTAGCAGAACAGAGAAGCATCATGTTATGTACGTTAACATGATGCTTATTTGCTTTGGCAACTCCTTCTGGCAATTATTTGCTCCGGCAATTCACCATTAAAAAAATATATCAACTCGAGAGTTCATGGAACACCTTAACCCATGCAGTCTTGAGGAAATGGGAAGGCTCTTTTCAACTGTTGCTTTGCATTTCCGAGCTTGATCTATACTTCCTACGAGCTGTGATTTCTCCTGAATCTTGATAGTCCCCCAATGCTGAGTGAGAGTGCAAGTGGCAAATTTGATTGGTCGAGATGATGTAACACGGAGTAATATTTTGTCCAAGTACTGCTAAACGGGAGGTTTCTGGATGTGACAAGAAGGTGATTTGTATTCTTCAGTGTTCAAGTATATCATTAAATTGAAATTAAATAAAGGTGTTAAAGGTTGTAGTAAAAAAAAAAAACTTTTGGGGGGAAGTTCACCGTTGATGCAGCGTATTTTACACCATCTTATTTAACACGTTGCATTAGTCCTTCGTGCCCATTGTTTGTGTCCTTTATGACGTCTTTAAAAAACAGTAAGTTTCCTGTTTGAAATGATTTTCAATTTTGTTTAACTTCCAGACAGACTAAAAAAATTACCTTAGTCCTCTCACACATGCGCAATCAGGATGCTATTTGTACAATTCAGCAAATTCACAGCCGAAGTACTGTTAAACTGCAGGTTCTTGTTGCCATTCATGTTCTAGTGTTCCAAATGTGACAATCAATTGAAATTAAGTAGTTCCTCGATCATACATTGACATCTGTAGACAGACAGACAGATAGACAGACAAACAAAGTGTACCATTTGCTTAACCCGTCATTTCACTTCGTGCATGGGATAACAATGATGGAGTTCACGTGTAGCTTTGCTTTGTTTGCTCATCTATCTATAATTCCAGCAATCTCTGCGTGTCTGTCTGTCTGTGACCGCTGTTTCTCGACAACCACTGGTCCGATCTAATTGAAACTTGCCAGGAAATATTGCTGGGACCGTCGATGTGCCTTTTCAAGGTTTGATATTAATCGACAAGTGGTTCCCAAGTTATGGCCATTTATTTACCAAACCAATGACAGGACACGGTGCGATGACGTCACAATTGACGTCACAATCCTTCTTCGTTTGATATGACGTCACAATTGACGCTGGGGACCTGAGTATGTGCCTTTTCATCGTTTGATATCGTTCTTCTTTTTCAACGTTTGATATCGTTCTTCTTCATCCGTTTCAGCTGTTTCGTGATAGCGAAGGAACGGCATGTGTGGTTGTTGTTTCTGGCACGCGGTTTGA
>CM068954.1:149208756-149225009 GCA_035128595.1 Eptatretus atami
TTTTTTTTTTTTTGCACGTACAGCCACGCACTAGTAATCCAAAATAGCGGATGCAAGTCTTCTTATTCGTTCATATGCAGCACAAGGCTGTGGGGTAGCATCATTGGCCGAGGGCATGGCTGTGCCGCTGATGCAGTGCCCTCTTTAAGTGAGGGCAGGAATTTGTAATTTGTCCAGGTTGCCAGCGATAGCTCACCGACTCTTCATGAAGATCGCCATGGAATCTTTAACGTCGACCAACCAATGCTGACAGGCAAACACATTAATGCTGGCAGGCCATCCTCGGGATGGCACCCACATTCATGGATCACCCTGTCTGTGAGACACCGGGGTGACAGTTTTATAGCTGGTCAGGATTCGAACCCAGGCTAGACGGCTTCAGGGCAAGTGTGCATACCTCGAGGCCATCATGTCAGCCCCCATGGATGGGAGTGTGATGACTTTACGTGTATATACTGCATTGCTTGTTGCTCCATAGCTGGGGAATGGTTGCGTTGCGGTGTTCGGTTTTGCGTAAAAAAAGTCCTTTCACAAATGTCAAGCCAGATGCAATCACTCTCACGCAATCCAGAAGAACTTTGCTTGTTTATCTTCTTAAGTTTCTCTTATATTCTTTTGTTTTGTCTGACTCACGTTCTTCGTATAATTGCCCAACTATTACAATTCCAGTTTAAGTGTTTCAGTTTAAGGTATTTTAAAATGACATTTTTTTTTCTTGTGCAATGCAGCTCGATAAATCTCCAGTTGGTGTGGGTTCATCGTTCATGCACTTACCGGACATGCCGTGAGCGGTTCCTTAAGTTGATGTGTAGAGCATTGGACCTATGCCACAGGATGGAACTCATCATCACGTGACTGGTGAGTTGATCAGTACCATTAATGGGAAAGTAAACTCAAAATGTCAAAAGCTGAAAAAAAAAACATATTACATCTGATCATTATCAAATTTTTCATTTCACATTCTTATATTCAAAAGTACACCAACAAACTGTATACAGTATAAAATGTCAGTGAATGTGTCAGTAATTTCTGTGGAGGCAGCAATACCTTGCCTTTGTGGGTTTCTGATTGTCGGTGGAGCCAATCATAACGCTGTGGAGCCAATCCAGGAGGCATACAAGCAAGACATGGCAGCTCTCACAAATCACGAATATTGCTTTTCTGCTGTGGCTGGGCAGGTCGGGGCTGGCCCACAAACATAGCTCGTTGGCACGACGAGACGGTGCCATACCAAGGGTTGTAAAATGAGCACCAAATGTACCAAACATTTGAGCAGTGATGAGTGGCCAGACTCTTTTCTGTCCTCGGCAGTCGTATATGTAATGTGGTATCCTTCCCAAAGAGTAGGCGAGTTCACAGACCATTGCCAAATTCTAAATTCCTACCCTGACTGACTGCGGGGAAGGCAATTGCAAACAAACCACCAAATTTAATCCTTGCCCACAAACTGATTTGCAGCACCAACACTTTATAAATAGTATGGTACATTGATGACGATAGGAATGACACATGCTTACATAATCGTTTGTATGTATGACAAATACTTTTTAACTTCATTTTGTTAACATGCAAATTTTTATTATTTTGTTTTAAACAATTTATTTTTGCACCTGCCCTGTTGGTCATGATTTGCTGAACAACCAAACCAGAGGTGTTCCATTACCAATCAGCCAGCTATTCCTTATCAGTCGTTTCATTGGAGTGCTTGTTTGAATGCTTAAGCAACTTGGTGTGTGCTCTCCAAGCTTATTAAGTGTCGCCACGAAAGGGGATTTTAAAATGGTTTTCTCTGCAACCACTTCTCCGATCGATGCAAAACTTTAAACATAGGAAGGATTTCCCGTGGAGAATATTTTGTTTGCGAACTCTGATGTCACATGTTATGGCAACTATCCATATCGGATTAAAGGAAAAAAATTTGGACATCATTTTTCTCCAAAACCACTCAACTAAAAAAACTTGAAACTTGGCATATGTCATCAACTCTCCATGGGGGGAGGAGGATGTAGAAGGTGATAATGATAACGTCATTGGAGAAGTTGTATTCCAGCCATAATTGGTTGAATTGAAATCCTTATCCGAAAAAAACCGGAAACTTCATGTATCTGATCTATGACCTGCATGTGAGTGAAAAATTTAATTTATGACATTCATAACCCATGACAAGAAACTATATGACATAACAGGGTGCATGGATGATACAAGTATGTGGCCCATTAATAGCGTGTTCACTTAATGATGGCACTTTTGTTCAGAATGAACGCATGAGGTGACACTATGCACTCTATGAGCTCGTAGTGATCTACCATATAAAACACAATGTGTATTTGTGTATTTGTTTGTGTGATATCTGTCCCCCTTCAAAAGAACAATTTAAGATGGGCTTTAAAGGCCAATTTTTTTTAACACGACTGTGTGTTTGTTCACTGCGGTCTATTTTTTTCAGGATTAAAAAAAAATCTCAAAAAACATTTTCTATTAAAGAGTAATTACGTCTCTTCTTTTGGAAATGTAGACAGTGACTTGCAACCGGGCCTCAATGGCGGTGTACAGAGCGTTTTTAAATAAAAAAAAAATAAGTAAATACAAGGTGCAGGGAGGTAAAATTCGCTGCACATGATGTGTAACGCGTGCATAGTAAAATGAGTGTTCATTTACATACTTGCGATGTCTAATAAATAAAGAAGAGGGAAGCACTCCTGACGCTAGGTCGAGGCTTCAGGCTTTGGCACGCTCACGATCAAGGCTGTATCCTCCAAATTAAAGGTCCCAGAAGATAAAGAAAATAGGGTAACATTTGTACACGGAGTGTTTTAAAATAACACTTTTTCTTGCTACAAAACATCATATTATCTTCCAGTCTCTGAATATTTCGAAAAAAAATAATTCCAACCCATCATTTTTGATGGGCTTTTATATGAGTTTGTAAATAATATATATATGAGAAGTAAATAATGGTACAAAAATGTGAGAACAAATTAGTTGGATACACTACTTGATAGTGAAGTGCCACTCCCAGTGGCACTCTCACACAGCTGATTTACATTTACTTAAAAACATTTAAATTTAAAACAAATTTTTAAAAATAAACGATAAATTTTACATTGAATAATCGCATGATTCAATAAATTGCTTAAATTTGAAGATTCAATAAATTGCTTAAATTTGAAGATTCAATTCCGAGTCATAAAGAATAATCAGAAGAACAAGAAGAGGTTTGATTGGCATACTCTACATGGGGTGTGATCCATTAGCAATCAGCTTGCCATCACTTGCCAAACCAGCCGTTCCTTATCAGCCGTTTCGTTGGAGGGCTTGCTTGAATGCTTAAGCCACCTGGCGAGCACTCCATAAGCTGATTGGTGATGAAACACATCCCTGATTCCGAATTACAAAGTCATAAAAAGAGATAAAAATTAACGAAGCAAAAAAAAGTTCATAGCAGGTTTTGAGTAGAAGTCATGGGGTACGTGGATCTTGTACCCCTCATTCACCACCTTAGGTTATTTTTTATCCTATTCTTTAAAAAGAGTATCCAGATATGACCTCATCGTTGTTAAGAAGCACTCCAACTGGATACGGTGTCTCCCTCGGGGAAGTCTGCCTGGGACATCTCACTCTCAGGTAACTCCAGCTGGCACAAGCTTTGTGTATTTTAATGTCGAGAAGATGTCCTTTGTCGAAGAGTCGGTAACCATTACTTTGTGGATAATGCTGCACAGCATTATCTTTCCAATCGCAGATGTCCATTAAATAATCACGAAGTTTAAGCAAGTTTATGGTCCCTTCACTGGGACGATGGTGGAGGGTTTGTGCAGCACACACCCATGACCTATCCACAGTTCTCCGGAGCTGGCATCGGTCCACTTCGTTAGTAGTCTGCACTGCAGGTGGCTGCAAGGTCTCATCCCTGTCAGTGAACTGGGAACATTGTCCAACTCTTTGGTTGTGCTCTCCCTAAGGTCATTTTAGATCCTCCTGGAGGATCTCTAAGTCTTACTCACGTTGTTGTTCTTGTGGACTTTTTTGTTTCAACAGCCTACAGTTTTCATCGAAACTTCCTGAAACTTGGCGTATATAGTACAAATACCTCCACAGACAGTAACCATCTCCGATTTTGAAAATTCCTCCTAGAAAAAAAGTTATGACGTCAAAATATCTCCGCTAATGGAAATTGCCAAAAATTATCTCCGAAACTAGGCAAGCTTTTTGAATTCTGTTTGCGGGAATCGAACAGGGCATTGGCAGAGATGAATTACCGCACATACGATACATCACTATGACGTCATGTCAATTTTTATGACGTCATTCCTATTTTTTGACATTTTTTTATTTCACAACCCAGAGTTTTCATCAGATCTTCGTGAAACTTGCCATGTATATGCAGAAAGCCCACGTGCAGGCAGTAATATCTCCGATTTTGGAAATTCTTCCTAGAAAAAAGTTGACGTCATAATATCGCCGCTAATGGAAATCGCCTATACCATTATCTCCGAAACTAGGAAACTGTTTGAATTTTGTTTGTGGGAATCAAGCCGAGCATTAGCACAGACAATTTATCGCAAACCTGATATATCACAATGACGTCATATTCGTTTTTATGACGTCATCATTAAGAGGACGAAGATCTTAGATCATTTGAGCTTGTTCCAAGTCTTTTCGAGTTATCTTCGGAGCTCAGTGAGCCATAGTAGCTAACAAAAGCAATAATAAACAAGAAAAATTGCAATTAGAGATTGCAGACTTCGCCAGGACTTCCTTTGTGTGGTGTATTTGTGTAGTGTTTGTGTACTGGCGTGTTACGTAATTAATAAGATAAATAATTAGAACTGCCACTTTATAACTGCAGGCAGTCATAACCGGGTACCAAGACGTCCGCTTTGATCGCCACCTGACCCTGACCCGTGACGTTTTTTAATATTATTATTATTATTATTATTCATTTCATTGAATCCAGAATGGCATTGATAAATTCAATTCAAATCAAAATGGAAGACCAAATAGTACAGTCCTGCAGTTGGAGTAATCAGAAGGAATCTGAACAAACAAAAAAGCAAAGATGAAGTCATCAGGAGGAACCTGGATAGGATTCGCATTTCAGCTGATACTTCTCTATCCTGAAACACATCCAGGCACAGCCAAGTGAGCCTTACTCAAAAAAAATTAATAATAAACAACCCATATTAAAAAAAAATTAAATATTTCTGGCTGCCAGACAATGCATCCGATCAAGTTGAAATTTAAAACATGTATTCCCCCATCACTCCTAGATCATAAATGTGAAGTTTCACGTCGATTGATGAAGTGGTTCCAGAGATAACATTTAATATTTTCTTCAATCCAATATGACTGCCAAACCATGTGATGGATCAATAATTATCCCTTAACAAACTTATACACACATGGCCAACAACAAACTAACCATTAAGGCAACACCAGGCATGCCTGGTCGCAGGGTCGGTGACATTAATCTCTGACAATTTCAGAACGATCTGTTGAACGGTCACACGCAAACAACCGAATGCAATACCGTCTCCGGCATTGAATTCCCACAATCCATTACATACGTATTGGCCCACATTTCAATCCTTGCCTCACACGCATGATATATCACATCCCGTTTGCCATTGTCACTAAGGGGTTCTGCCCATGCGCACCGATGCATTGTTGAGCGATCACGTCATTTTGAAAGTCCCGTGTTGGTGTTCATCAAGATTTACAATCTGGCAATCTAGAGAAGGGCATGGAAGAAGCAGAGGTCGACCAGAATTTGTGGCATAATGGTTGAAGCGTTCATTCTGAGTCTGTTAGGTATGCGTGTTGAGTCTGTTAGGTATGCGTGTTGATAAGATAACAAAAATGATCCTAGTGAATTTCCAGTGAATGTATTTTCTACAGTAAATCACAGTGGCTGGATGTAATTTACATATAGTTGTCGTGAACTACCTTATATCTGCCATTGATTATGAAGAAATCTTACAACACAGTGAAAAAGAAGTTGACAACTTTTTTGAAAATCTCAGCAAGTTAGTTGACGCAGCATATTAGAAAACAAAAACAAAAGTAATCTGATTTCGACATATAAAATATGTCGAAATCCGTGGGAGGATCAAAGCTTTCACTTTTGATGTGTGTCACGCAAGTGATACCGACCTTTCCACATATTTGCTCAAAACCATTTGTTTGCCAGATGGACATAAATTATTTTCAGAAGCCATGGATTATGGGAAGAAGAAAGAAAAGTCAGAAAAACGGATTACATTTCCCATGCTAAACCCATTCACAAGGACTTCAAATTTAAGAGCTCTGTGATGTTCATTAACCCTCGGTATCCAATCTTAAGTAACCTCTAAGCTTTAGGGCCTGTGCTGCGAGGATAGCCGAGGCCTTTAAAAGGTCCACAGAATCAGAATTTTTTTTTCTGTGATCATATTGATTTTTAAGTAATAAAGAAAGAACTGAACGTGGTTTTTATTTCGAATATTTTTTTTAAGGTGTTAGGTTTCAAAATGCAAACCCATCGGGTACCGCCCATAAAAAATACCAGATAAACTGCTATGACGTAATCGAGGGAAAGATTGTCAGCATGCAATGGATAATGGCTGCACAACTCGCTTCGGACTCGTCAGAAAGTGAATTTGATGAAGAATTTTCTGATCAAGAATCCCCACATTACGATAGTCAAAATCATTATGCAGAAGGTGTTGTCACATACATCTATGAACCTGAGGTCGAGCTGACGTCACGGTAGGAGCGGGGCCAATCGACTGTAAAAGGACACCAATAAAACATTAAAATCTTCCTTTCAAGATATTTATTCAAGAAAAGAACGATTAAGTGTTAAGGGAAGCCACATCTACTCAACGAACCCAACATGATTTTCTGATTCTGTGGACCTTTAAAATGCATGTTGGCAGGAAAATTCCAAAAAAAGATAAACATTTCTGTTTGTTTTGTTTTATCCAAGTTGTGCATGAAGCATTTCACCCAGAAGTCTTCAAAAATTGGAAATGTTGACGGCCCATCTGACTTCATAATGATGTCAAATACTGTATTTGTAAAGGGCGTGACAATGGCACAGATATGTTTGTTTTTTATGCAAGAGCAAGTAATGGAAGAGCAAGATAATTTTACATGTTCAAAATAATTATGAGATTTCAGAGGGTAACACTGGGTCGCCAGGCCTCTAATACTCGCCTCTAAGCCGGCTATCCTGGGTTTGAATCCCGACCCAGCTATAAACTATCATCCTGGTGTGTCATGGGCAGGGTGATTCATCAATGTGTATGCTGTCACTCGGATGAACGTTAAACGGGATTCCCAACTGCCAGCATTATTTAGTGGACGTTAAATATCCCGCAGTGTCCTTCCCAAAGAGGAGGCAAGCTCTCGCCAGCACCCTGAACAAGTTCCAAATTCCTGTCCTAATTACTGTTGGGAAGGCAATGGCAAACCACCCAGTATAACTTTTATTCAGGAAGTTGCTTTGGCAGCATCAATGCTCTTTGAAGAGTATGGTCAGAGAGAGATACATATTTATGTGTATATATATGTATGTATGTATTGTATATATATACATATATGTATGATATGTATGTACATGTATGTATATATATATATATATATATATTATATATATATATATAGATACATCTCATATAAGAGAGAGAGAGAGAGAGAGAGATGGAGAGAAGGAGAGAGAAGAGAGAGAGAGAGAGAGAGAGAGAGGAGAAAGAGAGAGAGAGAGAGAGAGAGAGAGAGAGAGAGAGAGAATTGCATTGCTGTTTAACCAATGTCGAGCTTCCCATAAGGAAACACAATGCCACATCTGTCTTAATTTCAACTTGATTGTAGTGGAACAATATTTGTATTCTAAGTTCAATTAATTTTTAACCTCGATTAAACTGCATTTTATTGTAATATTTTGTTCCCACGAGAGTACAGACACCCACTGTTAGATTGCCTTGTTGTTGTCATTTTATGCGTATGCCATGCTTTCTTGTTTTTCCCTTCAACAACAACTGCTGTTTGCGGTCCGTTCAGCCCAACCGTACCACAATTCACAAAAAAAACTGGCCTTGAGTTTTACATGTTGTTCATTGAGGTTATTTTCCGTGAACTCCTGGCCTTTTAGATGCTGACTTGGTGTTCCTCATTTCTGGAAATCAAACTTTAAAGAAAACGCTTTGTGGTCTGGTTGTCACATTCACCGCTACCGACAGCCTTCTGCTAGGTTCACGAAGCACTCCTTCCCTCTTGTTGAATGTTCACACTCTGCTTAATTAGTGTCCACGTCGACCAGATTTGGTTGATCCAATGTTGGACACGTAGCAAAAAGGCAATTGATGAACAGTAATAATTACAACCTGGCAATCAATAGAAGGGCCTGGAAAGAAGTAGAGGTAGAACAGACTCAACGGCACGATGGATATAACGTATTGGTGTAGGAAACTTCTGCTTGGTTCTGGTTGAGTGTTTGCAATTGTTTGACATGTCGGTCTCCGTGATTGCTTCACTTCATCCTTCCCTGTTCCTGCATATCCAGTTTATTCCGTCCTTCCAACTGGCATTATCGTGATCTCTGCCTCCGTGCACCGCAAATTTTACAGCACACACCATGGAATTATCAGAATTTGTCCTTTCCCAGGCAAAAATAACATTCCTTTCCTGTAATAATTCTCCGCAGACTACTGTAGTAGGACTTGTTACCAACTATAGTATATGAGAGTACAACTCTCATATACTATAGTTCTAACTGCAGCATTTTTGCCTGGGTTACATCACAACACCAGACAAATAAATCAATATCATTATAAATCTCTTTATGTTTGATTTATCTTCCTTTCTTTCTTACAGTTCCATGTACACCCGGTCTATATTGCAGCTGCTGCCTAATGACAGAACAGGGATTTGTATTTTGAGCTTCCAATTGTCCCAGTTTATGTCATTCTCATGGCTCCGCATCTTTCATTCTCACAGTATCCATCTTGATCCTCCCAAATTATTTGCAAAAAAGATAATTTGAAAGATCAAGTTAGGATATGGCATGGCCTGAGGTTCCGCCAAGCGTGACATTGTAAGCAACATTGGATACCAAAATCAGCGTTGATGCTCGTTCTAAAATTAGGAGGCAGCTGAGAGACAAGTTGGTGGCACGAACTCTTAATTCATGTCTGGCTGGTCATATCAAAACGGATCTCGGGACAGAAAGGTCGTGGGTCTTCGACTTGTCAGCTCTGATTAATAAATCGACTATTGTTCCTGAGTAACATCACAGAACCGTAGTGAGTATAAAATGCCATCATTACTTGTAATGCTTTATGAATTGATTAACATGATTTCCTATCTAACGAGCACAATGGCTCAAATATGCTGCACATCTCATCACATGCTCAACTTTCTGTATTTGTAGTTATTAACTACACAATATGGATTGGAGAAAGCCTTTAATTATATACTCCATTCACCGGTTGGGTGTTCGCCTGGTGTTGGCTTAACAGTTAAGGTTGCTGGCTTACGATCTTAGGGGTCTTGAGTTTGAGCCCCTGTTTTTCCAATGAATTAACACTAGGTGGGGTTGACTCAGCCTGTCATCCTTCTAAGGTTAGTGAAATGAATACCAGTGTACTGGTAATTAAGGGCACTGCATCAATCAGGATCTGGCAATGACCAACTGCCAACTGGATCACCAAACATTTCTGAATGTTCCATAGCCTCACAACCGTGACATTTTGCAATTTTGCAATCTGCCTGGTGTGGTATATTATTCCAAATGCTTGCAGAATGTCCCATATTTCCGTTTCAATGGCATCACGTGCTCTCTTGCATTGTAATATCGAGGCCTGAGTATGCGGTCTGAGTGAGTGAAAGGCTTTTCCCGAGTTGTTGCTTGGTAGAGGCTGCACTCGGGTATCTTCCATTGATATCTGTGGCTATCAGTTGCTGGGTTCTGGTGTAGGAACATAAACTTCCCCTATTTCTGGGTTAAGTGGTGGATTACGAGTCACTGGTGGTTTTACCCAAGAGAAACGTCACCTTTGAGGCACATTGTGAAGGTCTCTTCACCACAGTGGTGGGATTATTTCCCAAAGGAAAGTAAAGGTTTAGCCCTAACGACTGACGTATATGCATTTCGTGTTTTATTGGTGAACGTTGATGGTTGTCCAGGACGTCTTGGCCATATATTTGCTTGGACTCAACAGTAAAACGGATCAAGCTTATACAATAATATACAAGGAAATTTCATGCAGGAAGAGGCCATTTGGCCCATCATGCCTGAGCTATATCTACAATACATTCATTCAATCTCTCAGTTTATTGACTTAATTTCACAATAATTGAATCTAATACAACATCAGGTTAATGACTTGACGTGGGGGTGGGGGTGAGGGGGAAGGAGTCATGAGAACAATGGACACAAGAAAATCACATAATGGTTTGAAATAGCAAAGGGCTTACGTTGAGTAGCTTTTCTTGGTCGCTTTTGGCAGCTTTCTTTGGCCAGAAGAGCAGGGCGTTCATTATACAAAGATCCTTGTTTACGAGGGCAATGACCACGTGCGTTAGTTGGAGTTCGAGTGGGAATTGGACCTTTGGAGAGACATCACATCCTTCTCCTCTCTCTTTGTTTGGCCACCTCACCTCACCGGTTTTGAGCCTTTTTACATCTGTACGAGGGAATACTTGCAGCATTCGGAGGAGCAGTAAAGCAGGGAAAAGCAAATGGCGAAAAAATTGGTCGTGGCACCAGCATGACCACTATTTTCGTGGTGTCTGTGTCTGTCCGTCTCGTTGTTTGTGACTCCCTCCAGAGCATAGCTCCGTGACGTTTGATGCAATCTTGATGAAACTTGGACACAAGCTAGATATCATGGTCTCGTGTGTGCTTTTTGTATGAGGGCGTCCCACGCCCCTTGTGACGGAGCCAGCCCACTTGAACTTATATGGTTCGCAGCGCCAGCCAGTGACCACTATTTTCGTGGTGTCTGTGTGTCTGTCCGTCTGTTGTTTTGTGACTCCCTCCAGAGCATAGCCCGTGACGTTTGATGCATCTTGATGAAACTTGGACACAAGCTAGATATCATGTCTCGTTGTGTCTTTTTGTATGAGGGGCGTCCCACGCCCCTTTTGGACGGAGCCACGCCCACTTGAAGTTTTATTGGTTCGCAGGCGCCAGCAGTGACCACTCTTTTCGTGGTGTCTGTGTGTCTGTCCGTCTGTCTGTTTGTGACTCCCTCCAGAGCATAGCTCCGTGAACGTTTGATGCGATCTTGATGAAACTTGGACACAAGCTAGATATCATGGTCTCGTTGTGTCTTTTTGTATGAGGGGCGTCCAACGCCCCTTGGACGGAGCCACGCCCACTTGAACTTTTTATTGGTTCGCAGGCGCCAGCAGTGACCACTATTTTCGTGGTGTCTGTGTGTCTGTCCGTCTGTTTGTTTGTGACTCCCTCCAGAGCATAGCACCGTGACGTTTGATGCAATCTTGATGAAACTTGGACACAAGCTAGATATCATGGTCTCTTTGTGTCCTTTTTGTATGAGGGCGTCCCACGCCCTTTTGGACGGCCACGCCCACTTGAACTTTTATTGGTTCGCAGGCGCCAGCAGTGACCACTATTTTCGTGGTGTCTGTGTGTCTGTCCGTCTGTCTGTTTGTGACTCCCTCCAGAGCATAGCTCCGTGACGTTTGATGCGATCTTGATGAAACTTGGACACAAGCTAGATATCATGGTCTCGTTGTGTCTTTTTGTATGAGGGGCGTCCCACGCCCCTTTGGACGGAGCCGCCCACTTGAACTTTTATTGGTTCGCCAGGCGCCAGCAGTGACCACTATTTTTGTGGTGTCTGTGTGTCTGTCCGTCTGTCTGTTTGTGACTCCCTCCAGAGCATAGCTCCGTGACGTTTGATGCAATCTTGATGAAACTTGGACACAAGCTAGATATCATGGTCTCGTTGTTGTCTTTTTGTATGAGGGCGTCCCACGCCCTTTTGGACGGAGCCACGCCCACTTGAACTTTTATTGGTTCGCAGGCGCCAGCAGTGACCACTATTTTCGTGGTGTGTTGTCTGTCCGTCTGTCTGTTTGTGACTCCCTCCAGAGCATAGCTCCGTGACGTTTGATGCGATCTTGATGAAACTTGGACACAAGCTAGATATCATGGTCTCGTTGTGTCTTTTTGTATGAGGGGCGTCCCACGCCCCTTGTGGACGGAGCCAGCCCCACTTGAACTTTTATTGGTTCGCAGGCGCCAGCAGTGACCACTATTTTCGTGTTGTCTGTGTGTCTGTCCGTCTGTTTGTTTGTGACTCCCTCCAGAGCATAGCCCGTGACGTTTGATGCAATCTTGATGAAACTTGGACACAAGCTAGATATCATGGTCTCGTTTGTGTCTTTTTGTATGAGGGGCGTCCCACGCCCCTTTGAACGGAGCCACGCCCACTTGAACTTTTTATGTTTCGCAGGCGCCAGCAGTGACCACTATTTCGTGGTGTCTGTGTGTCTGTCCGTCTGTCTGTTTGTGACTCCCTCCAGAGCATAGCTCCGTGAGTTTGATCGATCTTGATGAAACTTGGACACAAGCTAGATATCATGGTCTCGTTGTGTCTTTTTTGTATGAGGGCGTCCCACGCCCCTTGTGGACGGAGCCACGCCCACTTGAACTTTTATTGGTTCGCAGGCGCCAGCAGTGACCACTATTTTTGGTGGTGTCTGTGTGTCTGTCCGTCTGTCTGTTTGTGGACTCCCTCCAGAGCATAGCTCGTGACGTTTGATGCAATCTTGATGAAACTTGGACACAAGCTAGATATCATGGTCTCGTGTGTGTCTTTTTGTATGAGGGACGTCCCACGCCCTTTTGGACGGAGCCACGCCCACTTGAACTTTTATTGGTTCGCAGGCGCCAGCAGTGACCACTATTTCGTGGTGTCTGTGTGTCTGTCCGTCTGTCTGTTTGTGACTCCCTCCAGAGCATAGCTCCGTGACGTTTGATGCAATCTTGATGAAACTTGGACACAAGCTAGATATCATGGTCTCGAGTTGTGTCTTTTTGTATGAGGGCGTCCCACGCCCCTTGTGGACGGAGCCACGCCCACTTGAACTTTTTATTGGTTCGCAGGCGCCAGCAGTGACCACTATTTTCGTGGTGTCTGTGTGTCTGTCCGTCTGTCTGTTTTGTGACTCCTTCCAGAGATAGCTCCGTGACGCTTGATGCAATCTTGATGAAACTTGGACACAAGCTAGATATCATGGTCTCGTTGTGTCTTTTTGTATAAGGGACGTCCCACGCCCCTTGTGGACGGAGCCCACGCCCACTTGAACTTTTATTGGTTCGCAGGCGCCAGCAGTGACCACTATTTTCGTGGTGTCTGTGTGTCTGTCCGTCTGTCTGTTTGTGACTCCCTCCAGAGCATAGCTCTGTGACGTTTGATGCAATCTTGATGAAACTTGGACACAAGCTAGATATCATGGTCGAGTTGTGTCTTTTTATAAGAGGGCGTCCCACGCCCCTTGTGGACGGAGCCACGCCCACTTGAACTTTTATTGGTTCGCAGGCGCCAGCAGTGACCACTATTTTCGTGGTGTCTGTGTGTCTGTCCGTCTGTCTGTTTTGACTCCCTCCAGAGCATAGCTCCGTGACTTTTGATGCAATCTTGATGAAACTTGGACACAAGCTAGATATCATGGTCGAGTTGTGTCTTTTGTATAAGGGACGTCCACGCCCTTTGGACGGAGCCACGCCCACTTGAACTTTTTATTTATTATTTATTTATTTCTCGATTGTTTTTCTCGCAATTTCATTTCCGAGAAGCTGTGCATAATGTCCATAAGTACAACATATAAAAAATCCGATTTGATTTGGTCAATTTTGACGGAAGAGATCGGTTTTTACGGTGGGGCTTCCTCAAAAGCTTCCACTAACTCGATTGTTCCTCTCGTGGCATTGTTCAATAATGTCCGCGAACCATCGTCGCCTCCCGGCTCGTCTTAATTGATGTTGATATAAATAATTAATGTTCCATTAGCCGCCCGCACAAAGGGTCGTCTCCAGTGGAAAGTCGTCCTGTGAGAGTTAAAACTGGTGGATCATAGGAAGCAACATCTACCCTCCTTCAAACACTCTGTCGTCTGGGATCATTTGTTGACCCGCGCGGAATCAATCATTGCGCCGTCTCTCGGATGCATCTGGAGCTGGCTGTCCCGTCTGCTCGCATTCCCGACAGAGTATAGCGGATGTTAAACATTCAAAACAGCAATAATTGCCATTGTGACTCCACCCTGGTCATTGTTAATAAATACGGTCGCCTCAGGAGCTGCGCGAGCTTCCGTCCCGATGACGTAGTAATTAACGGTCGACGAATCGATATTCTGCTCCATATTAATTTCTCGTGATTTTGTAAAATTACATTATTCGCAAAAGTCATCGGCGCATCGTAAGACGTCGTTGAAAAGAAAAAAAAACAATATTCGGGGTCGAACGTAACTGGTGACGTCATGACGTTGCGTCATGACGTAAAATGTCGGTACGTCATGACGTATCATGACGCTGCGTCATGACGTCGGATGCTGATGTTGGAGATTATATATATATATATATATATATATGTGTACACGTCTCTTCACCACGTAGCGCTGGCGCATTTTCGAGCTCAGTGAAGCGCTCGTTAGTGCGATTACTTCACCACCGATCGAGTAACTCGCGGTTTTCTTTCACTTTTGCGACGTTGACGTTAAACGCCGACAAACGATCGGGAAAATCTTCTGCTAACTCCTCGGACAACCGCAACTTCCAGCTCGATCCCGTCCGAGTCATGGACTCGATGAAGGACAAGGTACGATTTGTTCGGTGTTACGTCCGTTTCGTCGTGCGTGCTCCGTCCTGGACGCCAGTTGCAAGGTCATCGGTTCGCGCGTCACGTTTTCCCGCGCAGGGACCTCGTGTGACCCTTCCGACGTGTTCGGGTCACGTTGACCCTTTCTCTCCTCTTGGTCTTTCATTCATCCATTTTGTTTACTCGTTCTCTTCACGCAGATACGTGCAGGTTTCAGGGGGAGAGCGAAACGGTTTGACATCTCAGTAACAATATCGAGTTGTCCAGGCAGTGACGTGAGATGCGTGGTGGTGGTGGTGGTGGGTGGTGGTGCCACTGCTTTTTGAAGCTCTGGAATGATACCTGGGCATGACCAACCCCAGGGAGGACAGTTCAACAAATGTGGGAAAACGAGGGAACTTGTTGTTGAGATGTCCAGTGAGTCGGATTTTGAGAATGTTAAACCCTAATTGGCTTCTTGGAGGAATCTGATCAGACTGGAGGAGACGTGGAGGGTCCTGGGGCCTGAATCGGAAGAGAGGAGGTGAAAAAAAAACGGACACCGTCGACTTGTCTTTGATGTGAGGGTCACAAACCTTTTTTTTTTTTTTTTCCATCTGCCCCATCGTGGGAGATGTCAATAATGCTCAGAGCTTTGGAGTCCACAGATTTGATGCTGAGGTCCCTTCCCATGGAGATAGGACGAAGGTCTTGTAGTTCTCATTTGTCAAGGAAAGACTTGCAACAAGAAGCAATTCCCTGTAGTTGCATTTATTGAGCAGATCCACTTGGTTGTTACACTGGAATGGGTTTATCATCTGCTGGCATATCACTTTCTTGATCTCCTCAACATGCATATGTTCTTCTGTTGCCTGCTATGTTTTTCTCCATGATGAGTAGATTAGCCATAGACTTTATGTCTCTGATACAGCTGTGAGAAATGGTGCTGTCTTCACATATTTATCTCGAGCAGCTGGTGCCTGAGATATGCCTTTGAACAGAGATGTCTCCCTTCATTGTTGTATGTCTGCTCCAGGGCCATGTCACTCCAAACACCATTGAATTTTCCTTTGGAAGAGTGAACTGTGAAGAAGTACCCGACCTGGATCCAGTAAACCTTAACCGAACTGTGTTCAATAGAGTAAGAGGATTTTGGGGTAGGGGTAACTTTGGTTGACAAAAACTTAATTTCTCTTTAAAAATTGATAGAACTCAATCAAATTTGCTGTTTAATTAGCCGTGGATACCATGTTCATATCACATTAAGAGAAATTAGTATTCTAATGCAGCTTGCTGCCTATGATAAGAAAAGTTCTAAAGCCCATCTTCAAAAACCATTATTTTTTAAGGCATTTTTCGCAAAATTATGGACTTTTACGGTTTACTTCCACAAAGGCAATTTTTTTTTTGTCATTTTACAATGCACTGATTGAATTCTTA
>CM068954.1:149227660-149240582 GCA_035128595.1 Eptatretus atami
GGTGTAAAATTTTATAGCAGAGACTGTAAGGTCCAACCCTAAAACAGCCTCGTACACAGCTTGGCTCCCGAACTACTGTCTCCAGCTGGCTCTGGAGGCCTTCGTTACAATATGGTTAGCCCAGGAGAGGGCATGGCTCGTGGTAAGACCTTGGTGTTCAAATGGCTGATTTGTGGACATTTTGAAAGTTAGTTTGATCCTTGTGGAGCGACAGGGTGAGACTGACGTTTGCCAGGATTGAAGGCTATGTTCCGTTTATCGGACCAACATGTCATCGATTCCACGTTATCAGAAAGTGATGCAGCTGTAGTCTCTGGAAGTGGGTTGGGGGGTACTCTATGACCTCAAAGTAAAAGCAGAAAGGGTTTTCCAAATCATCAAAAATGTTAGTTATTTATATAAAGGAACAAGATTGAGTCACAAACACCACCTTGAGGTTCTCCATCTTTCACTAGGAGGGGTGGAGAGGAGGTTATACTTGCACCACATTTACTTTGGCATTTAAAGGATAAGCCAGCCACGTATGAAGGTGGTTTTGTTTGACGTAGGCAGCAAGCTTGGCAAGCAGAGCAGAATGTCACACTGTCACATACCTGAAATGTTTCCTGGGGAGATGTCCCTACCCTATTTCTAAAAATTATTATTATTAATTTTTTAATTATTATGAAATGTGGGCTTCCAACCAATGCTGAGATTGAAGATATTGGGAAGAGTAACGACATTTTATCACGTTGAACCGCTATAGCCGATACCTTGAAGAACTGCTGCGTGGGAGTGGGAATGACTCGTCGATGTCGTTAACATGAATCATTGTACCAGACAGTTAAATTGCCGGACAAACACTGGAAGGGTGCAATATATCGGCAAGGTCATCAATATGAATCGTTACACAAGACCAATCGATTGATGTAAGGGTGAAATGACTCGGCAAGGTCAACGTGAATCATTCAGGGCAAGCAGAACTCGAATTCTGTTTGGTACAAAGTGGAAGGTTTGTTATGAGCACTTGATCATATATGGCATTGGATGAAAACACACACACACACACAATGGCATCATGTTCCAGTTGTATGAGCATAATGTATAGATTCCAGTCTCCAGTCATATCGTCTGAAACAGGCGCTTGGATGGGAGCACCAAACAAGATAAATAAATTTGTGAAAGTCATCCTTTCACTCAGATTGTAAAAGGTATTTATTTGGGTTGTTCAAAGACTTCTACAAACTAGACCAGCACTCGGGTAGAGCACGTACCTCCGACAGGCTGAAGAGTTTCCATTTTGTATCCCACTCAGAGGTCGTACCTGAATCCGAACCTGACCTAAAATCGAATTGGCTTGTTCTTGTCATCTAACCAACTTGTCCACCTAGTTTTGTCATAATCAGTCTTTAACTTTTTGAGATATCGTGCTATCTAATCCCCTTTTTTTTTTTTTTTAGTCCTATGTATCCTTTTTTTTTTTTTTTGGTTTCCTATCTCTCAACAGTGAAGAATCACTTGAAAAATTATCACATACGGATCTTCACCAAAACCGAATCGATTCGTTGTTGTCACACCCCCAACCTGTCCACCAATTCTCATCTGAATCTGTCCATAACCTTTTGAGATATCCTGCTCACAGACAGACAAACAGGGGCGAATACATAACCAACGTCCACCTTCGGTGACGGAGGTAATGACATGCTCACAATAGTCCAGGACGTGCCAAAAAGACAACTTGAAGAGAAGTATGCATAAAAATCAATTTATATTTTCTTACTCGTACACGTATTTTAAAAGATGAAAATGTTTGGGTTGTTTCTTGTTCTTAAAACTATTTGAACATCCCTCATAAATAAAATAGGCAATTGGAGGTCAGTATCTCAAAGAACGTTGCACAGTGTTCATAAAAATCTCATTAGTAGTAGTCTTGGGTGGAATGTTCAGGAAGGGGAGAGTCACTACGTGCAGCACTAAACTCGCCAGTCGAGGAAGGCATCCAGACTTGCTGACTCATTAGTTTGGGGAAGGCGGGCAGACAGGCAAGGAGCGGCAGTGACCGGTTTAAAACGGTATGCACTGTCACCATGCCAATGCCATGTCAAGCACTTTAAGCTAGCATGTTAAAACATGTAAATGGTGTGTAATATACTTTGTATACATAGTCTTGGCTTTTGGTAGAGCTCGTACTCTTATTGCACGAAATTTGATCAATACAGTAATAAGTTCTGTAAAAGATGCAGTGAACTGGAGACTTGTCGAATCGGCCAGAAAGGCAAAAATTTACATGATCAGCATTTGGCAGATGTTGAAATGAGACCTATTCGTATATCCCTCCCTACAAGGTCGATATTGCACATCAATTAATACCATATATGGTAACTATTAAGCATTTCTAATGGTTGTGTCTGGTGATTTGGAGGGGATCTGGACCAAGGTGATCACATTGAGCATGTTGGTCAGGCCAAAACTCCAAAATAACATTTCCTTTTTTCATATTTCTAAATACGTTGTTTCTATATCGTACACACTAGGCATGCATGCCCCAAGTCGCTTCGCTGATGCGTTTAAGCAAAAGATAGCATGTTGTACTTCACAAACACATTGCACATCTATCTATGAGTGTTAATGAGGATGTAAAATTAAGTACAACGTGCGAAAAAAGGTTATTTTATAACCCGTAATTGTAGTGGTGGTGGTGGTTGTTGTTTGTGTGCACCTTCCGTGTACTTTAATATATCTTTCTATTGATTCAAAAAATATTACTCGGTCGAATTTTGTGCTCCTTCCGTGTCCTTCTAAATGGTTTCTCCTTTGGTGGACGTGATAAATGTTGCTATTCGAACCTCGACATTAATCTCCCATTCCCGCGTCTTCTATCTTTATGGTTCAACGGACACTAATTTTTGGTCCAGGTAAATCTGTTATTTGCTATTTTTTTTGATTAATTGTACACCATCAGGTATTCCGAAACTTAAAACGCAATAGATAAAGGATTGCTGTAAATTTACAATGCTTGCAGGCACGCACACCTGTGACCAATTACATTTTTTTTTACTGTGAGTAAACTTACCCATGAAATTCTGACAACTCTTCAACCCTATCCCCAACCGGAAATCATCTTTCCCTGCAACCACCCCAAGTCTTCACCCTCCCAATTGGACCTCGGTGCATCGATCAATTTCACTGACTGAGCTCCGCGGAGAATTCTTTCCGTGATCTCAGAATATCATTGCCTGCGCCCATGACTATGCATTCATCCTTTCCATTTTCTCCTCTTGGTGTTATTTGCCATTGAATATGCTTCACTACAAGGGAAGTACAGTATTTGCTTTATTTGTTACGATTGCACGTTTGCTTAGGTTCTGGAAGCTCTTGAGCAGCAAATGTTTTTGGTTTTTTTTTCTGAATTCTACTACAGGAATTTTATTCAGCTCTTTCGTGCTGTGTGCCTTCATGTATGCCGCATGACTGCTGAGGGTGTTGCCATAGATGAACAAGCATGCGTGTCTGACGACTCACAAAACACTTGTCAGTCAACACTGGCTGTGGACTAAAAGCAATTTTGGAATTCAAATGGCTTATTTGACCTCCCCCTCCCCCAATATATTGTATGCTGGTCACTGTTCGTTGCTAGTTTTATATATCCTCTTCACAAAGTGTCTTTGCTGTTTTTTTTTAATACATCGTTATTCTTAAGCATTGGGCGGGTGGATTTTCAACATAAACTGAATTTGGCGTTGTCCCATTTCTAAACGAGCCCTTCTGCAATGCTTTGTATCTTCACCACAATATTCCACCATTGCTTCAAGCTGTGTATGAATATCTGAAATGAGTTTAGCTGGTTCAAATTTTAATAATTTTTTTTCTTTTATCTCGGAAAGATAGGATAGATACACCACAGTATGCCTGTGGTGTTGGCTTCATGGTTAGGGTGGTGGGCTTGGGATCCAAGGATCCTGAGTTGAAATCCCACTCGGCTGTTGAATTAATACCAGGTGGGGTTGATTCTGCCTGTCATCCTTCCGCGGTTGGCAAAATGAGTGCCAGCTTGCTGCTATCCTGTGTCGGAGTGGCAACCCCTCCAGGATTGTGCCTAATAGCCAGTAGCACCAACGCTCTTCACAGAGTATGGTCCCAATGGATGGATACACCACAGTACCTGCTTGCAGTCTCAAAGTGTGTATTTCTGTGGTGTGAGCAGTACGAGTCTGCTTCTCTCCCAGCCAAGGGAGTGAGGTTTCACTGGTGGAGTTTTTACACATTTATTTTTTGATTTACTAGAGGTTTTGTGTTATTATTTTATTTTTTCCTTATTCTTTTTGAATTGTGCCTTCAAGTTACATGTCTGCCAAATTTCAGCTTTCTAGCCCACCTACAAACATCTAGGCATTTATTTGAATGAGTGGTTAGAAAGAGTTCTTTGTGTAATTATATTGAGCATTCCCACGTTTGTTCATTTCAGCAAATGACGTGCCGGTTGGCGTTTGCTGTGACTGTTGCCGCTCTTGGTTCCTTGCTCTTCGGATTTAACATTGGCGTTATGAACGCCCCTGAGCAGGTGCGTATCAATAGTAATAATTTATTTGCTTTATTGTATTTTTTTTTACTTTTTTGCAAGATGCGCTACTCTTATTTACCAGTAAAGTACATTATACATAATTTTTTTTATTATTATTTAAGCCTGGTGGGATAGTTTAGAGAACACACTTGCCTTTGGCCTGTTTGGTCAGGAATGGAACTCAGACTAGACGACAAACTTTCACGCCGCTGGTGCTTTGCAGGCAGGGCATTGCACTAATGAATGCACCATCCTTTGGAGAGACATAAAGCTACGTTTCCTATCTGCTAGCACATGCTGGTTGACCACCCCCATGGTGGCTTTTACAAGAGTAGAACATTGTATGATAGCACCTTTACCAAATGCCAAATTCCTGTCCTTCAACTATCGCTCCGTGCAACCTGGCCAGCAAGTTTCACAACCTTCACAATAATCTGCCGAGATTATGGGCACACTTTGATTTTTATTTAATTGCTCCATTTTGCTTTTATACTGTATCATAAATGATGGGTTGCTCCATTTTGCTTTTATACTGTATCATAAATGATGAGTTGATAAAAATCCTTTATTTATAATTGACATTGTATCATTAATGGGTTTCATTCTTCCATGCAGATAATAAAAGATTTCTTCAATGAGACATGGATGGGGCGCAGTGGTGTCGAAATTGAAAAAGCGACCCTTCTGACACTGTGGTCTTTCACGGTCGCAATTTTTACTGTTGGCGGCATGGTCGGTTCCCTGTCTGTCGGACTGTTTGTCAACCGCTTTGGCAGGTAGATACGCATAGTTTAATTGATATATTCTCTCATTCCTTCCAACAGAACACAAAGATGAATCGGGGAGATGAGTAAATGTGCAAGGGTTTTAATTTAATTTTATTGATACAAAACGTGGTGTTGGAAGCTTATGTTGATGCTACACAAGTTTTCTGTTTTGTTCACTTGTTCGAGAGTTGAATGCATTGTACCAGAAGATTGAATGTGAAATGACATTGATCTCCCATTTGTACATTCTTATCCTACAGGAGAAACCCAATGTGTTTGAACAATCTGCTGGCGGTTCTTGGTGGAGCATTTATGGCCATGTCAAAAGATGCCTCATCCTATGAAACGCTCATCCTCGGCCGTTTCGTTATTGGCCTTTACTGTGGTTAGTCATTTTACCCTTGATAGGTTTGTTTCATATTGTTTTTGACCGCAGCTTGTTTTTTTATTGCAGTTGTTTGAATATTGTCGAGACAAATTGGAGAAAAGGTGAACGGCTGAATAACGATGCGATCTATTTATCTGTGAGCAAAATGCTTCGGTCCCTAATTGACGTCCATTTCTCTGACCATCCACTTTGAGAAAATTTTCAATTCGAAAGTGACATAACATGGGAAACTTGTAAGGAAGAGATTGCTCTGCCAAGGCATAAGTAACTAGAATGGTATTCAGCAGAGTGCATATCTCCACCAGGCTGAACAGTTTACGATTTGTATACCACTGATGTGCTGGGTCTGCATCCAGGCCATTCGTCCTTGTCACACATCAAAACCTAAATGGCTTGTTATTGTCGCCGACCCAACTCGTTCACCAAGTTTTGTCATCCATCCATAACATTTTGAAATATCATGCTATATATTGTTTTTGGCTGTATCTCTCAATGGTGAACAATCACTTAAAAAAATTAAATTAAATTATACTGTCCAGATCTTCACCAAAGTCGAATCGATTGGTTTTTGTCACACACCCAAGCTGTCCACCAAGTCTAGTCTGAATCCATCCATAACGTTTTGAGATATCCTGCTCACAGACAGACAGACAGGGGTGAAAACATAACCTCTGTCCACCTTTGTTGGCAGAGGTAATTAAATGTGGTAACGAATTTATTTTTTTAATGAATTTTTTTGCATCGAGGGTGGAAATGATAAAAGTGATGATACTCATGAAATATCTCACTATAGTATATCATGGAATAAAGTTTGGCTTCATGTGAAGCTGAATTTGGAATACTAAATAATGACGTAAAACTTGAGGTTCATTCAACAGTGATTTAAATCCTCATATAACACTGAATATTTTACCGAGTAAAATAAATAAAAAATGGGTTCACGGTCATCGATGTTGAGACGCACAAAGTCAACTTCAATCGATGTATCTGGATGCCACCAGACATAATAAATGTTTGAACAGAAAAAGGCTGAGGTGAAAATTGGGAAAAGTTGCTGCATTTGAGTGAATAATTTTTGATGTGGACCTCACCTTGTGACTGTTGGACAAACCCGTCTGTCATACCAATAAAACTGCACATAACATCCAAGACGTTTCACCTTGGCGTATTTAATATTTTACACTGGATTACCCAATGAGGTATTGCACCATGATCGATCAGGTGTTCACGCCTTTCTCCGGTTTCAAAATTTCGCATTTGGAAGCCAAAGTGATGGGTTTTTTAAAAATGCAGTTCTTCTTTGAGGTACCACCAACAGCTTAATTTCCTCTGGTGTGATTCTCTTACACAGGTAAAGCACACTAAACACAAATGCAGTACATTTCTCTGATGGATAGGATGACTGCAGCTCGAGTGCGTTGCTTTGCAAAAACCACCGCATTGTTCCACACAAGTGCTTACTTCTGTGCTTTGCTACTGAACATAAAAATAAAAATTCTTAGACCCTTTCCAACTTCCTGCAAATTCTGGTGAAGTGAGGATTTAGTTGTTTGAATTTGAGTATGAGCGAAAAATGTGTTTTTTTTTTGTTTAAAAAAAAAAAAATTTTTTTTTTTTTAAACCCTCTGATCTTTCCACCACACCAGGCCTGGCTACGGGATTTGTGCCTATGTACCTTGGTGAGATTTCTCCAACGAACCTCCGTGGTGCAGTGGGCACAATACACCAGCTGGCGATCGTGTTTGGCATCCTCATTTCACAGGTCAGGATGGGCAACAACTATTTCATTGAAATGTTCCACCTCTAAAGTCTCGCTTTCATGCCACGCTGATTTATCTGTCTAAAATCACCCACTGGACAACCCAAAAGCAAATTTATTTATTTATTGAACGTGTAACAAGTCGTGAATAAAATATCCATTTCGCAGTTTTTTTTTTGTATCTGAGGTTTGAAAGTCTGAATGGGTAGCCAGATTTATGACTGAATAATACTCTAAATCTAAATTACTTGAGTTGCAGGCATGCGCAAACACTTGGTCAATAATAGGACCACTGGACCTGTATCTTATCTGGGCCCTGGCCTAATGTTGTAAGCTAAATACGATAGCATTCTGACTGGTGGGTCTGAAGGAATTTACGCGATTTTCCTGAAAATTTACTGCTGCTGCCATTTTGATACACTTCTGGTCACGTGATTGGCATGACCTCTGCAATTTAACATCCCTGGCCGAATGTTGTAACCCAAATTTGGTAGAATTCTGATTGATGAGTCTGGCGAAGATTTTTGAAGGAATTTATTAAGTCTGCCATTTTGACATACTTAAAGAGCTTTGCAATCCCCCTTACCAGTCAGGTGCAGAACGTTGCTGCCAAATTTCAGCTGGATCAGCCCACCGGTTTGGTCGGAAAAGTCAAAATGGGAGACGGATGGACGGTGCACGATGACAAGATGTGTGTTTCACACTGCTTTATGCTCTCCACGACATGGCCACACTGTGCCAATTTTGAGACATTTTGCTGGAAAATTCCGCTGGGATCCCAATTGTAGAGTGACACACTTGCGCTATATACCATTTTGTGGCTGGGAGGTTGGTGGTTCGAAACCCCAGCCAAGTCTTAACGAAACACTTTTGGTTCACGAGTCAGTAAGTGACCACTATATTCGTTCTGTCTGTCTGTCTGTCTGTCTGTCTGTGTCTTTCCCGAGCATAGCTCCGTGGGTTTTGATCCGATCCTGATAAAATTTGGGTGGGAGGTTTATATCATGATCTAGTTGTGTTTTCCTGAGAATGGGCGTGCTGCGCCCATTATGGGCGGAGCCACGCCCAAAAAAACATGTGTTTTTAGGGGTAGCCGATTTCAAGTTACATCTTCTCCGAGGGGGTTTGTCGAATCTGGCAGGGGTTTCGGTATTTGGTTAGCCCAATGGCACCTGCATAGCCCCACGGAGCTCGATTTTTCATTTTCGTCACAAGGTCAGGAACTTAGAAAATTGCGAATTTTGACATAAAAATCATACGACCGCCCAAACTTTGAGAGCTAGGATGACAATATTTTTTATGCATAATCTTGAGGTCATTCCCCACGTAAAGTCTTGAAACATTTTGCTCTATCTCGAACACCTCGCCCATGCGCCCCTTCAAGTTTGTTTTTACGCTGATTTTATCAAGTATGGATAATCCGAGGAGTGCGAAATGCCATATAGCCTATATGACGTTATATTGTTCCTGGAATGTTCCAGAGGAAGTTTTGCACCAAAGGTCATAATCCTTGACCTTTGACCTTTAAAGTTCACAAAGGTCAAATTTTAAAAGTTGTGGGAATCGAACTTGGTTTTTGACCTTCGACGAACTAACTCCATTAAGCTATAGCACGTATCCTGTTTCCTTATTTTAATGTCCACAACATTGTTTTGTGACCTTTTAAAGTTATGCAAAGGTCAAATTTTGAAAGTTGTTGAACGAAACCGGGTTTTCGACATTTTGCAGATAATAACCTGTCACTCGTACCACATCATGTTGATCATTTTTATAACTTTGTCAAAAATGATCACATTGTCTCATCCTTGACTTCTGAAACAATCTCCATCGTCAAATACCGCTCGTGAACCATTGTCTTCTTCAGACTTGGTTTTTTCTTTTTTATTATATTATTATTATTATTTTTAATGGTACATACTGCTTCCTTCCTTTGATACCTAGTATTTAAAAAGGATAGAACACAGACAAACAACCATAGCACAAGCTTTAATGGACTGAATGGCCTCTTGCATTGAAGTTCCTTTTAAGGGAGGGAACTTGTATTGTTCTGTGATTCTGGCCAAATTTTCTTTTCCTTAGGTCGACTGAAAAATATCCTATATGGCTGTAGATGTTTTTTTCCACCAATTTGCTGAGGTAAAATCTGATATTGGCAATTTGGCATTTTACTTCCACCATTCTATGTGTTGCTTTAGAAACGAGTTGCTTTAACCTGATGTGAAGTACCCTCACACATTCCTCTTATTCATTTTTTTCAGGTCCTGGGATTAAATTTCATCTTTGGTTCTGAAAATCGATGGCCGATACTGCTTGGCCTCGCCATCATTCCAGCTGTTGTACAAGCGCTGGCGCTGCCCTTCTGCCCCAAGAGTCCCCGTTTTTTGCTCATCAACCAGACCAAGGAAAGAGAGGCGAAAGATGGTGTGTTGGGGAAATTCCATAAAGCTTTGAAGGGCTCAATTCATTATACCTGCGTTGCTTCAAAATTCATACCATTATGGTGGTGAAAAGTTGGATAGCTTTTAGAAATGGTGAAATCTCTGCCCAGCTATAAACTGTCATTCTAGTGTTCTACATGCAGGGTGGGGTGTCATTGTTTTCCGTGCCTTAGATGGATGCTAAACTTGGCATCTTGTTGGTGGAAGTTAAAGTTCCTGCGGAAAAAATAGGCGAGTTTTTGCCGGCATCCTGAACAAATTACAAATTTCTGCTCGAACCTACTTGGTCGAATATAACGCTGGTCCAGCCACTTCATTAAAAGCATCAGCTAAATTTTCCTTGGCTGTTCCCACAAGAAGGTTGGAATAATTGTGGTTGTGAAAGAACGACAACATTTTCATTGGTTAAATGCTGAATTATCTGGTTCATTTTCTGGAAAACCAAGTAAACCCACGTATTTTGATTATTCTAAGAAGCAAGGATCATCAGCCTCATATAGATGAGCTAGAGTGCTGTTTCTTGGTGATCATCAATGTGGGGTTAGAGGCCAAAAGTGAAAATTTTGTTTTGGGTTGAGTAGGAGGAACAGCTTGATTGAGAATAGCTCAAATCAAGTTAAGAGTGGCCCTGGAAGCATGCGGTGGGAGTAAATCTGAGATTTCCAACTCAAAGTTAAACCAAGTGTAGTTGATGTATGAATGGAGTAAACACTGTTAAGGCCCCTCCTTCACTAACAGTAGTTGAGTGCAAACTTGGTGGAGTTGGAAATTTAAGAGTACCTTTATAAAGGTACAATATGCAGCTTGTGATTCTGTCGTGGACAATGGAGGCAGACGTTACATTGATCGCCTGGCAATTTGAGAGCAAAGTGCCGAGGGATGTCGTCGGATTACGCCATTACGAGAACGTGTGCTGTATCTTGGCAACCAGTTTGACTGTACCCATATTGGGCTGTGGATATGTTAGGTTAGAATTGAGAATACATGTTTGAAGTTGATGTATGAGTTGCAAAGTTGTGGAATCCATGTCTGTTTATTACCCTGCGCATGCGAAGCAAAAAAGGGGGTGTTAAGCAATTTGTTCACTCTGTCTGTCTGTCTGTCTGTCTATCAACATCCGTTTATGATTAAGGAATGACAATTTCAATTGAATGCTATATTTTTAACACTGCAGAACATGAATCGGAACTCGAACCTGCAGTTTAGCAGTACATTAGCTCTGAATTTGGCAAAGTGTACATTGTCTCATTCCAAATGCACATGTGCAGAGAGAATGACCATTCCTTTCATGCAATGAGGCGCATGGGGTTGCTGAGGCGGTTTCATTGGCTAAGCAGTACAATCCTGGATGGGTTGCCACACTGACACGGGATACTCGAATGGCTTATTACCCCAGTAAGCTGCTACTCATTTTGCTGACCTCTGAAGGCCGACAGGCTGTGTCAACCCACTCGGTGTTATGACGAGGGCTCAAACTGAAGAGCTGAAGATCTTAAGCGAGCCGCCTTAACCATTAAACCAAACCAGGCTCATGTGTGTCGAGAGCAAAGCAGAGTCGGTAATTTTTTCTTTTTTACTCTTTCTGGCAGTCAAACACACTCATTCCAAACAGGAAACCTGCTGTTTTTAGGAATGTCATAAAGGACACAAACAACATGCAAAAAGAACTGATGTAATGTATTAAGTAAGGTGGTGTAATGGTGGTAAACTTCCAAATTAATTTTTTTGTACAACCTTTAAAACCTCCTATTTCAATTGAATTATATGACTTCAGTTCAGTTCTCCTTCTCCCTCCTCCCTCTTCTTCCCTTTATAAAGGGTGAGGTCCGATGGCACCACGCTTCTGCCTTGCCCACGATACTCCTCCGCCCCCCCCAATCCTCAGCCAGCTCTCCACTCTCCAAGCATCCCTACCGAAATCTCCTCACACAATCCTCCATCTCAACCGCAGTCTGCCTCTTTCCTCCTACCTTGCTCCCTAACGTATTCGCTCTCTTCCCCTATCTGCACCAAGTATCCAGCCCATCTCAGCCGGCATTTCACTAATCTTCCCGTCAAACTCATCTGCACAACAATCGCCTCCCTCAGTTCATCCGCCCTCTTCACTCCCGCAATCCTCCTGACGCAATTGTTCTCGCAAACCTGCAGCTTCTGTTGTCTCTGTCAGTGCCATCGTCTCCAGATTGTAAAGGGAGGCTGGCATTACACATGAAATCAGAAACTTCCCTTGCAGTTTTCTTGATATCTTTGTCTGCCATTACTCCCTCCACCCTCCTCCACACATTCACACCCACCTGAATCCTTCTCCACACCTCTGCCTCGGACTTACCATCCCTGTTCCTCCCAGATACTCAAACCTATTTCCCTGCCTGATCTCCTTCCCCTCTAACCTGATATTAATTTTTTTTTCAGCCCATGCTTCCCAAATGCCTCCTTCCACTACCCCAATACTTCCTGCATCTCCTACCCTCTCTTCACCACAACAGCCAGATCGTCTGCAGGCAGCATCCTCCCCATACTACCCCTCAAGCTCACCTTCCTGCTTACTAGCTCCATCACCATGATTAACAAGAGTGGGCTGAGTGCTTCCTTGCCTCAAACAGATGTTCACGCTGAACTCCTCAGACATCCTAGGACCAACCAAGACTCTTCCCTTCGTTCCCTTGTACATCCCTTCCACCAACCTAGCTTCCACTTATGGCACTCCCATCCATCTTGGTGTTGCCATCACTGTCTCGCAGGACAGTGTCTTAGGCCTTCTTCAGGTCCACAAATACCAATGCCATCTCACCTTGCACCTCCAACCTCTTTTCCACCAGCTGTCTCAGCGTGAACATTCCATCCATCGTCCCCCTACCCTATCTAAACGCCTGTTGCTCTTCTCTGATTTCCATCTCTACACTCTTCCTTATCCTCCCATCCAGAATCCTCTCCAGCACCTTCATTACATGACCTGGGAGCGTAATTCCCCACACTTCCCCAGATCTTGAACATCGCCCTTCCCCTTCCATATCGGCACAATTAACCCTG
>CM068954.1:149241334-149262227 GCA_035128595.1 Eptatretus atami
CCCCACACTTCCCCCACTTAATAATCTTCTGACCCCTGTTCTTAACCTCCTTCCTTTTCTCCATCCATACCACAAACACCACAGGCTTGTGCTGGGTGGTAATATGCTCTCCCACCATTGCCTTGCAATATTTAACCCTCCATGACTGTTGTTTCCTTACCCCCCACCAAATACAGTTCTGTTCTATGTTGTCCACTCCAGTAAGTAATCTTGTGGCTTTCCCACCTTTGAAAGGATGAACCAGAAATGGCCATCCCATTCTTTGCCACCAGCTCTTGACCCTCTATATTCCTCCTTCCCCAACCAAATTTAACAAAACCTTCCTCTTCACCCGGCTCTCTCCATTCCCCATTGTGTGGTGAAGTCCCCTGCATTGCACAGCATCGTGCCCAGTTCAACCATTCCCATCATCTTATCCAGTGTGTCTGTGAATTCTTGTTTCTCCACCCCAGTCCTTCCCTTTTGTGGCCCATGTACTGACATAAAACAAACCATTTGCCTCTGTACCACCAACCATGCCATAACTATCTGTCCCTCCCATTTTTTCCACTCTGACCACCTGCTTTCTGAACTCTTTCGATACGATTATTCCCATGCCATTACTCCTTCCATCCCCACCTGCATGCAACAGCTTGTATCCTCCTACCAACCTCCTCACCCTGTCTCCTTTCCATTTGGTCTCCTGCAACACATTTCCAACCTCCTTTTCTGCATCATTTCCACCACCTCACTCCTCCTCCCCCCCCCCTCAATTGATCCCACATTCAAACTACTGAGCCGAACCTCACTTCTGGACCGCTGCCCACCTGGTAGAGCTAGTACAATCTTGATCTGCATAGGATGCTCTGGTCATCAATCGGCAGCGCTGCCCAGGCTGACCTGCTGGACCACGGCCTAGCCTGTTATCTTGTGTACGCGCACACCTACTTTATCCACTCGCTCGCCACCTCCTCCCTGCCCATCCCTTGGCTCTCCCTTCACACTTGACTCCTCACCCCTACCCTTGAGGTACTCATCTCTACCCACCCCACTCACTCCGTCTCCCCTCCCCTTCCTTTTGTCCTGCTCTCACCACTCTCCTTGATGCATTAAATTTGTGCTCATTCACCTTGCATCAAATAAATGCTTTTCACAAAAGGTGATCAATACTCTTTCAAAAGTCACTCAGTTCAACCTGCACTGTGAGCCCAATAAAGCCCACGAGCACAAATAGCAGCAGCAGCAGTCCGACCCACCGATCCTTTCCCCCGCACCATGAGCCAAATCAAGCCCACAAGTGCAAATAGCAACAGCAGCACGACCCACCAATCCTCTCCACCGTACCGCGAGCTAAATCAAGCCCACGAGCACTCTATCAACTCTGGAACACCAATCACCTTTTTGGTACTTTCAAAACCCTTCCGTTTCACAGTACTTGGGCCAAAATATTATGCCATTTTTATGTTCTCTCAACAAATCAAATTTGTCACTCGCTCTCAGCATTGGAGAATACAGTACCGAGATTGAGTCATTGTGGCTCATAAGAAATATAGATCATGCTTGGAAACATAAGGCAAGGGTTGAAAGATCCTTCCCATGTCCTTTAAAAAAAAAAACATTTTTTTTTTCTTCCTCAAGACCACCATGGGGTAAGGTGTTCTGTGAACTCTCTCTAGTTAGCTATCAGCGAATTATTGCTCCTTAGATCTTGAACAGACCATATGTGGATGGGATTGGAGAAGCTGCAGTTCCTAGCAGCGATTATAATTTTTCCAGGTGAGCTGATAATGATGGTGTAAAGGGCAGCAGGATGTGTGCTAGTGGGCCCCAAGGTCAAGCAGAATCATTGGATTATCAGGTAGTTGATATATTGCTCTTGTCGTTGGGCTCACACGTTCAACAAGCGTGATGGTCCAGTTGTGAAATTCTGATTATGAGGTACTGAAGGCAGGGTTTGACAATGATCCTTTCAGTTGAATAGAGCAGTCAGATTATGAATGGGGATTTGGACAAACTGATCCGACTGGAAGAGTGCACCCAATAAAGGTTGAATCGATATCGGCAAAAGGCATTGCACAATTTGTTTACGGATAAAAATCATAACTCCAAGACTAAACTTCACCACTGTGAGAGGAAAGATACTTGCTTCACTAAAAAAATAAAATAATAAATAAAGAAATATAGGGATGATTAACATTACAGAATTAGTTGCTTTGGTAGTCTCTCATTGCAATTTTGAGAAAATGTTTCACTCCGTGACCTCTAGAAACAAAAGCTCCCTTTATCTCCCATATTAAATACTCACTAAATCTCCAGTCCCACTTGGCTCATTTTAGTGTATCTCAAATTTACATTCCAGAGAAGGTATTGCCATCGTGAACCGGCCGTCTGTCTCCTTTTTCGACTTCTTCAGCCAAACTGCTGGGCCGATCCAGCTGAATTTTTCAGAAACGTTCTTCTGACTGGTAACAGGAATTGCAAAGCTCGTTCCGGTCACATGACCTGAAGTCGGTCAAAATGGCCGACTTAATAAATTTCTTCAAAAATCATCTCCAGACCCACCAGTCAGAATGTTACCAAATTTGGATTGCATCATTAGACCAGGGATGTTAAATTGTGAGGGTCATGCCAATCATGTGACCGGAAGTGTCAAAATCGCTGACATAGTAAATTCCTTCCAAAATATTCTCGAGACCCACCTGTCAGAATGCTAACATTTAGGTTGCAACATTATGGTGGGGTGGGGATGTTAATTATATTGTTGCGAATTCGCGGCCCAGCCGGCGTGCGGAGGCCACGTGACTCGAATCGCGGCACGTCCCACCGGACGGACAATTCTGTCGTGACCCTCTCGGACTAAGCCGGGAGCTAGTCACGGGTGGCCTTTCGGCCTCACCACGATCGTGCCAATGGCCACCGCGTGGGATGGGTTGTTCGCCAAACTCGACCTACTAAGTACCCACGCGGATGGTAAACGGGCGATCGCACCTCGCCGCAGGTCGACTCCGGACGCGAGCCGCTTGGGCGGCCCGTTCCGTACTATCGGGATAACCGAGCGGTGTTATCGTCGGCCTCGACGGTTCCGATTAATTATATCGGGCGTATTAAGCCCACTACGAACCTTTACGTGAAGCAGGATGGAGATTCAATTAAAGAAAAGACGAAGCGAAACGGGAAAACGGTTCAACACAAAGCACATTTATTACCCGGCCCACGAAAAGCACACATATACAGTCAAACAGTCAAAATGACCTATATCAATTAAAACAAAAAACAATGCAGAGCTACTACCGAATACGCGAACACACGGCAACACTTACACAGTTTTACTTCACAGACGGCGCCAACAACATTCATTTGAAAGCAAAAGAAAAGGCCACCCTCAAAGACAAGGGGGCAGACGGGGCCCGTGGGCCAATATGTGCGCGTGACCTGAAGGAGCGGCCAGGCCCGCGAGACCGGGGGGTCCTACCCCGTCCTCGTGACGAGCCGCAAATGTGGCTGGCGGCGGTGCCCCGACTTCGTGCTCCTTCGCGGGTTTCGTTGGCACCGCTTGGAGTGGGTTGGGAACGGGGCCCCCTTTTTGCACTCTCAGCGCGGGGGAAAAGGGGGGAAATTGTTGATGCCCTGGGGGAGGAGAATGGCTGGCGCTTGGGTCCCGCGACGAGCGATCCGACCGCCGTCTTCCCTGCCTCGGACCCGAGCTCCTTGGCCTCTTCCCCAATTCTCCTCAGCCGACTGCAGAAACCACCTCGATGCCTTCGCCACCCGACTCGACTCCGCTCTCCAACCCGACTTGACTGCCCTAAAACTTCGGGCTCCACTCGGCTCTCCAGACCCGACTTGACTGCCCAAAACCCTCTGCTATTCTCTGCCGTGCGCTCGGCGTTTTATAGGCCGGCAGGAGAACCCATATGCAAATCCCGGATCAGGATCACCTCCGGGGCGCGCCACGCTCGCCGATTGGACGGAGGAAAAGGGGCGTGAATCTCCCCTGATCCTAGAATTTGCATATCTCCATTCCACACAGACGCGCCTGGAGGCGGGGCCAAGCCGCCCCGCGCTTGCTAATTGGACGGATCAGAAGTGGGCGTGTAGCATTCCTGATCCGAATTCTCCTCGGAAAGGCCGCTATTTGCACTCGCGGCTCGGTGCGTATCGCTGAACGAGCCCAGGACAGCCCGACGCTCAGTGTTCACAGGTGCTGCGGGAATGGCCGTAGAAGGAGAGAGGTGAGGGTGGTGGAGGGTTTTTGGTGGTGCTTTGATGGTCATGGTGCCGTTTGGGAATGGCATGATGCGATGATGTGGGAGCAGTTGTGACGGTAAAGGTCGTGGCTGTTGGCGTTGTGTTGTTGTCTGTTGGAGCGTGGTTGCAGTTGGTGACGATGGCTGGCGTGGTGGTTAAGGTGGTTGCGGTTGAGACGTGGTTGGTTCAAATAAAGATAGAACAGAAAAACGGCTATCTCAAAGCGTCGCAGCCCGAATGAATCACCACAATTCCCTCTAAACAACGGGTTTGGGGCTAACTACACATGTACTTTAGATATATCTCACCTACGGGCCCTGAATGGTGGTTTGCGAATTTCCACAGCCGTAACAATATTAAGTCATGTGGTTCACGTGACCGGACGTGTGTCAAAATGGCCGACTTGGTCAACTTTTGGGAAAATAGCATTAATTCCTTTAAAAATCTTCTTCTCCAGGCCCACCCATCAAAATGCTACCACATTTGGGTTACAACATTAGGACAGGGTCATGATGTTGAATTGCAGAGGTCATGCCCAATCGCATGACCGGAAATGGCGAACTCAGTAAATATTTTGGAAAATCACAAATTCCTACAAAAATCTTCCTCACCAGACCCACGAGTCAGAATGCGACCAAATTTGGGTTACAACATTAGGCCAGGGCCCAGATAAGCTGCAGGTCTAGTGGTCCTTTTAAATTTTATTTATTTTTAACACATATTTCCATGGATCCGAGGTTCAAGGCCTGCCATGAGAGGGAGCACTTGGGCACCTCCCGAACGCCTGGTCCTGAGGCTGCCGGGCACAGATAACTTCATGCACCTGCAGGTTGCTAGGCAACCACAAATGGCGATTGGCGCTGCTAATCCGGGCAGGGTTACACTACTTCCCATGATACCTTACCTGTGGATGCCCGGCTAATTAGGCTAACGTGCCCTCGGCGCATACTCGGATGATTGTTGAGTGTTACAGTGAGTGTGCACTGGTTAATAGAGAAAATAATTGGGGTACAACTTCCCATCCAACTATACTTGTGCACTGTTGGACCAATAAAGGAAAAGACAACTGAGATTGAAATAACAACAAGCAATTATTAATTGCAATATTTTAAGAGCAAGTATTTATAAGCAAGAAAGCATAAAGGCACAAAAGAGCAGATTTAATCATAACATGTATTATTGTTGTCCAATCTTACTTGGACGAAAGACCTGGCCATCAAAATAGGAACTTAAAAATAAAATACAAGTAAAGTGTGGAGAAAAGAAAAGCAGTCTTTTCTTTCCTACCTGACATCACATAAATATACAAGAAAATGCAGAGGGAAATGGATGGGGAAGATGGGCAGTGGCAATGTGACGCGATTGGGACACACGGCCACATCCCTGAGGTGCTCAGAGTCCTCTCTGGTGTCCTACATATGTGACTCGCCCTCCTCTGCCTCGGCTTCTGGTGCCCAGACCCAGTCGGCGAGTTCTCTCTGGCGTCCCAGATATGCAAGTTATATATGTGACTTGCCCTCCCCGTCTCAGCTTCTTCCTCCTCAGGCCCCCATGTATGAGGTGCTGCCATTCACCCTCCTCGTCCTTTGTGGCTGACAGGATCGAGAGGGCAGGACATCGCTCGTGGTAGGAGTGTTCTTTTCCAGACACAAGTTCAATACCAACTGCTCGTGAAACCTTCCTTTGCCTTCTCTCCTTCACTCACAAACTCTTTTTGTCCCTGCTTGTGCGAGCTTTTCCTGTTCACTTCTGTCTTTCTTCCTCTCAAGATCATAAACCTCCAAGGTATGAATGTTCGTTGAGAGGCAAATTACTTTGCGTCCCATTATGGCCTCCTCTTCTTCATATCAGTGCTCTTCCCTCCTCCCCCAAGCCCTCTCTCTTGCTCTTTCTCACATTGGTCCACAACCGATGGGGGGTGGGTCCACAGCATCATTGTGGAAATTGCCACGCCATTCTGAGAGAACTTTCAACGAAGACCCCAGCCCCTTCCCCCCCACACGCATGCAAAATTCCCACTCGTACAGCCCTGCACTGCACCATGCCTATGAGAAGTGCCGCACCTCGCAGGTCACGACGAGCACCAAGCATCATGAACATGCTTGAGATGCGACGTGAACATGCATGCGCAAGCACGCAATGGGTAATCGACCACAGACGGGTTCAACGTGCCCAATTAAATATTGCGTGAATGGAGGGAACATGGAGAGAAATTCCGCCAAACTGAGGTACGACCTCGGGGCCATGGGGCCGAAGGCAGGACTGATGTGGTGAAGGAGGGACTGTTGAAAGGATGTCTGAAAGGGAGATTATTGGTGAACCGTTGAAACGGGCCGATGGTGTGAAGGAAGAAAGAATGAAAGTAGCAGAGGGATTGAACAGAACGATGGTGTAAAGTAGAAATGATTGAGAGTAACAGAGGGGGAGGGGGAAAACATTACACTAGAAAAAATACAGCCTAGCCAACCCCCCCCCCCCCCACCCCAAACATCCCTTTGACAAGGGACCAAGGACTATCGATACAAAGACTAATGAAATAACTGATCCTCGGTTCACCTACGTGTTCATGTATGCTCTCCCCATGGGGTAAGTTTTCCAAAACCATCAGGATATTATAGGCAAAGTAGAACTGGGAAAGAGTTGCTGTTGGTAAATTTGTTTTGTAAATGGAATGTTTATTTGCATATGCTGAAAGAGCAAGTTTTCCTTGTGAAATTTGTGTAAAAATTGGCAGCATCGATATTTCCTTTTCGTGTGTGTGCATGTGTGAGCGTGTTTCAGTGTGTCAGTCTCAGATCTTCTGGAATCGATTGTACACCAGCACGGCTCTGCATTAAGTGTTCGGTCTTGTTGCTTTTGTTTTCTAGTGATCGGTACATTTTATTATTTTAATATAGTTGTCAACACTCGTGGAAGAGTGGAACACGGGTTAGAGGGTTGACAGACAAAAAGTGGGGCCATTCAGACTTTTTGTCTGATTGGAAGCTTGTTTAATTTAACTAGCTTACTCTATTGTGCCTGGTCTAGTGCTGAAGCAACTGCGTGGTGTCGAAGATGTCAGCAGTGAGATGCATGAAATGAAAGAAGAGCACCGGCGCATGACGCAAGAGCCCAAAGTTTCCATCTTGCAGCTCTTCCGACATCCGAACTATCGTCAGGCCATTATCATCTCCATCGTTCTGCAGCTCTCTCAGCAGCTCTCTGGGATAAATGCTGTAAGTTGTACTTTCAAAATAGCTTGGTGTGTATACTTTGGGAGAGTATTTGACCTTGCTTACAAACCATTTCATTGCTATCACTTTTCACTCTTCCATAAGCCTAGAATTTGTAGACAACATAATGCACTTCCTCCCCAATATTTTTGAAATGTTTTCATTTTCTAGCTTTTTATTCTGGAATTTTTAAAAGCTCCTTTTTAGTTTAACCTTTCTATACTTTGCATTTGGTAATGCATGATGATATTGGGTGTTTATCTCTCTTTTTGAAATCCTCGTGCTTGTAGTAATAATATATATATATACATACACACATATAGGGAATGTTAACCTGTACATTCAGGAAAATGAGATGAAGAGGTATTGTTATGTTTTTTTTTATTTTTTATTTAGCTTATCAGTCTCTCTGTCCCTCCGTCACATATCGTAATGTCAGAATCTCGCGAGGTTGTGAATTTTTACGTTGTTTCGTCATTTTTCATTTCAACATTGTATTTATGCATCACGAACAAGATAATTAATTTAGGATCATTTTTATCACAATTGGCCGACTCACAGTCACTTGAGGGTGGCAATTTTATGGAATTTCCATGGGACTTGTCTTGTGAGATTGTGAATGGGGACCTGAAGCCTGAAGGTATTTTTGGATTATTGTTCTCGCTAAACATATCTCGTGCTGCCGAGATTGTGATGGGGTGAAAACATTTGGGAAGGTGGGAAAGCCAGTTGTGGTGAAGTTGGCAATGTCATGGAAAAAGGTAAATGAAATATTCCACCATTTTGATAATGAAATATTACGTAATGGTGTACAAAGGTCTTCTTGCTTTAAAGAATGGGGGAGGGGAGAACAGTTTGGGTGTGGGGGGGGGTGGTTGAGGACTTGTGGTGGGGAGGGGGTTTGAGGACTTGGAGAGGTGAATGGGGGAAGGGGGGAGGGAGGTTTGAGGAATTGGGGTTATTTGGGATTTAAGAAAAGCAGGATTTGGCTTTATTTCAAAGTGCAATCCATTACGTTCTCTGAAATTAGCAATCAAGTAAAAGGCAGCCACAAATGTTCTCATGAATGATTGTCTTCCTGTCCCACATTGTAACTGAAGCACAACAGAAGCTAAATGTGTTCAACTGTCGACTCTTGTTAAAATGACTCGTCCGAGACAAATTATATTTATTTATTAAAAACAGAATTGCAAAAATAAGGACTTTTTTGTTGTTGTTTTGTTTGTTCCACTCCCATTGTTTGCTTCCTATTGAGATGAATATGTTCATTAAAACTTGATTTTCTTTGTTCTTGTTTGGTGTTCCCATCTAAATCGTGATGCTGCTGTTATTATAGTTGATATAAAGCTCATGGAGGAGCTTGTACCTGTACGTGTAACACAAGGGACAGACACTCATCAGTATCGGTATACTTTTATGTGAATTACAAGGTCAATAGGACACAATGGAAAAAAATTATATATTCTGCTAGATTTCGACCTGGGCTCCTTGCATCATGAGTTGGGAGTTTTTATGAAAACAATAACAGGCCAACATTGACTGCATCTTTTCAAAGTCTGTTTTGCATCAGAGTCCAAAAATGTCAGTGTACTTGTTTTTTTTTTGTTTTTTTTCCAAAACATTAATAAATAGCTGGTTTATCTGATTAACATTGCTATGTCTTTGCGATTTCTCTACTGTTTGAAACCTCTGTCATTTTAACATCAGTGAAGTTATTAGTGCTTTTGATGTTGCACAATTGTATTGCTTCGAGCTTTTGAAGGCTACGAGTAAAGGTTGATGACTCGTTTCCTTGAAAATGTGGACCTTTTGTGTTTACGGTGATTCCTTTCTGCCTGCTTTCAGGTTTTCTACTATTCCACTGGCATCTTTTCAAAAGCGGGTGTTGACCAGGCAGAGTATGCAACAATTGGAGCCGGGGTTGTCAATGCTGCTTTCACCATCGTCTCGGTAAATAAACGTTTGAAATTCAGTTCTGTTCAGTGCGATTTCAAAATTATCATATGTTGGGGCCAAGTTTTAAAAACTTTTTAACTTATCTTCCCCCCTCCTCACCCTCAATCCTCTTTCCAACCTTCCTTTTCCCAATTTAAACTCTCTACCCCTTACTGTGATTACTATGATTGTCCTTGGCTCTGACCAGTTTTGCACATGTAACATAGGTGTGATTTCTCCTGTAGCTCTTTTTGGTCGAACGACTTGGCCGAAGACTCTTGCACCTGGTCGGTCTTGGTGGCATGGCTGTCTGCACTGTCATCATGACTCTGTCGCTTTATTTTATGGTAAGTTGAAGGGTTGTTAATGGATTAGCTTCTATTATCTTTAATTATGACTAGCAAGTGTACCTGCACATCTTACAAGAGACGTGGAACATCCTTGTATGAAAAGTATACTTCTTAGTCGCTATTCTCAAAAAAAGATTTACCAAGTAGGTTGCAATGGCCATTGTTTGTTTTATTTGTCCCTTTAAACCAGAGGTGGAGAACCTTTCCTCGTCTGAGAGCTTTTATAGCTATTGTTATGCTTGGTGATTTGTTCGTGCGTCAAGGTGTATGTCGACGCTGAACAGTTGTCACGCCATTTTGATGTTTGAAGCATGATTCAATCATGATCAAAATGAGTCAAAAATGCTCAGTGAGTCCAGGGTTAATAAAACAAGCAAAAAAAAAAGTTAATATTTGTACGTTCTAAAAATTTTTTTTTAAAGCAAATTGGAGGTTTTAGTATTTTGATATCAGGAGAGCGCTTGGGCCAACTCTGACGGTAAAATCAATTCATAGTGATGCAGACAAAATCGAAGAAAGTGCACAAGGCTAAGTGTTACCAAGATGAGCCGTACTAGAAGCAACATCATGGAAAATATCAAACCGGCCTTCGTCCCGTTAGCTCACTACTCGCCCCTCCACCCCACCCCACCTCGACAACAACCTTCACACCAGTCACTAGTTAGTGTTATCTTATTTAAATATATATTTTTGTGTTTAGAAATCAATTTTATTTTAAAATTTTATTTCATTGCAGAATGTACGATACATGTATTTTTTTAATGCAGAATGTACGATACATGTATTTTAACTTCTGTTTGTTTTGTTTTTCTGATGAGAAATGTTCAAAAGAGCCAAACTCCAGTTTATACATTAATTCTAATCAGAAAATGTGTTTCGTTTAACTTTAAAGTGTTTTTCGAGAACGCAACGACACCTTTAAGTAAGGACCAAGTGTACTTTAATAGCACATGTGTAATGTAACTAATCATTCTGACTTCTGACTGGAAAGCACAGCACCGAGTCAACTTTCTGCTTCTTAACGCTCGCCATTATAATGGCATATATGTATAAAAAAGGTTGGCTTATTTCACCGTGTTTAATCTCAAACTGTTCAGATTTTATTTTTACTCTTGCTACAACATTAATTTAGATGCAGGTCACAGGTGTTGCTTGGCTAGTCCTTCCTGCTTTCCTATTTTCCTGTTCACTTCCTGCTGAGACTAATGCTATTGCTTGTAGTGGTGATTATGGTTATATATAATTTATGAGCATTCAATAAGTTTTATCATATCTTGGAATAAATTTTGTGGTACTGTACTTTTAATATTGGTTCGTGGGCACCAGCAGTGACCACAATTTTTGTTGTGTCTGTCTGTCTGTCTGTCTGTGACTCTCTCCAGAGCATAGCTCCATGACTTTTGATGCGATCTTGATGAAACTTGGACACAAGCTAGATATCATGGTCTAGTTGTGTCTTTTTGTATGAGGGGCGTCCCACGTCCCTTGTGGGCGGAGCCACGCCCACTTGAACTTTTTTTTCTCGCAATTTCATTTCCTAGAAGCTGTGCTTAATGTCCATAAGTACAACATATAAAAAATCCGATTTGATTTGGTCAATTTTGACGGAAGAGATAGGTTTTTACGGTAGGGCTTCCTCTAAGCTTCCACTAATTCAATTGTACCTATCGTGGCATTGTTCAATAATGTACTTTTAAATCAATGGGTTAGGAATGGTCATTGGGGAAATAGATTCTGGATAAGAATGGGGAATTAATTTGAGATGTTGGTTCACCACCTGCTTGAAGCCTTGGAGGTAAGAGTAAGACAGAACAGCTTCGGTAAGACAATTCCACAGACAGGAGAAATGAGGAACGAAAGAGTTTAGTGTGCATTCAGTCTGGAATACGGGAGCTTAACAAGGAAAGTTGTTTCTGGAAAGTGTGTGCATCCTCGAGTTGTGCCAGTGCTGTTGTTTGTTTTCCCTACACCATTGCTGAGTTCTTCAAAACTGTACAGTTTCTGCAGCACTGGGCCAGGTGCAATAGAGCAGGCTAGCTCAATTAAACAAACTTGCAATCACACCAATTTGTCTTTGTCCCATTTTTTGTCTGTCAGCCCTCTGACCTGTATTCTACTCTTTCACGAGTGTTAACAGCTGTATTAAAATAAAATCGATGAGTCACCGGAAAACAAAAGCAACTATACTTGTATATCTGATATACATATCCCACTGATAGGCCAGATTTTTATCCATCATCCATTGGGACCATACTCTGTACAGAGCGTCGGTGCTGCCAAAGCAGTCTCCTGGGCTATTGGGTATAATCCTGGACCGGTTGCCACGGACCTCCAAAATCTAATCGGCTTGTTCTTGTCATCTACCCACCTCATCCACCAAGTTTTGTCATCCGTCTACAACGTTTCGAGATATTGTGCTTTGTATATATCATTTTTGGCCCTTTCTTTCAATGGTGAAGTTTCACTTCGAAAATGGAAAATTATCCCATCTGGGTCTTCATCAAAATCGAATCAATTTGTCATTGTCACATGCCCAACCTGTCCACCAGGTTTCATCTGAATCCGTCCATATTTTTTTTTTGAGATCTCATCCATACAAACAAACAGGGTTGAATACATAACACTATTTGGTAACACAACTGAGCATTTAACAATGCAAAGCCTCACTGAGGTATGTAAGATTCCAGTCCATCTGAGACTTTCATAACTGCGCACACACAAAAAAAGGAATGAATATATATGCTGCCAATTGTGCCATGTAAAGCATTGCCTAAAGGGAAATTGTTCAAGTTATAACCCACCCCCCCTCCCAAAAAAAACCCAGCAATCGTAAATAAACATTGCATTAACACAACCGATATAACCATAATGTTTACCAACAGTGACGTTTTCCCAATTCGACTTTGCCTAAAATATGCCGTTTAAAAAATACCAAAAATGAGCGAAGTGGGAATGAAGTTTGTTTTGTTATTTTTTTTTCCTATTAATCTCCAAGTACTTGATATCTAAGATATAAAACAGAGCCGTGTCTCTCTAGTAACTAGTCCAAGACCTTTTGGGCCGATCGACACCAAAATTTCAGGGTAACACCAGGGGCTCACTACTTAGGCTTTCCATGAAATATTTTTCAAAACAAAGAAAAATTGAAAATCTCATTTTTTAGGATTTCTCAAAGGTGGTGTTGTTTGGGTGTACTTTGTTGTGGTGGGCCGAGAAGTGCACTTCTGACTGGAGGGTGGGTGTACCCGCCAGTAGGAGATAAAGGGTGGTTTTTGTTTTTGGAGGCCATGAAGTGAAACATTATCCTAGATTGCAATGAGATGCTACCATTGCCACTAAATCTTCAATTTTATTTGTCCCTATAGGCTGTAACACACCAATTGGTGAATCTTTATTGAAGCAAACTCTCTGACTCATTCAAGTATATGATAGCAATCTTTTCACAATTTATTTATTTCTCACCAAATATCACATTCTAATTGGATGGACAGGCATGTGTGCAGGGCTACTCGGCATTGCCAGGCAACGCTGGGTCCATCCTCCCATCCCTTCCCCTGCCTCTTTCCACCTCTGCCTTTCACCTCCCTCATCCCACCGATGAATTTTTGCAGGGTTTTTAACCATGTTTGGGGAAAATAAAGAATTAAAATAAAACCTGCTTTTGCTTCCTACCAACCTCTAACTGGCCATTTGTTGTGTCAAAATCTGCCTCCTGAGGGACAAATTCATCGATTATGGCCAAAGAAGTCGTGGTTCGATGTTTATCCTCGTCACAATGTAATGAATCTGGGGTGTGTTAAGTTACCAATTATCGTGTTGCGTGCTCGCCAAATGGTTTAAGCACTCCATTCAAAACTGTTGATAATGAACAGCTGGCTTAGCAAGTATTAGCTAGCTGCTTGGTAACTGAGCACATTGCTGGGCATCTGGACAGCATACAGTACATACAAAATGTATTTTTAAAATAAAATTAGACTTCAAATATTCAGCATGACTTTTTGTTATCAAAACGTACCTTGATCAGTTTTCGAGGCATTGTTTTCGTTTTTGAAATGTACATAAACTCAAAGGTGATGTGGAGGTATACATTTCATATAACTTTAAAGTGTATGTGTACATAAGTTCTTTAAAGTGTATAGGCGGTGGACAAAAATATGGAAACACCTGGGTAAATGAGGGACACAAAGTATATTGAAAGCAGCGGCTTCCACACAGGTGTGGCCCATGTGTTAAGCAAATAACATCCCAGCATGTTTAGGGTCATGTATAAAAACACTACACAGACCGGGTTGCCCATAATTATGGCTGCAAGAAGGGACCTCGGATGTTGAAAGAGGGGTGATTGTTGGGGTGCGTTTGGCAGGAGCTTCAGTGATGAAGACTGCTCGAGAATCTTGCTGATATTTCATGAGTGACAGTATCTAAGGTGGTGTCTGCATGTAATTCTGAGGGAAACGCATCATCAGCAAATGGCAGCAGTGAGCAGAAGCCCTTACTCCAGGATTGTGATATCCATGCATTAATTTGAAGTGCAAGGTAGCAGGTGAGCAACTGCAGATCAATTGACTAAATTTAAACCTCGGGTGCGAGCAGCCAGTTTCATCATAAACGGTACGCCGATAACTCCACAGCGTGGAATACCATAGTCAGGTTGCAGTGCACAAACTACTCGTCACACCTGACGATGCATGTTTGTGAGTCCAGTGGTGCAAAGAGTACAGGCAATGGACAACGAGAAGTGTAGAAATGTGATATGGTCAGATGAATCGTCCTTCACCATGTTCTTGACAAGCGGAAGAGTGCACATGTGGTGCCAACCTAAAGAACTCTACAACCCTGCGTGCTTGGTTTCAACAGTGAATGGTTCTGGTGGTTCTGAAATATGGGCTGCATTTTCCTGGCATGGTTTGAGTGCAGTCGTTCTCTTTGAAGGCAAGGTTAATGCCAATCGCTACTTAATGGTACTGAGTGATCATCTTCACCCTATGTTACAGCGTTTCTTTCCTGCTGGGACGGGTGTTTTCAAGGATGAAAATGCACCTGTGGTCGCCCAATGGTTTGAGCATGACACTGATATTATCCATATGTCATGGCCTTCTCAGTCACCAGATCTGAACCCAATCGAGCATTTATCAGTTAATCTGGAACAATGCCTGAGTTTTTTTCCACCTCCATCAAACAGGTGTGAGTTGATTGACTTTCTCGTGGAAGAATGGTTCCGCATCCCTCCTAAAGGAATCCAGACACTAGAAGACCCGATGCCATCGTAAACTGGCTGCATGTGGTGGCTAAATGCCCTATTAAGTGACTTTACGTTGGTTTTTTTCTTTTCTTTTCTTTCCACTACCTGTACATGAACATAATAAATATCTCAGGAATTTCCCCGGACTCGCGACGAACTAATTACGGACCAGCCATTTCACGACCAATGCGTGTCCGTCCATGATAGGTTTTCATTACTGCGACAACTTAAGAACAGCTGAAGGTACAAGTTTGTATAATGATGCAAAGATGAACTGATTCGATTTTTGGAGTCCAGAGGTCATGTTCGGTAAAAATTCTGTTACCGTGCTAACTTGTGAACCAGTGATTGGATTCTCACCAACCTGGATACAAGTATGTGTAATGATGTTGAGATGAAATGGTTAGATTTTGGTATCAAGAGGTCAGAGGTCATGTCAGATAAAAATGTGATACTTGAGAACAACTGAAGGAATTTATTTAAATCAAACTTGGTGCAAGTATTATAATGATGTAATAATGTGGTTGGAGGCATATCGCTCGATGGTACAACGTTAAAGTGCTGTTGTAATAATTTAATTTTTATTATTGTCACCTATGGAGTTTTTTATTTTTTATTAATGTACAAATTAAATTTCGATTTTGTGTTGTAGTATATTTATTGGTATTGCCAAGGAATGTTTTGATCAGATTGAATTTCAGGGTTTCCCCTAAAATTGAACCCCACTCTTACCTCTCCATTCAACCTCTTCCTCTTTTGCTTTGCAGACTAAAGCACCGGCAGTCAGCTACCTGGCTATTATTGCATTCTTTGGCTTTGTTGCCTTTTTTGAGATCGGGCCAGGACCCATCCCCTGGTTCATTGTGGCTGAACTGTTCAGCCAAGGCCCACGACCCGCAGCAGTGGCCGTGGCAGGATGTTCCAACTGGACGTCAAACTTCTTGGTGGCGATGCTTTTCCCCCTTGCACAAGTGAGTGCCTTCACTTGTTTAATTCTTCTGATAGCATGAGCCATTAAGCTGACAGATCACAGGTTCATGGATGACATGTGGCCACACCTGGGTGCATGAGTTTTTGTACCTTTAACGTGTTGTTGCCCACATGACAATCACATTCTTAGATAGCAAGTAGTGTCACTTGGTTTCCAGGTATATTGGACAAGGGCAAACTACTTCCTAACTGCAGTTTAACAGGAATTAGGAATTTTTTCAGGGTTTCTGTGATGTCAGACCTACACTCTCAAAAGCTGGGGTGGAATTTTTCACAACTATCTAATGCTAGCAGATGTAATCTTTAGCTGAACATCCACCCAAGGGATGACAACTTTTGATTGAACCGACTGCAAAATACCAATCCAACAGTTTGTGGTTGGGTTGAGAATCCAATCTGGACTAGACGGCTCGAAGGTAAGTGCACTACCTCTGCACCATGTTGTGTAATTCTCTTGTGGAAGTTTGAAAAATACTTATATAATCCTCGCCCATGTGGCTAGGATTATATAAATAAATTGACTTTAGTTTCTCCAATTTAAGACTCTAAAACTCAGCACTCGGAATTCACATTTAAATTCTTGTGAATGCATATTGAAGCAGGAATAAAATTTGAATTTGGTCTGCTGGTTGCATCCTCACTGGAGTGTCGCTGTACCCATGTGCAATTGGGTAGGAATTTCTACTTTTGCCAGGGAAACAGAGTGCAATGGTGTACTTTATTTTAAATGCCCTGTGGGATCTTTAAGCTCTACCACCAAATGTTTATTGGTTGTTAAAGGTCCCATGGGGCTTAAAAAAAAAAATGGACACCTGCTTTAATGTCCCTCCAAAGGACAGCATATTCATTGTTGCAGTGAAGCACCAGTGACTATTGAGTTGTGTCAGGAATCTAAGCCAGACTAGACATATCAAAAGAGTATGAACCGGAGGTAGAATATCCAGTTAGCCTGCCTGCATAATTAGCATAATTCGCATAATTGTACAGAAACTACTTAGCCACTGTATGGAAAGCCCAATAAAATGTTTTATTTGCAGTGAATTTTGGTGCTGAATGTCACAAATGTGTATTGTATAGCGTCACCTGGTGGTGGTGGTGTGTATTGCAATTCACAATAAATTATTCCATTTCTGGGCGAATTAACCCATCGGTAAGGATGGTTTCTTTGCTAATCAAATACAAATGACCAATTCATGACACTACTTGCCATTAAGAACAAATGAATTGCATGCCTCTCCACTCAAACTGGTAGTGAAGTGGAAGATTAGTTTATTCTGATAATGTGGTCCAAAAACAAAGTTTTCTTTCATATAGTTAATGTATTTTCTTTATTCTTACAGTAGATCCCCATTTGAGTTTTTTTTTTCTTCGTTGTGTGAGGATCATCCCAAAAGTTTTGTCACCACACCTACATCACAAACCAATTAGAATTGACAAGCTTGGCACATTATTTAATGTAAAGTCCATCCTCTTCAATATACTTGGTCCAACAGTCTACAAACCCTTGACTCGGCACGCAAGCCTTCCTTCTAAAAAGGCCTTAAAGCATTGGCATTGGCTGTGTTAACATCTTCCCTTAAGATCAGTTTTTAAACTTGGACAATCGATGGAAATTCGATTGTCTTGAATCCAGTCAACATAGTGGGAGAGGCCAACTTCCCTCTCCTGGAACTTCATTCATGGGCATTGCTTTCCACATCACGCAGCATTGTCATGTAGGCGGGATGGCATAGTTCAAAAGGGCCGGAGGTTTACACACTGTCTCACGTGATCACACAAGACGATGTGATAGTTCTCTCCATTTACTGCTGCACCCTGTGGACTTGATCACACAAGACGATGTGATAGTTCTCTCCATTTACTGCTGCACCCTGTGTGCTGCACAACTGCCTAGTTTAACAAGATTCTGTAATCTAAAAACCATGAAGTACTCGGTGGATTTGATGTACAATTAACTTCTGCATTAACACTGATTTTGACAAGGGCTGTCTTTATGCATAAGTTGAACATCAGGCCTGGCCAGATAGTCCACAGAAGGCTTTGGCCAATCTTGCATGTTCTGTGATGTAGTAAAAAGAAATCAAACAAGTAGCAGTACATTCAAAGTACACCGCCCCCATGCCAACAAAATGAATATCAAATCCTCCAGCACGCGACATCGCCGGGGCACCCGTCTATGCCACCTTGCAGCACAAGGAGTCAGAATTGGGAGGGAGTGGTGCACAATAATTGATTGATTGCATCTCTCTCTCTATCGAGTGCAGCCTATGGCTACTGGTTGCATCATTGGTTGGGATGCGGCTATGCCGCTGATGCAGTGTCCCCCTTACCAGTGCACTGGTACTCATTTTGCCGACCTCGGAAGGATGACAGGCTGAGTCAACCTCCTGGTGTATTAATTCAGCGGCCCAACGGGGCTTGAACTCAGGACCCTAGGATCCCAAGCCGCTACCCTAACCACTAAGCCAACACCAGGCTTATTGATTGCATCATTAAAATAAGTAAATAATAATCATAAAATAATTAATTTCTCAATCAATAGCTGAACAGCATACCTAAACCACCACTGTTTCATCCGAATCTGTAACTTTTTTGAAAATTAAGTGATTAATTGATAAATCAATATATCGAAAATACCCTTTATAGCCAAATCACGTGGTCACTGTCATGTCCAAATATCAGCTTCCGAGCTCAAAATATGCCTGAGATGTTGCCAGGATGAGTAATAAAAGAAATAGTAATTAATTAATTGATTAATCAAAAAATAAAAAATAACATTTTTGCTAAAGCACAACTTCATGTTTGTCCCCAAATTTTAGCTTCCTAGCTCAAAGGATGGCTGAGATATCGCCCGGGCAAACAAACAAACAAGAAAACTGAGTACTCCCTTCCTTCGGCGATGACATCATGCATCGCCTGGATATGGAATTGGGAAGGAGTGGTGCACAATATTGTAGGTCAGGTCAGGTATGGGAGCATGTGCCAGAACAGCGCGTCGCTGCGTCCACTTTCCGCCGGTACGTCCAATATTTGCCCTATGTCAAAGGGCGGAGAGCTCCTTGTGAGCCAACGGCCATCCATATCTAGTGCCCAACTGTGTCTGCGGACGTCCTCCTGCAGTTGGGTTACTTTTTTATTAGGAGGTTAGTGGCAGGATTTGCACTCCGGCCACCGTAAAATCCTTCATTCCGCAAAACACAAAAACGCAAAAAAATCTGAAAACCCACTCCGTGGGAGTACCTCCTGTGCAGCTTCCCTTCGCAGGGCAGCTCACCGGATGACGGGATTGGGGCAAAGCCTTCGGGACCCCCAATCTTTGATGATAGGAGGGAACCACGGGGTAACATCCCTGGGTCAGATTGCGGGAGAGTGTGTCGGAGTGGTGCTGAGGTGTCGTCCACCAGACGGCGGTCTCCTTGGGTTAACCTGAGGCGGTCCCTTCGGGTGGGTGCCTGGAATGTCCTATCCCTAAGAGAGGATGATCACCTGTCTCTGTTGTCATCTGAGCTCAAGCGTTTGGACATCGGGATTGCAGCTCTCTCTGAGGTTCGGAGACCGGATTGCGGCGAGATAATGGTGGGTGTTACCCTACTATTGGTCTGGTCGCTCTGATGGCTGCCATACCCAAGGAGTTGCTGTGGCTGTGTCCAATAAGCTGACCCCAATGATAATTGAGGTAACACCGGTCAACGAGCGTATTATGAGATTAAGGATTCGTCACTCCTTAGGTGTCATTTCCCTGGTCTCTGTTTATGCTCCGACTGAGGAGTGACTCACCGTGAAGGACGCATTCTACGCCACGTCGAGTCTGTGGTTGATCAGTGCCCCAGACGAGATAACTTTCTAGTCTTGGGGGATTTCAATGCATCGACTGGAATTGATAGGGATGGTATATGATGTGTGTTGGTCCCCATGGGTCAGGATATGAACCAGAAAGCACTAAGTTCTTGACTTTGCAAGAAGTCATGGACTTAGGGTGGCTGGTTCATGGTTTGCGCCCCACAAGTCATCGCTGGACTTGGTATTCCAACGCTGGCGGTGCGGCAAAGGAGATTGACCATGTCCTCATTGACGGTCGCTGGAGGATATCCAGAACTGCAGGGTCTACCGGAGTGCTCAGTTCCTCAATACTGACCACAGGCTTGTTGTAGCAACTCTAAAGCTGCACCTTAAATCCTGGAGAATGGTACCATCCCAGCCTAGGCTGGATGTTGGCAAGCTCAGGGATGAGAGAGTAGTGAGGAGTTTGCGAACAGGCTGAGTGGACACTTGGGGGTCTGGTGCTTTGGGGGTCCTGAAGAGTTGTGGAGTGCCTTCAAGACCACCATCCTTGATGTTGCCGGTGGATGTCTTGGAACTCACCGCAGGGCAAAGAAGAATTTTGTCTCTCAAGGGACACTGGATACCATTGACCAGAGTCGCAGGGCCAGGCTGAATGGCAAAGCTGAGCTGTTCAGGGAGCTGAGGCGTAAAACTGTACGTGCACTGAGGGTGGACAAGGAGGCCTATGTGCGAGGAATCTGTGAGGGGTAGAGCATCACCTGTGGACAGGTGATTCTCGTCCCGCTTACAGGGGATTCGCGCATTGCGTTCATCCAACCCATCCCTCGGAGCACTGCAGTTAGAGCAGAGAGTGGTAGGCTCTTGACAGAGGAGTCTGAAGTGAAGGCCCGCTGGCCGGTTACTTTGAGCGGTTGTCAAGCTGATGCCCCAGCTGTCGTTGGACGTCAAGGGTGTTACAATCCCTGTTGCTGACCCTCAAATCAACTGTGGTCCACCTTCGCTTTTGTGGAAACACGGGCTGCGGTGAACCGGGTGAAACGGGGCAAAGCTCCCGGGATCTGTGGCATCCTGCTGAACTTCTCAAGGCTGGTGGAAATGCTGCACTCGTGTCGTTGCATGCAGTTTTGTGCTCTGCCTGGAACACAGGCATGCAT
>CM068954.1:149282575-149292695 GCA_035128595.1 Eptatretus atami
AGTCTTAACGTCGCTGTTGTGTGGTGCCAGGCAGGCCAGGCAAGCCTGGAGGAATGTCCTCAACCACACTTGCAAATTGCTGCTCTGCAAATACATCGTGAACTTGCCATGGTTGCTTCAATGCATGACGAAGGCCCTGAAGGTCCACACGGTGAGTCATCTGCAACATGTGTTCAATGGTGCGGGTGGGGGCTCGTGCAGCCATCGCGGCTGCATCCAACGTGCACAGCTCACTTGGTGAATCAAACCTGATTGCACTTCTTGCAAACAAGGAACTTAGTGCTTTTCTGGTTCATATTCCTGACCATGGGGACCAAACACACATCAATCATACCATCCCTAATTCAATTCCCAGTCGATGCATTGAAATCCCCCAAGACATAGATAAGGTATCTCGCATCGTGGCCATGACAACCACCAGACTCGACGAATGGCTAGTAGAATGCGTCCTTCACAAAAAAAAAAAAAAGGATGAGATCACTTGCCTCAGCGGAGCATAAACAGAGACCAGGAAATGACCACCTAAGGAGTGACGAATCCTTAATCTTTCATAATACGCTCCGTTGACCGGTGTTTACCTCAATTATCATTGGGGTCAGCTTATTGACAAGCCACAGCAACTCCTTGGTATGGCCAGCCATTCAGAGCGGACCAGACAATAGTGTGGTAAACACCCACCATTATCTCGCCGGCAATCCGGTCTCCGAAACCTCAGAGAGAGCTGCAATTCCCGATGTCCAAAACGCTTGAGCTTCAGATGAAACCAGAGACAGGTGATCATCCTCTCTTAGGATAGGACATTCCAGGCACCCACCGAAGGGACGCCTCAGGTTAACCCAGGAGACCGCCGTCTGGGGGACGGACACCTCAGCACCACTCCGACACACTCTCCCGGCAATCTGACCCAGGATGTTACCCCAGTGGTTCCCTCCTATCATCAAAGATTGGGGAGGTCCCGAAGGCTTTGCCCCAATCCCGTCATCCGGAGCTGCCCTGCGAAGGGAAGTCGAAGGAGTACTCCACGGAGTGGGTTTTCAATTTTTTTGCGTTTTTTGTGTTTTTTGCGAAATGAAGGATTTTACGGTGCCGGAGTGCAAAATCCTGCACTAACCTCCTAATAAAAAAGTAACCAACTGCAGGAGGACGTCCGCAGACAACAGTTGGGCACTAAGATATGGATGGCCGTTGGCTCACAAGGAGCTCCTCGCCCTTGACATAGGGCAATATGGACAATATTGTTTAGCAATATTGTAGCATATCCTTTGACAATATTGTAGCATATCCAACAATTATGTTGTCATTTCCTTTTGAATGATTTTATTTTTTTGCCAGTGCAATTTGTTGTTTGTGGTGAAATTGAAAGTGAAGGTGGAAGGAAGGCGAAGGACTGTTGCTTATATTTGTCACCTTTCTCACCCACCAGAACTAATGGGGCCTTTTGTATTCCTCATCTTCACCTGTGCTGCTCATTTTTTTCACCATCTTCACTTACTTCCGCGTGCCTGAAACGAAGGGACGTACGTTTGACGACATCGCCTCGGAGTTTCCGCGTAAAGGCCGGCATGAAGCCAGAGGCTACAGAGAAATCCAACTAAAATACAGATCGAGTGTTTGATTTTATGTTTTTCAGCCGTAGTGCAGGCTCTTCTTCTTCTTCACTCTTGCCATGCCCTTAAATTTCTTGATCGATGATTGAAGTTGGCTTAATTGTAGCAAGCCACCTTTCATTGTTCACCTCAGTCAGCCTCATACCCCTTGTAGAGTTGGCCTTTTTATTTTATGTGTTTTTGTACGCTCCTTGTGTGGAAGGAATGTGCAGACTAGGTGTGTGCGTGTGCGTGCACTAACCTCTTGTGGCGTATGAGAGCTTATTCGGAAGGGAAAGTATGGAGTGGGTATGTCTTTCTTGAGGTCAATGTTGTAGTTATACTTGAGGACCATATGAATTTGAGAACCACAAATGGTTATGCACACTTAACTGTAACTTATTTCCTATTTTGTTTTGTATTAAATATAACTATTTAATAGAGTTATTTTTTTAAGTAGTATGATGAAGCAAGTGCTGTTCTTTTAAAACTTTAGTAAACTCAAAGAAAATGCTTTGTACATGTACAGTACATTTGGCTTGATTGTTTTTTTTGTTTGTTTTTTGTGTGGAGGGGTGGAGGGAGCGATCATGTGACTCGCATCCACGCAAAAAAAAGCCAAAGTTTTCTTGCACCTATTTGCCAGCCTTGTTTTAGCTAAATGGTGTTCTCCCCGACTGACAAGTGAGTTAGATTGATTTTTAATCGATGCACTCGAGGCTCTAAACTGGCTCGTGTTGGAAACATTTCCTTTTCTTGATATGTTGCTGTGTTTAATGTCATCAAAATCGTGTAATCAAGTTACAATGCTTTTAAAAACGTTTGTGGATGTTTCAGTTTTATGCTACAAAAGGTTAACTTGTAATTCACTGTTTCCAGCACATTCATCTGTGGACATGACTGGTGTTGCATGGCACAAGTTGCTTGAACTCTGTGCCATTGTGTGCTGAAATTATGTTTGAAGTGAAATTATGCACCCTGATCATACTTTGTATGATCTTTTTTGGTCTGCTGTTTGTTTTTGTGGTTTCTTTTTCATTAGTAGCACACATAATAAAGTATCTGTCACTGCCTTGTCATTCTTCATTGATGTTTGGTTGGTTGTGGGGGGGGGGGGAATTCTTAAAATATTTATCGAATCTTTAACCCTTTGAACCCTGGTGGCCATTTTACCAGCCACTATTCAATCTTACATGTACCGAGTGGCCGGATTTTCTCCACGAAGTCCAGGGTTGGGGAGCTGAAAGTCCAAGCAGCTCAGGGTTCAAAGGATTAAAGAAAAAATAAAAAAATTCCCTCAATTGCATTCTTTGTATGCCAGATTAGATCTGTGACTTGCTCCAGGTGCCATGTCAACCTGTACCAACCTGTTTCATGGTCGGGTTTTGGTGATTAAACCATCCCCCACCAGGTTTCCTGGTGAGGAGGGTGTGTGGATATGGACACCAGCAGGATTAAAGACAAAAAACCTGTCAAAGGGCAGAGGAGCTCCTTGTGAGCCAACGGCCATCCATATCTAATTTCCAATTGTGCCTGTGGACGGTCGTCCTGCAGTTGGGTTCCTTTATTTATATATTTATTTTAGGAGGTTGGTGGCAGGATTTGCATTCTGGTCACCATAAAACACTTCATTACACAAAACTCCACAAAAAAACGCATAGAAAACTGACAACCCATTCTGTGGGGAGTACCTCCTGGGCTGCTGCCCTTCGCATGGCAGCTCACCGGATGATGGGATTGGGGCAAAGCCTTCGGGACCCCCATTCTTTGATGGGAGGAAAGCATGGGGTAAACATCCAGGGTCAGATTGTGGCGGAGTTGGTGCTGAGGTATCGTCCACCAACGGCGGTCTCCTTGGGTTAACCTGATGTGGCCCCTTCGGAGGTTTCCTGGTGTCTCCTTTCCCAAAGAGAGGATAATCACCTGTCTATCAGCTGAGCTCAAGCATTTAAACACGGTATTGTTGGTGCGATCATGGCGGGTGGTTCCACCTACTGTTGGTCTGGTCGCTCTGATGGTTACCATGCCCAAGGAGTTGCTGTGGCTGTGTCCAATAAGCTGACTCCAATGATAATTGCGGTAACACCGGTCAACAAGCGTATTATGAGTAAGGATTTGTCACTCCTTGGGTGTCATTTCCCTGGTCTCTGTATATGCACTGACAGATGAGTTATCTCACTGTGAAGGACACGTTCTATGTCACGCTCAAGTTTGTTGTTGATCAGTTCCCCAGGTGAATACTCTTCTTAATCTTGGGGATTTCAATGCATCGACTGGAGCTGTTAGGGATGGTTATGATACGTATGTTGGTCCCCATGGGTCTGGAACTGTGAACCTGAATAACACCAAGTTCCTTGACTTTGCAAGATGTGGACTTGGGTGGCCGGTTCATGGTTTCAGCGCCCACAGGCTTATCGCTGGATTTGGTATTCCAATGCTGGTGGTGTGGCAAAGGAGATTGACCATGTGCTCGTTGATGGTCGCTGGAGGATGATCCAGAACTGCAGGGTCTACCGGAGTGCTCAGTTCCTCAATACTGAACCACAGGCTTTGTGGTAGCAACTGAAGTTGCAGCTTAAATCTGGGAGAATGGTACCATCCCAGCCAAGGCTGGATGTTGGCAAGCTCAACGATGAGAGGGAAGCTGAGGAGTTTGCAAACTGGCTGAGTGGGGATTTTGGGGGTCTCGGTGTGATTGCCTTTTGTCATAGCTGACAACACCGGGGTTCTACAAGTTATACCACTCATTTGACTACTTTACACAAGCTTTAAGTGTCCAGTGGATCTGTTTGTGCTCAATCATTTTCATTATAGAGTATAATTTTGACTGAGGAAAGACACTGACAACAATCCTTTCTTCAATTTTGTTGTTCAACTGCTTGTATCACCCATGGTTACATTCACTCAATCTGAAAAAGGGGAAAAGGAAACAAATCAACACTGCACAAAAGGCAATGTCACAATTTTTACCAAGGGTGACAAGCCATTGTGGCCACTATGTACAAGATGTTCTGAATGCAGCTTTCAAACAAACAGCTGATCTGTCTGTACCCAGAGCATCTACAGGGATGAACATGCTTATGACCAGACAATCACATTGGAATATTGATCAAAGGTGATTTGCTGTGGGAGAAAATAATTATATTAATGTACTCTCAATTATAATTGTTGCTGGTGTTTTATAAATTTAATTTTTGCTACAAGTCAAATTGGATGTCAGTTATGCTTCCTTTTAGCAAGAGTCTTTTTGACCTAAATGTTGATAAAAGGAATGTCTTGCTATGGAACAAAGTGACCTGGTTGATAACGCTGCAACTTTTGCCATGATTACATCATTCGCTTTTCACCTAGGAGACACTTATTGCAATTGGAGTTATTTTGCCTAAGGCTTACCAGTCCCCTCCACTCCCACAAAAGCATATAAATGCCAGGAAATGTAATCTGAGTTTAGTGCAAATCATTGTGGATGCATACATCTCAGTGTTTTTGACTCCATAGTACTATGTTAATAAAATTATCTGATGTAATGTGCTTTCCATTGTGGACAGTGAATTAATTGTGGCTTTCATTTGAGTAACAGGATTTACATCGAGTCGGTTAAAACGTTAACAAACAAAATTCTAAAACAATTGGTGCCGTGACACAGGTACTAAATCCTTGGAGGCAGTCCATGGTCCGGAGGGACGGCGAATGCCAACGAGATGCCATCCCTGACGGCGGGGCTGTTCTTAGGGTAACGTACATCAACAAAGGAAAGTACATGTCAGAGAATTATATTGATAGACCTAAAGAGGATCCTGCGGTTCGAGTCCGCTGCGGTTCGAGACCGCTTTTAAGCCTGCGGGCTGAATAGAGATCAGTGATCTCTGTACGGGGAGTTCGATTCTTCGCCGTACCTTGAGCGAGTTCGGTACTCGGCTCACTGTGCTGTACTGGGTACAGCAAAGGGAGGTGGTTGGTGTCCTACCTCCGCAAACAAAAGGGTTCGAGTCCCACTCAGAGCTCGCTGTGTGTGATAAAGTGTGACTGTTATGTGATTGTGTGGATTGAGGTTATACGGTTCGAACGATAAGTACTATATAGTTGCTTTATTACAGTGCTGGCCAGCATTTATTGTATTTTGAGCATTTATTGTTTTTTCACAACATTGAAGTGCATACTATATGGTATTTGTGACCTGTTAACGGTTTGAAAGATGGGAAATGCTGTTGAAAAGAGTGATGAGATTGTGTATATCGAAGCGACATGGCACAGGCCACGCAGAGGGACATGCACGAGATATATGTTTCTATTAATATCTGATTTGTATGCACACTGATTTGCATTGATCTGCATGTGGTGCTGAATGAGTGGAGAATTGGAACGTGTGCGAGTCCAATAGATTTCATTGGAATAAAACGTGCTCTATTGTGTATTGTGACCTGTGAAGCTTGTGGAATGCATGTGTAACGGAAAATGGAGATAGAGATTGGTCGTCATCGTAGATTGTGAAAACTCTGGAAAGGTGCAGTGCACGCACCGAATCCAGAGGAAACGAGGCGACCGATTCTGCATGTGTTGTTGATTCATTGTGCGGGGCAGATGTTGTTGAGAGTGTTTTGGGATGCTATTTTGACTTTGAACACTGTACGTTGCACACATGAAAAATGGATGGTCTCCTCGGAGCATCATTTGAATACCTGTTATAATAATAATAAGAATGATGATGCATGCATGATAGTCTTGGGGTGACATGTTAAGTCTCGGGGCCACTTTGGCTTGTGGCCATCTTGGCTCGATGCTGATAACGCGACGGTCGTGAGCTCTCCCTGTATGGGCCAACCCTCTCCACTGAGTCTGTTTGAATCTCAGCTTAGTTATAAAATTTAGATGAAAGTGAAGTCCATTTCGGAGGCTCGCTATCGCCGGCATTATGAGGGAAAATTCTCTAGTTGCTCGGCCCGGCAGGGTAAGTGCTGAGCAGCTGTTCATACTGCTAAAAGAGATTTATGGGTACTGAACCCTCCATTCAATTCATATAAGGAAAAAGGAGGGGGGGGGGAATAATGCCCCAGAGAAAAAAAATGGCCCCAAAATGCAAGTGCCGTTGTCATAAAAAAAAAACTCGCAACTCTCGTGTGTGTGTGTGTGTGTGTGTGTGGTGTGTGTGGTGTGTGTGTGTTTCACCCACGGCACAGTTGGGAGGTGGGGCTACTGTGTTGAAATGCACACGCCCTGCCCAGTGACGTGTGAGAAATGTTTCCAAAATTTTGATTTGAATTGCAACCATTGTACTTAAAAGATGTGATCTAGATGTAGAAACGTGATTTGGAATGATTTTAAAGTGATTTGATGATGTTCAGCACATAGGGGATTCACAGATGAATCAATTATCCCTCGGATGGACGTTGAACTAGGCGTGCTGTCTTCATTAGTCTGTGAATGTTAAAGTTAATAAATGACATTGGTTGATGGATGTTAAAGACAAATTCCTGCCAAAACTACTGCTGGGAAGGCAATGGCCAACAAACCAGTGTAACCCTTTGCTCGATTCAGGCAGGCAAATTCATTACATATATGAATGAAATAAGTTACTCTTTAAATGATTGAGATCACTCGAGAGGTAGCGGGAACCAATCTGTTAACCAAGTGCATCGACTGGTGAAGAAAATTGGGTTAAAATCCAGACAAAGCTGGTGCACAGACTGGCTGTCTGATCCGTGGCAGGCCTTATCAGAGGAAAAAAAACCCAAGGTCACAAAACTGGAATGCTTGTACTTTACCGGCAGGGAAGAATAAATGTGTGTTCCCTACCTTGGATAGACGCTGAAGATTTTATTTTTGATTTTATTTGATTTTAAAAGAAAATATTTTTTCGTCACAATGATAGACCGTAAAGCTGTTTAAGCGAGATTTGACAAATGATTTGACAATTTTTGTACACCTGTTTAAAACAAAGGTTTAAACTGTATTTATTTGTTTTGATAAAGGAAATGGATTCGTATTTTAAAAGGTCAGAGGACGTGATTAGATGGCTTGAGTAAGTGAGTTGGTTTTATTGCAGCATGTTGCTGTTTTGGTGAGAGAGACATGGACAAGATGGACAATGTCAGAGATTTAAAATGTCGATGGAATTCTGAATAGATGAGAGAGGTTGGTTAAACATTATTTTTCTGAGATATTTCAGTTCCATTGACCACAAAAGAAATTGAGGCTCATCAGGTTAATTAAACAACGTTAGCATTTGGTATTGTTTAAACTGTTTGGAGAAATTTTGTAACCATGTTATTATCAAAGTTCTTGTTTCCAAATGGACGCTCTGCAGCCAAGGTGTGGTCTGCAGCTCGGAAACTCGAATGACACCAACAACAACACAGTGTGAACTCTCATCATGGGGGTTTGCAGAGCTGAGAGCCCAGAAAGACTTTAAAAGAATCAGCTCTTGACTAAAATAATAGTCAAGCTACTCTTGTTTAATTACTCCTGTGAATAATGTAATTAATGTGCACGTAGCTTTGAATTATTTTGGAATCTATTTTGTGAATTATAATAACGAGCACACCGGTGTGTTTGACACACCTAGCCACAGCACACCAATTGCTTTGAAACTGTGTTTTAATGATGAACAAGTGATACACGTGATAATGTTTGCACGTGATATTAATCAGAAAAGTGATTTTCACACCTCTTTCCGGATCGGTTGTCAAATACATAAACATGGAGGTTGTGTATGGTAACTGTGTTAATTACTTTCAGACTAAGCCATTAAAAAAAAAAAAAAACTCATTGAGAACGAACCATCATGTTTCTTTTGGTTATAATTAATATCAACTTTTGTTTTGAGATTACAAATTGAGAATCCTTTCATCATATAAGTCTCGTAATCCTAATTTAAATGCATTGGGTTCTTCAAGTGACAGAGTAATGATCGGTTATATCAGTGGGTAAGCGCTTTATTAATAACTTGTATTTATTGATTAATATATTGTCAATCACTGTACCTATGGACCTTGTTAATCTGTTAATTGAGGATAGGGAAAAGTTACTGAGAATTGAATCAAGATAATATATTAAGTTAAGGTACTTACGGTACATAATATGAAGGATGGTCTGCGTTATTGAATTGATCGACACATTGGTCAACATTACATATTAGAATTGTACCATGTATTGTAACTGTATTGCTCTCACTGATTAGGAGCTGGTACTGACCTGACTGTAATTTAAATAAAATGCCTCTACAATTTGTAGAAAGACAAACAAAAGGATAAACAAGAATTATGTGGAATACGAAGACATGACCATGAAATAAATGTTAAATCGGTCAGAATAAAAGAATTATATATTGAAAAGAGTGCAATGATGCTACAAGCCAATTTAAATATTACCTGTGTTATCTGTCTTCTGTTTGATTGTACAGGCTGTTAGCGGGATTTTACAGCGTGAGTCAATCTGTCTGTTTATAATGCTGCTGTCTAACAGCGTGATTTTGATGAAGTACGTTTACTTAAGTAAGTCGAGGTATTTCTAACACTGACTTGACCATCTTTCATCAGTACGGAAGTGCTAAGTTAGCTGGAAGTAATAATAAATAAATAATGCGGTTGCTCTGGAACTACATACTTGTAAATGAAACTCTGAATTGTTAGCAGATATGAATGTTAAAATGGTAACTGTGCAAAATCGATTGAAAGAGTAGCTAACTTTCATAATTTTTGTACAGATGATGGAATATTTTTGGTGAAAAGAATTATTGATTGCAAATTGGATAAAAGGATAACCCTGATAAAGACTGTTGCCCTTTCTACATGGAAAATAGCAAATGAGATGAATGTTTTTGAGTGTACATACAACTGAGATTTCTGTAATTTTTAGCATGTCGTTGAGGTGCGAAAAAAAAAACAAGGAAAGGGATAAAATATTGATTATAACATATTATGCAAGTTAAAAGCTTCTGTAAGAACCTTTGTCAGTCTTGTTGAAATACATGAGCCCATGACGTTTACTGATTGGTTTTTAAACGAGGCTTAACCTTGATTTTGTTTGTTTCGGAGTGTTGAGAGCAGTTGAACCATGCAATGTACGATTTCTTTGAATGAAGCATTGGAAGAACTTCCACCGAAAGATTGGACGATGGGAGAACCCAGATTTGGGTGATTGGGCATTCAACACGTTGATCATGAAACTACCCCCTTCCTGAGGAGATAAGATGAGCAATGTGTGGTGGGAAAAAAAAAAAAAACAACACTGAAAAGGTTTGAACAAGGCAAAGTCTTAACGTCGCTGTTGTGTGGTGCCAGGCAGGCCAGGCAAGCCTGGAGGAATGTCCTCAACCACACTTGCAAATTGCTGCTCTGCAAATACATCGTGAACTTGCCATGGTTGCTTCAAGCATGACGAAGGCCCTGAAGGTCCACACGGTGAGTCATCTGCAACATGTGTTCAATGGTGCGGGTGGGGCCGTGCAGCCATCGCGGCTGCATCCAACGTGCACAGCTCACTTGGTGAATCAAACCTGATTGCACAAACTGCTGCTACGAGGCCCAAACTCTCTG
>CM068954.1:149292720-149306978 GCA_035128595.1 Eptatretus atami
GGCTGGATCTCTGGGTCACCTCTCGAGTCCTTTTCGTCTCCTTCAACCCAGTGTCGGGCCCAAGCTCGTAGCTGCCAAGATATACCTTCTCTGCAGCTCAAGGAGTGCCTCAACTGTGTTTCCCGTTGGGTGCTGCTCTATCTACACCCTGACCTGCTTATCTTCTGACTCGGGAGCATGTCTTTTCGATTTGTGACACATGCTGATGAACAGGCCATGAATAAAAAACACACTCACTAACCCGGCTGGGACACTATTGAAATGGTCGTCATCCAGCATTCTTCTGATATGAGCACTCACTGCCGTTGTTGATTGAACTTGTGTAACGGATATCTTTTCTCCTCCAGGAACGGGGTATGGTGATCATGTGTAATATAATTATTCAAATTTTCCTGATAAGGAAAAAGGGGGGAATTGTGGGAGAAAATAATTATATTAATGTACTCTCAATTATAATTGTTGCTGGTGTTTTATAAATTTCATTTTTATACTATAAGTCAAATTGACTGTCAGTTATCCTTCCTTTTAACCAAGTCTTTTGACCTAAATGTTGATAAAAGGAATGTCTTGCTATGGAACAAAGTGACCTGGTTGATAACGCTGCAACTTTTTCCATGATTACGTCATTCGCTTTTCACCTCGAGGACACATTGCAATTGGAGTTCTTTTGCCTAAGGCTTATCAGTCCCCTCCACTCCCACAAAAGCATATAAATTCCAGGAAATGTAATCTGAGTTTAGTGCAAATAATTGTGGATGCTTACATCTCAGTGTTTTTGGACTCCATAGTACTATGTTAATAAAATTATCTGATGTAATGTACTTTCCGTTGTGGACAGTGAATTAATTGTGGCTTTCATTTGAGTAACAGGATTTACATCGAGTCGGTTAAAACGTTAACAAACAAAATTCTACAACATTGCTCAGCATAACGGAATTGTGTCAATCCAATAAACATAACGGATTTGAATCTTGCCTCAACAAAAACTTCTTTCAGATGGTCTGTATTGCCTTTTGCACTGGGTCATCTCTGCTGATAGTACTGATGCTTGTAACTTTCCTCTAGAAAGCAGAAACCAATCGGACGAGTGGATAATCCTCCTGGTTGCACAAGATGTTCTTCACTGCTCGTGGCATGTATCAGTCAAGACCCTAAAGCACAGTCTCGCCATGGCAGTATGCCATATAACTGGCTCAAAATAACTGTTGTGCCAAGACTGCATGTCACCTCTCTGATTGTACGTGCCAGGTGAATGGGTCTGCCTGTATGCAGGTGTACATGCATGGGTTGCAACAGTGAAAATCCAAGGAGTCACTTGGACTAATTATGATTATTCTGGTGACTAATCAACCGATGCCATATCGTAGTGCCCCGGAACTTTGAAAACATTTTCTATGATATCCACTTTCCAGTGTTGCCGCCTTGTATATTTTTCTGGAAAGTCATGAGTGATTTGGCCATTTCTGGACTGGATGGGACAAGGAAGAGGATAACGACGCTAAGTAAACCCATGCAATAGGTTGGACAATCTCAAAACTTGAGACATTTTTGCCAATATGTACTTTCCTGTGTTCCCTTATTACCCTGCGAGTGCGAAGAGAAAAGCAGGGTTAAATGATCGGTAGTGTACGTACGTATGGCATACGTCATGTCTGCATTGTAAAAGCGTACAGTGAAAACCGTTCAGCGGAGGAAATTGAAACTTTACATGTTCCATGACCATGTTGTCACTCTTGAGGTCAACATAGGCCAACTTTTGAAAATCCTCAATTTTCACCTGATTGACTTGAAATTTGAACAGGATTTTCAGATCAGCTCACTGAATTCAACTACAAATTATTTTTGAGGTCAGCATAGGCCAAATTTATAAAATTGTCAATTTTCATAAAAATGACCATCATGTGTCATGTGGTCTGGTCGTCGTCATATTAGATCCAAGGGAAAATGCTTGAAAATTTTCATAGGAGAAACCGCTTAACCTATCAATGCAAAATTTAACTAATTGATCAACTGCCCATGGGAAATCTTCTTTTTCTTTCGGCTGCTTCCATTAGGGGTCGCCACAGTGGATCATCCGTATGATCCGCATAGTGATTTGGCACATGTTTTACACCGGATGCCCTTCCTGATGCAACCCTGGTCACCTCTTACGACACAGGGATATGGTACACCTATTCTAACCGGGGCATACACCGGGCCCAGTACACTGGTACTCACTTCGCCGACCTCGGAAGGATGACAGGCCGAGTCAACCGCCTGGTGTGTATTAATTCAAGCGGCCAACGGGGCTTGAACTCAGGACCTTTTGGATCCCAAGCTGCTACCCAAACCACTACGCCAACACCAGGCTCAACTGCCCATGGGAAATATGGTTTGATAAAGATGATGTCATTGGTCATGTGGTCTGGCAGCCAAATTGGATCAAAGAAAAACAACAAAAGAATTGGCTTGCACCAAGTCCATCTCAAGACTGCAGGGTATGTATTCTGTGAACACCATCGAGTTCTTATATTTATTCCATTTGTACCTTCGATTAACAGCAATGATGTCATTACTATTACCACACTTAGAGATAATCGCCCCCATTTTGAAGACTACCTCGGTCCCAAACATTGGCCTTCAGAAAAAGTGATGCAGGGGGTCCTCGCTATACATCCAAGATACGTTCCTGAACTTGTAATATAACGACGGATAGCGGGAACCCCCAGTATAACAATCTGAAGTGACACCCACCCTAGAAATGTTCTATAAGGACAACCCCAACAGAATATGCAATCAGACCTTGTATGTGGTGTGGGTTGTGTGAGACTAACAGGTCTATAGTTTCCCAATTCTTCTCTGGATCCTTTCTTAAATAATGGTGTTACATTTGCTCCTCTGAAATCCTGTGGTCGGCCTACCTGTCCCGATTCCAATGAGCTGTTAAAGATATTCGTTAACATCTCGATTCTCTGTTCTGTCACCTCCCTCAATATTCTTGGATGCCTATTATCTAGCCTCAGTGCTTTATCATATCTTAGCCTTTACCTCTGCCACCAAACATGGACAGAGGTTATGTTTTCACCCCTGTCTGTGTTTCTTTGTCTGTCTGTCTGCCTATGAGCAGGATATCTCAAAAAGTTATGGACATTCAGACGAAACTTGGTGGACGAGTTGGGTGTGTGACAAAGACTCCTCCTCTTTCATATGCAGCACAAGGCTACAGGTAGCATCAATGGCTGAGGACACAGCTGTGCCACTGATGCAATGCCCCTATTATCAGTACACTGTTACTCATTTAACCAACCGCAGAAGGATGATAATCACCCCCACCTGGTATTTCAACAGACAACAGGGGCTCAAACTCAGGACCCTGAGTTATCAAGCCAGCTGCCCTAACCATTAAGCCAACACCAGGCTTATTGTAGCAAGGACGATTTGATTCGATTTTGGTGAAGATCCAGATCTGGATCCGGATCCTAGAATTTTTTTGAGTGATTCGTCGCCATTGAGAGATAGGGCCAACAATGATGCAGTATGCAGTGTGATGTGATTAAACTTGGTGGATGAGTTGGGTCGGTGACAAGAAGAAGCTTATTAGATTTTGGTGAAGATCCGGATGAAGATCCGGCCTAGCAGTGGGATACAAAATGTGGAACTGTTCAGCCTGGAAGAGGTATGTGCTCTACCGAGTGCCGTTCCAGTTCTGGCTGTTTATTTACTTCCTTCATTCAAAACTTGAACCTCGTCTAAAAGCCCTTGCTCACCTTCAACATAGATACTCTTAGCCTTTGGAAGTTACCCTGACTGTTGTTATGGAAATGTAGAACTATTTAATAACAAAAACGATTTAAATGTAGAAAACTTTCATAAGTCTGCCATCATCCACCAATTTTCCTGTGCTATTCCTCAAATGGCCCACACTTATCTTTACCCCTTATATACTTAAGGAATGCATTGCTATTATGTTTCTTTTTTAGCCATATCCTTTTCCTGTTCTCCTTTGGCTTGCCAAGTTACAATTACAGCCTCTGTTTCCTCCGAGACTGATGCAAGTCAGACTGATGCAAGTCCTAATCTTCATCAACGATCTCTCTGACTCTCTGGACAATCCTCTTTATTTATTTACTGACGATTCCACCCTATGCCATTACATCCCTCATTCTTCCCCTCTCTTCTGATCTTGATAGAATCACAAGCTAGCTATAAACACTTGGAATATGTCTTTCAATCCTGTCAAACCGCATGCTCTCACTCTCTCCAAAAGGACCTCATGGCAAACCCTCCCATCTTCTTTCTTAAGAAGTCACTCAATCACTCAAACTCTTGAGTCTCACGATCCAGCCATGATTTTTCTTGGGTAAAACCACATTTGTAAGTTGGCCTCCAAATCCAGCTGCCGACTGGGTATCCTCTGTTGTGCAAAGTCCTTCTTTGGCATACCTGAACTCCTATCTCACCCACAAGGCTTTCATCCACAGCTTCATGGAGTACTGCTCTCTCCTCTGGTCTGGTGCCCCTGCCTCAGACCTTGCTCAGCTTGATGCCATGGAAACAAAGGCTTTCAGGATCGATGGAATCTCCAGTGATGGGCCAATCACTTTCACATTGCAGACAAGTCAGTGGTCTCTGCCTTCTTTCTGATCTTGTACTCTCTGCCTTTTCCAAGCTTTGTCTCCCCCAAGGTTTCTGTAGGGTGCATGCCATCAAGTCCCCTCTGGTGAAACTCCCAAAAATCGAGAATCATTGCTCACCTCCACTACTCATTCGTTCCTCTTCTTCCCCACCTGTGGAACAAACTTCCAAATTATTTTCAACCTTATTCTTCCCTCAAGATCTTCTGGACAGCTGTTCATCACATCCTCAGATAACACCCCCCCCCCCCGTCCAAAACACGATCCTTTCTCCCATGTCACCCCCTCCCCCAGTCCCACTTCATTCCAAATTCATTTTTCTTCCTGAGAATTTACTTCGTTTCCATATCCTCATTCTTCCCCACATCCCTTATTCGTCTGTTCCTTAACCCTGCTGATAGCGTCACACCCACACCCACCCACCCCCACTCCCAATCCCTTTTGTTATTTGCATCCTGAGTTCTGGTCTTCCACAAGGTTGACTGTGTAAACAAAAACTAGAACTTCCAGATTCATTTTTAGCTCGCCTGTTGAAGAACAGAGAGCTATAGCGATACCCCAGCTGAGGTCAGCTCAGCGTAGCGTCAGCGTCAGCTGTGAGCATGAAAATGTTAAAGTTTTGGTGCAATTATTTAGAAGCTTCCATTCATTTAATATGTGTACTAGGATGCGATATTTGCATGGAGGTCTTTGGGATATATTGGATTATGTGAAGTTGAAATTAAAAAATAATTTCAAATGTTTTAAATTTTGACCTGTTTTGAACTACTTTTGTAGCACATCAACGTTAAAGTTTTTGGTGCAAGTTATTAGAAGCTGGCCATTCATTAATAAATGTGTACTAGGATGCTGATATTCGCATGGGTCTCTTTGGGTATACTATTTGGTAGTAAGTTGAAATTAACAAATGATTTTAATTTTTTTTAATTATTTCAACCTAAGATGGTGTCAAAGCCACCCAATGCCGCCTGTTACACTAGACCGTGATTCATTTTAATATGTTACAGTTTACTGATTACGATAAAAAACATATATGGCTTTAAATTATTTGATCAGACTTCACTGCAATGCTTATAAAAAATATTAGACTAGTCTTTTAAAAACGTAAATGATAAAACAGGCGAGCATTGGTGGCTTGACACCAACTCTCTGTTAAAGTGATGACATGAAGATTTTTTCAGATCTTTTTTCACTCAATGACTAAGAGCCAAGATAAAATACTGTTTATTGCAATAAAACTAGTAACAAAAGTTTCATCCCACAAACGTCACACCTTCGGTGAAATTTAAAGTAACAGCAAAAACATTTGACTTTACCCCCGAGGTGCATTTTAAGAATTTCAAACATCACAATGTGCAGCTTTTTAAACGTTGTTTTTGATAAGTGTATCGAATCGTTGCCATTCCTTGCACGGTGCAACACATTTTGGTCATTGTGCGCTCAAATAGGTATCATTATGATGACATCTCCACTTTGGTTGCACTTGAAGCAAATCTGACATTCTACAATACAATTTGAGTAAATTGAGACCAAAAGTCAATGCAATTTTGTTTTGTTTTTTATCTGCTTCCATGGCAAAGCAATAGATTTAATATCTGAGCGATGCCATTCGTGCCAGTTCACAGCTTCCGCGACAGAAGGAGATCACGTTTTATCCCTCAAAATTGCACAGCAAACATTCATCAAACAATGTGATTAATCAAATGGAATTACAAGATCAATTTCACAGCTGGAAGAAATATCACATGTGGTCTTCCATTGGATGCTTTGCCTGGATCCCAGATCGAGAGGGAATCCATGATAAATGAGCATTGGTTTGGTCAAATATAATCCTATGTTATCTGGACATTGAACCAGTGAAATTGTGTGTGACAACAAGGCCTGTTATACAGGTCAGTATTTTACCTCTAGTCCACGAAAGTGTAAAATAAGAAAATTGATGCGAGTTACAAAAAGCCCAAATAAGACCAGTCACAAGAAGCTTCTATGGTTTTTACAAACGTCATCAGTGCAGAAACAAATGCTATAAAACATTCAACGTCAGATTTGGGACCAAGGATATACAAGACCTGTGTCTTTTGCTCATTCACAAATCACAATGCTGCAATTTATGTGGAACTTGCGTAACCAGGAGGAGCTCAGGGTCTACAAACACCGTACGTGACAGTTTAGCCTTCTCGTTCATTGACAAACCTCAGACATGGTACACTATCTCTGCTGGATCACTTGTGGCCGATTCACTACTACAGGCTGCCATAGTGGTTTTCCGCAAGATCTTCCAACCACGGGCAGATGTCCGGATGGCTGATGGACTTGGCGCCTCGAGAGAAAGAGCCCCAGATGTGCCCTCTTCTCCCTCGGCCTTCTTCACAGAGTCATGAAACGCTCGGGCATAACGCTTGATCTTCTGTGCCATGTTATCATTGCGATCCTCAACTCTAGGGATTGATGTGTGCATATTTGGAGACAAATTTAATGGGGGAAATGAAATTGGGTTGTTAACAATGGATTCACGAGACTTTGTGATGACAATAAACATACCGGATGTACCATTTGTGGTCAAGACCAAAGTCCTTGCCATATATGCCTAAACGTGGCCATAGGCAGCGTGGTAGCCGGCGTTCTAGTAGAATTGTTGTGGCTGCAACCTGGTAGATATGCAAGAAAAGTTTAATGCTAAGCAACCAAAAATATTTTATTAACTGTCAAATCAAAAAGCAGCCTGGTTGGTGTTGTAAGCAGAGGGTTTTTAAAATCTAGTTTCAAAAGCAAATTTAAAGATTTGTACATTTATCACATGAGCAAAGGAACCTGTCCATATGGACAGGCTAATTTCCCCAAATTTTAAGATTTATGACTTGAAATACAGGCTTCCACCAGGTGATGCTATATATACACATTCACATTGAGATAAGTGGAATCCCCCCCCCCCCCAACAACCCAGTCTTCCGTGGGATGAAGAAAACAAAAATTTTCCCCAAAACTTCCCTTGCTCCGATGAGTACACATGCTTTAAACTGAAATTCCATCCAGGTTAAAGGAGTGTGCAAGAGCCAACAAACACTTTTCAAATATACATGATCAAATACAAATGGAACAAATCAACATAAACATGAGAATCTCATCGAATGTCAGAGAACACATACTCCTCGGCTCTGGGGGGGGGAGGGGGGGTGTTTGTGGTACATGACTCTTTTAGAGCGTTACCCTGATTTATTTTGTCTATACCAGAACCTTCAAAAAATTGGGAACACCTCCAGAAAATACGTTTTTCTCTTAAAGGGGTTTTTTGCATCTTGATTCGCAGTTGGCTTCCACAAACCGTAATTGAACACAAAATCCCATATTGGTTTAGTATGAATAAACATTAGTAAGCATCTAAATATTAATTTTGATACTTTACCAATACTTATGACTTGCTTAACCTTTAGCATGAAATTATTCTCTTAAAATCTTGTTCACAGTAGAAATGACCATAATATTACCAGTAATTTTAGTCAAAAATAGCTTCAATCTTGAAGTAGCTCAAAGTGATGGTCTCTTAATGACTAATATTGTACGTAGGAGCTATAAAATTGGCCAAAAAGTTTCATTATCAAGTTCTCTGAGCAATTCAATTTTAATATTCTACAATCGGGCTCTGTGTGATGAACACAGAGCTCATGTAAACCAAAGTCACCCCTAACCCAAATGGCCATTTTGCGTATTTCATCAAATGATGATATCTCCTAATTCAAAATGCCATGGAAAAGTTGATTTTTTGTACTAAATATAGGTATTGACCCCAAGGAATTCATTGGTAATATTTTTGTATTTTTTTTTTTAGCTGATATTGCTTTTGACTTGTTTTAATAGATAGGCTAGAGGAAGTGGGAAGGATATTAAGTTAGAGTTTCATCTTGTATATTGTTCTGCATTCCGAATTTTCAATATTTTGGCAGCAATTTTGGAATTATTAATAAGTAGATAAACCAGAGAGAAGATTTGGTGTGTGACAAAGACCTCCTCTTTCATATGCACACAAGGCTAAACAGTAGCAATCCTGCTGAGGACAACAGCTGAGCCACTGATCAATGCCCCTATTATCAGTACACTGTTACTCATTTAACCAACCGCAGAAAGGATGAATAAACCCCCCACCTGGTATTTTCAACAGACACAGGGGCTCAAAACTCAGACCCTGAGTTATCAAAGCCAGCGCCCTAACCATTAAGCCAAACACCAAGGCTTATGGTAGCAAGGACGATTGAATTCGATTTTGGTGAGATCCAGATCTGGATCCCGGATCCTTAGAATTTTTTGATGTGATCGTCGCCATTTGAAAGATAGGGCCAACAATGATGCAGTATGCAAGTGTGATCGTGATTAAACTGGTGGATGAGTTGGGTCGTGAAAGAAGAAGCTTTTTAAGATTTGGTAAGACCGGCCGAAGATCCGGCCTAAGCAGTGGGGATACAAAATGTGAACTGGTTCAGCCTGGAAGAGTATGTGCTCTAACCGATGCTTCCAAGTCTGGCTGTTTATTACTTCCTCATTCAAACTGAACCTCGTCTAAAAAGCCCTTGCTTCGCGCTTCAATCATAGATAACTCTTTAGCCTTGGAAGTTACCCTGACTGTTGTTATGAAATTAGAACTATTTAATAACAAAAACGATTAAATGTAGAAAAACTTTCAATAAGTTGCATCACCGCACCAATTTTCCTGTGCTATTCTCAAATGCCCACACTACTTTACCCCTTTATATCTAAAGGAAAATGCATTGCTATTAGTTCTTTTTAGCCATATCCTTTTCCTGTTCTCCTTGGCTTGCCAAGTTACAATTACAGCCTCTTTTCCTTCGAGAACTGAGCAAGTCAGACTGATGGCAAGTCCTAATCTTCATCAACGATCTCTCTGACTCTCTGGACAATCCTCTTTATTTATTTACTGACGATTTCCACCCTACATGCCCATTACATCCCTCATTCTTCCCCTCCTCTTCTGATCTTGATAGAATCAACAAGCTAGCTATAAACCTTGGAATATGTCTTTTCATCCTGTCAAACCGCTGCTCTCACTCTCTCCAAAAGGGACCTCAATGGCAACTCCTCCCATACATTCTTTCTTAAGAGTTCACTCAAATCACTCAAACTCTTGGAGTCTCAAAGAATCCAGCCATGATTTTTTCTGGGTCAAACCAACATTGTAAGTGGCTCCAATCCAGCTGCCGACTGGGTATCCTCTGTTGGTGCAATAGTCTTCTTTGCATACCTGAACTCCTATCTCAAACCCACAATGGTTCCATCCACACTTCATCGGAGTTACTGCTCTCTCCTCTGGTCTGTGCCCCTGGCTCCAGACCTTGCTCAGCTTTGAGCCATGGAAACCAAGGCTTTCAGATCCGATGGAATTCCAGTGATGGCCAATCACTTTCACATGCAGACAAGTCAGTGGCTCCTGCCTTCTTTCTGATCTTTTGTAACTCTCTGCTTTTCCAAGCTTTGTCTCCCCAAGTTTCTTGTAGGTGCATGCCATCAAAGTCCCCTCTGGTGAAACTCCCAAGAAACTCGAGATCATTTGCGCTCACGCTCCACTCCACCATTTCGTGTCCCTCTTCTTTCCCTCACCTTGGAACAAACTTCATAATTATTTTAACCTTATTCTTCCCTCAAGCTCTTCTGGTACAGCTGTTTCCATCACCAAATCTCAGATAACCCCCCCCCCCCCCCTCCCCCGTCCAAATACCACATCCCCTTTCTCCCCATGTCAACCCCTCCCCCAGTCCCACTTCATCCAAATTCAGTTTTTTTTGGCTTCTTGTCCATATCCCTCATTCTTCCCACATCCCTTATTCGTCCTGTTGCCTTAAACCCTGCTGATAGCGTCACAACCCACACCTACCACCCACCCCACTCCCAGTTCCCTTTGTTATGTTGCATCCTGATTCTGGCTCTTCCACAAGCTCGACTGTGTAAACAAAAAATAGAACTTCCATGATTCATTTTTAGCCGCCTGCTTCGAAGCAACATGAGAGGCTATATGCGATACCCCCGGCGTGAGCATTGAAAAATTTAGAGTTTTTGGTGCTGTTATTTAGAAGCTTGCCATTCATGTAATTATGTGATACTAGGATGCTCGAATTTCGGCACTGTAAAGGTCCTTTGGGGTATAACTATTGTGTAGTGAAGTTGAAAATTAAAAAATAATTTCAAAGTGTTTTAAACACTAACTTTTTTTGTAAGCACAATCAACGTTAAAGTTTTTGGTGCAAAGTTATTTTTTAGGAAGCGGCCATCTCATTTATATGTGGTATCTGGGATGCTGATGATTTCGGATCGGTGGTTCCCTTTGGGGTATACATTGTGTGTGAAGTTGAAAATAACAAATGATTTAATTTTTTAAACTGTTATTTCACCTAAGATGGGTCAAAGCCACCCAATGCCGCCCTGTTTACACTAGAATCGCTTGCCATTCATTAAATATGTGTACTAGTTTACTGAAGTTACAAAATACACATATTTCGCTTTAAAAATTGTTTTGATCAGACTTCACTGGCAATGCCTTTATAAAAAATATTCTTCGAACTAGTCTTTTAAAAACGATAAATGTATAACAGGCAGAAGCATTGGGTGGCTTTGAACCACCTCTGGTTAAAGTGATGACAATAGAAGAATTTTTTTCAGAATCTTTTTTTCAAACCTCGATGACTACAAAGAAGCTTGCAGAGAAATTACTGTGTTTATTGCAATAAAACTAGTACAAAAGTTCATTCCCACAAAACGTCAACTTCGGTGAAATTTAATAGTAACAGCAAAAACATTTGACTTTTACCCCGAGGTGCATTTAAGAAATTTCAAAGCATTCACAATGTGCATGCTTTTTAAAAACGTTGTTTTTGATAATGTGTATCCGAATCGGTTGCCATCCTTGCACGGTGCACACATTTGGTCATTGCTGCGCTCTAAATAGGTATCATTAAATGATGCATCTCCACTTTGGTTGCAACTTGAAGCAATCTGACATTCTACATACAATTTGAGTAAATTGAGACCAAACGTCAATGCAATTTTTGTTTTTGTTTTTTATCTGGCCTTCCCATGCAAAGCAATAGATTTAATATTGAGGCGATGCCATCCGGCCAGTTCAACGCTTCCGCGACAGAAGGAGATCACGTTTTATCCCATCAAAAATTGACAGCAAACATTCATCAAACAATGTTGATTATCAAATGGAATTACAAGATAATTTCACAGCTGGAAAGAAATAATTCACATTGTGTTCTTCCATTGGATGCTTTGCCTGGATCCCAGATCGAGAGGCGAATCCATGTAAATGAGCATTGGTTTTGGTCAAATATACATCTAAGTTATCTGGAACATTGAACCGAGTGAAAATTGTGTTGTGACAACAAGGCCTGTTATACAGGGGTTTTTTCAAGTATTTACTCTAGTCCACGAAAGTGCTTAAAATAAAAAAATTGGATGCGAAGTTACAAAAAGCCCAAAATAAGAACCAGTCACAAGAAGCTTCATGGTTTTAACAAACGTCACAGTTGCAGAAACAATGCTATAAAACATTCAAACGTCAGATTTGGGGACCAAAGGGATATACATAAGAACCTGGTCTTTGCTCATCTCACAAATCACAATGCCTGCTAATTTATGTGGATACTTGCGTAACCAGGAAGGAGCTCAGGGTCCTACAAACATCCGTACGTGACAGTTTAGCTTCTCGTCACTGACAAACCTCAACACCACATGGTACTATATCTCTGGCTGGATCAAATTGTGGCCGATTCACTACTACACGGCTGCCATAAGTGGTTTTTCCGCCAAGAACTCTCTTCACCCACCGGGCAGATGTCCGGATGGCTGATGGACTTGGCGCCTCGAGAGAAAGAGCCCAGAATGTGCCTCCTCTCCCTTGGCCTTCTTTCACAAGAGTCATGAAATCGCTCCGGGCAAACGCTTGATCTCTGTGCCCATGTATCAATTGCGATCCTCAAGCTCTAGGGATTGAATTGTGCATATTTGGAGAAATTTAATGGGGAAATGAAATTGGGTTGTTAACAATTGGATTTCACGAGACTTGTGATGAATAAACATAACCGGATGTCATTGTGGTCAAGACCAAGTCCTTGCAATAATATGCCTACAACGTTGGCCATACAGCAGCGTGGTAGCCGGCGTTTTATGTAGAATTGTTGTGGCTGCACCTGGTAGATATGCAAAAGTTTAATGGCTAAGCAACCAAAATATTTTATTAACCTGTCAAATCAAAAAGCAGCCCTGGTTGGGTGTTTTAACAGAGGTTTTTAAAATCTGTTTCAAAATCAAAATTTAAAGATTCTGTACATTTATCACATGGCAAAGGAACCTGTTCCACATATGGCAGGGCTAATTCCCCAAATTTTAAGATTTATGAACTTGAAATACAGGCTTTCCACCAGGTGAATGCTAATATATGATAACACATTCACATTGAGATAAGAGTGGAATCCCCCCCCCCCCCAACAACCCAGTCTTCCGTGGGATGAAGAAAACAAAAATTTTCCCCCAAAAACTCCCTTTGCTCCCGTGAGTACACTGCATTAAACTGAAATTCCATCCATGGTTAAAGGAGTGTGCAGAAGCCAACAAACACTTTCAAATATACTGATCAAATACAAAATGGAACAAATCAAAATAAACATGAGAATCTCATCGAATGTCAGAGAACACATACTCCTCGGCTTGGGGGGGGGGGGGGGGGGGGGTGTTTTGTGGTACATGACTCTTTTAGAGCGTCACCCTATTTATTTTTGTTCTATATCCAAGACCTTCAAAAAAGTTGGGTAACACCTCCAGATCAAATACGGGTTTTTCTCTTAAACAGGGGTTTTTTTTTTGGTCCATCTGGATTCGCAGTTGGCTACCACAAACCGTAATTGAACCAAAATGCCCATATTGGTTTAGATGGAATAATCATTATTAAGCATCCATAAATATTAATTTTGATACTTTCAAATTACTTATGCATGCTTAACCTTAGCATGAAATTATTCTCTTAAAATCTTGTTCACAGTAGAAATGACCATAATATTACCAGTAATTTTAGTCAAAAATAGCTTCAATCTTGAAGTAGCTCAAAGTGATGGTCTCTTAATGACTAATATTGTACGTAGGAGCTATAAAATTGGCCAAAAAGTTTCATTATCAAGTTCTCTGAGCAATTCAATTTTAATATTCTACAATCGGGCTCTGTGTGATGAACACAGAGCTCATGTAAACCAAAGTCACCCCTAACCCAAATGGCCATTTTGCGTATTTCATCAAATGATGATATCTCCTAATTCAAAATGCCATGGAAAAGTTGATTTTTTGTACTAAATATAGGTATTGACCCCAAGGAATTCGATTGGTAATATTTTTTTGTATTTTTTTTTAGCTGTATTGCTTATTGACTTTGTTTAATTAGATAGGCTAGAGGAAGTGGGAAGGATATTAAAGTAGAGTTCATCTTGTATATTGTTCCTGCATCCGAATTTTCAATATTTTGCAGCAATTTTGGAATTATAATTAAGTAATAACTCCAAAATTTAACCAATTAATTCTTGTGGTCAAAAACTATATATACATGTATAATCAAAATCAACTTCCCATGCCAATTTAGTTGATAGATATCAA
>CM068954.1:149307003-149317061 GCA_035128595.1 Eptatretus atami
TCATTTGATGAAATACCGTAAAAGTGGCCATTTGGGGGTAGGGGTGACTGGTTTACAATGAGCTCTGTGGTCATCACACATAGCCCCATTGTGATAATATGAAAATTGAATTGCTCAGAGAACTTAATAATGAAATTTTTGGCCAAATTTATAGCTCTACTTACAATATTAAGTCATTCAGAGACCATCAAACTTTGAGCTACTTTCAAGTTGAAAGCTATTTTTGACTAAAATTACGTAAAATATGGTCATTTTCGACTGTGAACCAAGTTTTAAAAGAATAAATCATACTAAAATGTGTTAAGCAATGCATAAGTAATTGAAGTAAATCAAAATTAATAATTTATAGATGTTTACTAATGATTTATTCCATCTAAACCCAATATGGGCATTTTGGTTCAATTATAGTTTGCTGGTAGCCAACTGCAAATGCAAGATGGACCCTACAGAGAAAAGGTACTTGATCTGGAGGTGTTACCCAAACTTTTTTTGAAGGTCTTGGCATATAGAACAAAAAAAAAAATAGGGTGACGCTCTAAAAGAGTCATGTACACAAACACCCCCCCCCCCCCCCCCCCCCCCCCCCCCAGAGCCTATACTAACATGGCTTGGCTGGTTTCTCAGCACATTGCTCATGATGTTGGGACCCCAGTTTAAAATGGCATACTATGTTGGGTAGTCCATTGACTAATACTGTCCTTCAGTTGTGTAAAAGTGCTTCTGTCCTTGACATACCTTATCATAGGATATAATATATCACACTGTATATATAAAAAAAGACCCACTCACATCTCTCACCTGTGAATGGAGGGAATAACCAATAAGCTCTCACCAAATCAATTAAACCAAGGTGGATAGGATTCCATAAAAATAGACTCCTCCCTTGCTTTTCGAGCCAAATAAACTGCATAAAGCAACCATGAAAGGCGCCAAGGTAAGCCCTTTGCTGTTTCAAAACCTTCTCAGAGTTCCTCCACAGCTGTAAAGATGTTCACACAAAGTCTACACATGAGAATCCCAATGCTACAAACCCCCTCAGCTGCCAGACCCATTTTGTCACTTGTTGGCGAAAAATCAGCGATGGCACAGACAGAAATATGCATCACTGAGGCTCCCAAGCATGTACCACATGTAAATTTTTGGAACGTGACAATGAAAAGTAGAAGTGTCAATAAAAGTTTGACCTGCACATTTCAATATTGCCCTCTGCGACAGTAGAATTGAAGAAATAGCCAACAATCATTTTGAATCCAACTATGGTGCCAGAGACACACACATTTCAATAGCAAGTAATTAGTAGATGTACTTACGTTCCAATAGTACCCAAGTAATAGATTCTAATTGTACATAATTTACACGTGGTACATGCTTAGGAGCGAGCCTCAGTGGTGCATGTTTGTCTGCGCTGTCGCTGATGATTCGCCATTCAAGCGATGAAAACTGGTCTCAGCAGCTGAGGGGGTGTTGGCATTGGGATTCTCGTGTGTGTACCATTTGTGAATGTCTTTATAGCTGGAGTGGAACTCTGGGAAGGGTTTGAAACAGCAAAGGCTTACCTTGGTAGCCTTTCTGTTGCTTTATGCAGCATCTCGGCTAGAGTGCATGGGAGTCGTCGATTACAACACACACACACACACACACACACACACACACACACACACACACACACAGTTATGGTTGTGGGGGTAGATGGAAGAACTTAATAGGAATTAGCATTGTGTAGAGTTGCTTGGTCCGTGGACAGGTAGAAACCATCTCAATGTAACTAAGCTAGGGAACCTGTGAGCTAAATGTTATGTGTGACCACACGAGGGATGGAGTGGTGTTAATTAGCATAGGGAGTAAAAAAAAAAGTTCCCCAGTATGCGATTGCCCTCTGTGATTTTTCCTATGTTTTTTTTTATACTTCAAGCCAAGCAGTAAAGCTGGGAAACGCGTGCCTGAAACCACAACAAACAGGAGTAGCCCCGCATTCCCGGGTTTGGGAGAGAGCAGGCCATGCCCCGGAGGCGGAGGATATAGAGCGCACAGGGGAGAGAGCACGGAGGAGAGGCTGGTGCATTGCGAGGGGCTTCGGACTACTACATTGCAAGGGGCTTCGGGAAATCGGTCACACATGTGGTTGGTGAGAGGCTTCCGATCAGATAGAAAGATAGATCAGGATGATCGAGGTCGAGGGTAGGCAGGCTTGCGCACTTGTGGACTGTGGAAGGTTTCTGTCTGGATAGAACGGGAGACCGGCGGAGCGCACACACAAGGCCGGTGTGAGGAATGCACGAGGCAGTGGCATCCTAAGAAAGAAAAAGGCTGGCACATTTTGAGCCTTCGTGTGGAAAGACGCTTGCAGATTGCCTGGCGTACGTCTGCCCTGCTACGAGAGAAGTGACGGCGTCATTTGCATGCATGTGCACGTGCTGGTGGAAGCACCCCCATTCTAGGTTTGACAAGGACCAGCTCTAGGCCAAGCTGAGTACCAATATACTTGAAAAGGAAGGTTTTTCTTTTCATTTTGGGTCACCCTTTGTATTTGCGTCTGTGTGCGAGGCCTCGACTGTAGGATTTAGCTATTTCATATCGCTATCATTTCCTTTTGAATTACCGTCTTTATAAATATTTGTTTATTGTTCATTAAATATTGCATCCTTTTAAGAAATTGTATTCGTGTAATTGTAGTGGGTTTGCAGATAAACCCCTTCTGCTGTCCTGGTGCAGTGCTCCTGTGCCGTGCTCCTACGCCCGTCCGCCATTGCCCTCCGCGCATGTGTTAAAATCTCCGTCGATCAACGTGTCTGTCTGCCTCCTCTTAATACGGTACCACTCGGCCATCCGGGGGCTGTCGGTGTTAACCGCCCGGCACCACAAATGGAGTCCCGGGGGGTGGGGTGGGGGTTAATCTCGACTGCCACCCCTGCGACTAATATATATATATATATATACATATACTGTATATATTGTGCGGGCCGGCGGGGTTGGGTGAGAAGATACTAGGTGGGGGAAGCTACGTCGATTCCCACCAGACTCCCCGGAATTGTAGGCCGTCGCTCATGGATAATTCCGTGACGCGGCGGGGCACTTATCCAACCGTGGACGCCAATAACTCAACCGCATGACCTAGGGTCCTCCCGCCTATATAATCGGGTTACCTAATTAACCACGGGGTTTAACCACCGGGGAACTACGCCCTCGGTACGCCTTGTCAGAACCGGAAAACTCTACTGGATCGGATCACCTTTCCGGATCGGATGCAGCGAGCACACTGCCAAGGACGTACCGGCTAGAAGGAACTAGCGGGGAATAGTGCAGTTGGGAATAAAGACCCGGCTAAACCTGGATTCGAACCATGCTGGACCAATGAGGGAAAAGACAAAGGCGAGCTGGGAACATTTCTACAACAATTAATTATTTATTTACAGCAAGCGAGGAAAGCATGTGGCACAACAAAGGTTTATTGGGTATGTAACGCAGGGAAGAGGAGAGGCGTGTGGGGTGCGACAATTATACAAGCAACTTACAAAAGCAGACACAGTGCAGCCTTGACGCGAGATTATTCACAGTAACAACAATAAAAGATCTTCTGCAGGCATACTTAACACACAGGCGCCAGCACACTCAGACACACACACAGAAAAAGAAGAAAACCCAATGAAAAAGGGACTTTTTCAGCCAGGGAGGAGGGGGTTGAGGTTATACTTCTCGGTACCTGGGCGTTTCGGGGGAGGGACGCTCCGCGGTGCGGCACCGGCAATAGCTGCGCTGTTCCGGCCACAGCAGCACATGTGGAGATCGTGTTCCGAACAGGAGAGCTTGAGTGGAGAAGGGGGAGTCCAGAGGGCGAGGGTGGAGCAGTAGATGGGACCAGAAACAGGAGGCGAGGTCGAGGTGGTGTGGGCGGAGACGAGATGCAGGAACACTAACTTCTTCTACAATTCTCAACACACTTCACTCCTTCAATTCCTCATTCCCTTAATTCCCTCTTCCTCAATTCCTTTTTACATGGAGGATTTCTCCGTGCTTTATAGAGCCCGAGGTTCGGGAGGGGCCATGCCAAATCCGACATCATCGTCCGAGTCGGGCACTCCGACTGATCTGACCCTCACGTGGTCCGCCTTCCAGGGCGGGCTTCGACCAGACGCCGGTACACTCCGCCCACCTGGTGCTAAGTGTACGTGACTCACCACCCACGTCTGGTTTGGAGTAGACGGTGGAAGCTAGAAAAGCGCTTGTCCAGCCCAAGTGCACGTCGGGATTTTGGCTCAGGAGTAGATCGTTGAGGAGGGTACCGTGGGTCGTCACACTATGGTAAGCAAGATGAGGGGAGCAAGCGAGGCAGAAGGCACCGTGGGAAAGAAAAGGTGGGAATAAAATAAAGGGAAAAATGATTTAATAACCTAACTATAGCCCATCGCAACGCACCTCCTTGTCTTCCCACTACACAAAAGGAAGAGGTCGATCTGTACGTATATTAATGGCATAACTAACTCGGGACAACTATCTGTTGTTATGCATGCGGTTCCAGAAACAGCAACAATATATATATATATATATATATATATATATATATATATATATATATATAGTATCTTACAAAAGTGAGTACACCCTTTACAAAATGTACATATTTTGTTGTAACTTTTTACTTAGATGTATTATAAACACAAGACTCAAAGAATGATAGAGTAGACATTCTGTCATACATATACAGGCCCAAAACATTTATTCTGTGAAACAATGTGGCATACTGGGAATACTGTGAAAAGGGGGAGGAGGGGGGCAACAAAAGTGAGTACACCCTATGTACTTTCTCACATTGAAGCGTTATTGTTTTCAGTATTTTGTATGTCCACCATTGTTTTTGAGCACAGCAGCTATTCCACTCGGTATGGAGTTGACCAGTGTTCCACATGTCTTTGCTGGGATCCTGTTCCACTCCTCTGCAATGACTTCTCGAAGTTGCTGTGATGTTGGACACCTTTCGTCCCTCAACCTTGCATTTCAGGATGCCCACAGGTGTTCTATTGGGTTTAGATCAGGTGACATGCTTGGCCACTCCAACACATTGACCTTCGACTTCTTCAGAAAGGCAGTTGTCTGCTTGGAACGATGCTTCCGATCGTTTTCGTGCTGAAATACAGCTTCCCTACCAAGTTTTCGCAGGGAGGTAACATCTTCTCCTTCAGGATGTCACAGTACATCGTAGAATCCACGTTTCCCTCGATGAACTTGAGCTCTCCAGTACCGGCAGCACTCATGCATCCCCAAACCATGACACTACCACCACTATGCTGACAGTAGGATAACGCACTTTTCTTCGGTACTGTTCCCCAGGTCACCACCAGACACGCTGCACTTCATCAGATCCAAACAAATTGATCTTGGTTTCATCACCAGAGGACATGTTGCCAGTAGTCCAGGGGCTTGGATTGATGTGCTTCACCAAACTGTTTGCGAGCTTTCTTGTTGGCTCTGCTTCAGGAGAGGCTTACGCCTTGGACGACGCCATGCAACCCGATACGATGGAGTGTGCGACGTATGGTTTGCGCACTAACAGACTGGCCAGAAGCTGGAGAAATCTCTTCAGCAATCTTGGCGGCACTTTGTCGTCTGTCTTGGAGGACTAGATTCTGAACTTGGCGAACAGTACGTGCAGTTCTTTTGCTGGGCTGCCCTGGCGAGCGCAACTCATTGTTGTACGCTTCTTGGAGAACCTCTGGATGACCTTGGCCATGGTGTTGGGGCTTACTTTCAAAGAAGCAGTGATCTTCTTGTATCCTTGGCATTCTTTATGTAGGGCAACGATTCGATCTTTGACATCTTTCGAGAGCTCTTTACCATGAGGAGCCATGCTGCTTTCTCAATGGCGATTGGTACAGTTTTTCCTTGCAATTATTTCTTCAGCAAGCAGATAGACAATTACTGCATTGAGTACACTTCTTCACTTTTAACATACCAGGAGGTTGCAGCTCCATGGACATTGTGTATATTGTTTGGTGCATATTTGTACCTTGAACACTCTTTGACTTAAATATGCAGAAATGATGAAAATGGAAGCTGTTTTACCATGCTTACTTCTTGTGCAGACAATAGCAGGGGTGTACTCACTTTTGTTGCCTCTCTGTCAGAAATTATCGTAATAGGTCACATTGTTTTTATGGAATGGTAGTTTTGTGCTGAATACATATTGCAGAATGTCGAATCTGTCATCAACTCGAAGTTTTGCTTCACCACAGCTGCTTAAAAAAGTTACACTGAATTATTTACATATTTGTGAGGGTGTACTCACTTTTGTTGCCTCCTCTGTCAGAAAATATTCGTAATAGGTCACATTGTTTTTATGGAATGGTAGTTTTGTGCCTGAATACATATTGCAGAATGTCGAATCTGTCATCAACTCGAAGGTTTTGCTTCAACACAGCTGCTTAAAAGTTACACTGAATTATTTACATATTTGTGAGGGCGTACTCACTTTTGTGAGATACTGTACATATGTATGAAGGGGGGTTGGGGGTTTGGAGAGGAGGGAGATTTGTTGGAGAGGGAAAGTATTACAAGTCATAAATAGAAAGAGCAATCACAGATTGTAGAAGCTCGCCAAGACTTGTTAACCTCCGCCATCGAAGATCGGAGGTTACTGTTTTCACCCCTTTCTGTTTGTTTGTTTGTTTGTTTGTTTGTTTTTGTGAACAGTATTACGGAAAAAATCCTTGACGGATTTCGACGAAACTTGGTGGGGGGGTTAGGTATGGTACAAGGATCATGCCATTAGATTTTGGACTTGGTCCCCCCCCCCCCCCCCAAAAAATTGTTAGAGAAATGTTTTTTTTTTTTTTTGCATTTCTACATGTTAAGTGATTTCCAACCCCCCCACCAAAAAAATTGTTCCCCCCCCCAAAAAAAAAAAGAGAAAAATTTTTTTTGGGCATTTCTACATGTTTTAAGTGATTTCCAACCCCCCCCCAAAAAAAAATTGTTAGAGAAAATGTTTTTTTTTGCATTTCTACATGTTTTAAGTGATTTCAACCCCCCCCCCCCCAAGAAAAATTGTTAGAGAAAAAAATTTTTTGCAACTTTTTTTTCAACAAAATTTCGATTTCTTTTTTTGCATTTCTACATGTTTTAAGTGATTTCCAACCCCCCCCCCCCCCCCCCCAAAAAAAAAATGTTGGAGAAAAGAACTATAACTGTCAGCACTGTTGACATCATATTTAATGAATAAGATATAAGGTTCCTTGAGTGACCCAGCTGTATTGGCGGCGGAGGTTTTGCACTCTACCGAGTGCTCCCCCTCTAGTTTGGTATGGGCTTATGCAATTAATAATAGATGTAATTCTATGCAGTTAATACATTCCAATACATAATTAATAAGCACTCACGTTCCAACTGTAAGCAATTAAGACGTAATCACATTCCATTAGTACGCAATTGATAGACCTATGCATGTTCCAATGGTATGTAATTAGTAGACAGTCACATTTCAATAGTACGTAATTAAAAGACATACGTACTCGTATTCGGTGTGCAGAGGCAGCCAAACACAAACAAACAAAGACATGGGCCGAAATGCTATACCTCTCCTCTGGCGAGGGTAATAAAATTGGGGGTTTGAGGGAGGCATGGCTGGAGGATTGGTGCACAGAGGGTTTTTGCATGTTTGGAGATTTTCAAGAATTGTGATGAAAAGTTGAAGTAACAATAAAAGTATGACCTGCATGTTTCAATATTGTCCTCTGTGACAGTACAATTGAAGACATAGCCACCAATCGTTTTGAATCCGACGACGGTGGTATTTTTGCTAACATATGGAGGTGTTCCATTAGCAAGCAGCACCGCTTACCACTCGCAATGCAAGCACATCCCTCGATTAATCACTCGCTCCACTTACCAATCAGCTTACAAAGCGGTTGATACGGAATAGCTGGCTGAACTGTTATCCACCTACAAGGCCTTCATTTGAGGCTTGATGGGGGTACTGCTCTCAACTCTGGGCTGGCGCCGCTGCCTCACATCTTGCTCAGCTTGATGCTGTGGGAAACCAAGGCCTTCAAGATTATTGGAATCTCGCACAATGAAGCCGAGTCTATGGGCAGGTCAGTTGTCTGTCTTCGACAGTCTCCTTTCTGGTCTTGCACCCTCTGCTCTTTCCATGCTTTGTCACCCCTCCCCTCACCCCCCAGGTTGATGCAGAGGGCAGAGGGCATGTAATCCACCAGCAACCCGTCCTGGTGAAACTCCCAAAATCACTGCTCACCTCCACTCATTCCTTCATCCCTTTTTTTTTTCTTCTTCCACCTGTGAAACCAACTTCTACACTCTCTTCAATCTCATCCTTCCCTTACGTCTTTAAGACATCTGTTCACCACCATCTCATATCATCTCCCATCTAAACCATGATCTTTTTTCCCCTTCCCACCCCCCAAATCACCCCACCTCTTTCCAAATTTCCAGTTTTTCATTCCTGAATCTATCTTGTCCACCCTGTGCATCCTCCCCTACCCCTCATTTCTCCAAGCCTCCCTCTATTTTGTCCCAACTTTGCTGTTGCTGTGTTTCCTCCCTCTTTTTTTCTACTGTTATATCCTGATCCATTCTGTGTTATAGCTCAACGAGCCTCAACTTTTTTGTACAAAGTCATAATAAAGTACAATACACCAATTATCTGCATGAAAACCATGATCATACCAAATATCATACCATTTGTTTCTTTGTTTGTTTGACTTCTACGCAATCCTGAACCAATGGACTAAATGAGTTAAAAACTAATTGCGATGTATATGGGAAGGTTTTGGTGGTTAAAAAAAAAACAAAATTCTCCCGGAAGTGGGAACATTGCGAGAAATGAACCATCGGGCAGACCGAGCTGAAAACTGATGGTTGTACTCGGGGTGGACACAGGATGATGCAAGGTGGTTTAAAAAAAAAAAAGTCCTGGGGTAGAGAATTGGTGGGAACATTACCCCATCTGGAATTCTGGGGGAATTTATCCCATCCGTATGATGGGCACTGCAATCATGACACTACTGTGCTCCCATGAATGATGCAAAACTACAGCGAGGTGCATATGCAATAATGAATACTCTTCTACATTCATATGCAGCACAAGACTGCAGGGCAGCATCATTAACTGAGCTGCTGATGCAATGCTGCTGGTTAGGGCAGGAATTTGTAATTTCTTCATGGTGCCGGCAATACCTCGCCTACTCTTCACGAAGGACACCAAAGGATCCTTAATGTCCACCAACGAATGCTGGCAGATGAGACGCCCAGCTTAACGTCCATTCAAGAGGTGGCACACACATCGATGAAACACCTGGCAACATATCCTGTGATCACATACCAGCCCTTCGGAATGAATGAATGAATGAATGAATGAATGAATGAATGAATGAATGCCATCAGGTTAAACCTGAGGTTTCATCGGAACAAAAACTTGACAATTTGTAAGTAATATAATAACACCTATTAGCATGCCTTTGTACATTAATTAAGGGTCATTTAGGCAGCGTTCTGGGTCCTGTTCTTTTTGTGGTTTTCATCAATGATCTCTCCGACTCTCTGGAAAATCCTCCATATCTCTTTGCTGATGACTCCACCCTCTGCCGTACCATCTGTCATCCCTCAGACCGCAAGCCGCAGCTTCTTCGCTCACTGCACATCTGGGTAAAATCACAAACTGGTCCAACACGTGGAACATGTCTTTCAATCCAGACAAATCTCACACTCTCACTATGTCTCTTCGAAAGGACTGTTTGGAACCCCCCCCACCACCCCCCATCTACTTTCTCAACAACCTCTGGAAGAATTCCTTTCTTTCAAGCTTCTAGGTCTCACTATCTGCCATGATATTTCCTGGGAAAGCTACATTTCCAACCTGGCCTCCAAAGGCAGTCGCCGACTGGGAATCCTCGTCGTGCAAAGTTCTTACTCGGCCCACCTTAGCTCCTGACCACGTACAAAGCTTTCGTCTGCAGCCTGATGGAGTACTGCTCTCCCCTCTGGGCTGGGGCTCCTGCCTCTCACCTTGCTCGGCTTCACGCTGTGGAAACCAAGGCATTTAGGATCAT
>CM068954.1:149317496-149362460 GCA_035128595.1 Eptatretus atami
CCTCTCCCTTCCACAGATCTCCTAATGTCTGTTCCCCACTGTTTTGTCCTTCTCTCTCCTGCCCCTCTTGTCTCATGTCCCCCTTGCTGTGTGTCGTGTTAGCTCTCACACGAGCCTCGGCAATGTATACAAATTATTTTTTTTTTTTAAAGGGTCATGAAAGTTTATACAATATTTGTTGGATAGAATAGCAGAAAACGATTGAAAACATTGCTAATAGAAATTTATGGTATGGCCAGGTCATGCCATGTGATGAGGCTTACCAGGATAACATGATAAACCTATTGACGTGTTGTTTCGTCAATCAAAATAATGTCATAAAATTAGAACCTGAACAAGGTTGTTGAAATTATGCAGGACGATTGTTAAATAAGTTGTGCCACACAATCACAGTGGTGACACATGTAGCCACAGCAAAGTCGTGGATAGATATGTGAAAAGGTTTGTATCGGAAGAAAAGTCATCACGTGTACTCCAAGTGTGGATAAGAGAGTAACTTTGCTTGCCTGGGCTCTCCAGAGTTCATCACGTTCATGTGCAACTCTCCAGTGGGTGTCTCCCATCATGGCAATGAGAAGGTTGACCATGAGGAGAAATCCAAATACCATGTAGGCTAGGTAGAAAACCTTGATGATAGAGGGGTTAGACTTGTTGTAAGGTATTGGGATGTCAAGTAGACCCAAGAAGAGTTGGAACATGGTAAAAATAACCATAGCCAGGCCATCAAATTGTGGGAAGTCCTCAGCCCTCAACATCTGGAAAGACATGTGGAAGGCTGGGCCAGGAAATGAAGTCAAAACACAGACATTTTTCTCCAATACTGTGCAGATAACCATTTTTACAAAACAATATCTACATAAAAAATAAAAATAAAAATAAAATAAGTGTGATGTGTATGACATACCAGATGAAAATCCCATTAGAACCATAAGCATCAACCAGCAGAAGCGCAACAGATCTCCAAAAATCATCTGTGGGTAAAAGACGGACGACTCACTCCTGCATGTAACAAAGCCATTTGCTTCTCCTGAAATCATGTGCCACGTTTTCCGAACCATAAAGTCATGCTGAGACCTGATGGGTTAGTTACAAGTTACAGGATGCCTGGCCTGGTGTCCCCCAACATCGATAAGCTGACGGGTACACATGGAAAACGTTAAGCACGGAAAACGCTGCATTTTTCTGGATCATAGCAATAATCGAGAAAATTATTAAAAATAAATCCATACGTTGGTAAATTACATGTTTGACAAATTCAGAGGTTTTGTTTTTAATAACAAAGTGAGGATGTCTGTTTTGGCACTACTACTACTACTTCTTCTTCATTCGTATGCAGCACAACACTGCAGGGTGACATCATTGGCTGAGCCGCTCGCTGATGCAATGCCCCCTGATGGCTAAAGCAGGAATTTGCAATTTGTCCATGATGCCGGCGATAGCTCACCTACTCTTCAAGGAGGACACCGTGGGATCTTTAACGTCCTCCAACAAATACAAGCAGATGGGAAACCCAGCTTAGCATCTATTCAAGGAATGGCACATACATAGATGAATCACCGTGCCTGTGAAACGGTTCATGAATGATGTCTTTCTGGACAAGTGGATCGGTAGACGTGGACCAATTGCTTGGCCACCTCGTTCACCTGACCTGTCCCAATGGACTACATAAAACTGTGATTTACTCAACAAAACCACATTATTTGCATTAATTTAGAGCTACAATACCAAATGAAATTCATGAAATGGAGAACATTTTCGACAAGTTGGGAAAATCGGATTGAACGATGTATTCCAAAATATGGCTGTTACGTTGGAGCCCAAAAATTTGAACTTTTATGGAGTAAAAATTTGATGAATTATGCTTTCATGCACCATTTATAGTTTGAAGTATTTTAACTTTTGATGTACACATGATCGAAACAAAGTTGTAAAAGCAATTTATGGACACCCTGTACAACTGACCCCACTCAGGGGATTTGGCCAGGTACTAGTGTACAAATTGTCTAGTCTTTTTGAAATAAACCATTGGATTGTTTTTTTTAAAAACGTAATATAGACAAGAGTGCGTCACCTTTACCTCCACATTCAAAAGACAATATGCACAAAAATGCAGCACCCCTTCCTGATGACATCAATCAGTTTTTAGATAAATCCAACATTGTGAGAGTTCAAACCCAGGCTATGCGACTAACAAATTTAACTCTTTGCCAGTCTAATACCACGACAGCACAACTTGCTCATGGACATGGGTCATTGTGGTCAACCACACCTACACGAGATGCTGTACATTCTCACCACGTTACATTCTCACATTGTTACTGCCATGTTTAGAGCTTTGCCTCTCATTGTAGATTGAACACCTTTTGTATCATGATGGTGAAGGGTCCAAGCATTTGGGATCCACGGGCGAAGAACATCGTGTTGCACCATCCGAGAATAAGCGCCACGGACATGGGGATGTACTCGCCAGACGTGCTTGTCAGACGCATTACCATAAGCACCAATACCAACCATGCATAACACGTCCTGCACACAAGATCATGCATGGCATATAAATCCACAGATTGTCATTCCCCTAAACATTCCCTTAGCCTCTTTATTTCTCATTTCTTCACCCACATCATTCTTACCCTCACCCTTATTTCCAAGCCTTCTCTATCGTAAACAATGGATTTTTATCAAGTAAGAATTATTAAGGGTACGTTTACCATCACGGGAAACTATGAGCAGCCGATGCTTCGAGCATTAATCCTTTAGCAATGCAATGTTGCTCCGATGAGGCCCAACACTTTTCCTATGCCAGTAAACATATAACCGTATGAACTGTCGATAAATTCTAGTTTTGCTCTTGTATGCTGATGCAGACCGACACTAGCCTTTACAGAGACCGGTATTACATCACAACTTCTCCTTCATTCAAGGTGGGGCAAAAATGTACCCGATTTCAGAATTCAATGAAAATTAAATGAACTCTGAAATGAGTGTGAAACAAAAAAACAACGAGAGGGATATTTCAAGTTTACCCGTATTTCCATCAATACAGATTTTCAAAATGTCTTCCATTATTCTGAGCACACAAGCGAATGTGTGCAGCACAATTGCGGATTACAACCTGCAGCGTTTCACACTCAATTTGGCAATAGCTGTACTCTCAAAATCCTTCAAATCACTAATAATTATCATTCTTGGCTTCTTCTGAGAGGCTCTTTTTTTTTCTTCCTTTAAGATACTCCTATGGAGTACCCTGGAAAATGTTCATCAAGTCATTGCATTGCCAAGTGGAAAGTGTATACTGGTGGCCCCATCTTCCTGGACCTACACACATCTTTCATTCTGTACACATCTCCAAAAACTACGATCAAGCATTTAAACATACAGTTTCGTTTACCATTCACTAAAACTACTTCCTCGTTTTCAAAGAAATATGGCACCTAAAATCCTTTTGTCACTGAACCCACACTTATTATTGAGTAAAAAATGTGACTTTTGCCTGATTAATGAACTTTATTCTTCAATTATATCCCGTGTAATTATCCTGTAATTTCATTTTGAAATCAAGTACATTTTTTTGGCCCACCCTGTATTACCACGAGCCACATCCAGACAAACAAAAGCAGTCAATCAGAAGTTGTAGAACTTACATGATTATGTGAAAGGGGCCACCAGTAACGGTGTTTCCAAAGTAATGTTTGACCCCCATATGGACCATGTCTGGCACCTGTGTAGATGCAGGAAGAAAATCATTTTTTAAACCATGTTGGAATATCTTACCTCTCCATGACAAAAATAAAAATAAAAAAAGTTGTTGCCAGCTTTGTTGCAAAAGCCCAGCCATGAATTGGTTTCTCATAATTGCGCACCATTTTTGTTTGAACCAACCTTTTTGCAAGAAGAGCAATGAGTGTTTCTAATAATGTTTGCAGTGCATCAGAGTAACACTATTCAAGTCAAATGGTACCTTTCTCTGGTCTGCCCACCTGGAGAGGCTGAATGATAAATAAAGGCAGCTGTGCCCCAACTAATTTTTGCATCTTGAGCGGTGACAACTTTGACAAGTGACAAGTAAACAACTTTGACAAGTAACAAGTAAACAACTTTTATTTGGGGGGGGGGGCTTTTGGGGGCTCTGGGCATAAAAAAAATTTTCGGCCCAAAACACCACGAAAAAAAAGAGGATTCCGTGATATTTTCGGACTCGCTTAGCCTCACCAAGTGGTTTAAGCACTCAGGTAAGCAGTCCAACAAAACCATTGATGAGGAACGGCTCACTTGGCAAACGATAGCAAGCTGATTGGTTCGTGTAAATTGAACACACCTCAACACATATGCGAGACCGAGGCACCTTTTTTGGGGGTTCTGCCTCTTGTGTAATGAAAAAAGGTAATTTCGGGTGATTTTCACCCTTTTCCCCTATTGTTGAACTTTTTTCGCTCATCACCGCTGGCGTCATTTCGTTTCATCCTTGGGACAGGTGCTCAGATTTTTTAAAACTGCAACGTTCCACTGTGTGCATGGGTGAGTCCATTTACTAAAGAGGGGTGTTTTGTGATCGTGCAATAAATTGTAGTGTGGATTTGCAAAAACAACATCGATATATGTATTAACTATTAGGAATGATACAAATTTTATTGCGATATTACCTCCGCCACCGAAGGTAGAAGGAGATCATGTTTTGTTTCACCCCTCTCTGTCTGTTTGTGTGGATGATATCTCAAAAAGTTGTGGACGGATTCCGACGAAATTTGGTGGGCAGGTTGGGTGTGTGACAAGGACAAACCGATTAGATTTTTGGTGTAGATCTGGATCTGGATCCAACTACTAGAATTTTTAAATTGATTCACCACCATTGAGAGATACAGTTGGGCCAAAAATGATATGTAGCACGGTATCTCAAAAATTGTTGACGGATTCGGTTGAAACTTGGTGGACAGATTGGGTGTGTCACAAGGATGAATCGATTCGATGTTGGTGAAGATCTGAATCCAGATCCAAATACGATAATTATTTAATTTTTAAAGTGATTCTTCACCATTGAGAGATTGGGCCAAAGACGATATATAGCATGATATTTCAAAAATGTATTGGGCCCGATATGTTCTTGTGGATCAGTCATTACGTGGTGGAGGTATGCACTCTGCCGAGTGCCCTTCTAGTTGTTGTATTTGTGTACATTAAACATAGTTATTATTCCACTTGCTTTCTCCACTAAACTAACCTCACCCCCTAGTTTTGTAATGGTCCTCTCCAGTTAAACATCAGGGGAAAATATTTTTTAATCGATTAATTTCATTGCATCACAGTGCTTTCTTTCCTTGAGATGCAGCAATCCCTTTGAGCTGTGTTTATCACCACTCACAAGTTGATGTGTTTTGTCAGGAAAATGAGATCCCACCCTCAGCTGCCTCATCTCAAAAGATTGTGAACCACGATCAGTCGTGTGGGGCCCCATGCAATTGCATGGGTTGCATAGCCCTCACACTGCCTCCGCCAGGGCCCACATTGAGCTCAGGGCCAACCTTGGGCTCGGAGGGCCCTACATACCCATGCGTTAATCCACCACTGCTTACAAAAGTCCATAACATGGCAATGGCAGCTTAATGTTGGTAAATCTGGCTGTGACTCAGCAGCAGGTAAGAAACTTGTGCCGATTTAACCAAGTATTTTGGGCCTTGTTAGACATTGCTACTTGGAAATTGATTGGCTGTGCGATTCATTAACCGGTAAAGCCTATGTGATTTTAGAGCATTCTATGAACAGATTTTCCCATCCATATCATAGTAGAGTCATCAACGGAAAGTGACAAAACAAAATAAGGTCAAGAGGTCACAAAATAAGTCAAATTCAATGTTTTTGGAACGAGATATCCACAACTTTAAACAAATCTCACACAAGGACTGTTCAGCCGAAAGGTTGTTACAGTGCGTCGGTGCTGCTGAAGCAGTTTCTTGGCAAGGATTGTATCGAGTGGTTTGCTATTGCCTTCCTTGCAGTAGTTGGGGCAGGAATAAGGAATTTGGTCAGGGTGCTGGCGATAGCTTGCCTACTCTTTGCAAAGAACACCGTGGGATCTGTAACATCCACCAACTAATGCGAGCAGATGGGACGCCAAGTTTAACATCCGTCCGAGATACGGCACACACTTTGAGGAATCACTCTGCCTGTGAAACACCAGGATGATAGTTTATAGCTGGGTCAAGATTCCAAACGCCGGGCGAGACAACTTAAACCAAGTGAGTACAATATACGCCCGAACAAGAAGGTATATACAGAATTGTGCTACTACATGGAAAACAGCATCCTGGTTGCCATGGCAACCACTTTAGATGACGAACGTATGTCGCGACACACCGTCTCCACAGTCTGTACCTATGTACCAAATATGAAATGTGAAAGTTGAAAACTTTGGGAGTTAGAGTGCGGACAGGAACGGACGGACGGACGACGGTATCACATAATACGCCCCGATATATATATATATATATTGGGTGTATAAAAAAGGCATGTGTGCATACCTCTAGGCCATCCTGTCAACCCCGTTTAAATAGAGATGATAAAAATCCGAACGATGTGGCAGGTCTCACCGCCCAAACTTTGTTATTTTCTGGAACAGGAAGCACCCTATCTTGTTACTGAAAAACTCCCTCCGGTATCACATTTGAATGTGTTGGTTAATGCAGACAATAATTTATCATATAATTCAAAGTGACCCGACTTCTGGAGATGCATCAAGGTAGCTCGGATCCTGTTCCTTGTACATTCATATTTATTAACGAGAAGCTGGGCACATTTACAATCGGACAAAAATGCTCGTATTTGCAATTTTCTGGCCTTGGCAGTTCAAAGAACAATTTATGAAGAGCATTCAAAAAGGTTTTGACAAAGATATGCTCAATAATAGTCGATGAAACACGAGCCCTATTGTTTTTCTAAATTAAAAAAAATTTTTTAAAACTTATTTATGGAATATACTCACTCACTAGTTGAAACGGATTAAATTTACCACCACAGCTTTCAGGTCATGTAGACAATGGTTAGACAATGGTTACTTGGACATTTTTAAAACATAGAAGGAATCCATCAAGTGAGTGACTTCCCTCCTCTCAATTGCCCTTTTCCCTTCCTCCTACCTTTCCCCTCTGCTCACTTCCTTCTTCAGCAATATGGGGGCTGAAATAAGTTTTGTTTTGCTTTTTTTTTTTAAACTTTACAAAATACAACCTCAATGCCGACTCTTACCCAATTTAATTTTTGAAAACACAGTGCTCTTCATCTCATGTTCAGAGGCTAAAACAGCTATTGCCTTCTTCATCTCATGTTCAGGTGACTATTTTGTCCTCCAATTCCTCCTGAACCCCCGCCCCCCCCGCTTCATTCAACCTACACCACACGGAAAATAAAAAAAAGGAATAAAAAAATGCCCGTGTCACCATTGATGCAGTGGCTATTACACCACCTCTTCTAGCAGGTTACCCTAGTTCTTCATGCCTGTTGTTTGTGTCCTTTATGACATCTTTTAAAACAGTAATTTTTTTGTTTGGAATGATTTTCAATTTTGCTCGACTGCTCGAAAGACTAAAAGAATTATCTCTCTCACTCTTTGAGCGTTTGTGATTGGGACGTGTTCCGATTCATGTTCCAATTCGTGTTCAAAAAAATAACATCCAATTGAAATCAAGTTTGTTCCTCAATCATAAACGGACATTTGTGGATGCACGGACGGATGGACGGACAGAAGTGACCCAATTTATTAACCCTGCTTTTTTGCTTCGTGTGCGCAGAGGAATAATCTTATATATTATTTCCGAGTTTGTGGTTTCGTGTCGCGCTATCGTCGACTTTGTTCTGCGCTCGAGTAACGTGATATTCGGCTTACATTATCTCAAAGACCATATGAGGTGCATGGTACAAAAAAAAGTAAATAAAATGGTTCTGAAACAGTGAAATCGTATTCCACTTACTGCATTAAAGTAAAATTACTACTGATACTCTGCATCAGTTCCTTTCTCAAACACACCCACCCCAACATGTCGCGCAGAGCGCGGGTTATGCTAGTGAAAAATAAAACTCTGGTGTTTCTTTAAACATTATGACCATCTCATTACGAGAAACTTTTGAACTCCCTTCCTGTTTACTAAATGCACACAAGGGGACAGCAAAGGCAACATCCTGATGCAGTTACACCAACTGAAATGGGAAATAAAATGCGCAGGTATGGTTTCTGTGTACAAGCAAAGTTCACATGCAAGGCAGATCAAGCCTTCAGTCTTACCTCAAACAGCAGGATGATCACAGCTCCCAGAACACTCACCAGCTCACCAACCAGTCGCAAATAGTCCCGATGACTCAAATAACACTCCTGAACCAAAATACAATGAATGCAAGGAAGCCCAGGTTAATCTCATCACGTAAAATGGCATTATAATAGAGGCAATGGGCCTGGCAAGATAGCTTAGAGATTTGCACATTCGCCTTTGAGCTGTCAATGCTGGGTTTGAATCTCGACATAGCTATAAACGGTCACACTGGTGCTTCACCTGCAAGGTGAGGCATCGATGCATCGTCCATCAGAAGGATCCATCTGCCAGCAATGGTTTTTGGTGGACAGTTAGCGATCTCACGGTGTTTTTCACAAAAAGGAGGTGAGATCGTTTCACGAAGGACTACTACTTTATCACCTCTACCTCTTCTTACACCTTCTCAAATCTTTCACTTCTTCAGGTGTCGGGATCCATTAGTTAAAGTGCAAAGTGATTGGCCAAGAATTCCGAGGGCGGGTATGTCACGTAGAGGTAATGGGAATATTTTGTGTGTTGTAAGAACTTGCTTATAAATACTTACTTGAAACCGTCTTGACTTGTCCTGTTCTGCTTTACTCATGATATAGCACGCCTGAGGGCCATCGGCTTCTGACAACTTTACTTGGCAAATTAACATCCGTTACACAGCCGCAGGCACAGTTCCCCATCTGCTTCGTTAATCTCACAAATACGGTAAACCGACCCTGGGCGTGAAGATCCGGCCAAAGGTGAGTGTTTTAGACGGCGTCCGTGGTCTTTTTATAGATGCCTCTCAGAGGTTAGCTCAGACTCTCAGAGTTATCAAAATAAAGACCAATTACTGCACCGTAGTCCCATGAAGGAAGCCAGACATAACAATATGTACGCACACACGCGCACGCACATGCACACACACTATGTACTGGTAAGTAGTTACAAAAGCTATTTTATTCGACGTTATAACCTTATAATCCGAGAGCAGCGAGGTCCGTATATTAACCAAAACATTTGTTGATGCGGTTACATATCTGATTAGCATCAAGTGAAATTATCCCAATCTACTTATTCTTTCATATACAGCACAAGGCTGTGGGGTAGCATCATTGGCCGAGGACGTGACTATGCCACCGATGCAGTGCCCTCTGTAGATTAGGATCGCAATTTGCAATTTATTCAGGGTGCCGGCGATAGGTCGCATACTCTTTGCAACGGATACCGTGGGATCTTTAATGTCCACCAACTAATGTCGGCAGATGGGACGCCCAGTTTAACGTCCATCCAAGGGACGGCACACACATTGATGGATCACCCTTCATGGGAAACACCAGGTCGACAGTTGATAGCTGGGTCGGGATTTGAACCAGGGCTAGACAGCTTAAAGGCGAGTGTGCATACCTCTCGGCAATCCTACCAGCCTGTACAGGATGTAAACAGCTGCAATGCATTTCTTTACATTTCGATCGAAACTTTTGGAAAATATATTTTCCTGCTAAAGTGCGGATAAATCCGAACACGCAAGCAATTTTTGAAACGATGAAGAGGCAAGTATCGCTATGTAGTGAATTACCTGATGAAAGGTCAGCCGTTTGCTGGGAATGAGAGGGTGGTTTGGATGGGTTTGGAGTGGCTTGGAACAATCTACTCGTAATTGATAAAGTGAAGTTGCAAAAATTGCCTCATCCCATACCATGGCTTGTTCAGCTGACCATCATTCTTATTACAATGTGAAAAGAAATAAGAGGGCAGGTTATCTTGAGAAGAGAATACTTCTCCCTAGCCAAGGGGAATTTAATTCCAGTAACTTGATTAAATGCCCGATTCGTACAGATAAGAAACAAAACAACACGTACACTCCAAGTACCATGGATGCTTGCAGGTTGTTAACAGCCCGAAAGAGATCAACATCTACAATTTGCCCTGAGCAAAGAAAATTCAAACAGCAAGAACAGAACATTCCAAATAAAGCCGCTCAGCTAACCCATGCAGATATCTGGTTTGATCTCCGCACCAATTTTTCTTACGTGACCGAACCAGAACTTACCATAATACCATCATATTTAGCAAGAAGAAGAGGGGGCGTGAGGGGGCTCTTATTTCCACAAGCGGTTATTGTTGTCAAACTATTCAGAAAAAAAAAATGCTGTTCAGGAAGTGTTTACCTTTAATGGTCTCTGAACGAAGACCATGTTGTCCTGGGGATCGGTGTCGTTGTAAAGGACCCGTGGTGCGAGTGGGCGATGAATGCAGCAAAGCGTGAAGGTGATGATGTAGGCCATATAGGCCATGAACCACAGGCGGAAGTAAAACCGTCCATAGTGAGACCATTTGAGGTGGACCAGCTCCTTCACTGGTGTGATTTCAAGCAACCGTCGTGCCTGGAAATGAAGATGCCGTCTTCTGCTTAGAGCCAAATTATAACAAGAATGACAACGACGACGACAACACAAGCAAACGACCTCAAACAAGAGGTTGTGACACAAATTGCTCAGCAGGGCCGAGTCAGATTACCCCTGGATACTTCTACCAACATCAAATCTACAGAGAAAAAAAACCATGCACACAAATATTCCCCAAATGACCAAATTCCCAAGCACTCGTTTTTTTCCAGCTTATTGTCATTCCCCCCCCCCCCCCCCCCCCCAAACCCTCCTCCCTCACCATTGTTTATTAGTTGTTTGTTGGTTTGTTCCTTTTCTGTTTCATCCCCACTTTCCCCATCCTCTTCTTGCTGCGTTTCATTCGGCTTGTGTGCAGCTTGTTCACCCCCATGTGTCCTTCTCCCTATCCTTTGGACTCTGCTGTTGGTATTTCCCCTTTTCCATTATGCTGTAGCTCATCCGTGAGCCTCTATCATGTGTACAAAAAAAATTAAAAATTGTAATAAAATAAAAAAGGGAGACTAGTTATCACCAACACACTAGCTAAATTCTAGTCCTGTCCTAAACTACAGGTGGCACTGCAGTATCGCCTTGAAATACCACATGCTGACCTTCAAGATCATTTGGTCAGGAGGAAGAAAGCATACGTTTGAGTTAAGAAGGATTTTGGTATCCCATTATAAACCCATATGCTTTGATGGTTCTTTTTGAAAGGATAGTACAGATTTAGCAGTTACTGCACTGTCTGGTAGTTTATTCCACTCCACGGCATCTTCGAGTTCCCAACGTTGTCAGGTTTAATCTTCTTTGTCTCGCTTCATATGGTAGCAACCGTCTGATAATTGGGATGAGTTTGGTGATGCTCATTTGTACTTTTTTTTAAATCCTTTTATAGATGGGGGCTCCAAACTTGCACACATTAATCAAGATGTGGATGAACGAGCGACTTGTACAGCTGCATTAGAACTTTTTTTTAGTTCTGTATGAAAAGTTTATCCGCATCATACCAAGTACTCTATTGGCTTTCTTGGCTGCTGAGGAACATTGAGAGGAGGTTTTAAGAGACTTGTGAATTAATGCTCCCAAATCCTTTTCCTATCTTCAATGTCCTTGGGTTTTGCTGAGTATTTCCCATATCGTAGATGTGGTGTGGATTGTGTTCAATTTCAGTTGCTATTTTTCTTGCTCAAGTCTGGAGGTGGTATAACATATATATATATCTCAGCTCGCAATGCTCACCTCTCCGCACGTCGTTGCAGATTTGCTATGTTGTCACAATTTACACCAATCATAACAGAAACATTTCTTTTGTAACAAATTTGTGATATTGGTGATATTATATTTATTTGAAATGTATTTGTAATATAAAAAAGGTCCAAGTGGTCTAAGCTGTCTAATCTGTCTAATCTGTCTGAAGGATGTAAGGGGTCTCAATGGTGTTAAGGTCTAAGGAGTCTAAAGGGTCTACAACAGTCGAAGGCATCTCAACAGTCTAAAGCATCAAAATGTACATTCCAATAGTATGCAACTTATCGACGTTCGTGTAGTCCGCAACTCAAACAAGATGTGATTAATAGGCATATAGTCTTCACGGACTTAGACGGCTTCACGGCTTCACTGACCGTGCTTTTCATCTTATATATCTTTGTAGGTTTTGAATTCCTCCGTCCGATACTTTGGTGTCATCCGCAAGTTCGCTCATTCAAATCGTCATCAAAGTCATTCACATAGATCAGGAAACATAACAGCCCAAGACCTGATCCTTCTTCTGCAGAGCTTGTAATCCCTACCTACAGCACTTTGGTTTGGCACCTTGATTGACTTCGATTTTGGCGCCTCTGTCTCTTACCTGACAACCATGCATCGATCCACTGTAAAACATTGCCACCTATTCCATGCACTGAAATTCTGCCAATGAGCCATTTGTGTGAAACAGTATTAAAAGCATTGGCCATGTGCATGGACACCACATCAAGTGGGATGCCTTCGTTAATTATTTTCGTAAGATTTTTCGAGATGTCCTGAGAGATTTGTGATGCAGGATTTCCCTTTTCTAAAGCCGTGCTGTTTTACCGATGAGCTTGTGTCCGTCAAGGTTATCGGATATTTGATCTCGAATGATGTCTTCCAATACCTTTCCAGCCACTGAAGTTGAGCCGATGGGTCTAATTCTCTGGTTTTGATCGAGCTCCCTTCTTAAAGATGCCACTGATACGAGCTGATTGTCAGTCCTGCGGTACAACGACCTCTTCACTATTTTCTGGTGTAGGCTACAGCAGTTCGTGCACAGCAGTGCACTCCTATTTAGCCATGGAGTTTTCTTTTTCCTGGTCATATTTTTAGGGAGGTGCTGAAGGATTACTACAATACCATTCTTTTCGTGCTGTAAAGGCACATTGGGCTGCCAAGACAGTTTCATTGGCAAGGAGTACAGTCCTGGAAGCGTCGCCACTCCAACACAGGTTACCCTGAATGGTTATTACCCCAGTACACTGGTACCAATTTCGCTGACCTCGGAAGGATGACAGGCTGAGTCAACCCCAACCGGTGTGAATTCAAATGGTTGACAGGGGCTTGAACTCAGGACCCCAAGGTCCCAAGCCACCCACCTTAACTTGAAGCAAACACCAGGCTTCGCTGAAGGATTACCTGATGTAAAAACTTCTTTCCTTTTGCTCCAAGCTTGGTCTACTGATTCATTTAAAATGTTCTCCCAATGATTCTTCTCGAGATTCTCTGCCATGTTCACAAGATCAGCTTTCCTGTCATTTAGCGTTTGATCTTCTGCCAAAAACATAACATAGTTGGTTTCCCATTTCACTATTGCCATTGTGGGCTTGTATTTCAACACCATAAATCATGACAGAGTCTGATGTGAAGACAAAGTCGAATAATGATTCTTGCCTTGCGAGTTTTCACAGATTTTGTCCACATATTCTCAAATAGAGTATCTCGGAAAAGCTTTGATTTCCATGAGTCAGCCTGCTTCGTCCCCCAGTTCACTTTGGATAGTTGAAGTCACCCATTATCATGGCACGTCATCTTCCGTCTGCTTGGAAGTCAGCAAACATCATTGTATTATATAAACATGGCGCAAAAACAGATCCTCTTAACTATCGAGCTATCAGCTTACTTCCTGTCATCAGCAAGGTCATCAAATCCATCATCACGGTTGACATAAAATTCTTCCTTTTCTCAAATGGTCAGATGCTCAGATCAGATTCAGACCCAGTCAATCTACCACGGGACATGCTCTTTCTGCACTCCTGACAATGGACGGAGCCTTTCAATCTCAGATACGAGTTCAGGGCCGTCTCTCCAAACATATCTCGAGAATTCGATACAGTCTGGCATGCCACCTTGCTCTCAAGTCTCTTCCTACGGCATCCAAGGCCAACTCCACACTGACTTCCCCGACTCTCATAACCAACTCGTTCCCCCAATGGGATTCTCTCGTATCACAGACTCCAGCTCACAGCTCAGTTTAATTTCTCATTTTGTACATTAGTATTTCTGGAACTGCAGTAGATAACACCCAATATGATGTCTATCGTCTGTATCTTGCACCGCAGAACATCATCATACATGTGCTTGGCCTTAATGTCCTCGCTGGCCTTTGCCAAGAGAATGCTTCTCGTCGATAAAACGATTCCACCATGCATCTTATTGTTTTCATGACGTCTACGTAGCTGATAACCATTTATCTGTACCTCTGCATCACTCAAATATGGTGTTTCAAGAGTCTTGGTCAATCTGTTTAGATTGCGCCTCCATTGAACATAATTGCAAATATCATCTATGTATCAGGTTATGTTCTAGGAAATTGGTGGGGGTGTTACACAGCACACGTCATACACAGTAAAAAAGGTAGAATGGTACCTTGAGATGAAGTCTGTGATCAAGACTCAGCAGCTTTATCGCAATCATTTTGGACCGAGAGACCTACCCAGAAAGAATTGCATTCTTCACAATGTCAAGAAGTTCCAGAAAGAAGGCACCGTTCACAATCTCAAGAAATCAGGAAGAAAGAAGACTGGGCATTCTGAAGAGAACAATTACGTGGTGAGAATCGGTCACTCAAAGTCGAAGGAGATCCTCTCGCCAGCGCTCACAAGAGCTTCGTCTTTCAGATCCTGAGGCAGGACATGAAGCTTTATCCAAACAAAGTGCAGATTAAACTCTCTCTCTCTCTCTCACAGACATCGACAAGGAAGAGTAGTTTAGCGACGGGGTAATCTCCTTCAAGAAAGAGCACATCAGATCTCCCCCAATCCCCAGACCTCAACCTGCTGGACTTCTTTCTGTAGGGCTACATGAAGGACAAGGTTTACAAACACAACCCTCATAACATCCAGCAGCTCAAGAGAACTATTGAGGTGTGTGTGTGTGTGTGTGTGTGTGTGTGTGTGTGTGTGTGTGTGTGTGTGTGTGTGTGTGTGTGTAACATTTATTGGATGGTCGCTAGACTACCCTTAGTCTCAGGTTTTCCGTCTGTCTGTATGTCTGTATGTTTGTTTGTAATGGACAGCTCTGGAGGCCAGAGGAGTCAACCGATTTTGATGAAACTTGACTGGTAGGTTCATACCAGGATCTAGTTGTATGCTTTTGAGCACCGTTGCTATGGACGCCACCGTTGCCTCGCAAAGGGACTTTGAAATTTTTGAAAAAAAATCCGAAAAATATTTTTATATATTTTTTTTCGAAAATCAAAAATCGGCTTCCGCGCTTTTATGCGCACTATAATCAACCTCTGTCAAAAATTTTCAGCCCGATCTGTCAAAAACTGTATGACTAGTATGCAATTATATTACTATATGCTTTCACCCAAACATTCGCGTTGGGATTCCCTAACGTAGGGTTAGGGAATCGAACGCAAATGATGAATGGACAGATGCTCGTCATGTTCCTATATGGAACAACGAACGGAAAAAATGCCATCTGATGTGTTCTCTTATCTACATATTTCAAATTCGCCTTCGTCTAGCGACCACCCATGTCGCCTACCGGCTTGTCTCACCTCTAGCGTGCAAGAAAGTGACACAGAACTTGCGTGTCAGAGAGAACGCTTGCCTGGCACGCCGTGGACGTCAAATCAAACATAATTCACGCTGTTCCATCATTGTAAATCAAAGTGCGAAATATATATATTTTTTAATCTCCCAAATTTCTACTTTACGAGGAATGATTGTTAATTTTGAATCTTGTATACTTTATTAAAATGTAAACGGAGCAATGACTAGTACCAAGACTTTTGAAACACCTTGTACCTTCATGAAGCCACGTCTCCACCATGCCGCTTATGTCTGGGTATTCATTACATCAATGTATCGCTGCAGATAATCTCATTTACCCAAAAGGCTCTGCTCATTTGTAAGTATGCATTTTAACTTTTTTTCTCAAAACAGCAACAGGAGCTTTAAATACTGGAATAAGAAAGTTTTGAACTTGGAACATGCAGATCTATTTGGGTATTTAGTCTCATTCTGCACAATGCCCTCTTTCATAAACACCTTTCTTTGGTTTTGTGTCTGGTCCTTCAACTTTCACGATCTGACCACATCGCACAGCAGAAAACTCTCAATTACTGAAGTGGAAGAAAAGCAAAACTGGAAATCCATAAAAAGATGGGCTTGGGGAGGATTAATGGGGGGTAGAAAAGATAAATGCTTGGAGACGAGGGATGACATGAGGTGGTGGGGAACAGCTGTTCTGAAGCCCTGGAGGGAAGAATGAAATTGAACAGACTGAGGAAGTTGATTCCACAAGCAGGAAAACCGAATGAGTGGTGGTGAGGAGCGAGTCTGTATTATAGGAGTTTCACCAGAAAGGGGTAACTGTCAGACCACATTCAACCTGCAAAAATCTGGGACAAGGGGGATGAGGACAGAAATAAGAAAGGGCAGGTGATATGCAAGACAAGAAAGGAGACAGAGAGAGAGAGAGAGACTGCTGCTTGCTTAGTAGAAGGATGAGGGATGTCATAGCAGAGGGCAAAGTCATCAGCCAAGAGATAAAGAGGACTTTCCAGAGTCAGAGTTAATTGAAGAAGATTAGGACTAGGACTGGACCCAAGACACTGCCTTGGGGTACTCCAGCCTTTACAGAGAGAGGACATGAGACAATCCCACTGGGGAAACGAGTTGGCCATGAGAGTAGAGGAAGTTAGTGTGGAGTTGGCCTTGGATGCCATTGGAAGAGAGCTCGGAGAGAAAGGCGGGTTGCCAGACTGTATTTAATGGTCAAGAGAAGTCTTGAGAGACGGCCCTGGTCTCATGTCTGAGATTGAAAGCCTCCATCCATTGTTAGGGGAGCATAAGGAGCATGTCCAGGGTAGATTTACTGGGTCTGCATCTGAACTGACCATGAGAGAAAGGAAGGATTTTATATCAACCGTGACAATGGATTCCACGACCTTGCTGATTTATAGGAAGCAAGCTGATTGGTCGATAGTTAAGAGGATCTATTTTTGCAGCATGTTTATGTAATGCAGTGATGTTGGCTGACTTCGAAGCATACAGAAGATGACATAAGGCAAATAATAGGAGGGAACAGAGCAGAAAAAAAAGGATGTGCAAGAGTAGCAGAGAAGGTTTTCAAGACATGCGCTGATGCCGTCTGGGTCAGAGTCAAGCGTTGACAGAGACTTCTCCACTTTCGCAGGAGCAGACAGAGAGGGTCCAGGAGCAGTTGGGTGCAATTGAGTAGGATGGACAACAAGCAGCACGGGGTTGGGGACAAGATTTGGAAGCAAAATAATTTAGAGATTTGGCCTTCTCCCGAGCAGAGTCGGCTGTGGTGCCATTTTAAGTGAGCGAAGGGTTGGAGGGCAAGCATATTCCGGAGATAGATTAACAAAGCACCACCAGGTTTTTTGAGGAAGGACACACATTTGAAAGTTCAGTCTTGAAGTTTGATAGGTCAATCTTGAGGTTGGCTGATGTTTTCTGGCTCTCCTGAGCTTTGCGGAGTTACCTTCGGTCAGATTTGCCTTCCAGGAAGAGAATGCAAGTTGCTTCAAGGCAACGGCCTCACTGCAGGATTCAATGTACCATGGGTGGGAGGATGGGTATGACAACTGCACATAAGATGGAAGTTTCTGTGGAATAATTTACAAGCTGTGTTAATTATCAGGGGTAGCGGAGGTAGAAGACCAGTTCTGAAGCGAGATGGCAGCTTGGAGTTCCTGCCAGACTCGCCAGCACTGAAAAGTAGCCAGAGAGATGTTGACTCTCACAAGCACATGATCGGATGAACCAATGGGAGCAGCAGAACAACAGGAGACAGTCGCAGGAAAGTTGGCCATTACAAGTGCAGAAAGGAGGATTTGCAATTGGTATTAATCTGGGTCAGAAATTCACTGATCGAGCAAGTGGTTAAAAGTTGGTCAATGTTGGCAGGGAGCGAGGGATGGAAATGGAGTCGTCTGTTAGGATGGTACAACACACAGATAAAGAACAGGTGGGAGTGAAGGTGAAGTAATTTGACCCATTACACCTGTATCATAACTTAATACTATTATTTATTCTCCATTTTTATTATTCCCCCATTATTTATCTTTAACACCACATTGTAGTTGTATGCAATTTAATTAATTTGATGGTAGAGTCAAAATGCCTGTGATACTGTTGTAATGGACACAAGAGAATGGTTTATGCCCACAAGTGCAGATGGCTTGACTGGCATAATACACCCTCGAATCCATCGAACCCAACTTAGCGAGCTTATGGACAGCTAGGTTCGAATCATTCCGCCACAGGTTCAGTGTCGTTGTACGAAATTCAGGTCTTTACTGAATGGACGCAGAGAAAGGGGAAGAATGAAAAACGTTTGAACACTGCTGGTGATATCCAAGCTGGAATAAAGCATATGCACTATTTAGCATCATGATATGGAACACACAAACCAAATATCTAATATATATCTTTATCACAAATGTTGCGTTGTCTTGCATCAATCAGACATTGACATCCCCGCCACCCGTCCCTCCTCAACCCCAAAGACATTACAACCGTTCCCCAATTATACATACCTCCCGTTTTCGACTGGATGTAATGAGCTCGATGGCCGACAGTTCCTCATCCCACGAGTCAATCCCCATGAGGTCATAGATGGCAGAGGTGACTGTCCCGTAAGACCACTGCACTTGGCGCCGCTTGCTAACTAGATGCTGAAACATCTGCCAGGGGTGGAAATACCCTGAACCTGGACGAGAATCTCAAAATATCAATGCTTTTACAGTTAGGATTACATTTAACTTCAAGTACGATTCTTCATGATGCTCATCTTTCACTGACGGCAGATGATGTACAAGAACACTGTCGTCAGCCTACTTATGTACTGTAAGCCTCTTCTTAGTTCATCACCAAAATATATCTATTTCTTGCATACAAAACACCGATTCCATTCACACTGCCATTGGCGAGGCAACAATATTAAAAGACAGTGGAACAATTAAAACATGGCCTGAGATTTTGTTTGCAAGATTCACCACTGCGTTGCCTTCTGTCGCCGCTAGCTTCAGAGGCGTGAGGCCAGCACGATTTGCTATATCAACCAGAGATGCAGCTACGCCAGAGCGGTCAGCAGACAGGAGGAGGTCGTGCATCTGGCAGGCTGTCGTCTTGTTTGGCTGCAGTACGAGTACGTGCAACACCGTGTTCCCTGGTTTGGGTGGTAAGGCGGTGGAGAAAGGTAGACACGTTTCCAACTGCGTAGACCCAGTTTGTCACGTAAAGGTAATACGAGTTCCCCTTCAATGAACTCCAATGCAGGAGGACGCCATTAGGCACATCAAGCCTGCACAATGGTTGCTCGTCTGTACTCCATCCTTTTAAATGCTCAGCATCGAGCACGGAAGCTGCACGTCCCACTTCTAAAGTCTTTGGCACGACTCGGCCAGGGTTCAAACCACCGACCTGCCAGACTCAGAGCCGATGCTCTTCTAACCATTATGCCACTGAGTCTTACAAGCGACAAATTTAAAATGGAAAAAGTTGACTTGAAAACTGGTGCTCTGGAAGGGAGCTGTCGTTGGGAGGGTTGTTACCTCAGTGTGTGTTCACTACAGAGGAAAACCAGTAACCTGTCAGTTTAAGAACAAAATGATCCATGAAAAGGACCAAGAAGCTCACCGAGCGAGTCCTGGGCATGGATGGGCGTGCCATTTTCCAGCAGAAAGCGGACGATATCTTCATTCCCCATGCATGCAGCAAAGGATAGCACGTACTCACCTACACATGCACATGGCCACACTGTGAAGATAAAGCTAAAGGTGTGTACTTATAGGAGAAAGAAAAGAAAAGAAAAGAAAAAAGACACAAAGAAAATGCATAAAATAAATATCAGTGGAAGAGAAAAATAAAAAAATACAATGGTTCATTACTCTCATCGATCACTTCCTTAAACCCCATTTCTTTTTCCCATCTCGCTCTTCTATTCCTGCCATCACTTCTCATTTACAATTCATCCAACCCCCTCATCCCCCCAAAACCTCCATATCAGTTCGTAAACCTGTTGCCCTCTGCTGTTCAGCTTCTCCATGACTTCTACGTACAGAAAGGCAACTTCAAAAAAATTATTTAACGATGTTGCAATAATTACAAGTCTTACTTTCTAAGAGCAAATGTACAAGTGGGATGAAAATAAACCAAAGCAACATTTTTAAAGGAATCAAAACAGACAAAGAAAACAAAAAAAGATAATATGGTCAAAAGGCCACAGCTCTCACGTTATATATCAACCATAAGCACATAAAAAGAGGGGTGGGGGGAGCAAGAGGATTGAAATAAGAAAAATAGAGGATTAGGGGGAGGAGGGGTGATAGAGAATTTGAGAATGGAAAGAACAAAGGAGAAAAGATTAAATGGTTCTAATGAATAATGAAGCAGGAAACAAGCTGCCATGGATGATCCTCACCATAGTAGCATGTGGGTCTATGAGGATCCCTTTGAAAGAAGGTGCCGGTCGCCCTTGGACGCACCACGTCAGCACCATGGATCACCAACTCCCTCACCAAGTTCAAATTCTGGTTTGCTATGGCGATGTGCAATGCTGTCTGACCTTTACAAAACCATCAAATTAAAGGCAAGTAAAATAATCCACACCTGGTGTCAAGACATTGGAAAGGTCATGTGCACAATATTTGCTCCATAGACGGTGGCATTGCCATCCTGATCTACTTCCATTTGGGACACCGGCAGCCTGATGCTTTTAAAGTACGAGGTCTGATCATTTATTTAAAACATCGGGACTGTTGTCCTTCCAAGAGATGCGGTGGCATGAAGACAGCACAAAATCCACATCAAATGACATTGCGGTTGTATGTAAAAACGAATACTTATTAAGCAAAAGTACGATTGTGTGATATTCAAACTTAGAACAAAATGGACTGTTGTAGGAGGCTCTTGTCCTGCGGTAGACAAGATATGCCGGTAAAGTCAACCGGTTTTTATTCGAGCACATCAAGGTGTACTTTTCTGAAGCGATAGAGCAATGCTGTGGAATTAATTGTTGTGAAACATAGATTAAATAAGAGAAAAAAAAAGGCAATTCATTAAAAACTTGAACGGTACTCGGTAGAGCGCATACTGAACAGTTTACGTGTTGTATCCCACTGCGAGGCCAAATCTGCATCCGGACATGAACCAAAACCTAATCGGCTTGTTGTTGTCACCTATCCAACTCATCCACCTCGTTTTGTCATAATCCTATATCCACAACATTTTGAAATATAAATCTATATATCATTTTAGCTCCATATGTTAATGGTGAAAAATCACTTTTAAAATTAAAAATAAAAAAATCTCAGATCAGGATCTTCACCAAAATCTGATCAATTTATCCTCGTCGCGCGCGCACGCACACACACACGCACGCACACACACACCCTGTCCACCAACTTTCATCCTAATTAATCTATAACATTTTGAGACATCCTGCTCACAGACAGACAAACAAAAATGTTTTTAAAATAATTATCTTATCCAGAACTTCACCAAAATCTAATCAGTTTGTCCTTGTCACATACTCAACTTGTCCACCAAATTTAATCTAAATCCGTCCACAACATTTTGAGATATCCTGCTCAAAGCCAGACAGACAGGGGTGAAAACATAACCTCCTTCACCTTCGGTGGCAGATGTGACAAAGCACATCCAGGGTTGAGAGAGATAGAGATAGAGATAGAGATAGAGATAGAGATAGAGATAGAGATTAGAGAGAGAGACAGAGAGACAGAGACAGAGAGACAGACAGAGAGAGAGAGAGAGAGAGAGAGAGAGAGAGAGAGACAGACAGAGAGAGAGAGAGAGAGAGAGAGACACAGAACAGAGAGAGAGAGAAGAGAGAGAGAGAGAGAGACAGAGACACAGACAAGAGAGAGAGACAGAGAGACAGACAGAGAGAGAGAGAGAGACAGAGAGACAGAGAGACAGAGAGACAGACAGAGAGAAGAGAGAGAGAGAAGAGAGAAGAGAGAACAGAGAGACAGAGCAGAAGAGAGAGAGAGAGAGAGAGTGCCACATGACAAATAAGTAGAAGCAAATTCAATACAAATGAAACATGGAACATGCAATATTGACCAAACAGCAAGTGTTAAAATACAAATACCAAACATCTCTTGCTGTAATCTATTGAAACAAAATACACACACATAGACATAATTGCTAAATGAACATAAAATCGGATCATTTATTCTTCAAAAAAAAAGGAGAGGAGTGGGTGTGTAAACCCCGAGGACTCATCTTCCCCAAGCCTCAATCAGCCATCGCCCCTCTTTCTCCACCACACCTTCAAGTTTGCTTCTACAAATGTGCAACAACTAATTTTGGACCATGTGACAATTTCCAAACACATGAATCTTTTGTAAGAGAACGAGTTCACCTCATACTTTAATGCTTTCGTAAGAGAAGGAAAACCTAATGAATTTGGATTGAAGGAACTGAAGTCAAAGCAACAGTTACTTGAAAGAAATGAAAGTTACTTGAAAGAAGTGAAAGTTACTTGAAAGTTACTTGAAAAAGAAAAACTCTCCGCTCATCAAATTAAATGAACAACTTCACATCTTGCACAAGCATTTTCCAATATTACAATCTTTCCAAAAGTTTTTGGCATAACGGTCATTTCCAAGGGCTGGCAGGATAGCCTAGATGTAAGCAAATGCACCTGAGCTTCCAAGCCTGGGTTTGAATCTTGGCCCAGCTACAAACTGTCATCCTGGTGTTTCGCAAGCAGGGCGCTTCATCACCGTGTGTGCCGTCCTTCGGATGGACATTGAACTGGGTGTCTCACCTGCCAGCATTAGTTGGTGGACCTTAAAAATCCTACAGTATCCTTTTGTGAAGAGTAGGTGATCCATCGCCAACACTGGATAAATACAATTTCCTGAACACTTAGTCGACTATCCTGTATGACAGTGGTGAACTGTTGTAACAGTGGTGAACTGTCCGGGGTTGTAACCCCAATCAAAAACTGCTTCAGCAGCATCAACTGCCAAAGCAGTTTGTATAGAGCAGGACGACGATGACGACGACGAAGACGACTTCAACAAATTGAGATTTTCAATTCAATGAATCAATTAAAAAATTTGAATTAAATAATCGATTCAAACTCGAATTAATGCCAAGGTAGAAAAAACACTTCAAACTTATCACCGACGTTGATAAGTTTGAAGTGTTTATTTCCAAGACAATCTCCACTCATGGCTCACAGACTTCCTCTCTGTCACAGACAACGTGTGGCCCTTAATGGAGTTCGCTCATCCCCTCTTCCTGCCAGGCTGGAGTTCCTCAAGGTAGTGTTCGGGCCCTGTTCTTTTTCTTGTTTTTCAATATGATCTCTCTGACTCTGGAAAATCCTCTTTATCTCTTTGCTGACAACCCCACCCTTGCTGTACCATCTGCCATCCCTCAGATCGGCAAGCACAGCTTCTTCTCTCTCTCTGCAGATCTGGATAAATCACAAACTGGTCCAACACGTGGAACATGTCTTTCAACCCTGACAAATCTCACACTCTCACTATGTCTCTCTGAAAGGACCGTTTGGAACCCACGCCATCGCACCCACCACTCCATCTACTTTCTCAACAATCCTCTTGAAGAATTCCTTTCATTCAATATTCTGGGTCTTACTATCAGCCATGATCTTTCCTGGGAAAGCCACTTTTCCAAACAGACCTCCAAAGCCAGTCGCCGACTGGGAATCCTCCGTCGCGCAAAGTCCTTCCTTGGCACACCTGAACTCCTGACCACATACAAAGCTTTTGTCTGCAGCCTCATGGAGTACTGCTCTCCCCTCTGGGCTGGTGTTCTTGCCTCTCACCTTTCTCGACTCCACGCTGTGGAAACCAAGGCTATTGGTATCTCCCCCAATGAGGCTGAGTCTTTGGGCCTCTCACTCTCCCACCACAGGCAGGTCGGTGGTTTTTCTGTCTTCACACAGTCTCCTCTCAGGCCTCGCCCCCTTCAATCCACTCTTCCTTCCAGGTCTTCAAAACAGCAGTTCACCACACCTCTCACCTTTCTCGACTCCACGCTGTGGAAACCAAGACTATTGGTATCTCCCCAATGAGGCTGAGTCTTTGGGCCTCTCACTCTCACCACAGGCAGGTCGGTGGTTTTTCTGTCTTCTACAGTCTCCTCTCAGGCCTCGCCCCCCTTCAATCCCACTCCTCCTTCCAGGTCTTCAAACAAGCAGTTCACCACCACTCTCATCTCCCCCCTCAAAAACCACAATCTTTTCTACCCCGTTAATCCACCCTAAAACCCACCTCCTTCAAATTCCCTGCTTTCCTTCCAAAAGTTCCCCGTCATGTAAGGTCCTGAAAGTCCCCGTGGTGCCCTTTTGCTTACCCTGTGTACCCTGTCCCCATCCCTCTCCGTTCCACAGATCTCATGTCTCTGTTCCCCACCGTTTTATCCTTCCCTCTCCCACCCCTCGTCTCCTGCCCCCCCCCCCCTTGCTGTTGTGTTGTGTGTTAGCTCTTATATGAGCCTTGACAATGTATACAAAAAAGAAAAAAAAGTACCTTCATAAAGCTCTGCGCGCATAGGCTCATTGATAAGGTGAGATGCTCCTTGCAGAAGGGCGGTAGCTGCCTCTATATTATCATAGAGACAAGCAACATGGAGTGCTGTCTCTCCCAGTGCTCCTGTGCAGGTAATGGGTGAATCAAGGGAGAGATTGTCCAAATCAAAGCAAATTCTGGAAAAAATAAAATTAAATAAAAAAGCGGCAGAACCATTTTAACTCGACAATTTCATCTGCATGCATTTATTCCGTTTCGATACGAGATCGAGGTTCATGGATGAACAATGTGACAAAGGGTGAAAAGGCAATGAACTGACATTGGGACAGTCGGGCAACAGTTGGATGCAATAAGCAAAGGAATGAGCAACAGGGAAAGATGAGAGGAAAAGAGGAAATGGAAACAGGTTAATAGGATAGAAAACGATTTGAAATACGGTTGGGGGTCGGGGGTCGGGGGTGACAGATGGAACTACACTACCTGCTTTAAGCATTGAAAAGAAGAGTGGGATTGAACAACTTTAAGGTAACAGTTCCACAAAAAAGGGGAAAGCGTCAGGGTGTGAAGCAAGCTTTGGTTTGGGGTTTAACCAGGTGGAAGCTACTGCAATAAGATATGCATCCTACCGGGGAGGATCAGCAGGAGCTAGACTGGTGGAAAGGTGCAAAAATAGAGGCCACCGTCCTGACTGTGATGTGAGAGCAGCACTTCTAGTGCATTCGCCTCATTGCAGGAGATGCAAAAATATTGAGAGCTTTAAGATTCTACATTCCAGCAGAGAGACAGAGGGAGAGAGAGAGAGGGGAGGGGTGATGCTGAGGCTCCAGGCTATAGGGGAGAACAGTACTCCATTGAGCTGTGGACAAAGGCCTGGTAGGCTTTGAATAGTTGTGAATTTTCAATTAATGATGGAGCAATGGAGGATGGCCAGTCTGTGGCTGGTCTTTGAGGCCAGCTTTGCAATGTGGTTGGTCCAAGAAGTTATGGCTAATGGTGAGGCCTCGAAGTTCAAGAGATTGAACCTCTTCCAGTGGCTGACAATGGAAATAGATAGGTGGAGTCTTTTGACATGAGGGCATCAGATGGTGCTCATGAATAACGTTGAGATTAATATGATTCCTGTGAATGAGAAATCATTTTCTAAAAAGACCCCTACATACCCATTACTGCTAGAAGGCCAAAACTGACATTCAAATTAGATAGTACTCTGAAAACAATTTTATTTTGAGCATTTAAAATAAATTTCTTCACCAAAATAATGTATTGCATTTGCAGGAGGATATAGATTCTCCATAACGAAGGCACCATCTTGTATAAGAGTTCTTGTTCACGTTGTGGGCGAGAGTTAGCTGTCCAGTCAGGTGTTAAAGAAATACTTCTTTCTCGTCTGACTGATGTGGGGTCCATGCCACTGGCTGCTCGATCTCCCTGACCAACACTTGGGAAGTGCAATGGAGTATGCCAAATGCTTTTGACACGAGTTTAGGGAGGATTTTTTTGTATATAGTGTCGAGGCTCATGGAGGAGCTGTAACACAGAACAGATCAGGATGCAACATGACAAAAATAACATCAGAAGTAGAGGGCAGGGGGGGGGGGGGGGGGGGGTGGACACACAAACAGAAGGGTTAAGGGATGAAACAGAGGGGGTCCCAGATAAACAAAGGAAGTGGGAAAGAATGAGAGGAAGGGGAGGACAGTGAGAGGCGAACAAGAAGAACACAGCCACAAACTCTCATTCACAGACGTATAAAAGATCATGGTTGTGCATAACCAGAGATGGTGGTGAACAGCTGTCTTTAAACTCTGGAGGGAACAATTAGATTGAAGAGACTGAGGAGGTTGGTTCCACATTTGGGAAAATGTTTTCTGCGCCTCATTTATGTAATGCAGTGAAGTTGGCTGTCTTCCAAGCAGATGGAAGATGACCTTGGGCAAATGTTGAACAGAGAATAAAGAAGATGTGCAAGAGGAGGTTTTCAGGACATGTGGGCTAAGAGGAAAATGCAAGGGGTGGACAAGATTGATATTCAAGAAAAAAATTTGGGAGGGGTGGGGTGATTTAACGGGTGTAAAAAAAAACGATCATGGCTTTGATGAGGGCGATGACCTGAGATGGTGATGAACAGCTGTCTTGAATATCCGAAGGGAAGAAGGAGAATGAAGAGTGCAGAAGGCGGTTCCACAGGTGGGAACAAGAGAGGATAAATGAGTGGAGTGAGCAATGGTTCTGGATTAGGCAGTTTCACTAGGAGGGATGTCTGGTGGACCATGTGCATCCTGCCGATACTTGGGGGGGTGGAGGGAGGGCAGAGTGTGAAAGAAGACAGAGACCACCGAACTGTCGGTGATGTCAAAGTGATAGGCGCATAGACTCAGCTTCACTGAAAGAGATCCAATGGATCTTGAAACCTTGGTTCCCGGCGTCAAGACAAGCAAGATGTGAAGCAGCGGAGCAGCCATAGGGAGAGCAGTACTTCCATCAAGCTGTGGATGAAAGCCTTGTAGGAGATCGGTGACTGTTAGAGTTTTAGCGATTCATGTGGTTGAGGTCCTTACAGTTAGGACAGATGAGGAGGTGCTGTTGGCGGGTGGAGGAATGAAGAGATGGTGGGGAAGCCTGGGGAACTTGGAGAGGTAGTGGGCAAGGGGAAGCTGAGAAATGTGGGTGTGGCAGAAGGGGGGGGGGCGAGATGGAGTAATCCTGCTGTCGAATGAGATATTATGGTAACTTTGTGGGAGACACCGAATGAAAACACGCAAATTATTTGGTTCTGCAATATCAAATCTCTGCATCGAGATCGTCATATTATTAAATTTATTGTAAAATAGTGGGTTTAAGTTCAACTTTCATCTCTGCAACTCAGAGCACACATATTCTAATGGTTGGGACAGGTTAATAATTTTGGGTACACGTCACAATGGACATTCTAGTACATACAAGCTCCCCCAGCCAACCCTGCAGTTGCCATCTTGGAGCAGTTCAAGTTTCTGATGTCGTAACCACCTTCAAGCTGCAGACGGTGAGCGAGTGTGCACACAGAACCACAGATGTGTGCAAGTGGAAGTGAGGTCCATTCTCAAGTAGGTAGAATCAGGTTTCTCAAACATGCAATATTCATCAGGCGAACACAAATAACCAAAGAATAAAAATGACCAATCCCCCTGATGTGATGTTAAATAAAGTTTGTAATAAACCTTTAAAAGACTGGTTTTGATGTAAACTTTTGTAAATGCACTTGAGGGTGGAGAACCGCTGTTCTCTTGCAAGGCAAACCGAGAGCTCTTACAGTACTGAGAAGGGCATCGTTTCAAAAGTCATGAATGCTTATTCACGGTAATTGCATTATTTTAATTATTCAGCTCGTGTCAAACTTCTGTTTGGAAAAGCATTCCCCTCAACACTTGGCCAATGTTACAGAGATGGGTAACAGGAACCATTCACTCTGTTACCAATCTGCCTGGAGAAGAAAAAAAAAGAAGAAGAAAAAACATCCATCACCAAAACAATTTCAGTGCTAACATGTTATTACGACTATCTGGCCTTGCTCCTCTTGCCCTCTCTCACCTCTGCCCTCCGCAAGCAACCCGATGTCACATGCGTTCCTCTAGAAACTCTGACCTACTCACCCTCCCCAAGTCCAGGCTAGTTTCCCACCTGCATTCATTCGTCCCCTTATTCTCCCGATTGTGGAATCTTCTCGGTGTCCATTGTGTTGTCACCCCCATTTCTTCTTTCAAAGTCGCCGCCCATCATTACACGTCCACAATCTATTCTACACACATGCTGATTTTTCTCCATCAGGCCATGGTTATTCATGTTTGTGTTCTTCCCCCTTCCCTCTTCCCCATACCATTTGGTAATTTGTAAAGCTGCTGTCCTTTGTCGTTTAGGTCCTCCATGAGCAGGGCCGTATTTAGGTATGTAGATGCCCTGGAGCATGTGAGCATGTCGAGCCCCTCTGTAATATTTCATGTAAGACATGTTGTTGTTTACTGTATGAATTTACATCAGAAATACTACTGTTATTCGATTGTTAATGGAATCAAAAGCATTTTTTTTTTTAATCAATAAAATTATTCTGTATTCATCAAAATTTAAAAATAACTTTGAACAGTCAGAATTTTCAAAAGTAGGTACCACAACTATTTTTGGAAATATCAATGTAATATACATCAGGTGGAACTACGTCTATAAAATCATCAGATACACAAGATCATGCTGCTGCTGTGGGGGAAGCTCACTTTGTCACATCGACTCGACGCGCCTTCCGACTGGCAAACTCATCCACAATTTCATCAAAGGACAGCTGGTGCAGGAGGTCACTCTCAATGCTCATGAGTGTTAGAGAGTTCAGTCTTTCCCGTCTCATCGATCTTTCACATACCTCATGTTCAAAAAGGACCGCTTCCCGCTGCGGTTAGTAACCATGAGAACTAGGTACATACGCAGCGCTATCTCAGTGTTTGGAAACATGTCCTTTAGTTCCTTATCAATTAAGAGCTTGTAGAAGGATCGCTCATTGCTCGGATTATTTGGCTGCTCGTCCTTGAAAGCTTCAGCAAGGACAACAAAATGCATGAGTTCGTTGCCAAGGGTATCCTCCAAGTCATTACCGTATTTGGCGACTAGATTATCGGCAGAAGCTTGGATGTCCGATTCACTCATTTTGACGAGATCAATGAAAAAAACAACTAATTTCTCTCAAACATCATCATATGCAGCAACTCGCTGGTCAAGAGCAACTAGAAACTGATCAATAACTGGGTTAAAGTTGTCATTGTAGAACAGGTTACGTCATGTGAGATTAGCCTGTGGCTGCTGCGTGCCCACGTCTTCCAGCGGTACGAGGCGTACATTTCGACGACGATGTATGACTTCCCGAAAATCATCAGCGCCTGATTTTACCTTACCAGATTCTACGTATGGATCAAAGCTGTCGCGTTTCGATGCAACAAATTCCCTCGGAGACTTCAACATAGTGACTGCTCTATTCAAGTCGAGCTTTGGGTCCTGCAACGTACAGCTGGTCGGATTAAAACCCTCAAGAATGTCGTTCCAGAAGACAGTGTGGAATCTGAAAAATTCCTGATTTCGTTAAAACTACGACCATTTTTAAAATTGGATAGAAATCGTTAGTATTTATTTAAACAAAAAATACATTTTAACCAAAAAAAACACAAAACATGTGGAGGCCCTGCAGCACGAGCTCCACTGGCTCCACTCTAAATATGGCCCTGCCAGGAACATGCACCCTTCTATTAACAAGGACAAATGTGTCCACGAGCAGCGTCCTAAAGATTTTGTCGGCTAAAAAAATATATATTTAAAATTTTTTTTTTAAACAACAACAACAAAACAACTTCCGATATTTCGTCACGTGCCTTGATTAAGCCAATAGGAAACGCGTCATAATGTCTTTACGTATTTACGATATATCGTGTATTTACAAATAAATAATGTATTTACGAAATTACAATACGATAAATGGAATAATCTTTAATAGTAACGTGAACTTTTCGAAACTTTAAAGCAAATGTCCGAATATATTTAAAAGTTCATGATAGACGCTCTCAAAAGGCACCGTCTATGTGAGGATGTGTACATGTGCTCAGTATTTAAGGAGATCCGGATCTCGTATATACAAGAGCCGAGTCCTCGAGATTAAGGTTTTGTCTTCACAAGAAAGAAGAAGAAGAAGAAGAAGAAAGAACAAGAACAAGAACAAGAACAAGAAGAACAACAACAACGCCGAGCTCTCTATGAGCAGCGTTCGCTACGCGAGACGCTGCTATAATAATAATAATAAAAATTCCGCTGGTCATGGTTTTTGGGGTTTTTTTTTTTTTTTTTTACTCTTGCTGGTTATCAATTTGATTAATCGGTTGAAATGTTGGTGTCTTTCCACATATCTCATTCATGTAGCATTGCAATTTTTTATTTTTTTTTAAATTAATGTTCAAAATCTTATTTTCCTTTCATTTTTGTCTCTCGCCCTCTGCCAAGATCAGAGACGGGGACATTAAAATGAGCTGCGTCCAACCAACCGATCATCCGTCCATGTACTTTTGTGCACGGGATATTAAAAAAAACCATTGAATATTTAGTTTTCATATTGCAGATATCTATTATTCATGACATTTTCTCAACCCGATTAGATCACTGCTGCGATATGGCTGAATTATGTTGCCATGGCAACCATCTCGGTAACTTGGCTTGTGTACACGATATTTCAAAAACCGTTCAATATTTAGCTTTCATATTACACAGATCGATTCCTCATCCCACCCAAAAGGCACCGGACCTAGAATATCAGCTTATTGTGTCATTTATATCTGTCATGTTATCATATCACAACAAGGATTTTACCCTCACATCACAAAAAGGACTCCTTTGTCCCCACTTTATTCCACCTGTGGAATCATCTCGCTGGGTCAGTCCAATGACATTAATGTAACACTTAAAGGTGACAGCCCACCTCGACTTGAAATAATCTTTTCTACCTTCCAAACTCAAATTTTACTCTTACAACCACCACCACCACCACCACCATTAACCTTATACTTGCACGCTTTTGAAAATCAGATCTTTTTTACTGAGTTTGTGCCCTGTCGACCTGTTCCCCATTGTCAGTATGATACTCCTGGAACATTTGACGTCATGCTTTTTCAAAAACTTCCATTTTTTAGAGAGAAAGGGGATAATAAAACAACAAAATAACAAATAAAATTCCTCATCACCCAACATGCTTCGATGAGGAAATAAAGACATGTCGGAGGACAATAGAGAGAGCGAGAGCGAGGCCAGTTGCTGTGGGAAGAGAAAGGAAGATTTAAAAAAAAAAAAAGTTGGAATGAAAATCGGAGTGAGGGACTGGGTGGGAAAAGGCAAGTAGAAAGTAGTGTGATGGGGAAAAGGGGGAAGGTTAGAAGCACATGGTGTGGTGGTGAGGAGGTTGGGTTCAAACTTATGTGATCAGTCGACAGTCACTTACCAGGTATTGAAAGAGTGCAACTCCTCCCTCAAGTACAAGGTCGTCGTTGATGCATTGGAACAAATTTATGAAAAATTTAAAAAGGTTGCATCTCCATCTATTATAATATGTGTTGACTGTAATCCCTAATTCCATTCACATTAAATTGATTGTTTGATGAAAAATTTCACTTGGATGTTACAGATCATGATGAATAGATGAGTTTCTGGCATGTGTTATGGACCAGTATAACATTCAATTGTGCTTTGATAAGGTTATATTGGCTGTTAAGTAACAACAACAAGAAGAATAAAAAGATACGACAGTTTCAGAACGGGGAAGGAGATGAAGATACGAGGAGGAGAAGACAACGACATGTTCTCTTGAGCCGTCATGCTCTGTTTTATGGGGTGCAAATCATTTTAAAACCGACATACCCAGCGAAGGAGGAATCGGGGGTCTTTTGTATGCGAACCTGCAAAGGTTCAGTGACTCACCTATTCCCTGACCGTGATGGACCAACTTCAACCCACTGTGCATTGGTCTGTGGGGATTTCAGCTTTGCTTCCTATATCATACCCTGTGAGCTATTATTCGCTGAACTCCATCTACTCGTGTCAGACATTGCACTGCTGTTATCTCGGCGACAATTTCAAAGCTTGTATACCATTGTTGGCATAATTTTGGGCGATTAACATGCCATTTTAGAGAAGACTCTCAAAACTCATTCATCCCTCCAACCTCTCCTCTTAAGGAAACACAAAGTCCTGTGCAGCTGGGAGTTTCCATCATCATAATTTGCAATACAGCTTTACCTATGGACTCAGGTTCTTCTCAATGCTTCGGTGATACGAGGACTTCACCTTCTGGGGAACTTTTAAACCCGATTGTCCAATCGGCTTAATCTTGACTCGACTCCAGACTCGATCCTTTCAACTGTGCGCACCACCGACCTTTCACCCATTTATAACCCACTGGGGTACTGAATGAAATACTTGCTTGAGATAAGATAAGATGCCACATCGAGAGTCGGTGAGTTAATTTATAGCTTTATTGTCTGTAACATGAGTACTTATTTAATTTGGGATTCTTAGGAAGGTCATCAAGTGTTACATTTAATTAGTAATGTTGTGCTTAAGGTAGACAGTCGGGATTAATAAATATTCCTCATAAAGTTACCCTTCTGTCTCCTGTCGTATGTTGGTTTCACCCTTAAAAACAACACTAATGGAACATCAGTGGCTTTATTACCTCCACTACCGAAGGTGGACGGAGATTATGTTTTCACCCCTGTCTGTCTGTGAACAGGACATCTCAAAAAGTTGTAGATCTATTCAGACGAAATTTTGTGGACAGGTTGGGTATGTGACAAGGCCAAAATTATTACATTTTGGTGAAGATCCGGATCCGAGAATTTTTAAAGCGATTTTTCACCATTGAGTGATGGGGCTACAAATGATATCTGAAAAGGTTTTGGACGGATTTGGACAAAACTTGGTGGACAGGTTGGGAGTGTGACAAGGACCAATCGATTCGATTTTGCTGAAGATCTGGATCCGGATGTGAGAACTATTTAAAATTGCCCAAGTATTTCTTCACCGTTGAGAGATTGGGCCAAAAACGATATACATCACGATATTTGAGAAGATTGTGAATGGATAACAAAAAAAACTTAGTGGACGAGTTGAATAATTGGCAAGAACAAGCAAATTAGATTATGGTTCAGGCAGATCCGGCCTATCAGTGGGTTACAAAACGGAAACTGTTCAGCCTAGCAGAGGTATGTGCTCTAACGAGTACATTCTAGTCTTTTTTTTTTTTTTTGCTGTGACACCCTCAGGGTTACCGGTGCATTCGCTGCGGTGCCCCGAGGTAGACACAACACAACACATGCAAGAGGGTGCAGATACTAAATTTTTCACATCATCAAACTCAAATACCATCACACTATTTGTAATTGAGCCACATCACACTACTTTTTATCGTGACACGGACTTTACACCGTGTTGGTGCGTTTTTAAGCATTGTTTGCCCCTTCATTGGCAACTGTGACATAAAATCCCAATTATGAATACATTTAATCATCGATTCACTGAACAACATTAAAAAAAAAAAATTTAAGTCTTTTTTTCATTTCATCATTGATATTTGCTTCCTTCAGACCATGTACCCACAGAAAAACAAAACTCATCATAAACTGCATTTTGAATGCATAAAGGGCAACTTCTTGAGACAAAGGAGCAAAAAGAATTCGAGGGAATAAGGCAAGAAGAGCAGGTTTGTCTGTGACTGATCATTTAGACCACAAAACAGCGAAGCTCAGCAGAGATTTGTTCGTCAACAAACAGATGATGATAGGACATCAAGGCAGACACAAAATCGTCTCCATCATCAGAGAAGGTGACATTCAGCTAGCTGTCTGGCAGGCCTCTAATGTGTATGCATATAATTGACTCTTCCCATGCTCTTCTAGCCCAAGAAGCTGCATAAAGCAACCACGAAAGGTGACCAATGTAAGCACTTTGCTGTTTCAAACCCTTCCCAGAGTTCCTCCACAAAGAATACACACATGAGAATCCCAATGCTACACACCACATCAGCTGCTGGATCGGTTTCATCGCTTATTGGTGAATCATCAGCTACCTATATATATATATATATATGTACACGCACGCACGCACACACTGGAGTTATATCATGATTCAAACCTAAACAGCACCACTATTAAATCTGATATCTTGAGGAATTAGATGAAACAATTGCTCAAGGACACTGGAAATGTACTTTTTTTTAAAAAAGAAAAGAAAAAAAAAAACAGGGCAAGTTATACAATAATGGCTATTTTACCGCATGTGCTCATCAACTTATATACTAGAAATGACATCAAAGTACCTCGGATATCGGTATCTCTGCTGGCATTCATCGATGCAAAACTTGTCCATAATGCAAAATATAAACATTCAAATAAAATGCCCAAGATACTTCCTTGCATCAGCACATTGAGATGGAGATATTGTGGAAATGTAGGTCTTGTGGAAATGTAGGCATCATTATTGAGTTTCTGGTATGTAAGAGGTAAAGGGCAGTGTGACCACTCCTCATTTTCATAAATGCCAAGGTGAGCCAATGAAAAAAGCCAAGAATTCACAAGGTTTCGGAAAAGCGATGATAATAGAAAACCTATACGCCAAGAAAACCTATAGAAAACCAAGACGCCAAGGTGAACAACCAATAGCCAAGATATTGTGAAAAAAAGCCAAGGAGTGGTCACACTGGTAAAGGGTGCATGTTTTTTCATCTGACTTTTGGACATTTATGCAAAAATTCAATGAGCAAATGGAAGGACGTGAATTTTCAACTGTGCCTTCTTAGAATCTGTAGAATGCACTCATTAGGCTAGACAGCAAATTTGTGATTGAAATCTCTTGAGCTGGTTTATGACCAGAAAACTACGGCTCCTCTCCTTCACCGATAGCATCAAGTCCCTGCACTCGCCCTGCAGCCACTCCCCTGAAGAAATCCTCAAATTGGCAAGCCATACCTCTTCAAAAAGATTCTCACGTAAAACGATCACGTTTGCAAAGCTCGAAGGCTTTTAAAATATGCTCATTGGATCTTTTCAAATGCTGTATTTCTGTAAAATTATTGTTCAGCTCATCTTTCCGATTGCTACAAACATTCACAAGATTTTCCAGTTTCACCTGTTCTTTCCCTATTTATTTCTGGGAGGTCACTTAAATGTGTTCTGTGTTCCCATGCCCTTCTGCTACAAGCTACCCCCTTACAAACAGTAGCCATACAACTTCCAAAGAAATTCAGTCCACCTTGACCTGGGATGGTTAGCGTTAATGGCTTGAACATTTTGGACAAAACAAGAAAAGAAGCACAGCTTGAATTCAGGGATAAACATGGAATGTGGGCCACTTGAACAAAAGGTAGAAAATGGCACTGGTGAGAATGTTCAGAGAGCACGCACTTGCCTAGAACTCCAGAATCACAGGAAGGATCACGGAGCAGCTTGTAGATCGTCTCGGCATCATCGTCCTTGGCTGCGCCAAGAAGTGGAACTTCCCGAAAACTGAAATATGAGTGACAGCAGATCCAGACTCCATTTTCACAAATTCCAGCTTTTACCCCTCGTAAAAACCTTCCTTTTAAAACGGACTCCTCATGAAAAGGATTTTTTTTTTTCATATTTCACATCTCAACATTGCTTCATCATAATATACTACACTACTACTTCTTCTTAACAGCACCAATTAATCACACCAAATTATGGGGTTGCCTGGGGAAAGTTTTTGGTCCAAGTCTTTCATGAACTTGCCCGCCATGTCTAACGTTCAACTGGAGCTGATTTGCAGACAAATTTATAATTTATTCAGAGTCCCAGTGAAAACTTACCTACTTTTCATGAAAGACAATTGGATGTTAAAAGTGCACCAAATTATTATACGAGCAGATTGGATACCCAGCTCAACATCACAATTGAGATCCAACACACGATAGATGCAACGAAGCACCAATCCTAAAATTTAGTCATCCTAGGTAATCGGACCCAGATGACAGTTCAAAAGGTAAGTGTGTTACCTCCACTATGCTGTTGGACAAACATATGCTATAAATTACATCAAAGTACCTCGGAGATTGTTCTCTCCGCTTCCATTGGGAATAAAGAGTATCAAAAGAGACTACAATCCGTTGCCATGGAAATCTATCATTTATTGATTAATATTTAAAAGGTCGATTTCCCCAAAACGACCTTTATAACATCCCTAAATTTAAAATGCCGCATATCCATCAATTTTATATAAACTTGTAGATTATTTGTACATGCTGGAATGCATTTTCTACAAGCAGAAATTTTTGGAAAGCTCAGCTGCACAAAATTATCACTTGGAAGCATTTTGCTCAAGAAGTCATAATTGCCCATTTTAGGGGCAGGATGTACCAATTTTCCCTTCACAAGTGGCAGGCTGGCATTACAAGTTAGCTCGTTCTGATATTCCAATCCACCCACAATAAATTGGCACATCCCAGTGCATCATGGGCTTCGTGTGGACATCTCGGCTACCCGTAGTCCAAAAACAGTCAGTCTGAGCACCTCGTGGATGTGAAGACCCGAAACTTGGCGTTCGCAGCCAATACTTTACTCACTTCATAAGCCTTTGGAAGACTTTGTCCCACCCCCCGAGATCATTCCATCTTGTCCTCCCCTAAACCAGATTCCTTCCCACATCCCTTATTTGCGAAAGTCTCCCTCTATTTTGTCCTTCAACCCCGTTGATGGTGCTCCCTCCCACCCCTCTTTACTGGTCCTTTTGTTCTGTTGCGTCCTACCTCTTCCACGAGCCTCGATTTTGTATACAAAAACAGAAGCAGCCCAAGTTATAAACCTCATTACGGCATGGCATTACCAAGATTTATCAGATGGAACCTTTCTCAGAAGCACGATAAAAAGTTTCACGGATTTCCTCTGTCGAGAGTCGACCATCATGAGGGTACCGTGCGGTGACTTTAGGCCTTCCTTGCGTTACCAAGGTCCAAATGATGTTGAGTAGCGGTGACCACCTAACACACCTACACAGGAAAGTTTGAATTTTTTTTCCCAAATTTACCAGCCCTCAGGCTTGTACAAGACAACATGTGATGCAACTTTTCTCACGGTATCTGTAAAGGAGACCTCAACGATGATTCCATAAATTGAGCCTGGTATTGGCTCAGTGGTTCGGGTGGCGGCTTGGGATCCTAGAGTCCTGAGTTCAAGCCTGGTATTGGCTCAGTGGTTCGGGTGGCGGCTTGGGATCCTAGAGTCCGGAGTTCAAGCCCCGTCGGCCGCTGAATTAATACACCAGGGGGTTGATTCAGCCTGTCATCCTTCCGAGGTCGGCGAAATGAGTACCAGTTCCAGTGTGTGTACTGGTAGAGGGGCACTGCATCAGCGACGCTGTCGTGCTTCAAGAAACGATAGCTACCCCCGCAGCTAAGCTGCCATACGACCACCATTCCATAAATTGGTCGCTTGGGGGAAAATAAATAAATAAATAAATTTTAAAAGCAGATGGATACATGTTGCCAAAGGTTGAATAATTAAAACAGAATTATTTCATTTTTTTAACGTCATCCTTCAGGTCACTGTTAATAATAAAATAATAAAAATTAACAACACGACGATCAAACGGCACATCATCTCAAAAGGGTACTTCACTTCAACAGTCACATAAGAGGATCTTTGACGTTCACAAAAAAAAGCATGCAGATGGACAATGCGGATCAACAACGCCACCTGCAAACGGATAGCGTACTCCATGGTGCAGCACCCCTACAGAGTCATTTTTTTTTTCCCTCGGGAATCGAACCGAGAAGGGAGGAACTGGTGGAAAACATGTTGCAAAACTTCATAGTTAGTAAAGGACGATTTGGAAGATCATGCGGATCGCGATGTTAATCAGTTGAACAATCAGAAAAAAAAACAACACGGACAAGGAACAAGGGGAAAGGGACAAAAATTCACAAAGGTCATCCTCAGGTGGAGCTCCTTCTCGCGAAAGGTCCGATTCACATCGGATATTAAGCGAGCAGGTAAGCGCGCTCACCTTTGCTGCTGAAGCAAGTTCAGTTCATCGACAGAGAACGCCCGTGCTGGGGTTCCGTGCACGGCGTGCATCACGGCTCTCAGCACGGCTCCGGGCACGACGCTTCGCACAGCCAGTAAGGCTAACATTTCAAGCAATACCTGGGTTACCGTGTTACAGGTGAGCAGCAGCACTCGAGCTCAGAGAGCATGGTGTCTCGTTGTATAAAGGATCGAGGCGGAGACCTCTCGACCTGCGGAGCGGGGTGGGGCTGAATCTTGATTCGCAGCGAAGGAGGTGATCCGATTTGTGAAGAGGAAGAGGAATAAAAACTTTAAAAAAATTCGTGCTGTGTGAACATCAAGGTTATTTGGCCTCTCGTGCCAGTCAATGGCATAGTCCCTGTCCTACTTACACTCTGGCCGGGTAATTTAACCTGGCTACCGGCACACAGTGGCTTGCTCTTTTCGAGAGGTGCCGTTCGTTGTACCTCCAACATCCACAACTTCATTGAAATGAGTTTGTAGCCCAATCCGTTTGAGACGTCCCATTTAAGCTGTCTGTCTATAGTCTGGGCTCTGGGTACGATTCCCAAGCCGATTATAAACGGTCATATTGTTACGGATTTAGGAAACCTTTTGTACACAAACAGACAGCCGTCCCTGTAGTTCAGTTATCACGATAAGTTTGTGTTTATAGTTAGGGCCTTCCCTAGGTCTAACGGAATTACATGTGTTTTATAGTTAGGGCCCCTTCCTAGGTCTAACGGGAATTACATGTGTGCGCTGCGGGTTTTCTTTTATAGTCAGGTTTTTTTTTTTACATCGCCAACAAATCTCCTTCGTTCTTCGCTCATTGCCTCAGGGCCGGCTCCACCCCTTGTCCAATCAGGAAGCTCATCACCTCAGGGCCGGCTCCGCCTTCGCCAGATGGAGTGTTCGGCCCGCACAATGAGGGGAGGCACTGGTCGCCCGATAACCTCTCGTCCATCAGGAGGCGAGTGGGAGGGAAAGAAATCCCTCGGACCTGGCCAGAAGAGTGGAGTGGTTGTCGGGACCCGTGTATGGAGTGATGGTGGCCTATTCCTTTGCAGTGGCTCCTTGTGGGTGTTTTGGTCTGTGGTCCTTTGCGGTGGCTCCTCGCCGTGGCTTGGTCTGCGAACGTGGGCTGCGGTCCTTCGCGGTGGTCATCGTGGTGGTGAGGCCGAGCAGCCAGGGGCATGGGCCCGTGGATTTCGGAACGTGGGTTCGAGTCCCACCGTAGTGGTTGAAGTCCGGTGTGACCGCACGAGGCGGGAAGGTACCCGGCCAGGCTCTGTTCCCCCAGCTCGCCTTCCCTCTGGGCGGAGGGGCCGAACAAAGACCCACGGGGTCCATTTATTGTGTGTGGTGTGTGTGTGTGTGTCCGTGGGCCCTGTTATAAGTAGAAACTGTTCAGTGCCTGTGTTCCTTGTAAATTGCATTTCTCATATTCGGGTTTAACTCTGCTCTTTTCGTGCTCCTCTGCCCCATTATAAATTTGTAATTTGACGACGTGGGTACTTCGGTATATTGAAGTTAGGCAATTAACCCTACCCCACGCCGTCGGAATATTGGCAACCACGGTCCGCTAAGGCTAAGGGACCCGTGACCTTTCGGACTTATCCGAGAGTCACGGCCTAAATTCCGGTGTTCGGTGGAGACGACCCTACTGCTCCCCCTGGTGGTCGTTTTATCGCCGCCGGACCCCGGCCCACAACAATATCACCTTGGTGCTTCCAAGCAGCCGTCACAAAGGATTCCTTCCCTCGGATAGACAGACGTTGTTCATCTGGGTATTTTGTCTGCTCATGATATTTATAGCTGGTGGACTTTAAAGATCCCACGGTGTCTTTCGTGAAGAGTTGGCGAATTGTTCGAGAACACCCTGAACGAATCACAAGTTCCAACCACCTTCAGTCGAACGTCAGGCCTGGCCAACCACGTCGTGAAAGACTGGCCGTGAAACGTTCCCCGGCTGCGCCCCCACTGCAAAAACCGGGATTAAATTCGGGAGCACTTCCACAGGGGTACGTAATAAATAGATGGATAGCCCCAGCCAATTGAACATTCCTTCCTTGTGGGTTGGGGAGCTGTTTTCAGGGAGACGATGAGAAAACATTTCTCTTGCTGACAATAGGTTGGCTACATGTACCTTCATATTGAGAGTAAAAAGTTTGTGTTTCTTTGAGTCTTTCGCAGAACTTTTGAACTCCCCAGGTATTGGTCGAGGTGTCCGCTCGTGTCACGTGAGTTTGCAGAAAGCTGGCGGAGACTGTGTGAAAAGAGGCCACGTGACCTCGAATCTCTGAACAGGTGTCGGAGCGATTTGGAGAGTTCGGACAAATCAAATGGCTACCCCGAATGCGTGAAGCCAGCAGTCCGAGTCATGATGCTAAAAACATCGGTTCAGTTAGCAAGCAGCAACTTATAGCGAGCGCTTGCCAAGCCAGCCGTTCCTTAACGGTCTCCAATGGAGTGCTTCCTCGAGTGCTTAAGCCGCTTGCGAGCGCTCTACAAGGAACTTAGTAACTGAACACACACGTGGTCCGCGTCGTTGAGATGGACCGGGGAAGTCTTGTATTTGGAACGTAAAGCGCATGGAATGCTGAGGGTGTATATCAAAGTATCTTCGAGTTTGGCTGACATCCCTACTTCTTCTACTTCTATTTTTAGCTCCTTTCTTTCTTTCGATTTCCAGTTGCATTCTTGCTGAGTTATTGTCAAGAAAATCAAACCAAGGTTAAAAGCTCATGGCGTCGGCAGAGATACCGACGAATGAAACGCCAAATGAATCCATTCCGTTCAAGGAATATTAAATCCGAACCAGAGGAATTAGTTTGAAGAAGAAGAAGAGCCGTAACGCCCCGCCCCTTTTTAAACTGCGTGCGCTTCTTCCAGCGCTAAGTTTAGCAAACGGAAACTGCCTCGGCAGAGAGTTCGGAGCCGCTGATCTCGAGCCGTTCACCGTGGTGAGTGTTTAGTGAAGGTGAACGTTGTCGCCGTGAAACGACACGCCGATTCGAGTGAATGTCTGGAGGAAAGTGATTCGTCGATAAACCTGAGCACGGTGACGTCAGAGCGAACGGATCGCGCCGTTTTACTTGTGCCGGTAAGAGCCTCTCGAGTCGCGCGCGTTTTTGGCGTCTCTGACAGGAGTTGTTTTGTAACACGATCCCCGGGATCGTGGGACCCTTCCTCAGGCTGCGCACACCAGGCGATGGTGTTATCGCCACTCGCGAACATGGTCTTCCATAAATCGCTCTTCATTCTCCTTTTTTTTAATTTTTTTTTTTGTTATTGACCCCTCAGCCTGAAGCGTTATGTTTTCGAGTTGTGTGTGCGTGCGTGCGTCCGTGCGTGCGTGCGTCCGTGCATATCAGATTTTCATTACCGCAACCGAACTTGTGAACCGCTGAAGGGATTTTAACCAAACTTGGTACAAGTATGTACTATGATGCATAGATTGTGATTAGATTTTGCGTTCAAAAGGTCAAAGGTCTATGGTCATTTGACCTTTAATTGAAAACCTTTGCCACCGCAATAACTTGTTAACCACAGAAGGGATTTGAACCAAACTTTGTGCAAGTATGGACTGCCATACAAGGATTAACTGATTCCATTTTTGGATCAATGGGTCAAAGGTCATTATGACCTTTGAAAATCATTTTGCAGATCATAAGTCGAGTGAAAATCATTTCGTCTTTCTTTCTCTCTTTCTCTTCTCTTTTTCTCTCGTTTTTTCTCTTTTTCTCTCTTTCTCTCTCTTTCTCTTTCTCCCTCGATCTCTCTCATGTGACCTTTAGTTACCTCGTCATCACGGAAGTTGTGTTTTCACCCTGTCTGTTTGTCTGTGAGCAGGACATGTCAAAAGTTTGGACGGATTCGGACGAAACGTGGTTGACAGGTCGGGTGTGTGACAGGAAGAATCGGTTCAAGTTTTGGTTAAGATCCGGATCTGGATTTGGATATGATAATTTTTTAATTTTTAAAGTGATTCTTCATCATGGAGAGATTGGGCCAACAAATATATATATATATATATATATATATATATATATATATATATATATATATATATATATATCATGATCTTTCAAATAGTTATGGACGAGTTATGACAAAACTAGGTGGATGAGTTGATTATATGACACTAACAAGCCGATTCGATTTTGGTTGAGGTCCGAATCCAGATCCGGCCTGTCATGAGTTACAAAATGGAAACTGTACAGCTTGGTGGATGTATGCGCTCTACCGAATGCAATTCTAGTTTTGCATGTGACCTTTAATTGAGTTCAAACGTCACAGTGGTTGACATCAAATGCGGTGTAGGCATATCATTTGAAGCATTGGCGTCAAATCCTATCTTCCAGTTCATGTTTGTAACTTGGTATTCTCTTCATATTTATGTTTTCACCCCTTTCTGTTTGTTTCTTTGTTTGTGTGCAGGATATCTCAAAAAGTTGTGGACGGATTCAGATGAAATTTGGTGGTGGTGTATGACAATGAAGAATGATTCAATTTTGGTGAAGATCCAGATCGGATCCGGTCTGATAATTTTTTCAGTAATTCTTCACCATTGAGAGATGGGGCTAAACCGATTATATAGCACGATATCTCAAATAAAAAGTTGTGGATTGATTCGGACGAAACTTGGTGAACACGTTGGGGTGTTGGCAAAGATGAATTGATTCGATGTTGGTGAAGATCCGAATCCGGACCTGGATACGAGAATTATTTAATTTCTAAAGTGATTCTTCATCATTGAGAGATAGGGCCAAAGACGATATATAGCATGATATTTCAAAAATGTATTGGGCCGATATGTTCTTGTGGATCAGTCATTACGTGGTGGAGGTATGCACTCGACCAAGTGCCTTTCTAGTTGTTGTATTTGTGTACATTAAACATAGTTTTTATTCCACTTGCTTTCTCCACTAATCTAACCTCACCCCCTAGTTTTGTAATGGTCCTCTCAAGTTAAACATCAGGGGAAAGCTTTTATTTTTAGAGGTAAATGTTATGCTGTGCATTAATAGATTATTTAGATCGGTTTGATAATTATGGGGAAAAAAGTCACCAGTGTCATGAGAAATGAAAATTTCAGCCTAAAACAAAACCAGAAAGGACTTTTCAAAAGCCTTTTTGACAAATCCTGTCATTCAAAAAATACATAACAGGTGTGAAGCACCATCATTGTCTCAACATGTTAGCTAACTGGTTGTAGTTTGGGGACACTGTTGACATCACCACCTAAAATTCAATCTTTAATGACATTTGATCTTGACTTTAGTGATATTGGATATTGTCAGGTCAAGCCATATTTGATCTGTGACTTGCTACAGGGACCATGTAACCTGTACTAATCTGTTTCATGGTTAGGTTGTCGGCAACTATACCGTCTCCCCACCAGGTTTCCTGGTGAGGAGGGTGTGTGAATATGGACACCCAGCAGGATTAAAAACAAAACCTGACAAAAGGCAAAGGAGCTCCTTGTGAGCCAACGGCCATCAATATCGAGTGCCCAACCGTGTCTGCGGACATCCTCCTGCAGTTGGGTTACATTTTAGCCGCGTAGCGAACGTGGCTCTAGGAGAGCTCGGCCTTCTTCTACTTCTTCTTATTCTTATTATTATTATTATTATTACAACAAAACCTTGATGACTTGGCTCTTTTATATACAGGATCTGGATCTCCTTAAATACTAAACACCTGTACACATCCTCGCATTGAGGGTGCCTTTTGAGAGCGTCTATCATGAACTTTTAAATGTATTCGAACATTTGCTTTAAAGTTTCGAAAAGTTCACGTTGCTATTTAAAGATTATTCCATTTAATGTATTGTAATTTCGTAAATACACTATTTTCTCGTCATGAACGACAATCGTCCATGACTGGTTCGCTATTGGCTCAATCAAGGCACATGACGAAATATCGGAAGTTGTTATTGTTGGGTTTTTTTTTTTTCTTTCTTCTTTTTTCTTCTTCTTCTTCCTCTTCTTGTTCTTCTTCTGGTGAAGACAAAACCTTAGGACGTGGCTCTTGGACACATTTGTCCTTGTTAGGAGGTTGGTGGCAGGATTTGCACTCCGGCCACCGTAAAACCCTTCACTCCGTAAAACACAAGAAAATCGTCAAGAACATTGAAAACCCACTCCGTGGGAGTACCTCCTGTGCAGCTGCCCCTCCGCAGGGCAGCTCGCCGGATGAGGGTTTGGGGCAAATCCTTCCAGACCCCACTCTTTGATGATGGGAGGAAAACCACGGGGTAAATCTTCCCGGGTCAGATTGCGGTAGTGTATGTCGAAGTGGTGCTGAGGTGTCGCCCACCAGACGGCAGTCTCTTTGGGTTAACCTGAGGCGGTCCCTTCGGGTGGGTGCCTGGTATGTCCTATCTCTAAGTGAGGATGATCATCTGTGCGGGGAGACGAAAGTCCGGGTCTTCAGGTCCTTGGTGCTTCCAGTCTTGCTCTATGGATGTGAGACTTGGACTCTGACCAGAGATCTGAGACAGAGACTTAATTCCTTTGGTACCAGGTCTCTTCGGAGAATCCTTGGCTACCGCTGGTCGGACTTTGTGCCCAACAAGCGGTTCCTGAGAGAAACTCAACTAAGATTTGTTACCTGCAGAGTCTGTGAGCGTCAGCTGCAGCTGTATGGTCATGTGGCTCGTTTTCCTGATGCTGATCGTGCTCACCAGATTCTCTCAGCGAGGAGCCTTTATT
>CM068954.1:149363611-149379163 GCA_035128595.1 Eptatretus atami
TGTTCTTGTGGATCAGTCATTACGTGGTGGAGGTATGCACTCGACCAAGTGCCTTTCTAGTTGTTGTATTTGTGTACATTAAACATAGTTTTTATTCCACTTGCTTTCTCCACTAATCTAACCTCACCCCCTAGTTTTGTAATGGTCCTCTCAAGTTAAACATCAGGGGAAAGCTTTTATTTTTAGAGGTAAATGTTATGCTGTGCATTAATAGATTATTTAGATCGGTTTGATAAATTATGGGGGAAAAAAGTCACCAGTGTCATGAGAAATGAAAATTTCAGCCTAAAAACAAAACCAGAAAGGACTTTTCAAAAGCCTTTTTGACAAATCCTGTCATTCAAAAAATACATAACAGGTGTGAAGCACCATCATTGTCTCAACATGTTAGCTAACTGGTTGTAGTTTGGGGACACTGTTGACATCACCACCCTAAAATTCAATCTTTAATGACATTTGATCTTGACTTTAGTGATATTGGATATTGTCAGGTCAAGCCATATTTGATCTGTGACTTGCTACAGGGACCATGTAAACCTGTACTAATCTGTTTCATGGTTAGGTTGTCGGCAACTATACCGTCTCCCCCACCAGGTTTCCTGGTGAGGAGGGTGTGTGAATATGGACACCCAGCAGGATTAAAAACAAAACCTGACAAAAGGCAAAGGAGCTCCTTGTGAGCCACCGGCCATCAATATCGAGTGCCCAACCGTGTCTGCGGACATCCTCCTGTCAGTTGGGTTACATTTTAGCCGCGTAGCGAACGTGGCTCTAGGAGAGCTCGGGCTTCTTCTACTTCTTCTTATTCTTATTATTATTATTATTATTACAACAAACCTTGATGACTTGGCTCTTTTATATACAGGATCTGGATCTCCTTAAATACTAAACACCTGTACACATCCTCGCATTGAGGGTGGCCTTTTGAGAGCGTCTATCATGAACTTTTATGTATTCGACATTTGCTTTTAAGTTTCGAAAAGTTCACGTTGCTAATTTTAAAGCATTATTCCATTTAATGTATTGTAATTTCGTAAATACACTATTTTCTCGTCATGAACGACAATCGTCCATGACTGGTGTCGCTATTGGCTCAATCAAGGCACATGACGAAATATCGGAAGTTGTTATTGTTGGGTTTTTTTTTTTCTTTCTTCTTTTTTTTTGTAAACAACAAACAACAACCCAAAACAACTTTCCGATAATTTCGTCACGTGCCTTGATAAGCCAATAGGCGCAAACGCGTCATAATGTTTTACGTATTTACGATATATCGTGTATTTACGAAAATAAATAATGTATTTACCGAAATTACAATACGATAAATGGAATAATCTTTAATAGTAACGTGAACTTTTCGAAACTTAAAGCAAATGTCCGAATATATTTAAAAGTTCATGATAGACGCTCTCAAAAGGCACCGTCTATGTGAGGATGTGTACATGTGCTCAGTATTTAAGGAGATGCCGGAACTCGTATATACAAGAGCCGAGTCCTCGAGATTAAGGTTTTGTCTCACAGAAGAAGAAGAAAGAAGAAAAAAAGAAGAACAAAAACAGAACAAGAACAAGAAGAACAACAACAACGCCGAGTCTCTATGAGCAGCGTTCGCTACGCGAGACGCTGCTAAATAATAATAATAAATAAAAAATTCCGCTGGTCATGGTTTTTGGGGTTTTTTTTTTTTTACTCTTGCTGGTTATCAATTTGATTAATCGGTTGAAATGTTGGTTGCTTTCCACATATCTCATTCATGTAGCATTGCAATTTTTTATTTTTTTTTAAATTAAATGTTCAAAAATCTTATTTTCTTTCATTTTTGTCTCTCGCCCCTCTGCCAAGATCAGAGACGGACATTAAAATGAGCTGCGTCCAACAACCGATCATCCGTCCATGTACTTTTGTGCACGGGATATTAAAAAAAAACCATTTGAATATTTAGTTTTCATATTGCAGATTCTATTATTCATTGACATTTTCTCAACCCGTTAGATCACTGCTGCGATATGGCTGAATTATGTTGCCATGGCAACCACTCGGTAACTTGGCTTGTGTACACGATATTTCAAAAACGTTCAATATTTAGCCTTTCATATTACACAGATCGATCCTCATCCCACCAAAAGGCACCGGACCTAGAATATCAGCTTATTGTGTCATTTATATCTGTCATGTTATCATATCACAAAACAAGGATTTTTACCCTCACATCACAAAAAGGACTCCTTTGTCCCCACTTTATTCCACCTGTGGAATCATCTCGCTGGGTCAGTCCAATGACTTAATGTAACACTTAAAGGTGACAGCCCACCTCGACTTGAAATAATCTTTTCTACCTTCCAAACTCAAAATTTACTCTTACAACCACCACCACCACCACCACCATTAACCTTATACTTGCACGCTTTTGAAAATCAGATCTTTTTACTGAGTTTGTGCCCTGTCACCTGTTCCCCATGTCAGTCAGGATACTCCTGGAACATTTGACGTCATGCTTTTTCAAAAACTTCCATTTTTTAGAGAGAAAGGGGATAATAAAACAACAAAATGAAAAAATTCCTCATCACCCAACATGCTTCGATGAGGAAATAAAGACATGTCGGAGGACAATAGAGAGAGCGAGAGCGAGGCCAGTTGCTGTGGGAAGAGAAAGAAGATTTAAAAAAAAAAAAAGTTGGAATGAAATCGGAGTGAGGGACTGGGTGGGAAAAGGCAAGTAAAAGTAGTGTGATGGGAAAAGGGGGGAAGGTTAGAAGCACATGGTGTGGTGGTGAGGAGGTGGGTCAAACTTATGTGATCAGTCGACAGTCACTTACCAGGTATTGAAAGAGTGCAACTCCTCCCTCAAGTACAAGGTCGTCGTTGATGCATGGAACAAATTTATGAAAATTTAAAAAGGTTGCACTCCATCTATTATATATGTGTTGACTGTAATCCCTAATTCATTCACATTAAATTGATTGTTTGATGAAAAATTTCACTTGGATGTTACAGATCATGATGAATAGATGAGTTTCTGGCATGTGTTTGGACCAGTATAACATTCAATTGTGCTTATAAGGTTATATTGGCTGTTAAGTAACAACAACAAGAGAATAAAAGATACGACAGTTTCAGAACGGGAAGGAGATGAAGATACGAGGAGGAGAAGACAACGACATGTTCTCTTGAAGCCGTCATGCTCTGTTTATGGGTGCAAATCATTTTAAAACCGACATAACCCAGCGAAGGAGGAAATCGGGGGTCTTTTGTATGCGAACCTGCAAAGGTTCAGTGACTCACCTATTCCCGACCGTGATGGACCAACTTCAACCCACTGTGCATTGGTCTGTGGGGATTTCAGCTTTGCTTCCTATATCATACCCTGTGAGCTATTATTCGCTGAACTCCATCTACTCGTTCAGACATTGCACTGCTGTTATCTCGGCGACAATTTCAAAGCTTGTATACCATTGTTGGCATAATTTTGGGCGATTAACATGCCATTTTAGAGAAGACTCTCAAAACTCATTCATCCCTCCAACCTCTCCTCTTAAGAAACACAAAGTCCTGTGCACTGGGATTTTCCATCATCATAATTTGCAATACAGCTTTACCTATGGACTCAGGTTCTTCTTCAATGCTTCGGTGATACGAGGACTTCACCTTCTGGGAACTTTTTAAACCCGATGTCCAATCGGCTTAATCTTGACTCGACTCCAGACTCGATCCTTTCAACTGTGCGCACACCGACCTTTCACCCATTTATAACCCACTGGGGTACTGAATGAAATACTTGCTTGAGATAAGATAAGATGCCACATCGAGAGTCGGTGAGTTAATTTATAGCTTTATGTCGTTGTAACATGAGTACTTATTTAATTTGGATTCTTAGGAAGGTCATCAAGTGTTACATTTAATTAGTAATGTTGTGCTTAAGGTAGACAGTCGGGATTAATAATATTTCCTCATAAAGTTACCTTCTGTCTCCTGTCGTATGTTGGTTTACCCTTAAAAACAAACTAATGGAACATCAGTGGCTTATTACTCCACTACCGAAGGTGGACGGAGATTATGTTTTCACCCCTGTCTGTCTGTGAACAGGACATCTCAAAAAGTTGTAGATCTATTCAGACGAAATTTTGGTGACAGGTTGGGTATGTGACAAGGCCAAAATTATTACATTTTGGTGAAGATCCGGATCCGAGAATTTTAAAAGCGATTTTTCACCATTGAGTGATGGGGCTACAAATGATATCTGAAAAGGTTTTGGACGGATTTGGACAAAACTTGGTGGACAAGGTTGGGAGTGTGACAAGGACCAATCGATTCGATTTTGCTGAAGATCTGGATCCGGATGTGAGAACTATTTAAAATTGCCCAAGTATTTCTTCACCGTTGAGAGATTTGCCAAAAACGATAACATCACGATATTTGAGAAGATTGTGAATGGATAACAAAAAAAACTTAGTGGACGAGTTGAATAATTGCAAGAACAAAAAAGCCAAATTAGATTATGGTTCAGGCAAGATCCGGCCTATCAGTGGGTTACAAAACGGAAACTGTTCAGCCTAGCAGAGGTATGTGCATCTAACGAGTACATTCTAGTCTTTTTTTTTTTTTGCTGTGACACCCTCAGGGTTACCGGTGCATTCGCTGCGTGCCCCGAGGTAGACACAACACAACACATGCAAGAGGGTGCAGATACTAAATTTTCCACATCAATCAACTCAAATACCATCACACTATTTGTAATTGGCCACATCACACTACTTTTTATCGTGACACGGACTTTACACCGTGTTGGTGCGTTTTTAAGCATTGTTGCCTTCATTGGCAACTGTGACATAAAATCCCAATTATGAATACATTAATCATCGATTCACTGAACAACATAAAAAAAAAAAAATTTGTCTTTTTTTCATTTCATCATTGATATTTGCTTCCTTCAGACACATGTACCCACAGAAAAACAAAACTCATCATAAACTGCATTTTGAATGCATAAAGGGCAACTTCTTGAGACAAAGGAGGCAAAAAGAATTCGAGGGAATAAGGCAAGAAGAGCAGGTTTGTCTGTGACTGATCATTTAGACCACAAAACAGCGAAGCTCAGCAGAGATTTGTTCGTCAACAAACAGATGATGCATAGGACATCAAGGCAGACACAAAATCGTCTCCATCATCAGAGAAGGTGACATTCAGCTAGCTGTCTGGCAGGCCTCTAATGTGTATGCATATAATGACTCTTCCCATGCTCTTCTAGCCCAAGAAGCTGCATAAAGCAACCACGAAAGGTGACCAATGTAAGCACTTTGCTGTTTCAAACCCTTCCCAGAGTTCCTCCACAAAGAATACACACATGAGAATCCCAATGCTACAACCACATCAGCTGCTGGATCGGTTTCATCGCTTATTGTGAATCATCAGCTACCTATATATATATATATATATGTAACACGCACGCACGCACACACTGGAGTTATATCATGATTCAAACCTAAACAGCACCACTATTAAATCTGATATCTTGAGGAATTAGATGAAACAATTGCTCAAGGACACTGGAAATGTACTTTTTTTTAAAAAAGAAAAGAAAAAAAAAACAGGGCAAGTTATACAATAATGGCTATTTTACCGCATGTGCTCATCAACTTATATACTAGAAATGACATCAAAGTACCTCGGATATCGGTATCTCTGCTGGCATCATCGATGCAAAACTTGTCCATAATGCAAAATATAAACATTCAAATAAAATGCCCAAGATACTTCCTTGCATCAGCACATTGAGATGGAGATAATTGTGGAAATGTAGGTCTTGTGGAAATGTAGGCATCATTATTGAGTTTCTGGTATGTAAGAGGTAAAGGCAGTGTGACCACTCCTCATTTTTCATAATGCACAGGTGAGCCAATGAAAAAAAAGCCAAGAATTCACAAGGTTCGGAAAGCGATGATAATAGAAAACCTATACGCCAAGAAAACCTATAGAAAACAAGAACGCCAAGGTGAACAACCAATAGCCAAGATATTGTGAAAAAAAGCCAAAGAGTGGTCACACTGGTTAAAGGGTGCATGTTTTTCATCTGACTTTTGGACATTTATGCAAAAATTCAATGAGCAATGGAAGGACGTGAATTTTTCAACTGTGCCTTCTTAGAATCTGTAGAATGCACTCATTAGGCTAGACAGCAAAATTTGTGATTGAAATCTCTTGAGCTGGTTTATGACCAGAAAACTACGCTCCTCTCCTTCACCGATAGCATCAAGTCCCTGCACTCGCCCTGCAGCCACTCCCCTGAGAAATCCTCAAATTGGCAAGCCATACCTCTTCAAAAAGATTCCTCACGTAAAACGATCACGTTTGCAAAGCTCGAAGGCTTTAAATATGCTCATTGGATCTTTTCAAATGCTGTATTTCTGTAAAATTATTGTTCAGCTCATCTTTCCGATTCTACAAACATTCACAAGATTTCCAGTTTCACCTGTTCTTTCCCTATTTATTTCTGGGAGGTCACTAAATGTGTTCTGTGTTCCCATGCCCTTCTGCTATAAGCTACCCCCTACAACAGTAGCCATACAACTCCAAAGAAATTCAGTCCACCTTGACCTGGGATGGTTAGCGTTAATGGCTTGAACATTTTGGACAAAACAAGAAAAGAAGCACAGCTTGAATTCAGGGATAAACATGGAATGTGGGCCACTTGAACAAAAGGTAGAAAATGGCACTGGTGAGAATGTTCAGAGAGCACGCACTTGCCTAGAACTCCAGAATCACAGGAAGGATCACGGAGCAGCTTGTAGATCGTCTCGGCATCATCGTCCTTGCTGCCGCCAAGAAGTGGAACTTCCCGAAAACTGAAATATGAGTGACAGCAGATCCAGACTCCATTTTCACAAATTCCAGCTTTTACCCCTCGTAAAAACCTTCCTTTTAAAACGGACTCCTCATGAAAAGGATTTTTTTTTTTTCATATTTCACATCTCAACATTGCTTCATCATAATATACTAACATACTACTTCTTCTTAACAGCACCAATTAATCACACCAAATTATGTGGGTTGCCTGGGGAAAGTTTTTGGTCCAAGTCTTTCATGAACTTGCCCGCCATGTCTAACGTTCAACTGGAGCTGATTTGCAGACAAATTTATAATTTATTCAGAGTCCCAGTGAAAACTTACCTACTTTTCATGAAAGACAATTGGATGTTAAAAGTGCACCAAATTATTATACGAGCAGATTGGATACCAGCTCAACATCACAATTGAGATCCAACACACGATAGATGCAACGAAGCCACCAATCCTAAAATTTAGTCATCCTAGGTAATCGGACCCAGATGACAGTTCAAAAGGTAAGTGTGTTACCTCCACTATGCTGTTGGACAAACATATGCTATAAATTACATCAAAGTACCTCGGAGATTGTTCTTCTCCGCTTCCATTGGGAATAAAGAGTATCAAAAGAGAACTACATCCGTTGCCATGAAATCTATCATTTATTGATTAATATTTAAAAGGTCGATTTCCCAAAACGACCTTTAAACATCCCTAATTAATTAAAATGCCGCATATCCATCAATTTTATATAAACTTGTAGATTATTTGTACATGCTGGAATGCATTTCTACAAGCAGAAATTTTTGGAAAGCTCAGCTGCACAAAATTATCACTTGGAAGCATTTTGCTCAAGAAGTCTAATTGCCCATTTTAGGGCAGGATGACCAATTTTCCCTTCACAAGTGGCAGGCTGGCATTACAAGTAGCTCGTTCTGATATTCCAATCCACCCACAATAAATTGGCACATCCCAGTGCATCATGGGCTTCGTGTGGACATCTCGGCTACCCGTAGTCCAAAAACAGTCAGTCTGAGCACCTCGTGGATGTGAAGACCCGAAACTTGGCGTTCGCAAGCCAATACTTTACTTACACTTCATAAGCCTTTGGAAACTTTGTCCCACCCCCCGAGATCATTCCATCTTGTCCTCCCCTAAACCAGATTCCTTCCCACATCCCTTATTTGCGAAAGTCTCCCTCTATTTTGTCCTTCAACCCCGTTGATGGTGCTCCCTCCCACCCCTCTTTACTGGTCCTTTTGTTCTGTTGCGTCCTACCTCTTCCACGAGCCTCGATTTGTATACAAAAACAGAAGCAGCCCAAGTTATAAACCTCATTACGGCATGGCATTACCAAGATTTATCAGATGGAACCTTTCTCAGAAGCACGATAAAAAGTTTCACGGATTTCCTCTGTCGAGAGTCGACCATCATGAGGGTACCGTGCGGTGACTTTAGGCCTTCCTTGCGTTACAAGGTCCAAATGATGTTGAGTAGCGGTGACCACTAACACACCTACACAGGAAAGTTTGAATTTTTTTCCCAAATTTACCAGCCCTCAGGCTTGTACAAGACAACATGTGATGCAACTTTTCTCACGGTATCTGTAAGAGAGACCTCAACGATGATTCCATAAATTGAGCCTGGTATGGCTCAGTGGTTCGGGGGCGGCTTGGATCCTAGAGTCCTGAGTTCAAGCCTGGTATTGGCTCAGTGGTTCGGGTGGCGGCTTGGGATCTAGAGTCCTGAGTTCAAGCCTGGTATTGGCTCAGTGGTTCGGGTGGCGGCTTGGGATCCTAGAGTCCGAGTTCAAGCCCCGTCGGCCGCTGAATTAATACACCAGGGGTTGATTCAGCCTGTCATCCTTCCGAGGTCGGCGAAATGAGTACCAGTTCCAGTGTGTGTACTGGAGAGGGGCACTTGCATCAGCGACGCTGTCGTGCTTCAAGAAACGATAGCTACCCCCGCAGCTAAGCTGCCATACGACCACCATTCCATAAATTTGTCGCTTGGGGGAAAATAATAAAATAAAATAAATTTTAAAAGCAGATGGATACATGTTGCCAAAGGTTGAATAATAAAACAGAATTATTTCATTTTTTTAACGTCATCCTTCAGGTCACTGTTAATAATAAATAATAAAAATTAACAACACGACGATCAAACGGCACATCATCTCAAAAGGTACTTCACTTCAACAGTCACATAAGAGGATCTTTGACGTTCACAAAAAAAAGCATGCAGTATGGACAATGCGGATCAACAACGCCACCTGCAAACGGATAGCGTACTCCATGGTGCAGCACCCCTACAGAGTCATTTTTTTTTCCCTCGGGAATCGAACCGAGAAGGGAGGAACTGGTGGAAAACATGTTGCAAAACTTCATAGTTAGTAAAGGACGATTTGGAAGATCATGCGGATCGCGATGTTAATCAGTTGAAACAATCAGAAAAAAAAACAACACGGACAAAGAAACAAGGGGAAAGGGAACAAAATTCACAAAGGTCATCCTCAGGTGGAGCTCCTTCTCGCGAAAGGTCCGATTCACATCGGATATTAAGCGAGCAGGTAAGCGCGCTCACCTTTGCTGCTGAAGCAAGTTTCAGTTCATCGACAGAGAACGCCCGTGCTGGGGTTCCGTGCACGGCGTGCATCACGGCTCTCAGCACGGCTCCGGGCACGACGCTTCGCACAGCAGTAAGGCTAACATTTCAAGCAATACCTGGGTTACCGTGTTACAGGTGAGCAGCAGCACTCGAGCTCAGAGAGCATGGTGTCTCGTTGTATAAAGGATCGAGGCGGAGACCTCTCGACCTGCGGAGCGGGGTGGGGCTGAATCTTGATTCGCAGCGAAGGAGGTGATCCGATTTGTGAAGAGGAAGAGGAATAAAAACTTAAAAAAATTCGTGCTGTGTGAACATCAAGGTTATTTGGCCTCTCGTGCCAGTCATGGCATAGTCCCTGTCCTACTTACACTCTGGCCGGGTAATTTAACCTGGCTACCGGCACACAGTGGCTTGCTCTTTTCGAGAGTGCCGTTCGTTGTACCTCCAACATCCACAACTTCATTGAAATGAGTTTGTAGCCCAATTCCGTTTGAGACGTCCCATTTAAGCTGTCTGTCTATAGTCTGGGCTCTGGGTACGATTCCCAAGCCGATTATAAACGGTCATATTGTTACGGATTTAGGAAACCTTTTGTACACAAACAGACAGCCGTCCCTGTAGTTCAGTTATCACGATAAGTTTGTGTTTATAGTTAGGGCCCTTCCTAGGTCTAACGGAATTACATGTGTTTAGTTAGGGCCCCTTCCCTAGGTCTAACGGGAATTACATGTGTGCGCTGCGGGTTTCTTTTATAGTCAGGTTTTTTTTTTTACATCGCCAACAAATCTCCTTCGTTCTTCGCTCATTGCCTCAGGGCCGGCTCCACCCCTTGTCCAATCAGGAAGCTCATCACCTCAGGCCGGCTCTCGCTTCGCCAGATGGAGTGTTCGGCCCGACCAATGAGGGGAGGCCACTGGTCGCCCGTAACCTCTCGTCCAATCAGGAGGCGAGTGGAGGGAAAGAAATCCCTCGGACCTGGCCAGAAGAGTGGAGTGGTTGTCGGGACCCGTGTACTGGAGTGATGGTGGCCTATTCCTTTGCAGTGGCTCCTTGTTGGTGTTTGTCTGTGGTTTCCTTTGCGGTGGGCGGGCTCCCTCGCCGTGGCTTGGTCTGCGAACGTGGGCTGCGGTCCTTCGCGGTGGTTCATCGGTGGTGTGGAGGCCGAGCAGCCAGGGGCATGGGCCCGTGGATTTCGGAACTGGGTTCGAGTCCCACCGTAGTGGTTGAAGTCCGGTGTGACCGCACGAGGCGGGAAGGTACCCGGCCAGGCTCTGTTCCCCCAGCTCGCCTTCCCTCTGGGCGGAGGGCCGAACAAAGACCCACGGGGTCCATTTATTGTGTGTGTGTGTGTGTGTGTGTCCGTTCGGGCCCTGTCTATAAGTAGAAACTGTTCAGTGCCTGTTCCTTGTAAATTGCATTTCTCATATTCGGGTTTAACTCTGCTCTTTTCGTGCTCCTCCGCCCATTATTAATTTGTAATTTGACGACGTGGGTACTTCCGGGTATATTGAAGTTAGGCAATTAACCCACCCCACGCCGTCGGAATATTGGCAACCCGGTCCGCTAAGGCTAAGGGACCCGTGACCTTTCGGACTTATCCGAGAGTCACGGCCTAAATTCCGGTGTTCGTGGAGACGACCCTACTGCTCCCCCTGGTGGTCGTTTTATCGCCGCCGGACCCCGGCCACAACAATATCACCTTGGTGCTTCCAAGCAGCCGTCACAAAGGATTCCTTCCCTCGGATAGACAGACGTTGTTCATCTGGGTACTTTTGTCTGCTCATGATATTTATAGCTGGTGGACTTTAAAGATCCCACGGTGTCTTTCGTGAAGAGTTGGCGAATTGTTCGAAAACACCCTGAACGAATCACAAGTTCCAACCACCTTCAGTCGAACGTCAAGGCCTGGCCAACCACGTCGTGAAAGACTGGCCGTGAAACGTTCCCCGGCTGCGCCCCCACTGCAAAAACCGGGATTAAATTCGGGAGCACTTCCACAGGGTACGTAATAAATAGATGGATAGCCCCAGCCAATTGAACATTCCTTCCTTGTGGGTTGGGAGCTGTTTTCAGGGAGACGATGAGAAAACATTTCTCTTGCTGACAATAGGTTGGCTACATGTACCTTCATATTGAGAGTAAAAAGTTTGTGTTTCTTGAGTCTTTCGCAGAACTTTTGAACTCCCCAGGTATTGGTCGAGGTGTCCGCTCGTGTCACGTGAGTTTGCAGAAAGCTGGCGGAGACTGTGTGAAAAGAGGCCACGTGACCTCGAATCTCTGAACAGGTGTCGGAGCGATTTGGAGAGTTCGGACAAATCAAATGGCTACCCCGAATGCGTGAAGCCAGCAGTCCGAGTCATGATGCTAAAAACATCGGTTCAGTTAGCAAGCAGCAACTTATAGCGAGCGCTTGCCAAGCCAGCCGTTCCTTAACGGTCTCCAATGGAGTGCTTCCTCGAGTGCTTAAGCCGCTTGCGAGCGCTACAAGGAACTTAGTAACTGAACACACACGTGGTCCGCGTCGTTGAGATGGACCGGGAAGTCTTGTATTTGGAACGTAAAGCGCATGGAATGCTGAGGGGGTGTATATCAAAGTATCTTCGAGTTTGGCTGACATCCCTACTTCTTCTACTTCTATTTTTAGCTCCTTTCTTTCTTTCGATTTCCAGTTGCATTCTTGCTGAGTTATTGTCAAGAAAATCAAACCAAGGTTAAAAGCTCATGGCGTCGGCAGAGATACCGACGAATGAAACGCCAAATGAATCCATTCCGTCAAGGAATATTAAATCCGAACCAGAGGAATTAGTTTGAAGAAGAAGAAGAGCCGTAACGCCCCGCCCCTTTTTAAACTGCGTGCGCTTCTTCCAGCGCTAAGTTTAGCAAACGAAACTGCCTCGCAGAGAGTTCGGAGCCGCTGATCTCGAGCCGTTCACCGTGGTGAGTGTTTAGTGAAGGTGAACGTTGTCGCCGTGAAACGACACGCGCGATTCGAGTGAATGTCTGGAGGAAAGTGATTCGTCGATAAACCTGAGCACGGTGACGTCAGAGCGAACGGATCGCGCCGTTTTACTTGTGCCGGTAAGAGCCTCTCGAGTCGCGCGCGTTTTTGGCTCTCTGACAGGAGTTGTTTTGTAACACGATCCCCGGGATCGTGGGACCCTTCCTCAGGCTGCGCACACCAGGCGATGGTGTTATCGCCACTCGCGAACATGGTCTTCCATAAATCGCTCTTCATTCTCCTTTTTTTTTATTTTTTTTTGTTTGTTTGTTATTGACCTCAGCCTGAGGCGTTATGTTTTCGAGTTGTGTGCGTGCGTGCGTCCGTGCGTCCGTGCGTGCGTGCGTCCGTGCATATCAGATTTTCATTACCGCAACCGAACTTGTGAACCGCTGAAGGGATTTTAACCAAACTTGGTACAAGTATGTACTATGATGCATAGATTGTGATTAGATTTTGCGTTCAAAAGTCAAAGGGCTATGGTCATTTGACCTTTAATTGAAAACCTTTGCCACCGCAATAACTTGTTAACCACAGAAGGGATTTGAACCAAACTTGTTGTGCAAGTATGGACTGCCATACAAGGATTAACTGATTCCATTTTTGGATCAATGGGTCAAAGGTCATTATGACCTTTGAAAATCATTTTGCAGATCATAAGTCGAGTGAAAATCATTTCGTCTTTCTCTTTCTCTCTTTCTCTTTCCTTTTTCTCTCTTTTCTCTTTTTTCTCTTTCTCTCTCTTTCTCTTTCTCCCTCGATCTCTCTCATGTGACCTTTAGTTACCTCGTCATCACGGAAGTTGTGTTTTCACCCTGTCTGTTTGTCTGTGAGCAGGACATGTCAAAAAAGTTTGGACGGATTCGGACGAAACGTGGTTGACAGGTCGGGTGTGTGACAAGGAAGAATCGGTTCAAGTTTGGTTAAGATCCGGATCTGGATTGGATATGATAATTTTTTAATTTTTAAAGTGATTCTTCATCATGGAGAGATTGGGCCAACAAATATATATATATATATATAATATATATATATATTATAATATATATATAATATATATATATATATATCATGATCTTTCAAATAGTTATGGACGAGTTATGACAAAACTAGGTGGATGAGTTGATTATATGACAATAACAAGCCGATTCGATTTTGTTGAGGTCCGAATCCAGATCCGGCCTGTCAGTGAGTTACAAAATGGAAACTGTACAGCTTGGTGATGTATGCGCTCTACCGAATGCAATTCTAGTTTTGCATGTGACCTTTAATTGAGTTCAAACGTCACAGTGGGTTGACATCAAATGCGGTGTAGGCATATCATTTGAAGCATTGGCGTCAAATCCTATCTTCCAGTTCATGTTTGTAACTTGGTATTCTCTCATATTTATGTTTTCACCACTTTCTGTTTGTTTCTTTGTTTGTGTGCAGGATATCTCAAAAAGTTGTGGACGGATTCAGATGAAATTTGGTGGTGGTGTATGACAATGAAGAAATGATTCAATTTTGGTGAAGATCCAGATCCGGATCCGGGTCTGATAATTTTTCAGTAATTCTTCACCATTGAGAGATGGGGCTAAACCGATTATATAGCACGATATCTCAAATAAAAAAGTTGTGGATTGATTCGGACGAAACTTGGTGAACACGTTGGGTGTTTGGCAAAGATGAATTGATTCGATGTTGGTGAAGATCCGAATCCGGACCTGGATACGAGAATTATTTAATTTCTAAATGATTCTTCATCATTGAGAGATAGGGCCAAAGACGATATATAGCATTGATATTTCAAAAATGTATTGGGCCCGATATGTTCTTGTGGATCAGTCATTACGTGTGGAGGTATGCACTCGACCAAGTGCCTTTCTAGTTGTTGTATTTGTGTACATTAAACATAGTTTTTATTCCACTTGCTTTCTCCACTAATCTAACCTCACCCCCTAGTTTTGTAATGGTCCTCTCAAGTTAAACATCAGGGGAAAGCTTTTATTTTTAGAGGTAAATGTTATGCTGTGCATTAATAGATTATTTAGATCGGTTTGATAAATTATGGGGAAAAAGTCACCAGTGTCATGAGAAATGAAAAATTTCAGCCTAAAAACAAAACCAGAAAGGACTTTTCCAAAAGCCTTTTTGACAAATCCTGTCATTCAAAAAATACATAACAGGTGTGAAGCACCATCATTGTCTCAACATGTTAGCTAACTGGTTGTAGTTTGGGGACACTGTTGACATCACCACCCTAAAATTCAATCTTTAATGACATTTGATCTTGACTTTAGTGATATTGGATATTGTCAGGTCAAGCCATATTTGATCTGTGACTTGCTACAGGGACCATGTAAACCTGTACTAATCTGTTTCATGGTTAGGTTGTCGGCAACTATACCGTCTCCCCCACCAGGTTTCCTGTGAGGAGGGTGTGTGAATATGGACACCCAGCAGGATTAAAAACAAAACCTGACAAAAGGCAAAGGAGCTCCTTGTGAGCCAACGGCCATCAATATCGAGTGCCCAACCGTGTCTGCGGACATCCTCCTGCAGTTGGGTTACATTTTTAGCCGCGTAGCGAACGTGGCTCTAGGAGAGCTCGGCCTTCTTCTACTTCTTCTTATTCTTATTATTATTATTATTATTACAACAAAACCTTGATGACTTGGCTCTTTTATATACAGGATCTGGATCTCCTTAAATACTAAACACCTGTACACATCCTCGCATTGAGGTGCCTTTTGAGAGCGTCTATCATGAACTTTTAAATGTATTCGAACATTTGCTTTAAAGTTTCGAAAAGTTCACGTTGACTATTTAAAGATATTTCCATTTAATGTATTGTAATTTCGTAAATACACTATTTTCTCGTCATGAACGACAATCGTCCATGACTGGTGTCGCTATTGGCTCAATCAAGGCACATGACGAAATATCGGAAGTTGTTATTGTTGGGTTTTTTTTTTTTCTTTCTTCTTTTTTTTTCTTCTTCTTCTTCTCTTCTTGTTCTCTTCTGGTGAAGACAAAACCTTTAGGACGTGGCTCTTGGACACATTTGTCCTTGTTAGGAGGTTGGTGGAGGATTTGCACTCCGGCCACCTGTAAAACCCTTCACTCCGTAAAACACAAGAAAATCG
>CM068954.1:149379188-149407678 GCA_035128595.1 Eptatretus atami
TCAAGAACATTGAAAACCCACTCCGTGGGAGTACCTCCTGTGCAGCTGCCCCTCCGCAGGGCAGCTCGCCGGATGAGGGTTTGGGGCAAATCCTTCCAGACCCCACTCTTTGATGATGGGAGGAAAACCACGGGGTAAATCTTCCCGGGTCAGATTGCGGTAGTGTATGTCGAAGTGGTGCTGAGGTGTCGCCCACCAGACGGCAGTCTCTTTGGGTTAACCTGAGGCGGTCCCTTCGGGTGGGTGCCTGGTATGTCCTATCTCTAAGTGAGGATGATCATCTGTGCGGGAGGACGAAAGTCCGGGTCTTCAGGTCCTTGGTGCTTCCAGTCTTGCTCTATGGATGTGAGACTTGGACTCTGACCAGAGATCTGAGACAGAGACTTAATTCCTTTGGTACCAGGTCTCTTCGGAGAATCCTTGGCTACCGCTGGTCGGACTTTGTGCCCAACAAGCGGTTCCTGAGAGAAACTCAACTAAGATTTGTTACCTGCAGAGTCTGTGAGCGTCAGCTGCAGCTGTATGGTCATGTGGCTCGTTTTCCTGATGCTGATCGTGCTCACCAGATTCTCTCAGCGAGGGAGCCTTGTGAGTGGAGGAGGCCGATGGGCCGACCACGTGCCTTGTGGTTACAGCAGGTTGATCAGCATCTCAAGGAGATGGGAATGGGCCAGGCATCTGCTTGGGGGATGGTGAGATGGAGGCCCCTGGAGTACTGGCGGAAAGTGGATGCAGCGATGCGTGCTCCAGCGCATGCTCTCGTACTTGACCTGATCTGTGTCTTTCGCGAAGCAGAGTAAGCGAGTTATCACCGGTCCACTGAACAAATTACTTACTCCTGCCAGAAAGTGCCATGGCATTGCATCCGCGGCACAGCCCTACCTCAGTGAACGATGCAATTAGCAAGCCAAATTCAAGATTGCTTCCCAGTCCAATACGCAACAATAATTTAATCATTCATTTCTTTTTAGCATGAATTATTGATTTCATTGAAGCCTTGATTGTCCACTTGACTACATCCAAATTAATACCGACTTGTGTTTATTTTGCTGATAAACAATTCCATCAGTCTAACTATAGCTTGTACTTGCACCCCTTGTCTCCCTTCGTATTCAATCAAACTTCAGTACCATCTGTGCCACAGCAAAGCAGGGCGGTTGGAGAGAAGTCACAGATAAATATAGGACTGACAGGTGAGACAGGTGGAAAGAGGCTTGACAGGTGGACTTAAGCCTTCCAACACAAAGTGGGTTAAAGCAGCCATGTTAACATTTCTACCAATTGACCAACCTATCCTTTATCCACATCAACTCACAATTGTGCCTTTATTTATTTCATTTTAAGAAAGCATAGTATCATTTAATGTACTTTGGGCATTCAAAAAGCTATACAAATGAAATACTTGCAATAGACCAAGAGACTTCAACAGTTCTTTTAAAATATATATTTTTCCAAAATCTACATATATTATTAGTAAGAAAAGCATTTTCTGACTATCAAATGTTTCGTTTTATTTATTTTTCTTGCTAATCATGTATGCGAGCTGGCAGGGTGGCCTCGAGGTATGCAAACTCCCTCGAAGCTTTCCATCCCGGGTTTGAATCCTGACCCAGCTATAAACTGTCGTCCCGGTGTTTCACAGGCAGGGTGATTCATCAATGTGTGTGTCGTCCCTCAGATGAACGTTAAACTGGGTGTCCCGTCCGCCGGCATTAGTTGGTGGACGTTGAAGATCCCATGTGGACAGATGTTCTTCGTGAAGAGTAGGCGTACAAATTCCTGCTCGAACTACTGATGGGAAGCCAGGCAATGACAAACCACCCAATATAACTTTTGCCAAGAAACTGCTTCGGAACCACCGACATTCTGTAACAGAATATGGTGTATTAGAATCAGGAAATCATGTATGCTTTTTCTTCTTTTTTTTCCTTCTTCTTCTACTTCTTCTTCTTATTCTTCTTCTTGCGTATGGCAGCTTGGCTGCCGGGTAGTTATCACTTTGTTGGGGCACGACTATGCTGCTGTTGCTGTGCCCCTCTACCAGTACACTGGTGCTCATTTCACCGACCTCGGAAGGATGACAGGCTGAGTCAACCCCACCTGGTGTTAATGCAGTGGCCAACAGGGCTCGAACTCAGGACCCGAAGATCCCAAGCCGGTTACCCTAACCACTAAGCCAACACCAGGATTTTTTTTCTTCCTGAAATCCCACTTCATGGATGAGAAGATAGCTAATGACAGTTGTTGCTGTCTATTTTGCATTACATTTATTGAGGTTGTACCTTATGTGCCGCATCCCAAACCTCAATCTCTCAGTTGTGTGTAAATGCTGTTTTGTCTCCTCTCAGTGGCCAATATCGTTTAATACGGCTAGAAAGATCAACCAATTATAAATGCTTTACACCTAATTTTGGAGTGGTCTCAGTTTAAACACTTCATCGAATGTACTTTAGTGAGGCTGAGCTACTTGGCTACAGTGATGGCCAAATGATGGAAACACTTGAATGAAATCGGTGTAGTTGATTTGGATTCTATGCTTAAAATTGAACTTGTCTCAGGAGAATTACCATTGCACTATGAGATTGTTGGTTAAAAAAAACAAACTCAGCTGACTCATTAATGACTTTTAAGAAGGCAAGGGTAGAATCTGCTTACCCTGCATTGTCTTGTCGACATTATGATGTCGATGCACAGTGTGGTAACTTGCAGGGTAAGTTGATGTGGGTATGAAGATGCAACCTTTGAAAATGTGGTGGCATCTAATGTCCTTCTAATTGATTGAAAAACTAGAAAGCATCTCAACATGCAAAGTCTGTCCACGTCTGCTTTGTACTCGAACTAAACTTTGCGAAAGGACAGTTTCAAAAAAATTGTACATTTTATTATTTTGTGTTCTCCACAATCTCATAATGAAGGCTTGTTGGAGATTTGATGACAAAAGGTCAATTGGTAAAGATCGTACGGCCTGGACGTACCCACTAAATCTCAATGGTAACAAGGATTTCGAGTAAAACATTTCTGGCTGGTCTATCCACCATGACGTCATCCTTATTCCGCACTGGAAGTAGAATAGAATGAGATGTGCCAAGTTTCAAATTTTTGCGATCAGTGTTTCAGAGATATAATGTTTAATTTTTTTGTATTTAATCCAAGATGGCTGCCATACCACGTGACCTATGATGGCAATTGTCATTAAAATATTCTCCATGGGGGCGGGGGGCTGGGGGGGTCGGTTGCTCCTACCCTGAAAATTTTGTGTCAATCAGACAAGTGGTTTCTGAGAAAAAAGTTAAATATAGCAAAAAGGGTTGAAGATTAACAATTTAAATTATTTTAACAAAATTATAAATTTGTCTTCTCTTATTCTCATAACAAAGCTTTCTTCAAAATTTTTTTTAAAAAGTAATGGCCCGGACAAAGCACACACACACGCACGATTGCAAAACCCCATATTTTGCTTGTTGCATCCCGACGTAAAGACCACACGAACACAAGGGACCGGGGTTAGCACGACTCATGTATTGCAGCCAAGATGGCGGAATCTCAATCCCCGCGGCCGGGTCACATGACTGGTGATCCGCTGGTATATCACGTGACTATGCAAACACAACATATGTCCTTCTCTTCCCCGAAGGTTAAACATTACAGTCCCTGTAATAAGGGGCTCAGTGACGAGATTCACAAGCAATAAACCAAACTATGATCAATGATGTCCATGAATTAAAGTGTTGGAACCTGTTCAAGTTCCCATTAAATCGACTTAAAATCAGTTTGTTACAAAGTCAGAGAAGTATCTTGGAGGACGTTGATTTCACCTTGGATGTTGAGGTGGTTGTCTGGTCAGGTCTAGATGAGGAGGAGTATCAGGCAAGTTAACAGCATCGACGTTCCCATCTGAATTCAAATGGGGATGACCAGCCTGGTGAGACCTAACACATCGTCGGGAATTCCATTGAGAGCCATCTTCGAGCACGAAAGTATTTGGACCGGCTTTGCAAACAATATATTGTGGCTGTGATAGAAATGATGCCAGTTTGTGCTGACAAATTGGTCGCTTAGTTTGGACCCATTCACCTTGGTTCAGGGTAGAGTGCCGACCTCTGCGACGTCGGTCTGTGTACTCTTTTACCCGTTGCTGATTTTCTAGAATAGCACTTGGTCATCCTGTGTTGGCTGTTAATGTCTGGATTGGTTTCAGAGCTTCCAGCGGATATCGGAGTTTGTGACCTATCATCATTTAAGCTGGGCTATGCTGTGTTAGAGCATGTGGTGTTGAATGGTAAGTCTGTAGAATGGTTAAAACTGCCTCCTTGAATCTCTTTCCATCTGTTAATTGAGCGGTGAGACTTTCCTCGATCACATGGTTTAACCTTTTCTACTCCACCGTTGCGTTGTGGGTTGTAGTGGGCTGTGTGACGATGCTCTATCCCAGCATGCTCCAAGAAAGTTTCAAACTCGTACAAGACGAATTGCGGGCCATTGTCAGTGATAACTTCGGGCAGTCCCCATGTAGCAAAGAGCTCGCTGAGAATGTTGATGATAGTCGTGGACGTCACAACTGAGGTTGCAGCAATTTCTGGCCACTTTGAGTGCAGGTCATGGACTACAACAAGGAACCTTTGTTTGGAGCAACATTTACTTCACGAAAGATGTCGACTTGAATCTGGCTCCATGGTTTCTCTGGCCAAGGTATGGGTTGGAGTGGTGATTGCATTGGTTTTGAAGATTTCTCACTTACTGCACATGCTTCACAGTCCCTGATGTGTGTGCTTCAATACATCGGTCAACACAGTGGTTTTGACGCATCGGCAACAGGTCATTCCACTCTATTTGACACTTGAGAAGGTACAGCACCCAATTCAATTCCTGAGGCGTCAGTGGTGACGATCGTTGGTGCATTGGGGTCAAAGTGTGCAAGGGTTGGGGCACTTGTAATGCTTTTCAAACTCTGAAGGGCTTGCACCTGTTCATTGGACCATTTCCATGGGGTGTCCACGCAATGATGTGTGTCGTGGTTCAGCCGCATCAGCATAGTTTTCTACAAACTTGACGTAGAAGTTAGTTGCACCTAGAAACGAGGCAAGTTCTGACGAGTTATTTGGCTCTGGAAGACCATTGATAGCCCGCACATTGGAGTTCAGTGGACGAACGCCGACTGAAGAGACACGGTAACCCAGGAAATCGATCTCGTCTTGGTTGAACTGGAACTTGTCATGGTTAAGAGCAGTGTTTCTCAACCAGGGTTCCCCGGAACTCTAGGGTTCCGCAAGAGGTCGCTAGGGGTTCCGCGAGAAACAGTAATAAATAGGCTAATGTATTTTTGAGTAGTTTTTGTTTGATTTAATATTCGTAATTTTACTATACACGTACGGCATATTGTTGGAAACTCCTTGTATTAATAAAGAGACTTCAACCTCTTATATTATTTACAATTATAACAACCATAGGGAATGTATTTAACGATGTCTATATGGCGCCAGTGTGAAACCGCCCTCACTGGTTAGTGGACGTCCTGTACGCGGGGATTCGTGTATCATTGAGTGACTGACTCAAGTACGGGACGCATGCACGGTGTCCATCTATCTTCTCTGTGCTTTCTAGCGCGAGTCTTCTCGCTCTCTCAAGGTTAGTTCTTCTGTTTACCTTTATTGCTTCAGCTTTATTTGTTTAGTTTGTTTATCAAGTTACATGAGGTGTGTTTTTTATCTTGCCAAAACGAAGTTTTTGCAAGATATGTTAGTCAGTCTGTATGTTTTTATTTTTTATTTTTTATTTTTTTATTTTTTTTTTTTGTTTGTTTGTGTTGTCTGTAATCACGAAAAAAAAATTCTGCAGACCACAGTTTTCATTGGATTTTTGTAACTTCACATATCAGAGGCTATGGAGGTCCCTTTCAGGCCATAAAATTTTGAAGGTCAAGGTCAAAGGTCAGGTCACTTTTTCGCAAATCAGGGTAATCGACAAACCCTTATTTTTGAGTAATTTTGATCGGATCGTCTTCAAACTTCATGGGAATATAGTTCTATGGTCTGGCGTCAGCTGATTAATTTTTGGTGGCGATTGGCCTTGACCTTCATGTGTTTTTTTTTGTTGTTGTTTTTTTTTGTTGTTTTTTCTGTAATCACGTATAATCACTCTGCAGAGCACAGTTTTCATTGGAAATTTTTGTAACTTCGCATATCAGAGGCCTATAGAGGTCCCTTTCAGCGCATAAAATTTTGAAGGTCAAGGTCAAAGGTCAAGGTCACTTTGTCGCAAATCAGGGGAGTCGACGAAACCCTTATTTTTGAGTAATTTTGATCGGATCGTCTCAAACTTCATGGAATATAATTTCATGGTCTGGCATTCAGATGATTAATTTTTGGTGGCGATTGGCCTTGACCTTCATGGTTAACGCTAGGTCAAACATATTTTGACCCAAAGTCAAATTTTCAAGTTTTAGGAACCATATCGTGTAGTACCTCAAATTAACACCTCGATGAGTGCTTTCTAGATATATCAAGCTTGAGACATTATGACGTCATTGGTGACGTTATGAGGCAAACGCATATTTTTCATGGTTACTCTGTAGAACGATTCTCATCGGAATCTCTCGTAGGCAGATGTTCCTCAAGGAGTCGCTCCTGGTGGATAGCAGCTCTGTTCACCTCAGTGTGACCTTAAAGAAGTCACACGTGGTCACCTTTTGCAAGATACGGATCACCCTACGGGTGACATTGGTTTATTTAATTGTCAAACAGACTCGGGGTTGACAAACACTTTCAAAAATGACGTTTTCAAACTAAAAATAATATAAACCAATGTCACCCCTAGGGTGACCCGTATCTTGCCAAAAGGTGACACGTGTGACTTCTTTAAGGTCACACTGAGGTGAACAGAGCTGCTATCCACCAGGAGCGACTCCTTGAGGAATATCTGCCTACGAGAGATTCCGATGAGAATCGTTCTACAAGTAACCATGAAAAATATGCGTTTGCCTCATAACGTCACCAAATGACATAATGTCTCAAGCTTTATATATCTAGAAAGCACTCATCGAGGTGTTCAATTTGAGGTACTACACGATATGGTTCTAAAACTTGAAAATTTGACCTTGGGGTCAAATATGTTTGACCTTAGGCGCTAACATGAAGGTCAAGGCCAATCGCCACCAAAAATTAATCAGCTGAGTGCCAGACCATGAACTATATTCCCATGAAGTTTGAAGACATCCGATCAAAATTACTCAAAAAATAGGGTTTCGTCGACTCCCCTGATTTGCGACAAAGTGACGTTGACCTTTGACCTTGACCTTCAAAATTTTATGCGCTGAAAGGGACCTCTATAGGCCTCTGATATGCAAGTTACAAAAATTTCCAATGAAACTGTGCTCTGCAGAGTGATTTATACGTGATTACAGACAAAAAAAAAAAACACATGAAGGTCAAGGCCAATCGCCACCAAAAATTAATCAGCTGACGCCAGACCATGAACTATATTCCCTAAGAATTTGAAGACGATCCGATCAAAATTACTCAAAAAATAAGGGTTTGTCGATTACCCTGAATTGCAACAAAGTGACCTTGACCTTCAAATTTTATGCGCTGAAAGGGACCTCCATAGGCCTTTGATATGCGAGTTACAAAAATTTCAATGAAAACTGTGGTCTGCAGAATTTTTTTTTTCGTGATTACAGACAAAAAAAATAAAAAAAATAAAAAAAAAACATACAGACTGACTAACATATCTTGCAAAAACTTCGTTTTGCAAGATAATAATAATAATTTTGTGAATTAAAACCTCGGTGAGGTCTCATAAACGAGCAGTATTTTTTTTTCATTGCCAATAAATTGACAAAAAGGGGGTCATTTTTTCCTTAAACCAGGTATCCGAAAAAAAATATTATATTTACCACGTGAACTACGTAAAAATATAAAAGAGCTAGATATTAATAATGGTATACAATAATTTTTATGCAGGGGTTCCCTGAGACATGAAAACTACTGTATTTTCAGGGTTAAAGGGTAAAAAGGTTCGTTGAGAAACGCTAGTTAAGAGTAATGCTACTCTCAGCTAGTCTGGTCATTACAGCATTAAGCCTCTGGTCATGTTCTGCTTTCTTGTGACCATGTATGACAATGGCGAGAAGATGAATCCATCCCTCAAAATGTAAGATGGCAGAATCTCAATCCCCGGCAGCCAGGTCACATGACCTGTGATCCGCTTGCGTATCACGTGACTATGCAAACACAACACCACTGTGCAGGGGTGGGCTAATTAAAAAGGAGTTGATACTCGAGGCCTCCCTTTTGGGTGGGAGTATGAGGAATAGATTGATGGAATATGAAAGCTAAATCATGAACGTTTTTTTGAAATATCGCATACACAAGTCAAGTTAACAAGATGGTTGCCATGGCAACATTATTCAGCCAATCACAACTATGATCTAATCAGGTTGAGATAATGTCGTGATGAATAGATATCTGCAATATGAAAGCTAAATGTTCAACTGTTTTTGAAATATCCTGAACACAAAAGTACATGGACGGGTGATCGGTCGGATGGAGCACATTTTAATTCCCCCCGTCTCCGACCTCGGAGGGTGGAGGGAACATTTTACCTGCAAGTTATGAAATGTCTTGTCCTTGCATGACAAAAGCATGCCATATCAAATCAAACTGCCTCTGCAGGCTCATGTGCTCTGTGCACAAATGGTACATGTTCCATGTATTCTGAATAGTGAAGACAGCAAAATAATGTTGTTTTTTTGCCCCAGGTGCACGAAGCGAAAAGTGAGGTGAAGCAATTGTTTCACTCTGTCTATCTGTCTGTCTGTCCATCTACAGACATCAATCTTATGATTATCTCCTGGTGTTGGCTTTGTGGTTAGGGGAGCTGGCTTGGGATCTTAGGGTCTTAAGTTTGATGCCTGTTTGCCACTGAATTAACACCAGGTGGGGTTGACTCAGCCTGTTATCCTTCTGAGGTCGATGAAATGAGTACCAGTGTACTGGTATATGGGGCACAGCATCAGCGGCACAGCTGTGCCCCAACAAAATGATAGCTACCTGGCAGCCAAGCTGCTATATGCAAAAGTGAAGAAGAAGAAGAAGAAGAAGGGGAAGAAGAAGTTTATGATCGAGGAACAACCTAATTCCAATTGAATGTTATATTTTGAACACCGCAGAACATGAATCGGACCATGAACCTGCAGTTAAACAGTACTTTGGCTCTGAATTTGGCAAATTGTATGGAATCTCCTCCCGATCGCACTTGCGCACAGAGGAGTATCCATCCATCCATCCATTGGGACCATGCTCTGTGCAGGGCGTTGGTGCTGCCTAAGCAGTCTCCTGGGCTATTGGGCACAATCCTGGACGGGTCGCCACTCCGACACAGGATACCAGCAAGCTGGCACTCATTTTGCCGACCTCGGAAGGATGACAGGCAGAGTCAACCCCACCTGGTATTAATTCAACAGCTGAGTGGGATTTGAACTCAGGATCCTCAGATCCCAAGATTACTGTAGAACAAAATCGCCTTCATGGTGCTTTCAAAAACTCGTTTACCTTTAGTTGGACAAACTATTTACACTGTCTCATGCCCAGAGGGGAGAATAACTGTGAGATCACTGAGATTCAGCATTCAGACAAATATGGCAGCACCTAGTGCTGTTTGTTTAGTGCAAGACGCAAAGCAACAGTTGAAAAGACCCTTCGCATGTCCTTTTTCAGTTGTATTTTATACATAGCTTGCAGGTGGTAACATAGCAATAACTACTCTGATTTTTAACACCATTACTCATGGGCAGTTTGACAAAAGCATGGGGAAATGTTTAAGTTATCACGTCATAAACTGATGAGGCCATTGCTATCCTTGAGAATTTAAATATCTCATTCCAGCCATGGTTCGCTTTGTGGATGACCTGGAGTTTTGTGCACCGTCTCATGCTGCAACCATGTTAACTGGCTTCGACATGCTACGGCAGGAAGTTGCCTTCACCGACGTCACACTGATGGCCAGAGGGCAAGCCTTCCCCTGCCAGCGTACCGTGTTGGCCCTTTGCAGTCCCTACTTCCGAGCCATGTTTTCGGGACAGTTTTTGGAGGTAAAAGCGACATCTGTTGAATTACCTGGAGTTGAGCCAGCCACACTCTCCATGTTGTTGGACTTTGCCTATACTGGACGCCTCACTATCAACCAGGATAATGTGGAGGCCCTCACTGAGGCAGCTGGACATCTGCAATTTACTGTGGTCAGACAGGTGAGAAGTTTATTTTTGACCTTTGAAAATTTGACGCTGTCACTTGATCAGCGGTTGAGACATTTGGAAGGGTAAACTGTGCTTTTGAAGTATGGGACAGTAAAACCATGACCCAAAGGGAATGCAATGCCACCTATCACAGGGTTGCTTAAACAGCTCAGGTCCCTCAACTGAGCAGGCCACAAAGCCTCGTGAAAAAAATGAATGTCTCTTATAATCACCATATTCCCAAATTAAGATCAGAATAGTATAATAAATAAAATACAAAGCAAGCCTTATTTATTCCGAGAACTGAATGCTACTTGACTGGCAGCCAGCTTGCAGGTCCTTCTTTTTTGGAGTATGTGTTGAAACTAAACCGCAACATATTGTGGAGAATTGCAGTGGTAATGCAAGGAAGAGGATTGAGTCGAACTATGACTGAAGGCCAGGGTAGTGTAAGAAGCAGCATGTTAAAGCTGATGTGAAAGATGAAAGCTAACAAAAAGAAGGTTCACAAGGGGGTTTCTAGAACCTGCTTCCCTGACCTCTGAAGCTGAAGCCGCCAGGCACGGATAACTCTGCGGACGCAGGTTAATGCAATAGTAACCGTGGATGCCGGTTACCGTAATAAAATCTAACAGGGTCCCGCTCCCAGTGTCGTGTTACCTTATTCTATGATTTAATTACTTTAAATGGGGCACCGTGCTCTCAACATCCCACTCGTCTACTTATTAGTACGGCCGAACGAAACCGTGGGTGGGGCGTTGGCTATCTCGGATGAATTAGTGGGGCAGAACTTTCCATCTATTTATGTAAACGCTATGCCAGACCAATGGAGGAAAGGCTGACCAGATAGGTTTGAAAGAAGCTTACCAAACAATGCAGCAAACATTTATTTACAAGGCACATATCGCAGCAAAGACAGAAGAGCAGACTTATCCCCAGCACAGAGGTTCTCCTTAAACAATAGTATCCATCCTGGGACGGACAGGTGTGCCACACACATGCAGAGGGAGAAGGTAGAGAAAGAAGATTGAGGTGTAGTTTCAGCCCCTCGCTAACCCTCACACTCGCAGGTTGGTTTGTGTTGGTGCCAAGTAAAGGGAAGGGAAAGATGCGTGTGTCATTGCAGTGGAGGGAGAGGTTTAGCATATGCAATGTAGGCTCGAGAAGAAAAGTGTGAGGTACATATGAGTGCCTCACCCAGACGGGTCAAGAGGAAAATCATTGATTGCTTTGTCAACTCTTTTAGGCATCTTTGAGAGATAATTTATTTGGTTTAGAGACAGAAAGAACAGATCGTGTATATCGATTTAGAGCCTACTGCACACCCAAGTACTTGAGGCCTTCTACCTCCCTACACCCCTTTTGTCCGCACAACCTGAGCAGGCAATGACTCGTCCCGGGCAATGAGCCGCACAGACAATCACTCGTCTGGCAGTCACTCATGATGGGAGGAACTCGTGACGGTAGGAACTCGTAATGGCAGGCTCGGAGTCTCGGGCTTGCAGGTCTCTGGATGCGTTGAACAGGCACCGAACTCCAGCACGTTCTGGCTTATATTTGCGCTCGGGAGGGGCGTGTTTTTGTGAAGCAGAGGTCGCCGCAGCATGCTTTGATCTCTGCCGTCACGCTTCCCATTGGCGTGCGTGCATCGCTGTCGACCAGGCAGCTCCGCCCATTCGCTGCATGGCATTGTAGGTATCGGTTACGTAGCACGTGTCTGCCATGTGGCTTCCTTGTGGCCCTTCAGTTTTCCTTTACATGCAGCACAGAAATGGCTCCAAATGTGTGTCGGATTTTGTGATGTCAGAATGTGCTGGGGTGGAGAGTATAGGAAAAAGAAATCAAGGGGTTTTAAGGACGAGAAGGATTGTAATGGATTCAATGAAAAAGGGGGTTTACAGGGTTTGAGATGTCTGAGAGGGGGAAAGGTGAGGGATTGGGATGGATGGATGGATGAATGTATGGATGGATGGAAAGTGGGAAATCTCCAGAAGGTGGGGAATTGCAATGGGGATGGAAGATGCTAATACTCACAACACATTTTCCTCCATTCCTGATACGAGGGGAAGGTACCTGACTAATCACATTTACTAATGAAATATCCTACTAGGGAATCCCTTTATGTGTTGAATGCTCCACCCAGGGGTTCATTTCCATAACCGCAACAGTATTCTGAACTCAACGACACAACAATTCTCCACCTTGAATGCACACAGCTGTAAAATGCTAAATTGCAATATGAAGTCCAGGTCTATTTTGAACCACCCTCATAGGATTATTAAATTGTTGAAAAGCAATTTGAGAAGAATATTATTCAAAATTAAAGGGGAAAGCAACGTCGTTTCTTAAAAATATAATTTGTCTCAAAATACTCTTATGTGCACAGGGTGTGCAAACATTTTGCTGACTTCATCCCAGCCAAGTGAGGCACGGCATGGGGATAGCCGAATGGTTATTGGCTGAATTTGAAGCTATTTGCAGGAAAATGGTATCTCCCACTATTTCATAACGGCTTCCTCTTTCCAACAAGCCATTGATGGAAAGAGAAAATATCCCCATGCTACCAATTTAAACAAGAGCGAGAATTGCTTTGCAATACATCTCCCCTACCGGTCCCAATGAATGTTTGAGAGATAAAAAAATTTGTTTGCGTTTAACGCACGCTCGAGCCGATGCCAAAACCAGAATGAAGAAGAAGAAACTATCTAACCCACCATGTTTGGGTCTATTCAGCATAATTAAAGGAAAAATTTTTCATTTACAGGTATCTTTTGTGGAAGAGAAACCAATAAGGATAACTAGGATAACAAACCAGAGATAATAATTAGTTTGCTTTAACTCACGCTCGAGCCGATACTGGAACCAATGTGAAGAAGAAGAAGAAGAACCTTTCTCACCCACTGTTTCATTCGTTTCTGGGCTTTGCCTATTTCATATTAAAAAAACCCAATTTACATACATGAAGCAAAAACATGTGTACGGCCTATGTGCATATTTAAACGGAAGACCAAGAAGGACCCGAAGAAGTAAAGAGCAAAAATGGAGTCATCAGGAGGAACCTGGATCGGGTTTCAGCCGTTACTCCACTACCCTCAAACCCATCCAAGCGCAGCCTTACAGAAAATGTTCTGCAAGGATTCACTTCTCCTTAGGGAGATAGAAAACGAAAGAAGGGAATAGAGAGTAAAAGAGATGAAAGAGGAAAAGAAAAAGAAAAAAGGAGCAATAATTAGAATGAATATAGAGAATTGTGAAAAAAGTGGAAAGAAATATGAAAGGAACAAACAATTGTGGTTATATACTTGGGATCATTCCAATTTCACTGGGCCATGAGCTAATACCCAGGCCTGAGGCCTGCCGATCTGTGCTACTTCATGCAATGGCGGCGCATTATTTTATTTGGGTGGAGTCAGGCCAGCTGTCCAGCCAATGCGTGTAAAGTAGTGCGGTGGAGTCAGGGCAGCTGAACACTAATCCATGTATAACATGTGATATTTTCTGAGGTTAAAAGACAAAATGCCCAGAAACTCGAACTTGTTCTGTAACTTATCATAATAAAGTCACGTACCAAGATTCAGTTGAATATGTTAACTGGTATGGGGGGAAAAAAGTCTGAAAAACCATAGGTGGGACAGCCAGATGGATAGACTGAGAAGAAACCTATAGTTCCCTCCACTGAAACTAGTAGGGGACTCTCTCTCTCTCTATCGAGTGCAGCCTGTGGCTGCTGGTTGCATCATTGGTTGGGACGCGGCTATGCCGCTGATGCAGTGTCCCCTTACCAGTACACTGGTGCTCATTTTGCCGACCTCGGAAGGATGACAGGCTGAGTCAACCTCCTGGTGTATATTAATTCAGCGGCCAGCGGGGCTTGAACTCAGGGCCCTAGGATCCCAAGCCACCACCTAACACTGAGCCAACACCAGGCTAGTAGGGGACTAATAACAGTTTTATGACTGAAAGGGTGGTATAAAACGGACACCAAAAATCAGTAAATCTCTCTGCAGACTAAATTCCATGACTGGGGCACAGACTGCGACTGAACCCCAACAAGCCAACGCAGAACACGTACTTAGCTTGTTTGGCAACTATAGTTGCAAGCTTGAAACAACAAGGGGTTGGACAAGGGTGACGGTGTTCACAAATGACCAAATAAACCTTCAAGCTCGGGCATTAGAAAATAACAGGGAGAGTAAGGGTATGGCATCTTAAAGGCACAAGCTCTCACATTTGCAGTTGACTGGAACATGATATGACCAAGGCACGAGCAGAGTTGATTCACACTTGATGATCAAGGCAAATTCCACCAGTTCTGTACTGCTGTAATGTCCAGCACATTCTCTTCTTCAGCCCTCAATCACAACTGTCAACCCGGTCTCTTGTGATGACTGGCCTCTCACTCTCAGTTCTCATTTTATGTGTCAGCTCCCACTGTGTTCTTAACTCTTATCTGTGCATTTTAACTGCTAACTAATTTGTATACACCTTCTGTCCACCAAGGTGAACCGAACAGCAAGAACCCAATGGTGTTTTTCCTCTTACACATTTATACATCACCGACGCCCCCGCGCTTCCCCGTACATGTAACAATACTTTGGTTTACGACCATTGTAAGTTGGTCATCATGAACCGCATTCTACTCACCCAACTCACTGCTCTACGATTGATTGCCATCAAAGAACACATCCATCTCTAAAATAATGTTATTTATCCAAATGTAACCTATAGCTACTTTATTACTTACCTCACCAAAAGGTGGACGGAGGTTATGTTTTCACCCCTGTTTGTCGGTGTGTCTGTCTGTGAGCAGGATATTTCAAAACATTATGGATGGATTCGGCCAAAATTTGGTGTGCAGGTTGTATGTGTGTCATAAGGACGAATTGATTCGATTTTGGTGAAGATCCGGATGCAGATCCAGCCACGAGAATTTGAAAGTGATTCTTCACCATTGAGCGATAGAGCCAAAAACGATATATAGCACAATATCTCAAAATGTTAAGGACAGATTCGGATGAAACATGGTGGACAAGTTGGGTTTATGACAAGGAAATGATTGATACGTGAAGATCCGGATCTGGATACGAGAATTTTTTTTTTACTTTTCAAGTGATTCTTCACCATGGATTGGATGAAGCTTGGTGGACGTGCTGGGTGTGTGTGACAATAACGAATTGGTTAGATTTTGGTGAAGATCCAAATTTGGATACTATAATTTTTCAAGTGTTTCTTCACTATTGAGAGATCAGGCCAAAAATGTTGTGGAGGGGTTATGATAAAACTTGGTGGATGAGTTGGGTACTTGACAGGAACAATCTGATTACATTTTGGTCCAGGTGTGTGCAGATCCTGCCCATCAGTGGGATACAAACCTTAAACTGTTCAGACTGGCGGAGGTATGTGCTCTCGCGAGTGCCGTTCTAGTTATTTAATGTAGAACAAGATGAAAGAAAAATGCTTGGTATATGTTTAAATGTTAACTAAGGCCTAAGTCACATTTGCTCTAGGGCGAGGATACGGCGGCCGTACGCCCTCTGAATTGACAGAAACGTGCGGCGGCCGCAGAGTTTCTGAGGTGGCCTCAGGGTGGCCCTACGCCGTTTGGCTATCTTTTACAGGCCGTAGGTGTCGCCGTGGAATTATAGCGTGGAGTTATAACTTTTTTCATTTCTACGTTCGCCGTAGCAATTCGACAAGCCAAAACAAAAGAACTGGTAAAAAATAAAAAAAGAACCCACTCGTTACCGTCCGTCTGGTCGCACGTTCGCCTTAGGGCCCCCCTGCGGTTGCCTTGCGGGCACCTTGCATCTGCCTTGAAAATTCTATGGCCGCCGCAGGAACGCCCTAAGGTCACCGTGCGACATCAAATCAAAGACCGTACGGCACCCCCACGTTTTCGGTCTCCACAATTTATAAATACGTCGTGCGGCTCCCCGAAAAATAAAAACATTTGTGACTGCTACATTGTGTGACCGTGGAAATACTGCGGCCGCCGTATAATTGCTAGTGGCCGTAGATTTTGTAGACCCTACGGCCGCCGTGGCAAATGTGACAGGCCTAAGTATGTACTGAAAGCTTATGTTGTAGGAAACAGATTTGGATTGGTTAGAGTTAAAAGAGCACCCTGATTTGGTTTCTATTTTAAACTACCTTTGTGCTTTCTTGTCATGTTGCAGGTCTGCATCAGATATCTCTTGCAGCAGATTGAACCAGCAAATTGTTTGGGCATCTTGGAGTTTGCAGAACGCCACGGCCTCTTAGAACTTGCTGCCAGAGCTCAAGCCTTTTTGTTGGAGCATCTTTTGGCTGTGGCCAAGGAGGACGAATTTTTGCAGCTTCCGGCCAGTCAGCTTGTTGAGTTGTTAGGCTCATCTAGTTTGCGCACCCGTGGGGGACGACGCCTTGTGGAAGCTGCACTTATATGGGCGAAAGCTCCTGTTCGCCAAGTTGAGTATTTTGGTGATTATAGTGATTACACAGATCACAGTGATTGTGCCCTTGTGGAGAGCTGCTCTGTAGAAGGGAGTGGCAACAGTACTATCAAGGGTGGAGTGATTGTGGCAGAGTGTTCCACACAAAATGAAAGCGATAGAGTTGATTGCGATAGGTCAAGTCATACCAAAATGAGCCACAATGACGATGACGATGACGACGATGATGATAATGATGATAAAAGGACTCAACCTCATACGAACAGACGAACTGTTGAAGGAAATCTCGGGAATAGCAGCGCTGAATTGAATAGAAGTGTTGACGGTGAACTTCTCACTACATTGGCGTCTATCCTTCGTGGGGCCCATTTGCCCTCAATTCCAACAGGCGACGTCGAGGCACTCGTAGCAGCTGATGAGCTATTACGAGCCTCACCTGAGTGCTGCAGGCTGTTGGAAGATCAAGTGAGGCAGGTGAGGATTCCTAAATTATTATCATGCAATGCCAGCATGGGGTGCTGTAATATGGAGCAAGTCCTTTGCAGTGGATGTTGAGCCGGCTGTCCTCTTTGCAACCATGTGGATTTTAAAGATCCTTGAATGCTATTGTTCACAAACTCATGTTTTGGGCCTTAAGTTGAAACTTCTACCGCATAACGTTTTATTTATTTAAAATCTCATTTTACACCTATTATATATCTTTCATATAAAGGCAATCTAAAGGGCTTGTTTGTTGTATTACATCCCTGGAGCGTCCAACTCTCAGCGTCCTCCTTTGGCATGCTGTTCACTTTTCAGTTGCACAACAAGCATACTTCAAATTTGGCGTGCACCTTTGTTTGTACTTATAATTGACAATGTATTGTAACAAGCACCAGTCTGGCCCTAAGGTACCAGACCAGGCTTCGCTGGAAGTAAACCCCGCAAAATGGCGAACGTGAGGCGAGATTGCGTGCTAGTGCTCGATCCACTAGCTCGAGAAAATTGCAATTTTTACGTTGAACTCTTTAACACTGGAGGTGCGATCGCTTTTCAAAAACCACAAAGAAGTATATAAAAAGTATGTTTAATATAAAGATGGATAGGGGTACAATAAAGCAAACACAATTATATCTCTTGCTAAAATACAACCGTAGAAGCTCCCAAAATCCAGGCTCACTGTTCACCTGCACTCATCTGTTCCTCCTTTCACCTGTGGAATTAACTTCCTTAATCTGTTCCATCTCGTGCTTCCGTGCAGGGATTCAAGATGTTTGTTCACCTCAGTTCATTACCCATTTATACTCTTCATCTTCTCCACCATATTTAGCCCTCCCAAACCAGTCCCCTTCCTTTCCAGATTATTGCGTTTTCTCCTTCCATGCACACTTTTTTTTTAATTCCATTTGTGGTTCATTCCCAGTTTTCCCTACTGTTTCTTCAGCCACAGTCTTACTCTAGTTGAGTTTGAATCGTGCTTTTTCACCTCCTGTGTCTTCCTCCCCCCCCCTCACCATCCCTTTGGTGCTCGTCTTCCCTTTGCCCATTCTTCCTCCAAATGCCCCTCTACCCTCCTATCGGTGTATTTACCTGCTTCCACTCTGTTCTAGCTATTCTGTTTTGTTCTGTGTTCTATCTCCACCACAAGCTTCAATTTTGTATGATATGTCCAGATCAATTTTGAAGTGCCTTTGTAAGGGGAAAAAATTCCTTTAATACGTTATTCTCATATTTGACAAAAAAAAAGTACACACCAAGAATCCTGCTGAACAATGCAGCTTGTGGCTGTGGCCTTTTTAAAGCCTCTTCAAACTGAACTTCAATTGGGAACTTAAATCATGGTTACACACTGCCTTCCTCATAATGATACATTATACATACATGGACACAGTATTTAAGAAATTGTTATCCTTCAAAGGGACACTTAATCCAGCTGTCCTGCCTGCTTGTGTTTTCCATAATTGGACTCTTACAAATAGATTAATTATGTTTGATTATAATCATTATACAGTGATGTCGTCATAATGAGCAGATGCGTTCTGTTGAGTGGTCATCAAAAGAGTGTTGTACTGTTGGGACTCCTCCCCAGCCTTTCTCACTGACCTAAACCAAAGAAAGAAATAAATGGTGCTTCTTACATTCAGGGTACATTTATCAGGGTACAAGAATTATTATTGTTATTTTATTTTTTTTTGTATACCTTGTCGATGCTCGTATGAGAGCTAACACACAACGCACAGCAAGGGGGGCATGAGACAAGAGGGGCGGGAATGGGAAGGACAAAACAGTGGGGAACAGAGATATTAGGGGATCTGTGGAAGGGAGAGGGATGGGACGGGGAACATGGGGAATAGAAGATGGACATTACAGGGACTTTCAGGAAGGAAAGCGGGGAATTTGAAGGAGGTGGGCTTGGGTGGATTATCGGGGGTAGAAATGATCGAGGATTTGGATGGGGGATGACAAGAGGTGGTGGTGAACAGCTGTTTTAAAGGCCTGGAGGGAAGAATGGGATTGAATAGAGTGAGGGAGTTTATTCCAAAGGCAGGAAAAAGAGGAATGAAAGAGTGAAGGTGACAGTGATTCGTGATTTTGGTAGTTTTACCAGAAGGGGGTTGTTGGCAGACCTTGAGCGCCCTGTGGAAATGTGGTGGGGACAAATCGCAGAGAGAGCGAATTTGCTCGGGGGCAAGGCTGGAGAGAGACGGTAGAAGACAGAAAGGCCACCGACCAACCTGTGGTGATTGAGTGAGAGGCCCAAAGACTCAGCCTCATTGTGGGAGATGCCAATGATCCGAAAATAAGTAGAAATCCAAGAAAAATTGTACATTTCACTTTGTCTGGTTCGATCTGCAGTTCCCTTTTGGTCTTAAGAGATTTTGACCTAATTTATTCGCATTACTCACCGTATTTTGAATACTAGCAGAGTGCCTGCCCTACGGGGCGATCTTGTTCCAAGCGTATAACATGTTCTTCTGATGCATACCTTTATTTGGGCAGTGTTTAGGCAACTGACAGCTCTGTATATGCAAAAACAAATAACCCAGGTTACGTGCATGACGCTAAAACATACCTACTGCTTATAATTCAAAACACGTCACTGCACTGGAAAACGTGGGGACAGAAATATTTACATCGATAATTTACTCAAGACCACTGGCAAAGATAAAAACACCCCTATATATTAATTGGGGTCATGCTGATCCTCTGTAGCAAGTCTGGATGCAATTGGCCCAGAACTGTACGAGTAGTAGTGTGACAAAGAAACAAACCAACAAATCCACAAGCAAACACACGAACACCGTTCCGTCAATTATAGTAAGGATTATTTCTCAATCAAACAAATTCTATATTTCAATGTTCATTGTATAGAATTAAGGATCCGTTCATTGAGCCATCATAATAAACCTTGTGGTTTAACAACAGGCAAATTACTCGCAGAAATGGAATTGATAATCACAATTTTTACCCCGTGCACGTGAAGCAAAAAGTGGGGTTAACCAATTGGTTCACTTCTGTCTGTCTGCCCGTCTACAAACGTCAGTTTATCATCGAGAAACAACTTGATTTCAATTGATTGTATATATTGAACACGAATTGGAAAACAAACCTGTAGTTTTACACTTTTACAGTACTTTGGCTCTGAATTCGTCCTGATCGCACATGCGCAGAGAGGAGCGAGATAATATTTTTACTCTGTCTGCCTGTCTGGCAGTCCAAAAAAATTGCAAATCATTTCAAATAGGAAACTTACTGTTTTTATGGACATCATAAAGGACAAACAACAGACATGAAGAACTAATGTAACATGTTAAATAAGGTGGTGTAAAAGACGCCGTATCAATTGCTGTAAACGTCCGAAAAAATTTTTTTTTACGACCTTTTAAATCTTTTTAAATTTAAATTGAATTAAATGCTTGGATACAGGCAGTCCCCAGTTTACGAACACCCAGCTTCCGAACATCCATTCGTATGAACATTATACTTTATAACCATGTTTCGGTCTTTCGAACGTTCGATCCATTCACAGGAACACGGCCTTTCTGAACATGTCGCACTGAACACAGGATATCGGACCTCGAGAGTTAATTACTCGTTCACATCATAATTCATACTTCATTCACACGGGTTTCACTCCAGTACTCTTCCGCCATTTCACACGCCATTCTGTTCACAGGGTTCCTTCCCAGCATGAGAGATAGCGGTGCTCACCCTGCTTCACCATAAACCCTCGAACTAGCTCGTTATCCCTCATCGTCTCTTACACTACACATGTTCGATATATTTTAATTTACTCATTTTTTATTTTAAAAGTACATTTATCAAGTTTTTATGTAAAAAAAATAAAAAATAAAAAGTTTAACATGGTTTTTGAACATACCGTGTTGAGCACACAGGAATTAGATTCTCAAATGTGAGAAAACGAACAATGCGTGTGCGGCATGCTGAACAGTGGAATGCAGGGATTCATTCATATTCCCATGATGGATCTGGCTCTTTTGGTGACACCGTACTGTACTTTAGTATACTGTGTTTGTACACGTCACGTAGGCCTCCCCCAACTGTCGCTGGTGTCTGTCGATTGCCCAAAAAAGATTTGTGTGTCCACGTTTTTAGGCTTTATTATTATTATTATTGATGTATTACTGTATGTATTCAAAGCATCGATTTATTCATTTTTAATTTAAGAAGCAGATTTAACAACGTTTTTATGTTAAAAATGAGTTTAATTTGTGTTTGGGAGCCAATTAATCACTTATTACATGCATGTGAAGGGGATTTCTTGTTCCAGTTTATGAACATCCAGCTTACGAACACATTTTCAAGAACACACTGTGATCAGAAACTGGGGACTGCCTGTACTGTCGGACACAAATCGCCTTCTTGGCACTTTCAAAACCCTTCTGTTTAGCAGTTCTTGGACAAAATATTCCTGCATTTTACGTAGTCATGACCAATCAAATTCGCCACTCATAGAACCTGCTCATGTCCTTGTTTCTCAAGACAGTGCAGGGGTATGTAAGGTGTTCTATGAACTCTCTAGTGTTGTTTGTTTTGGTGGTTTTGCAACTTCTCAGGTTGATTGCACCCAGTTCATTACTCCATGTTGAGTATTACTACTTCTAACTTCACTTTTATTTGTTCACGTGCATATTTGTGCTGATGCCTTTTCTCTAAGCTTTGCTGTTTCTTATTGTCTCAGGCCAACATGTAACAAGCACTGAGGTGCTGGTAACTTATGTATGTTTAAGAAGTCTGAGGCATGCAGGGAAGGCAGTGATATAGTACGTGAAGTTCTTGTGGTGGTTGGTGGGAGGGCTATGGAGGATGGTGAGGGAGACATTGGAGCAGGGCGTACCAGACCCCACAACACTGCTTTCTATGAGCCCCAAGCTGGTGAGCGGCAAGCACTGCAGCCGACCACACCATTTAGAGTTGGCACCTGACAGCTCAGATAACTCCACAATCACTTAAAGTACATGGTTGGCTCTTTGAATTGGATGATAATTTAATGGTGATTTGCAGTGCCTGGTTATCGGGTATATCTGGCTTACTTGCTTGCCATTCTCATCTGTGACACTGGGTGGCTCCCGTGCTCCATTAAGTTGAACTTTAAATGCATTTGCCACCCAGTGGCACAGATGCAAACTGTTGGTCATTGACATTTAGGTGAATAATTTTAAGTCCCTTGTCATGAATAGTAACATGATAGGTGTGAGTGTGCACGTATGTATGCGCAGATGAGTGGCACGTCCTACCCGACTTTCCAGAATACGACAAGTGGGGCTTTGCTGTGACGGCACTGAACGACTCGGTATATGTAACAGGTGGGTGTGTAAATTATGTATATATATGTATATATATATATATATACAGTGGTGCCCCCAGAATCCGAATTTAATTCGTTCCAAGAGGCTGTTCGGATTCCAAAAAGTTCGGATTCCAAAACTATTTTCCCAATAAGAAATAATGGAAAGTGAATTAATCCGTTCCTGGACCCCAAGAAAACCCACTTTCAACACACTTTCAACTGAAATTACCCATGTTTAAGGTAAAATAAGATGAGTAAATGACCTTTTCTGGGTCATGAATCTCCTTCCAAACCTGGGGGATGAGCAGGAGCATTGTCGCTTCTTCTATCAGGTCTGGATGCAGCTCCGGCCTATCAGTGGCCATTGGGATCCAAAACGTAAACTGTTCAGCCTGGTGGAGGTATGTAATTAACCATGAAGCACCAAATGGTGTTTTATATCCCAGTACACTCTGTGGAGACACAAACGTGCCGTTTTCACCGCACAGTTCCACGGGAGAGAATCAAGAGGTGAAGCGATTTGGTGACGCAGCATGATGTCACTACCATGCTCGCGAAAAAGACGTTGAGTTTGTTAAAGTCGATTCATCAGAGGGTTCATTGAATGAGTTCGCTTTCCGATGGTTTTCGCGCTTTTATCGCTTCTTATTTTTCAGAATCCTACACACGGTCGATTTCGGCAGCTCGAACATGGCAGCGAGATCAGACACATGCGTACCGCTCTCATGCGTAGCGATAAGTTCTTTCTTCAACTCAATTGTCGTTCTCATGGACTTCCTTATTCCTATTTGCTTCACTGCTCTTCTTGGGTGCCATGGTGAATGCACAAGGGTGATAATTGAAAAAACAAAAATGCACAAATCCAGGTGAAAACACGAGGTAAAGTAGCGATCGACACACGAGAGATGCTTTCACGATACTTCCACCGCGAACTGAATGAACAAAGCGCGAAGATGCGCGTCAAACAGGTGGGGGAGACACGTGAACAACATGAACGCCACGTTGTGTTCGGTTTTTGAAAATGTGTTCGGTTTTTAGGGCAAATTTTCTCGAAAAAATTGTTCGGATTCCAATTTGTTCAAACAATGGGGCGTTTGGATTCTGGGGGCACCACGGTATATATATTCGTAAAGTGCCATCGAAGTAAGTTGTAACTCTTGTAAAAATGTTCACATTCAATCAAAGCTGAGTTTACAATAATCTTTGTGGCAGGTGGTTCTCGAGGCTCCACAGAGAACAGCTGGTCCACCAAACAGACTTGGTGCCTCAACCCTGCAAAGGAGTGTTGGTATCCCGTTGCCCCTATGCTTCGTTCCCGCACAAACCATGCAGCCACCACACTCAACGGAGAGATATATTCTGTTGGAGGTCCTTTCATAATCATTTCTCTTCCTATATATTTTTTTACCTCTGCAGCTGTAGGCACCGGAGGCATTATGTTTTCAGGTTGTCCTTCCGTCCGGCTGTGCATGCGTACGTAACAGATTTTCGTCACAATAACTTATGAATTGGTGAAGCGATATTGTCCAAACTCGGTACAAGTATGTACTGTGATACAAAGATGAACTGATTAGATTTTGGGGTCAAAGGTCATTGACCGTCAGCTGAAAGTAGATTTTGATTTTGACCAAACTTGGTACAAGTATGTACGATGATGCAACGATGAATGGATTAGTTTTATGGGTCGAAGGTCATGTGGCCTTTGGCAGAGGTATATCCATTGATGCATTTGTGTCAAATTCGATTTTCTGAATGTTTTAATTTTGTTTACAGGTGTCCAACATGCTTGGAGAAGCTTGCACACATATATTTAAATATATCTGGTGCATTACAATGTTTTAAAAAGCAAAGATAAGTTTTCTTTTTCCAATTAATTTCCCTTCAGAGCATCATAATGTGCTCATGAATCCTTTATTCATTATCTTCATTGTGGGTTGCTTGCTTACTTGCAAACTACATTTGAGAACATACTTTTCTCGTCACACTGCAGCAATTTTATGCCTCCGCAGCCGAAGATCGGAGGCATTGTGTTTTGGGGTTGTCCATGTGTCCATTATGGGTTTTGTGTTATCACGGTAACTTGTGAACCACTGAAGGGATTCTGATCAAATTTGTCACAAGTATGGACCGTGATACAAATATGAAGTCCTTCGATTTGGAATTCATAGGTCTAAGGTCATGTGACCTTTATTTAAAAATAATATTGGTACCGCAATAAGTTGTGAACCACAGAAGCGATCTCAACCAAACCTGGCACAAGTTTTAACCAATTCAATTTTGTGTTGAACAGGTCGAAGGTCAAAAGTAATATGCCCGTTGAAAATATTTTTGCACACTAACTTGAGTTAGAAGTATCTGATGTTTTCACTCTCACTTTTACTCTCACTCTCACGTTTTTTACTCTCACTCTCACTTTTACTTTTACTTTTACTTGTGACCTTTAATTGCCATCATATGTAACAGTTGATTGACATCTAATGTGTGCGGAGGCATATTCATTGACTCATTCGTGTCAAATGATCTTTTCTTGTTTACAATACATTTTATGATTTGAGAATAAAAGTGAATAATTACCTGTAGATTATTTATTCATTGTATTTATTTGTAGTCTTTTTCAATTTGAACTTTTTACTTCAATTTTCAAAAAGGTTTTACTTTTTTTTTTTTTTAACGTTGAACCCAAAACGGGTTAAGAACAAACTAGAATTTACTTTTTATACTTGACACCAAAGACACTGCCGAGCAATATTTTGATGTTTTCTTGTTTATCATGAGCCAGATCGGATGAGGAAGTATAATGCATCTTTATGGATAGAGTCAGCAAGGCTTGAGTGAAATGGTGGGGAAAATGTTGACCAAGAAATACATTCTCGACTATCTTATGATCTTAAATATTTGAGCATCTCATGTTATGATGTATGCAATACACTAATTTTATTTTGTGTTTTTTTTTCTTCTTTTTTTCCACAGGTAGCATGTCAGACATGGTAGAGGTAGAACGATACAACCCATATGACGACAGCTGGTGCCTCGTCAGTCCTACCATCAAATATGTAAGCAACTTCACAGCAACAGGATGCTCAGGTCGGCTCTATATCATCGGATCCTGTGCTCTTAAGTACACAGCACTCGCTTTGCAGTGCTACAACCCCATTACAGGTATGAGGTCTCAGTGTTGCATGGATGCCTTTGCTTTCTTTATTCCCATCACACAATCAATGCTATACATCTTAAAGTTGCTATTTTTATGTGTTATTGACATGAAGCTGACTATACACTGGAGCGATCTATCCAAGTGAATCCCAGGTAATTATGCAAGAGCAATTAGCACATTCTCCTGATGTTTGAGAGCTAAACAAACGAATGCTGGCTCTATTCACAGACAAATTTTAAATGCATTGACATTATTTCACACACGCACACGTGTGTGTGTGTGTGTGTGTGTGTGTGTAACACATGCGTGACAATACATATGTACAGTATATATATATATATATATATATATATATAATATATATTCTATAATTCCAGCAATCTCTGTGTGTCTGTCTGTCTGTCTGTCTGCCTGTCTGCGACCGCCGTTTCTCGACGACCGCCGGTCCGATCTCATTGAAACTTGCCAGGAATATTGCCGGGGACCGCGGATGTGCCTTTTCGAGGTTTGATATCGATCGGACAAGCGGTTCCCAAGTTACGGCCATTTATCTGTCGACCAATGACAAGACACGGTGCTATGACGTCACGAATGACGTCACAATTAATGTTTATTTATTTATTCTTTTTTTATATTATTATTATTTTTTTTGCACGATCGACAGTCCGATCTGATTGAAACTTGCCAGGAATATTGCCGGGCCCCGCGGATGTGCTTTTCAAGGTTTGATATTAATCGGACGAGCGGTTCCCAAGTTACGGCCATTTATCTGTCGACCAATGACAGGACACGGTGCTATGACATCACAATTAATGTTTATTTATTTATTTATTTATTATTTCTTTTGCACGATTGAAACTTGCCAGGAATATTGCTGGGAACCCGCGGATGTGCCTTTTCGAGGTTTGAAGAGAGAGGGCTGCACATACGGCATCACCTACGGGCACGCACCTACGGGCCCGCCCCTACGGGCCCGTACTAGTATATATAAATCCAGGTGGGGTTGACTCTGCCTGTTATCCTTCTGAGGTTGGCAAAATGAGTGCCAGCTTGTTGGTGTACTGTGTCGGAGTGGTGACCCCTTCAGGATTGTGTCCAATACCCAAGGAGACTGCTTATTCTGCACCAACGCTCTGCACAGAGTATGGGCCCAATGGATGTATGTATGTATATATATACACACATATATATTGTTGCGGCCGTGGGTCGGGGTGAGAAGACCACTGGGGGCGAGGGGGGGGCTGGGAAGCTATCTCAGGTTCCCACCAGACTCCCCGGAATCGCAGGCCGTCACACACGGATAACTCTGTGACGCGGCGGGTCGCTAACTGACCATGAACCCCAATAACTCAACCACATCACCTAGGGTCCTCCGTCTAAATTGGTTACCTAATTAATCACGTGACTTAATTACCGTGGGACATGCCCTCGGTACGCCTTGTCCGAACTGGGTCACCTTACCGGGTCAGATGCAGACGAGCAACACTGCCAAGGACGTACCGGCTAAAAGAACAGATCGTTGGGATTAAAGTCCCGGCTTGGCTAGGATACGGACCATGCTGGATCAATGAAAGAAAAGACAAAAACGAGCTGGGAACATTTTACATAGCATTTATTACAGGTGGCACAATGAATAGATTTATTGTTTTGCGTAAGCATGGATAGAAAGAAATGTGTGGTGCGCCAACAAAACAAGCAACTTACAAGCAGACACAGAGCAGACTTGTACCGATATATCTTCTGCAATGTTAACTTAAACCTCACACTGGCGCCATTACACGCACACACACACACACACACACACACACACACACACACACACACACACCACACACACACACACACAACCCGATGAAGAATTAATTCAAAGAAAGGAGAAGACATGAGGCTAACGGTCTCGTAATACCTTGCACGGTTGACCGACCCACTACCCAGTACATTTTAGGGGGGACGCTCTGCTGAGCGATCCCTCCTTGAGAGTTGGCGCATCGTCTCCTGCCTGGTTACGGTGCTGGCGCATCGTCTCCTGCCTGGTTACGGTGCTGGCGCAGCGCGTGCACCGATCCAGAGAATGGGCGAGAGCGTCAGGCATGAGGAAGGGCGGGAGGTGAAACCAGCAGCGAGTGGGTGGATTCCAGAGATAGGAAGGCGGACATCGAGAGCGAGTTGACGGATTGGCAGACGGGACTTGCGGAGCAGCAGGCGCATGCAGAGATTGATCTCAGGCCAGACAAAGAGGAAGATGGCAACTACGGTCGGCTTCGCGATCTGTCTTTTGTAGGCCCTGAGGTGCAGGGCGGGGCGCCGGCCCGAAGTGATGCATCGTCACCCGAATCGGGTGCTCCCATTGGGCTCCAGCCACCACACGACCCGGCCACCATGGCCGGAAGCGGCCTCATTGGACATCTGGCAAGACATAGCGGAGCTGCGGAATCGTCTCGCTCCGCACCCCATGATATGAATGGCCTTGCACCGAACTCCCGGGCCGTGCTCCGACGACTGGCTGAGGGCCGCGCCAGTCCCTAATGCCTGCTCGGGCACCCTTAGCGCGCTACGGTTGACGCTGATCAATGTGCTTGTCCCATCCATACGCCATGCGGCCCGAGCGATCCGGGCCGTACAGCATGCCTCTACTTGGTAGAGGTGCGAGAAGATCCCCGCAGTCCGCTGCAGATATTGGTGGCCGTGGTGGCGAGTGAAGACCGACGGTAAGACACCATTGTGAACTAGCCCGCAGACCCGAACAAAGATGTGCATCATGTGCGTCCCGTACAGTGCGATGGTAAGACGCCATTGTAATCAGCGCGCAGACCCGAATGAAGAGGTGCGCTATGCGTGCTATCGTGCATGCGGTTATTTATCACAGTGGTGATCCTCACAGGC
>CM068954.1:149413878-149432375 GCA_035128595.1 Eptatretus atami
AAACTATTGTGGTTGCCTAACTATTGGGGAAATTAATGAAATTTAACTCCGAAGTTATTTCTCGAGGCTGTTGAAAAAACCAGCCGCGTGCCATATATGGATGGTGACGTCACGTTCTCCAAAACAAAGCGGAAGCTCACTCTTTCATTGAAGAAGTGTCAGTTGAGCGGGCCGTTCTTTCGCTTTTTGAGCTTGCAACTGTCTATATTATCCTTTTTTATTTTGAATTATTGTAGAACAACGTTATTTGGATATTTGAGGCCCCGCGAGGAGGAGTGATGTAAGCGACATTTTTTAATGATATGATGATGATAGGCTCGGATGATAGGATAAGGGTTAAAATAGTGCTATATGGCATTAACTCCAAAATGGCCGATGTGTCCCTTACATCACTCCGCCTCACGGCACCTCATTTGTACATCATGCCTCGTACGTGTGTCGTCATGTTTTGCGAAAATGGCTGGAAAACGGGTAATCGCTCCACACTTCCGAAGAATTCAAACATTCGCTGGCAGTGGATAAGATTTGTACAAACAAAACGGGCGAATTTTCCCTGCTTTAAACAATATCTTTGTGGAAAAGCGCTGCGGCCTATACATCTAGTCAAGGCGCCCTAGGCCTGCGCGCCATCAAACATAAACCTTATAAATATCGGATTTTACAAACTCACAACTACGAGTGTTAAGCATCTAAGCGACTGCAAAAACGAAAACAGAATTTGAATTGACTTTAAAACGAACCGCAACGTCATCGAGCAAAATCTCAATTCACCACAGGAATTCACAGGCATTATTAAATTATTTTGTCAGTCATAAACCGTAATATTCAGCCATCTACGAACAATCTTTACATAATCCGACAGCTTAACAAGTCAGGCATGTGATGATAACCTTTATTGGGATGAAAAATGATTTTAAACCTCGTCTTTGTGGAAAAAGCGCGCGGCCTAGATCTAGCCAAGGCGCCCGCGGCCATACGCGCCAGGCGCCCTCAACTTGAAACATTCATAACTCGACGAATAAAAGCTCAAATTGCACAACTTACCTTATTCTTGCGAGCTCACGTTCCTGTTAGTGGTGAACAATCCAACGCTTGGCGAATTCTGCTTCGCATGATAGGAAGAGCGACATCGAGGATCAAAAGCGACGTCGCTATGACGCTTGGCTGCCACAAGCCAGTTATCCCTGTGGTAACTTTTCTGACACCTCTTGCTTAAAACCCAAAAAGTCAAAAGGATCGCAAGGCCACGCTTTCACGGTCTGTATTCGTACTGAAAATCAAGATCAAGCGAGCTTTCGCCCATCTGCTCCACGGGAGGTTCCGTCTCCCTGAGCTGGCAGTCAGTCCTGCCACTTGTACACGAAATAGGCCGTTTTCTTGCACTTGCAAGTGCTCAAATTTATATGGCTCAGGGCCAGAAACTCTATAGTATAAATTCCCATCATCCTCTGACTCGTCCTCGGCAATATCGGAATGAAAACACTCAATTTCATCGCCGCTGAAATCACTCTCTGATTCGCATCTCACCATTGTTCACACGCTGTTTTCGAATGTTCCGAAGTTTCGGAGAACGTGACGTCATAGCATCTTCAGTAACTTCCGGACTGTTTTTCTATCACTGACAAAAGTTTTGACTTAAAAGTTAATTTTAGCATATTTTGAGTTTCAAATGTAAGAAATTAATTGCCAACGATTATTAATGTGCTTACAACCTTCGAATCACGCGGTCATCAGCGACCCAAAACCTGCTCTTTAAGATCGATGCGAAACTTCATACTTCATAAGTTATACCGCTTAACAGATCGATGCAAAATTAATTTTTAATTTTTTTAATTAATTTTTGGTTTTCTTGTGCCCTTCCTGTTTTTGGCAATGCAGCTCTTGTGTGCACATAAGTACATTTTGTTTATCGGTTTATACAATGGATCTTATCAATGGAAAGCCAATAAAAGTATGGTTAACTGCCCAGGGAAGTGACATACAGCTGACTTTTTGAGCATTAGCCCTTCGTTAGAGCAAAAGAAGGCCCCTTTTTGTTACGGCACTCTTGTTTTTTCTCTAAAGGGCTCATGCTCAAAATGTTTGCTGCACCTTTCTTCTCACAAGGGTTCATATTTCGATTTTCTTATCGACTTTCATTTGATAAAATCCACTGTTTAACTTGGCTGCTGACGCAGAATGACACGAGCTTTCACAGAGGCTAGTATCCCATTATTTCTTTCAAGCGTTGGGTTCGCCATGCAACTGCAAAAACATAAAATTTTAGTTCCATAATCCTAGAGGTAAAATTAAAGATCAAAAATAGAGCAGAGCTAACTCTAAATCATACTGGGTCATATTCATCACTCCAGGTGCAGCTGCTACACAAGCTACATGAGAATGGCGGGATGGCAGTGCTGGGACGCCGCATATTTGTGACTGGCGGCTACTGGCAAGGACTAGAAGGGCATTACCGAGTCGCGATGGAGGCATACGATTGTGCCAAAGACACTTGGACTATGCTGGGACCTTTGCCTCGGACTTGGTTCTATCATGACTCATGTGCAGTATACTTGGATGCAGGCAAATGGACGGAACTGTTTTGATATTGCCAGGGATTTGTGTATTCCTGATAGCAACTCAAGTTTCTTTTTACGTGTTTTGTTTGCATATTTAACATCTGCTGATTTGCTTTTCATTGATTTGCCTTTTTGATTAACATTTAGTGGCCAAAGACGAAATATTGAAATGGTCATAACCAACTGGAACGAAGGATGAAATTTGGCATACTCACCTTCGGGGCATCAGTGATATAGTCCAGCAGCCATTTCTCATATGAGGCCAAATAAGGAAATTCGTTCAACACCACCTATAGTCCAGTAGATATGTCAAAAAGATGTTCACTTCCGGAAGAAAGCATGAAAATTTGATATAGGGGTTTTTTGAGTATGCTGAATCCATTTCTAACCGGATCCACGCTGGCAAACCAAGGGATCACACTCAAAATCAAGAAATCCAAGATGGCCACCCTGCGTATTGCCGATTTTGATATTTCGTCAGAACTTTGTTCTATTTGACATAAAAACATGATCTTGGTGCCGATTTATAGGTTTTTAGGGTCAAAGAATTCAATGAGATGCCTTAAAATACCATAAAATGTGATTGGAACAAAATCCAAGATGGCTGTCCTCTGTAGGTAATGCAAATATCAATCTCGTTTTTTTTTCTGTTTGGCATAGAACATGATCTTATGGCTAAATATAGGTTTTAGGGACAAGAAATTCAATAAAGTATTTTATTACTATAAAATGTATCAGTAGGAAGATCCAGTTACACTTTTAACAAATTTCGATGAACCATTGAGAGCAATATTGTTCACACTCATAATTCACAAAGAATAGAGATGTACACTTGTCATTTTTTTCCATTATTGGGAATGTGCAGGAATAAACGGTTTTACTGATATAATACCAAACTAGATGAATGAGTTTGAATTGTATTACAAATGTCAAAAAAGGAACTTAATCTAGGACACTGTCCACGTCTGCACATTGTCCACCACAAAAACACAGCGTGTGCACGGGAGGCTTGCTTTAGCACACTGGCATCTTCCTGTGCACCGTTTTTTACATGCACACTTAATAAGTTCTCTGCAGCCCTTTGATGCTTCTGGCAGGGTACTCCATAAGGGCACCCAGATTCGCCACTGTCGAGTTGCCACCCCCACTCGGAAGGACTTGGAAGTGTTGGATTGCCTCCAATGCCTGACCCCAGACGTATCCTGCTTGTAAGCAGCACGCTTTACATGTTGTAGAAGTGCTGCACGTGACGGTGGATGTTCTCCAGCTTCCGATTACAGTAGGAGAAGAGATGCTTCCTGGCTTCATTCACATCAGTGAGTTGTGACGTGCGAGAGTACAGCAGAACCTCATATTTTCGAGTTCCTTCAGGTCAGCTTCTGTAACTTCATCGGGAGTAGCAGACAGCCGTAGAAATACTTCAGTGATGTCTGGAAGTGATTTCCATACTTCCCAAGCGGTCTTCTTACCGACGGAGCTCAATGAAGACACCGTGTCACATCCTGATATGGCGTGCATAAATGGGAGGCCTCTGCAGTTATCATTGCCAAGCTCACTGGCAATGACATGTGCTCCAATATACTGAAAGTGTGCCCCATGGCCAAAAAGCTAACCAAAGTTCACAATCTTCCATGCTGATTGCAGTCACAATGGCTAGAACTAAGACGTCCGTGTCAGTAGCGTGCACCATGATCTCTTCATGCCATTTGGTAGGCATGGAAGCAGTGAAGCATCATTCGGTAGTCTGCTTCTTCGTGTGAACATGGTTGAAGCCCAGAAAACATCAAGTGTTGCAGAGGGGCAACTTCTGACCTTTCGTGTGACCAGATCTTCCCTGCACTGTTGATTCAGATTCGATAACAGTGGCTAGAAATCTGAAGAGCTCAGTCTTTGTTGCTGTCAACACGCAAGAAGCTTTCCAGTTGTGTGGAAGTCGTGTTTTCTCGGAAACTCGAAGAGCTTCTCCAGTACCTCGGCCCTCTCTGGTGTGTGCTTTGAGACTGTCGGCCTTATAGGCATCCCACAACATCTACTCGTGCAACATGTACAAGTTGCCTCTTGAGATATGGAACAAAGACACACTCTGCATAGTCTTTGAATGTTTTCACGTTTGTTGTGGCAGTCTTTGGATCCAATGTTGGACGAGAGCAGCCCCGCAAAGATCTTCACATCCACATCAGGTGTGTTTCTGTGGACGTTGGCTAGTGGTTCCAAACACTTCAGCAATTCAGCTTTTTCTCCGAGTCGCATCATGATTTTCAGCCAGAGACGGTGCCAAGAGTGGTTCTCATGCTGGAAGAAGATGCCATATCACCATTTCGTGTTGCAAGATATGTACATTCTAGAAAATAGTTGCATGTCACTCTTCATGTTTGACAATTTGGACTTCTTCATTGAGGGCACTTTCCGCTCTCCAACTGAACAATTGAAGATTGTTCTTTGGAACAGTTTCATAGAGTGGCTTCTCCATCTTCACAAGCCGCGAATCAACGAAGTTTTGTATTGATCTTTCCTATTTCCTCTGCTTCCGAGATGTTTTTGATGACTCATCAGCCATGATGACCTTTGTGTCCAGTGTGAGGAGATCAGTGCTCGTTTCTGTGAAGGGATTACCAAGCTCATTCATAACATCTATCACGCTTTGTACATTTGAGGCAAATCTCTTTTGTGTGGTCAATGTTTGTCATGATGTCGGTTGTCATGGGTTCCTTATGAGATAGGCTCACTTCAACACATGTATGATCCTGGCCATCTCAGGACCAGCAATCAACCATCGCTTGAGGGCTGATTCATTTCAGTGATGCCAATTATCCCACCATCTCCTTTCAGCAGAGCATTAAGCTGCTCATGCACATGGTCATGTGCCATCATGGAGAAAGCAATGGTGGTCTTTTGGGTTACAAAATGACCTTCTCTGAATTCTTTGTAAACACCTGGGCATTCATGTTGTACTGCATTAAATCTCGCACATCAACTGGTAACCACTTGGCATATGGAATGATCCATGGCAACATCCAAGGCACTATTCTCCCAGGGTGCTAATGTATAGCTCAAAGTTCCTTCGCGCTGTGATTGCATGAACCGAAGGAAGAGAACTTCAAGGTTGAAGGTTTTGCTCCAGTATCGAAACTGGGATGCTGAGTCTCCATGAGTGTGCACCAGTCATTGAATGACATCGCTGGATTTGCTTCTGCCTCAACTTCCATTTTGTAGGAATTGTATGCTTGGTTACGCAAGCAAAAAAGTGCAGCAGCTGTTACTTGATGAGCCCACTGAGAACGGGCTGTGAACGATCCCTTCTTGAGAGCATCACCTCTACCATCAGTTGTAACGTTTGCAGTCGTCATCACACTCACCCATCCACTGCATCTAGCCAGTCTCCTAAGAACTTTGAGCAAGGCCATCTCGATATGCAAACCGCCCATCATCACCACGAACTTGTCTTCCCCGTAGGTTTCTGGCCAGGTCCACTGTATCTTCTTGGCAATTACAAACAGTGGTGATCAACGGTCAATATTGGGACTTGTCCAGGATGTACAAGTTCTGTAGCTTGAGCGATTACATCCATACCATGCTTTACCATCGCCAGAGAATGAGCATTTTCTCGAAAAATGGCATGAGTCCAGATATTGCTGGTGGTCTGGGGCAGGAATCTTGTGATGCTGCGAAATGTCCGACCAAGAAATATCATCATCTGCATTCAGTTCAGGTTTCTCAAAAGATTTTCAACTGAGCTTGCCCAAGCTAACTGCATGTCGTCTGAATCAACTGGAGACTTTTCTGGAACAGCTTGTCCCTCTGTCTTGTGTGGAGTAGGGCTATCATCTGGAAAGCAGCCGGTGGACAGTCATGTATGACTCCATAATTGGCTTCATCTTCCTTGTTCTTGGCATGTTCTTGTCAATGATAGGGGTCTTCTGAAGCTCTGTGCCTGCATATTCATAGTAACATGCTGTGTGAGAGAGTGGCGGTTCCATGGAATGCAGTTTGCACTGAAGTGGATGAAGGATTGTGGTCGATGTTGTCCAGATTGCCTGTTGTGAAAAGATCCTTTCTCAGGACTCTGGGTACACAACTCCAACATCTTCAAAAGAGCCAATGCACTGTTTGCTACATCAGTTGCTATCTGTTGTACTCGCGTCATAAGATAGACAACCTTTCTCAAAAAGGTGTCGATCAAGTCACGCTTTCGGCTCTATTGTGGATCAGCAACCCAATGTACAGAGGGAGTTAGTTTCACGTTCCAGGCTGTGCCGAGTCGTTGGAGCAGTGGCTTCTCTTCTACTACTTTTGATTGTGTTGAATGTAATCAATTCAACTATGGATATTGCAGCTTTTTCACAACATGTGTTTTCCATCTGATTTTTTTATGTTTGTACCGCCAAGTACCATCTGAACTAACGCATCAAGGAGGCCGTGTTGTCATCATACTGTCGTCTGTCAGTATCCTGTGAATGTATAGTGCTTCAATATCTCATTCCTGATTATATTAGCAGCTCTCATAAGAACAACAGCATCACTCTCACAGTCCCATTTCTTTGCCTCCAACAATGTTTCTCCAACATCATCCTTGAATGTCAGCATGACCTCATACTTGCTTTTATGCGCTTCCAAGTCAGGAATTTGTGCAAGAAGCTTTTCTTTCAAACGAGTTGAGTTTGTGCGCTCTGGCATATCGCTACCAAGTTGCTGAAGCGTGACCTGTAGAGTCGTACAAGGCTTGACAGCTTAAAAATGTGTTCAGCGTGCTCTTCTTCTGTCGAGACCCTTCAATATAGGATACCAATTCGGCAAAGGCTATAGACTCAGGCGTTAGATGTGGATCTTCCTTCTGAGCCTCTTTCCTGACAAGTGTGCGGTGTCTATTGCATAAGGCAGTCAAACACTGTTTGTGGTATACAGCATCTATTGCGGTCATATCACCTGAGGACAGCTTGGCAAGCAGTCGGTATCACGAAGCTCTGTTGCCATTTTCGAACATTTGCGTCTATCTGTGCTGTAGCAGCTCTATGAAACCTTCCTCCACTTTGTCGTCACAAAAAGAAGCAGGACAGGCTTTTGTCAGTTTGAATGGAGGAACCAGGGAATGCCCCTCGTAGTCTGCCTTTGAGTGAGAAGTCTCAGTCTCTCTTACTTTGGCTATCTTCTTGCGGGCACGCTCAAATTTATCTTTGCTAAACTTCATGTGGCATGTTTGTGCCATTTTGCATTGTGCTGGGAAAGAGTTGCAGCTATACCTGGCCGTCATCCAAACGTGACAAATTTATGTCCATTGGCAGGGCACCAAGTGAGTGTAGCTCCTGGATATGTTCAGATATTGTATCATAAGCTCGGGACTGATGGGCATCCTTGGATTGGATGGGTCTCTCAGCGGTTCCGATGTACGTTTTTGACATAGGGCACAAAGTGTCCAATCTGTTTCAGGCAAAACCACATCAGAAGCACTGTCCAGCTATATTTTCTTGGTTGCCAATTAGTCTATTCTACGTCAGGTTAGTTACAGGTAGGCATGCACCTTGGAATGGTCACCATCTTTCCTGAAAAGAAAGTGAAATCTGTTATATTTATATAACTGAGATATCTACATCAAATATTTCAGTTTTAGTCATACAATATGTAGCTAATCAGATTAATGTTCTGAAATGAAACAAATTATCAGATTAATGACCAATTCTGAAAATAAAACAAACCATCAGATTAATGGCAAGTTCTGAAAACAAAATAAAACATTAGAATAATGAAATGATATACATGTATGGTCTTCCTGAGAAGTAAACAAAAATAAAGCATTAATTCATTGAATTGTTCACCCTATGTGTAAAGTGTTTTGATGACTTTCGTGGATCTTGTTCTGAATACAATGTAATTTAAGCTACGTAATTGAATTTCTTGTCCCTAAAAACCTATATTTAGCCATAAGATCAGTTCTATGCCAAACAGAAAAAAAAAACAACGAGATTGATATTTGCATCCTACGAGGACAGCCATCTTGGATTTGTTCCAATCACATTTTATGGTATTTAAGGCATCTCATTGAATTCTTTGACCCTAAAAACCTATAAATCGGCACCAAGATCATGTTTTTATGTCAAATAGAACCAAAGTTCTGACGAAATATCAAAAATCGGCAATACGCAGGTGGCCATCTTGGATTTCTTGATTTGAGTGTGATCCCTTGGTTTGCCAGCTGGATCCGGTTAGAAATGGATTCAGCATACTCAAAAACCCCTATATACAAATTTTCATACTTTCTTCCGGAAGTGAACATCTTGGCCTCATATTCTACATATCTACTGGACTACTACAGAAAAGGTTTGACTTGATAGGGTGGTAGAATAGACCCTATAGAAACCTCCAGGTAGTGTGGTTCAAATTGTGGTATCATTAAAATTCTACAGGCCATTATACATAACAAGGGTACTTACCAAGAGGGTCACTGTGGGCTAGTAAAATTTAGGGGGAGGGTAACGTAAACGTGAATATCTTTGTCTAGGCTCAACCAATTTTCAATATTGAGGTATCATTGGCTTCCTATTATAATTTCTCACAGAGTATATACAGTTATTTGAAAATGGCCTTTGCCATGGCATCACCAAATGGTGTTCTGTGCAGTCCTCAACATGGTGTTCTGGACATCTTTTTCTTCTTCCAGAGCTAGTTGGCATGCTGTCACTTGCTCCATCACACCATCTTCATCTACATCACTGCCCTCCTGCCTAGAGTGCCACTTCACGAAGGCACGCCACTGCAGACGAAACATGGCTTCCATGACTATCTTGTGGGCTCTCACTCCACGATTGTAAGACTCCCTTTCAGGAGGGTCGAGGTTGTCGAACTGCCACATGCCAGATCTATCAGAAGATCTCGATGCCTGACATCTGGTATTTTTACCAGCACAGCCAGATAATTCGTTGCAATGTGGAACCCTCCTATGTGTATCACCATGTCTTCAAACTCTTCTTGTAGGCGCCACTGAATCTCTTTGGCCTTCACATATATAGCAAGGTCAAAGTAATAACACTGTCATTCTGGCCAAGGCTTGCCATCATGGACTGCACATTCTTCATAACTGTGTAGACGGTGCTGAACTCTGTAGGGAACCATCGATCATAGGGCAGTAGCCGATTTTGTGCCAACGGACACAAGGAGTGTACCACAGCATTGAAGCCACTCCAGCTGGGTACTTTTGTTTTTTTCTGTGACGAAGAGCTCCACCTCAAACAGCTCATTGGTGTCATCCTTATCAATGCCCAAGCAAGATCCATCTTACAGACTGCCGAATGCAAGCTTTCAGAGCATTTGAACCACTCAGCTTGTATCTTCCCGGAGAAACTGGTAACAGCAGGCCGCTTTCCGTATGCACTTTACTCTCTGATGGATTGGCACATCCCAGTGGATTCAAGTGTCCGTTTCCTTTTTGTCTGGTCTGAATAGACCCTCGGTTCGGGGACTGGACCAAAGTCCCTCGTTGATAGAGGACTACTGTAGTGGCATGAGTTGTCCTCTTTCCATCAAGAGTCTCTTCAGTAATGTCATTATTGGCTGCTGCCACCTGGACAAAGACGCCTGGGAGATGTTTGATGGCAATACCGTACCAAAGATGTCGCTCTTGGCTAGGATCTCCTTGCAAGGCTTGTGTCGGTTTGCCTCAACATCATCGTAGGATCACAGTGGCCCATTCTGCTCAGCATGGTAATGAGCTGTTTTGACCTCGTCATATGGCGAACTGCAATTCCCAGGGTCACATGCTTGGGCATGTTAGTTCTAGCATGAGTCGCACAGTGTACAACATCCTGAGCAAGCATCAAAACACGTCTTTCATCTGATTAGTTGCTACATTCTGGTGCTGAAAACTCATCTTCATCTCCTTTTCTGGTTTGGCAATAACCAGCGTAGTAGCCAGTAAAGACTGTCTGGTATCACAGATTTGGATTTGTCAGGGTAGATCCATGATATTAGGTGTCGGACTGATATGCCTTGGCATTCATAGATCTCCGACTTGATGAGTTTCGCAGTGCGGTACAGCAGACTCACCCTGTCGCAATCATCCATCGCTGTTGTGGGCTGTTTTCTTGGTACACCCGTGGCTGTTGCGTGTGTGCACTGATAGGCAGAGTTGATGACATCTTGAAGGGATATGGAGCTTGAGTACAAAAGCTCGGACTAGTAAGATCATATGGCTTATGGAAGACAATGTCATCTCCAAAGTTTTCTTTAGTCGAAGTTTGAGTCGCTGGGTAGTGTAGCTGTCGACTGCCACTCCCTTTCCGCACAGAAAAATGATTGTATCTGTCCAGAAGAATTGTCATATCAAAGGCCTTCCCACCATTTAGGTCAGCAGAGATATCTTCAGCCAATTGCGTGAATGCCGTATCGTAACAAGTTTCTTGTCTCCCTTCATGGAAGCCAGCATACTGCAGATTAGCTTTGCTGATGTATGAGCATGGCAAGCTCTGTGGTATCTAGCTTCTGCTGCCACTAGATCGTTACTGACAGCACCAGTAGTCCGTAACATGTCCTCCTCGCCCTTGCGTCGCTGCTTGCACAATAGTTTCACAGGCTTGGAAAGTTCTGACCATGGTCATCCCTTTACCCTTCTGTGTGTTTTCTTCTTGCAGAAGAGGCACATAGTCCAGTCAGTGGACGTTGACTGGGACCTGGTACCTTGGAGGTCTCCGTCAAACTTGTTTCAGATTGTGTGCCAATCTTAGATTCTTCTGCTGTGTCGGTGAAGATGCAGATCTTCTCCTCTGCATGTAACGCAGGTTTTCTTTGCTGTTCATTTTTCGTAGCAATTTGAGTGCCATTTAACATCCGCGGTTGCCAAACTGTCAAAATCTGATTTTAAACGTTCGTATACTTCATTCGTCGGAGTTCCAGTGCTGCAACAAGTGTCTGTATGGAGGTATCTCAGGCTTCCTCAGTGTCTCGTTTGAGTCCATCTGACAAAATTATGCACTTGTGAAAGTTGGTTAACTTCTGTCTCTTTACAGGTAAAGTTGCACTACTGCCTGACTCTCTGAACTGGCCATTGCTTCAGTTGGCTAGTAGGATTCTTTCAGATGTTCAATCTGGAATGACACAGAAAAGCAACTATGTTAACCCACAGCCTCTTTTACCATCATTATTAACATGACATTTTAAAACTTTATTTTTGAATTATCTAGTCCATAAGAATTTCATAAAAAAAGACTAACACAGCATTTTTAGTCCAGCAGCATGAACCTGTGAAAAAATTCAATTGTTCAACACCCACTACAGAAAAGTTTGACTTGACACTTAGTATGCTCTAAAAGATGCCTAAAATATAAAAAAAAGCTCATAATATTTGATTTGTTTGTGATTTTTACCTTTTATGGTTGTACAGTTGAACGAATATCGACATTTCTGTACATATTCTGAAAGAGAATTATAATACGAAGCCAATGATACCTCAATATTGAAATTGGTTGAGTCTCGACAAAGATATTCACGTTTACGTTACCCCTCCCCTAAATTTGCTAGCCCACAGTGACCCTCTTGGTATGTATAATGGCCTGTAGAATTTTAATGATACCACAATTTGAACCCACATACTACCTGGAGGTATTCTATAGGGTCTCTTCTACCACCCTGTCAAGTCAAACCTTTTCTGTAGGGAGTGTTGAACGATTTCATTTTTTTCAGGTCCTGGTGTGCTCCTGGACTAATATCAGAAGTGACCAATTTGTCGGACTACAAGGCTAAAGAAACCCCATAGAAGATTATACTATGAGTTTGTATGTTCAAAAACCTGTTTAAAAATATTTTTTATTGACTAAACTATATATGTTGATTTTTTTTTTTTAAATATATACCTTGTCATATTCAAGTGAAGACAGCATATTTTGCATATCCATGTGAACCCACTGAATGTAAGCCCATAAAAGGGGCATTATACACCACACAGATAGACTAATACTATGCTTATATATTTGAATGTATAACAAGGGGAGCAGGAGACAAGAGGGACGGGAGAGGGAAGCACAAAACAGTGGGGAATAGACACATGAGAAGATCTGTGGAAGGGAGAGGGATGGGGCAGGGTACATGGGGTAAACAAGATGGACACTACAGGGATTTTCAGGAAAGAAAGCAGGGAATATGAAGGAGGTGGTTTGGGCTAGATTAACGGGGGTAGAAAAGATCATGGTTTTGGGTGGGGAAAGATAAGAGATGGTGGTGAACAGCTATTTTGAAGATCTGGAGGGAAGAGTGGGATTGAATAGTGTGTGGGAGCTTGTTCCAAAGGTGGGAAAAAAGAGGAATGAAAGAATGAAGGTGAGCAGTGATTCTTGATTTTGGGAGTTTTACCAGAAGGGGATTTGCGAGCGGACCTTGAGCGCCCTGCATAAATTTGGGCGGGACAGATAGCAAACAGAACAGAGAGAGGCCTGAGAGGAGACAGTAGAAGACAGAAAGACCACCGACCTGCCTGCGGTGAGAGAGTGAGAGACCCAAAGACTCAGCCTCATCACAGGAGATACCAATGGTCATAAATGCCTTGGTTTCCACAGTGTGAAGCTGATAAAGGTGAGAGGTGGGAGCACCAGCCCAAAGGGGAGAGCGGTACTCCATCAGGCTGCGGACGAAAGCTTTGTATGTGGTCAGGAGCTCAGGTGTGCCAAGGAAGGACTTTGCCCAATCGGTGACTGGCTTTGGAGGCTAGCTTGGAGATGTGATTATACCGAGCCAGTTTCAACTATTGATCAAAAGAGATATAGCACAACACAAAATAGACTTGAAGAACAAAGACGAATACATAAAACATAATATGCTTTAATTTGTTGCTGTATCTTGGTAACTGGATGTAGTCACAAATAATATCAAAGATATGTTATGGAAGACCCCCTGTTAATTCAGCTCACTCTGATGTCGCAGTTACAGAGAGTGGTGCATGTGTGCCTTGCTTTGAGGCATCTACATTTCTGAGTTTTGCAAAGCAACCAGAACTTGTAAAACTCTTCTTTAATGTCACAGGGAAAGGAGTTCATGTTGCCGATGTGGATGTCAACCCAGCAGGCATAATTACTGTGATCCAAAGCAAAGCACCATGGTATCAGAGACTCCAATTTCTTGGCATAAAGTGGTCAATTGCACCACCAATGAGCCCAAACAAAGATTAAGATGGTCGTTTCAAACTTAATCTGAATGTCCCACTATTGGAACGTGGGACTCTTTTGAACCATTTCCTTTTTCCAGGACTCAAAGGAATTTCCGTTGTGAGACTCCAACATGAGCTGACACGCATCTCACTGAAGATTATACAGAGCTAGGCAGTGACCTAATGGATGTGTGTCTTTTTTGTATGATTGGAGGCCTTCAGGAAAGAGTCTGCAATGTCAGTGGATGCCACACTCCACACTGGTCTTGCAAAAGGCTGTCATCCAGCTAGATGACTGAAAAAAATCACCAATAGTATTTCAAAGAGCCATTTCAATATGGAGGTCATCTCACATGACAATGTATACCTATTCTTCATGAGTCAGTAGCCAGTTCCACTAGATATACTTTCTCAAGAGCAAATAGTAGCTGGTCAACTGCTGTCACCAGGATCTGTCCAGGATTAAGGTGATTAGTGTTTCACTTTAGACGATCCATCCCATACTTCATCATGGACAGTGCTACAGCCTTTTCGTTAAAAAAAAAGAGGCAGAAGAGTCTTCAGTGCAGCTGGATCTTCAGGTTTGGGTTGTTGTGAAGTGTGAAAGGCAGCCCAGCCAATGTAATCATCCTTCTCATGATCATTTTTAAGGAATAGCTTTGTCAGTTGAGCATTCTTCTTGAGCCTCGGGCCCCTTTCAGATGACTTTGGAAGTCTGTCATATTGGTCTGTCATATTGGTCTGTCATATTGGCTGTCATATGGTCAGCTCCTCTCTTTTTCAGGCAATTGGGGATTGATACTGTAGCTATCTGGGAGGTCAGGTTTCTTGGAGTTAGAGTCAAGGGGAATACTAATGAGATCCATACAGGCACCACAGCATGTGATAGTGGCAAACTGGAAAATACTGATACCAGTGTCATGAAAACACCCTTGAGCTGTTGTCGAGGAAGGGTTGCACTCAATATTATCAAAGGTTCCCATTGTGAAGCTCATCTTTAAAAGGGCTCTCCTTTTCATGGATGAGCAGGGCATACTAAACCCTCTTCTTCAAAACACAGACAGCCAAATGTTGTTGGCGTGGTCTCTACATCTCTGACTCGGTTGCAACTGATGCTTATTTTTAATTTGTACAGCTGGCTGATGAATATTTATGATGATGGTGTGGATATCCAAGTCAAAATATAAAGGAAAATGAGATGCATGATCCCTGGAATCACATGTGTTGATAGCTGTTGAAGCTTTATTCTTGACCTCAACGAGAATAAGCTGTGTGATAATTAATCAGTTGAGAGTCAGTTATCTCCTGGTATTTTAAATTTAGCCTATTAAGCAACAAGGAAACCAGATTTTAAGGTTGGTGGATTAAAAACTGACCCTGGCCGTCAGGTGGAAATCTTCCAGAGACAAAAAAATACGTCAAACATTTCTTTTTCTCAAGACGTCCTGCAGCTTTTGTCATGGAGATAGCTTCAGCTGCATAATCATAGGCAACTAAAGCCTCTGAGCATTTTTTTGTATCCAGAGTCGAGGCTCATGGAAGACCTAGATCACAGAACAGACGAAAACATGACAAAAAAGAAGAACATAGTGGAAATAGGGGAAACCCACCAACAGCAAGGTAGTGGGACACAGCCGAGGGACACTTGGAGGCAGAATGGGCATGGGAGAGAGGGAGAGGACACAGGGGAGAACAACCTGGATAGAAGCTCAAGCACAGCAAGAAGAGGAAGGTAAAAACTGGGGATGAATCAGAAATGGAACAAAAAAGAGGGAGGGGGCAGGATGAAGCACAATTGAGATAGGGAAAGAACAGGATACAAGACAAGAAAGGAGGCAGTAGAAGACATAGGGGGCATCGACCTATCTGTGATGCAAGAGTGACAGGCCCAGAGACTCAGCCTCATCATGTGAGATTCAAATGATATTGAGGACTTTGATTTCCACTGCAACAAGAAGTACAAGGCATGAGGCAGGGGTGCCAGCCAAAAAGGGAGAGCAGTACTCCATCGACCTGTGGATGAAGGCATTGTAAGCTGATAAAAGTTAATATTTACCAAGGAAAGACTTTGCATACCAGTGGACACCCAGGCTTGCATTGGAGGCCAAATTGGATATATGGTTTACCCAAGAAAGATCTTAGCTGATCGTGAGGCACAAAAGTTTCAATGACTGAACTTCTTCGAGAGGTTTGTGAATGGAGTAGGTGAAAGGGTTTGCCAGATGGCCCTTTCAGAGAGATGGAGAGACAGACTGAGAGTGTGAGATTTGTCAGGGGTGAAAGACATATTCCAAGTGATGGAACACCTGATTTGATCGAGTTCTACAGAGACGGAAGAGGCTGCTGCTTGACTGAAGGATGAGAGACTGCTGGCAGAGGGTGGAGTCATTAGCAAATATATAAGCAGGATTTTCCAGAGAACTAGAAAGATTTTGATTTAGATGAGGAATAGGACTGGGCTCAAAAAACTGTCTTGTGGTACTCCAGCCTCAACAGAGAGAAGAAAATGAAGAGATGCCGTTGAGAGCTACAGACCGACTACGAGGGTGGAGGAAGTCTATAAGCCATGTGAGAAGGTAACCTTGGATGCCTTAGGCAGAGTTTGGAGATCTTGTGGGGTGCCAAACTGTATTGATTGCTCAATTTATATGTCCAGAAAGACTGCCCTAATCTCATGCCTGACATTGAGGGCCTACATCCATTGGTGGGTGAGGTAAAAGCAACATGTCCAAAGTGGAGTGACTTGATCTGAAACCAAATTGGTGATCTGAGTTGAGGTTGTTGGAGAAAAGGAAGCATTTCATATCAGGATCCGATTATGGATTTGAATCTGAAGTGATGGTCTTCTTTTCGATGTCATCTGTGATGATGGATTCCATGAATACTTGTAATTGGAATCTCATAGGCCTGTAGTTAAGAGGATCTGCACCATGTTTGTGTATTGCACTGATGTTGGCTGATTTCCAAGATTGCAGAAGGTGACCTAGAGCAAATTATAGGGTGAACATTGCAGAAAGAGGATTTGCAAGAGTGGCAGAGCAGATTATTAGGACACGTGTCCTGATGCTGTCTGGGCCTCGAGAATCAGTCGAGTTTCCTTGGACCCTCATTGAACACAAGCAGTGCATCTTTCCCAGCAGTCTGCTCTTAATATTAGTCTCAACTCTAGAGAGTGGTCAAATAGTTTATTATCAAGTCTGCACCTGTTCATGGTTTTTTTTGAACTTCCAGATCTTGCAACAAATTTTCATAGAGGCTGTGCAGCTTAGAAAGCTTGAAAAGGTAGCCACTGTCCTCAACTCTACATTCAATGTATGGCACACATTCAGCAAAAGCCTGTGCTTCCAATATTCTATCCTCATTGGTTTGAGGTGGTTTGACTTCTTTGCATAGAGCTGTTAGTTTCTGTAGCTATTCAGGCAGTTGTGGTGGTATTTGGCATCACTTGCCACAAATTCTCCTGATTATTCACACGAGTAATTTTGTCCTGTAACCCCCTAATCCTGTAAACATCCTCAGGTCTTGTAAAACTTTATCGTGGCATATAGGTGTAGCTTTGCAGTTGAGTTCATGCATAAAATACAGACATCAATACTGGGAGAGGTATAGAGGACATGCCACTTGGAATGCTTATTCTCATCATGTTCTTTGTCACCCAACTCAACAATTTTATCGTGTTTCTGTTTCTTCTCTCTCACCCTTCTCAGCTGAATTTCAGGTGACTCGATTTTGCCACTTAGCATGGTTTACAATAAAAGATTCCAGCCATGCCTTGTCTTTTAATGTCCACTTAAATGGGAAAGATTTCAAGTTCTCAAAACTCCAAAACATTTCTGAAGAAAAGTCATGTATATGGTACCTGAAGGCCATTTTTCTAAAAGCTGTCAGCAGGGCACTTCAAGTTACCACCACCTTTACAACAAACGACACAACATTCTCAAATATATTTCTGCAAACGAGGAAAAACAACATGTTTATTTTTCAGGCAATCAAGTTTTAGTCATGAGAGACTAGCAAGGGCTACCATTGCCGATCACATGCAAAACTATTTTTATGGACAATTTTTGATGAAAGGGTTGTTCCAAGCGAATAATGGTCACCTAAATTATATATTGCCACCGAGAAACTTACTCTGTTAAAACACTAAAGTCACTTATCCCAGTTGGGGTCAGTCAATAAGTCATTGAAAATTTTGTTCATAAGCTAAAAATAACATTTGAGGCCCCTAATGGGTGACCTGCAGTGTCTTCGGGCCCTGAGCCAGTGGCACCCCTTCTAACATTGGTTGACTTGCTCGAAGTGATGGATAGGCCAAATTTTGAGTTTTGTTCCAGTTGGCCATGTATGTTTTTTGCTAAGCCACCTTATTATGAGAAGTCCTTTAAGGGCAAGCACTCATCCTGTCTTGCCCTGCCTGTCATTTCTATCCCTTGAACTCCCAGCCTCACTAAGTCACACAGTTAATCCACCAATGCATTCTCATGATACCCTCCCCAAATCCAAGCATTCTGTTTCCTCCATTCTTATCATTTCCCCTCTCTTTTTTACCATCTGTGGAATTTGCTCAGATAATCACTCATCTATCCCTGCTATTCTTTTAATATTGTAAGGTCGAACCTCATTGCTATCAAATGTGCATGAGCTTTGTATTCTCACTAGCCCTGCCTCCTGTATCTCCCTGCAGTTTACTCTACTCACACCGACTTTGTTTGCCAATGTCTTGTCTGCCCGTTTCCCTCTGCTCTGTTGTCGGTGCATGAACCTTCCACGCATTGGTACCCAGCTCTTCCCTGACCCTGACCCTTGACCTCCTATAT
>CM068954.1:149440943-149450964 GCA_035128595.1 Eptatretus atami
TTCAGAGATGCTTGAACAGATCTTCGTCAAACTTTCAGAGGTTCATCTGTGAATGTTGTCTGGGAGTGTTCTCGGTAAAAAAAAATAAAAAAATTTGGATTCGTTTTCTTTTTTAAATCGCTCTATCGTGCCTAAGCCTTCGTAGCTATGTGAAAGGTAATATTAAATGATCCCCAACCCCATTCCTTAGTGATCATAGGGAAGTGTTTTCGGTACCCACAACAAATAGAAAAAAATAACAAATTGATTTCTTCAAAATGCCAACAGGGTTAGTAGTACAGCACTGGACAATGCCGGGAACCCCTGCTAGTTTCTAATAATAGTTATTCCCAAGTAGAGGGTTCCCCAAGGTACTGGTAGACAATGACATACTGTTTTTGAAAGCTACCCCTTTTTAGGTCATCTCTTCGAGCATGACCTAATAATATGGGTGTCGATGTCCTTCGATCCGTCCTTCCGTCCGTCCGTCCGTAACGCATGCCGTCCTTTAACAAATGAAGTTGAAGCGGGAGATCTGGTCATTAGTGATCCTGATAGAGGTCGATGAGATGTACACGATGGTATGACTTTCAAGGTCACCGAAGGTCAAGGTCAAGGTCACGAGGCCTTTGAAGTTGCGAAAATGATGATTTCAAATTCTATCTCCTCCGCCATTTCTCAAGCGATCTTGAATTTGATTGTGGCATATGAATCTATGGGACAATATCTAAATTTGGTCAGGCCGGATTTTCGATATTCGCTTTCGTTTTCGTGTCACGTGACTTCAAAGTTGGCAAAAAATGCGAAAATGACGATTTTCAAAATCTATCTCCTCCTACATTTCTCAAGCGATCTTGAATTTGATTGTGGCATATGAATGTATGGGACAATATCTAAATTTGGTCGGGACGGATTTTCTAATTTCGCTTTCGTTTTCGCGTCACGTGACTTCAAAGTTGCAAAAACTGCCCTACCTTCAGGAGGCTATATATCTCTCTACGGGCATGGTAAAAGTTAGTGAATGGTGTCATTGCATAGCAGTTGACCTTGTCTTTCATGTCCATTCGAAAGAATACCGATACTTCCAATACGTACATGTCACGTGACTGAATTTTGCGAAACTGCTTCATGTAGTTGCAAAATGACGATTTTCAAAATCTATCTCCTCCTACATTTCTTAAGTTATCTTGAATTTGATTGTGGCATATGAATCTATGGAACAATATCTAGATTCGGTCAGGCCGGATTTTCGATATTCGCTTTCGTTTTCGCGTCACGTGACTTCAAAGTTGGCCAAAAACCCTCCTGACCCGAGAACACTACACCCTAGTTTCTCGCAGAGATGACCGTCACTCCCGCACGGGTGTATTTTTTTTTAATGCCTCCGCTGATGAAGTCACCAGAGGCATTATATTTTCGGGTTGTCCGTACGTATGTACATACATCTGTCTGTCTGTGCTAACTTTCTCTGTTTTCTCTGCAACCGCTTATCCGATTGACATGAAATTTTCACCATAGGTTCAACCACGTATGCAGAATGTTTTAATGATAAATGTGATGTCATAGGTCATGTGGTGTGGCAGCCCTGGTGGAAAAAAGGAAAAACTTTGGACCTCTGTATCTCCAAAATCGCTCCATGGAAGAAAAATTGAAACTCGGCACAAGTCAAGTACTCCCTATGGGAAACCAGTGTGATTTTCTTTTTTGATGATGTCATACGTGGCTTCGTTATGACGTCGTAATTGCATACATCAAATGCTTTATCCGATCAGCGTGAAAATTTTTGAGGGTCATCTGGGGTTAAATTTTATGGGGCTGGGGGGGGGTGGAGGGGGGGAATTGATGATGTCATCGGTCACATGGTTTGGCAGCCATATTTTCTTTTTTCACTTAAAAACCTTCAAAAATCTTCTCCGAAATGGCTGAACAGATCGAGGCTTGCATCGTTTACAGGTATGATCGCCCATCCATGAGGAACAAAAAGTTCTCCCCCTATGACGTCATAGGTCACATGATTTGGTAGCTATGATTTTTTAACGAATAAACCTTTAAACATCTCCTCCAGGACGGCTTTACAGATCAACGGGAAACTTCACCCACATGGTCCCCAAGCCTTGGGGATACCATGGTGTTCACAAATAATTAATAGATCGCATGGTTTGGCAGCCATATTGGATTGAACGAAAATCTTTTCAAAAATTGTTTCTCTTGAACCGCTTCATCAATCGACATGAAACTTCACAATTATGATCTAGTTTTATGGGGAATATATGTTTTCAATTTCAACCTGATCGGACACATGGTCTGGCAGCCAGATTTATTTAATATTTTGAATCTGGGTTCAGGGATTTAAATCAAACTTGGTCCAAGTATGTATAATAATATAATAATGTAATAATGTTGGCAGAGACACATCTGGCAACGTCGCTGCATCAAAGAGTGCCCTTCTATTTTTTTTTTTTTTTTTAATGCAATTAAACTATTTCCAATTTTTACAAATAATTAAGCTTCGAATGACCTTGAAAATAATGTCCTAAATCTGATTCTGGTGCTTTGCCTAAAGGCCGATTCAGCACTGCCAACGCAGCCTCATGGCATGCATTTAACTGGGTGATTTGCCATTGTCTTCCCAGGAAAATTACATGTAGTTCATCAATTTATTGAACTCCATGTCAGATTTTAAAGGCACTCGTGGAAATAATTTGAGTACCCATATATAATGTTCCTCCTTATTTATAACCATGCTTTTTTTTTTTCAAAAAACAAGAGGATATGGTAATTGGCTTTGTCTGTCTGTCTGTCCGTCATGCTATCTCCTCCTAAACGGGTGTGCAGAAATTCACCAAATTTGGTAGTTATGCGAGAGCAGTATCATTTTTGGCCCTGCCCCCTGTGGCCCTAGGGTGGGATCAAAAGGTCAAATACCAAAAGATGCAATTACGGGCACATTTTAAAACTTTTTTTTAAAACTAGATTGTTTATATAACATGATACCCCACAGAGTGTCACTTCAATTTTACTTTGATATTAATACAATAATGATTTTAACCATCGTTGAAAAATGCAAAAGTTTAGTGCAACTGAAGTAGAACAAAAGTAGTCCAGAAGCAGTCCTGAACATCACTTTCATACACCACCCTTTTGAACCTTTTATTTAAATTTAAGTACTGCAAAACTCTAGGTTCTTGGAAGTATGAAGATGGCGATTTGGGTTCTGCAATCTTCAAGCACTGTTTATGTATAATTCAATTTGAGTAAAATAAAGATTGTAAAAGGTGTATAAATAAATTAATTCTGGTTGTACCGCCATTTTCCGCAGTCATCTATTACGTCATCTTATTTAACACATCACATTAGTTATTCGTGCCTGTTGTATGTGTCCATCTTGACATCCTTAAAAAAGTAAGTTTCTTGTTTGTAATGATTTTCAATTTTGTTTGACTGCCAGGCAGGCAGACAGAGTAAAGATATTATCTCACTCCTCTCTGCACATGTGCAGTTGGGATGAATTCAGAGACAAAGTACTGTAAAATGACAAACTTGTCTTCCTATTCATGTTCCGATTCATGTTCAAAATATAACATTCAACTTAAACAAGCTGCTTCTTGATCATAAACTGATAAGACAGACGGACGGACGGACGGACGGACATGAACCAATTGCTTAACCTCACTTTTCGTTTTGCGTGCGTGGGGTAATGGAACTTTGTATATGCAATTAATATTGGCAGACGAATGAAATATGTAACGATTTTGGGGATTTGACCCCCGATTCATGCTCCAAGGGGTGGGGGCTTTGGGTCACCTTGGTCAGAACAGAGGATTTTTTTTTAACTCAAAATTTGATATTGGGCCCCACGTGGTAAAACTTTTTGTCACCTTTCAACTTTGCTTTAGTTGGAAAGTGTGGGGACTTGCAATGGCGTGCCCCCTATTCCAAACATTTTTGCCAATGGATTTATTTGTTTTTTTTGGCCACTGTTGCTTAGTTTTGAATATGTTTATTCGTTACACTCTTCGTCTCGCAAATTAGCCATAATCTCAACGTTTAACAAGAATCAGATTTTATTTCAAGTTTTTGCTTTGTTTTGTTTCAGTGATCGTGTTTTTATAAACTCTCTTATGAACCTCGTTGCTGATTGCAATGCGCAGTTTTTTGGGAATTCTGAGATGTGTGTGTGCGTACGTGCACGCGCGTCATTCCAAACCAGCTGCCTTGATGTCCATTCTAACCGGTGCACACTTATTGAGGGAGCTCTCTGCCAGGTCGGACGGCCCACGTACACAAAGTAAAAAGGACATTCAGCTTGAATGGAAATTAAACTCGCATATTGCAAAAGTATAGAATTACTAGATCCGATCGTTATCATATTTTTCTTCTTTTTCAGAACAGGCGTTACTATAATATGCCGATGGGTGTTCAAAATTCTCTGAACGAGATACAATAGTTGAAGAAATGCAAACATTTTTTTTTATTATTCAATATTTTGCACAGACACTCCATATATAGGTACACATAATTAGTAAGAAAAAAACACATTATCTTCCTGATTGTAGATTGAAGATTTGTATGTTTTTCAACATACAAATAATCTGCTTCGAAAATCTAGACCTATTGTCAAGAAGTTGGGGATCAGTGGAACAATCTGGAGAAGTTGGGTATCATTGGGACAATATAGCTGCCAGGATGGCCTCGAGGTACGCACACTCACCTTTTAAGCTGTCTCGCCTGGGATTGAATCTCAACCCAGCTATAAACTGTCATCCCGGTGTTTCACAGGAATGGTGATTCATCAATGCGTGTGCCGTCCTTCGGAGGGAAGTGAAACTGAGCGTCCCGTCTGCTGGCATTAGTTGGTGGGCGTTAAAGATCCCACAGTGTCCTTTGCGAAGAGTACGTGAGCTTATTGCTGGCACCCTGGACAAATTGCAAATTATTGCCTTAGCCAGCAGGGGGCATCGCGCTTTTCGACACAGCTGTGCCCTCAGCCCATGAGTACGGCAGCCTTGTACTGGATACGAAAGAAGAAGAAGATTGGGACAATCTCTGCATTGAGTGAGCAGGATTGCTCCAAGATCTGTGTTTGTGGAACCAATGACTTGCTCTCGAGAAAGTTGGGGTTGTTGGAACAATCTGCTACAGCCTTGGTACTAAACCGTAAGTATTGTGCATTCATTTGGCAGTGAGGGTTTAGTTGTGGTGGTGGCATTGGTGGGATGTTTACCTTTGTTTTGTCTGCAAAACCATTGTTTTATAATCACATTTATCCAAGTGTCTTAATAGCGAGACAGTTAAAGGGCTCATTACAATACAGTACTTTCTCAACTCTGAGCTTGATTACACACAGTATTTGTTCATGTCGTGGTACCAAGAACCACAAGTCACATCGGCTATCATCGCTTACAGCCTGACCAACAAGACGTGTCTGCTACGCACCATCCATTCTTGGTTTCTTCTTTTGTTCTTTTCATCGCATTTTTTCACCGATTATGGTGGCCTTACGATCCACGGTTGTTTAGAATCTGGAAACCTGCTGTTTGGGTCCACTGACACCCGATGGCGCTATATTGTCAAGCACACAGTCCTTGGGTCGGGGAACAAAAGTCGGATGTCCCTTCGTTTTTTTTTCTACATGACTTGCAGATCCAATTGGTAAAAGTAGATCGTTGGACCAGCACCTGAGAGAAAGTCTCAATATGAGGCAAACCACCATTGTCTCTGCTCCGCTCTGTATGGCGGCCCGGAAAGACAATATATGGGAAGCCTCAAAATCGAGCGAGTATCTATAAATGTCCTGCAAAGATTGAAGACGTTAATATAAAGAAACGTTTGCGAAGATTTGAGGGGAAAAAGTACAGAATAGGTTTACTCAGGGTTATAGATTAAAGGAACAAAGAGCGTTTTCAAGGAGAACACACTAGTCGTCTATGACGATACCCACGTTGCGATGGGGGCGGGTGAGTTGAGGTGTTGTTTTGAAGAAGAGAAGGAGGAGAAAGAAGAAGAAGGTGGAAGGGGCATGGGCGTCACAGAAAGTTTTGCGCTGTCTGGCACGTGTTAAAAGCGCCTTTCCAAACGACAGGTTGTGGGGTCCGCGCGTGTGTGAACACGCTGGTCATGGCAAGAGGAGTGAGTGAGGGGTGGGGGAGTAGGTGGCAAAGTCGAGGTACCTATGACCGCCAGCTCCACTTGTATCCCACATGGGTGGGTTTTTTTTCACCGATAAAGCTTTTATAAATTTCTCCAAACAAACAAGTTCTTTCAAGGGAAGGGGCAAGGATACAATACTCTTAAGAAATGCCAACGTCTTTATTTTATCTTCAATACATTCCAGCTGACATATCGACGTTGGACCAACAGTGACCATTATTGTGCCAATGTTGATTTGATCATCGATCGAACATTCGTCCATCATTGCCATTGTGCGTAATAACCACAAGGATGTCATCCAAGGCCAACGCTAGCTATCATGTGCAGCCTGTGGCTGCAGGTTCCATAATTTTCTGAGGGTGCGGCTGTGCCGCTGATGCAGTGCCTTCTATTACCAGGACACTGGTACTCATCTCGCCGACCTCGGAAGGATGACAGGCAGAGTCGACCCCACCTGGTGTTAATTCAATGGATGACAGAGGTTCGAACTCAAGACCCACAGATCTTAAGCCAGCCACCTTGACAGTTAAGACAACACCAGGCTTCTTCCAAGCCCAACGTTGCTGTGCTGTGATAAAAACATATAATAAGCAAGATACCATTCTTTCTTGTGATGGCTAAATCATTAGGGCAAGAAGAAAAAGGATTTCTGGGAGTGCAGGGATAACCAGTGTCGCAAGTTGAACGTGCCACCACATACCCATAAAAAAATATATATTTCATCACAAACTTTCCCGGGAGTTAAATGAATCCACCGTCGTCGAATTTATTGAAATCCGTAAATCCGTTCTCAAGTTATAACACAACAAAGACAGACAGACATGGCTTCTTTTATTGTATATATACATATATATATATATGTATATATATATATATATATTACCAAATGAGAAACAGAACTGTAAGCGTCCATTTATACATGGTGCAATGGCGATCTTCGCTGATTAAAGTGATTACAAAGAATGCGCAAAACAAGCTGTGGTTGTACCAAGGTTAAATGGCTAGCTGCGTGTATGAAATACGGTCTTCGTAGGGGCAGAGAGACAGAGACCCCAAGCAATACCTTGGGATTGGGAAATGAAATTGCAGGAGTGTGAGTCTTTAGGAGCTAGAGGGGTGCTTAGTGTGGGGCGCCTCAAATCCTGGGCTCCAGGCAGCCCCTCGGTTTGTTTATGCCTATATAGAGAGCGGTTATGCGGAGCGACTCGACAAGGGGCAGGTCCTCGTGGCTCGGACGGACGAAACGCTTGAGCGCCTCCACCCCCACCTTACCCACTCCTCTTTCTCCCACACTCCCCACTGTGCCCGAGCCATGCAGTTATATAAAGAGAAGCTCGCTCGCTGTTCTGGGTGCGAGATCACCTCCTTTTGAGAGGATGATCCTTCGGGGAATGAATGATGCTCGGGTCTCTGCTCGATCAGGCTGAGTCACCAGTAGCCCTTTTGTGACCGGGATTTACGAACTCTGAATCGTGGTTGTCAAGAAACCAACTTTGTGGTGGATTCTTGAGACTGCCTCAAGAACGGAACTTTAATTACCAAACATTGATCTCGAACCAAGGTCGACCATGGTCTAGTTCCAAGTTGGGAGAGAAAAGTATAGATTGCAAAAAAAAAGTCTTACTCGTACGTATATACAGTGGTGAGAGATCCACTCAGGGAGATTCACTACTCTTTACGATCGCACGGAGCGGCCCCTGGGTGAGCGCCCCTTCGGCGCCGGCCCATGGGTCAAGTCGCCTTGTGACCCCCAGAAGGTCGCCATGCTACGCACCGCCACCCTAGCCGTGCTGTTTTGCATGCTGTTTGGACTCTTGGCGGAGACGGCTCGTGGGCGTAGACCCCTGTCCGGACGGAAGACCCACGGTCAGCGGCAGCGCACGGAGATGTTGAATGATACTCTTCTAGCGCCGCATGGCGAGGTGAGTTCTCCGATGTTCCACTTGCTGGCCGGTTCCTTTATTTGCAGAAATATGATCCTTTCTCCTACCCTTAACAATCAAGTCATTCCAAGGGCTCCCAGGCAGTTTGGGAATATGCAGTTTATATGGAATGTTCCATCAACATGAACTAATCGTTCATGTGGATGGCCATGAGCACATCCGACAACCTAGAACGGGTAGAGCAACGGTCACCCTGGTTTTCAAAAGTTTACATTAACACCAGTCTTAGGTGATGCTTTAAATCTTTAGAACCTGTCAACAAGATAAATTCAAGTCTTTGGAGTTATATATTTATTACGTACATTCGCTGTTTGCCACGTGTGGAGGGGTAGTGGGGGTTAAAATTTCGGAAAGATAGGAGAGAGAAGGGGAAAAGTTTGGGACATAAGAATAAGTGGAGAGAAGAAAACAGTGTGGGTAGCGAGGGGTGAAGAGAGGGATCCAAAGTTCTGCCATGTTTGCGTACGTAATAAATAGATGCCCAGTTTGGTTTCACTTGACTCCCTCTAGCGTGGTCAGAACGCTTGTTTCTTGTCAGCCCATTATATTTCAAGAAGCTGGATTTTATGGGTGTTTGATACTTTCATTACAGTACCTGTAATAGTATGTTGGCAGTGTTTCTGTTTGTGGTTTTATTAATTTTTGGCAGTTGAAAAAGAAAAAAAAACAAGAACCAAGAAGCTAATAGAGTTGGAGCATATGAAGTTGGATCAAGATGCATGATAGAGGAGATTGCGGTGTTGCATGGATATGGTCATGAGTTATCAGGTCTCACATGGAGGGTTGTAGCATGCATTGGTAGTTTGAAGGTTCACCGTAAAAAAATTGGAGAGATGAAGCACATCACTCATTCTAAAAGCATGAAATAGTTGCATTAAATAGGTGGCTTGAGGTGAGGTTGATGTTGAAGAGGAATATCTCTGTATGGCAAACACTGTATTGTTACATCACACTGAGAGCTCCTGGGTCCAACTCTTCAGGTGCCCTGAAAGATGCGGTGCAATCCTCAGAGCCACGTTGTGTCGTAGATCCATTGGGCTGTAACGTCCAGGGAACGGGTGGCTGACACATGTCTGCAACTCACATCTGATGCTTAATCCTTCACTTCGGGAAGAAATACAACTTCCGTGCAATATGTCATTGGGATGTAAACGAAAGCGCCAGTGAAAGCAAGTTCATTGTTTTGGACATTTAATTCAATTAAAGTCTCTTCTACAGAAGTATCAATCTTTCTTGAACAGTCCATGCAGATGTAATGGCATCACTTCACTTTCCTTTTGTTCATGTGCCACCATCTACCCACACTGCACATGACAACGTCCGAGTAATTCACGAACTTGTATCTCGTATCATGTCCCGGAGCACATACGGGTTCATATATATATATATATATATATATATATATATATATATATCACATAATATATATGGATACATATATACATATAATATATATATATATATATATATTATTATATTAATATATATATATATATATATATTATATATATATATATATATATATTATATATATATATATGATGATGCTCGAGCACATACGGGTTCAATATATATTACATATATATATATATATGGATACATATACACAGTATATATATAATATATATATATATATATTGTATAATATATATATACAGTATATAAATAATATATAATATATATATAATGAATATATATAATATATATATATATGTGTAGATGTATAGATATATATGTTATATATGTATATATTTATATATATATGTGTAATATATATATGTATGTATGCATATATATAATAATTAATATTTAATATAATATATATGTTAATATTTATGTATATATAAATATTTATGTATATGTATATAATAATATTAATATATATATATATATAAATTTATATATATGATATTAAATATTTAAAGATACATATGGATATATATATATAT
>CM068954.1:149474764-149490381 GCA_035128595.1 Eptatretus atami
GGGCTACCTGGCCACCCTCTTGGTGACTCGCTGGGTCCTGGTTCGGCGACCCTCGACATCTTTGCCCGGATCCCCGAACTCCGACTGGCTCCCTTGGTCATCCGGCCTCCACTACGGCCTGGTCTAGCCAACGACGCGCTGGAGGAGGGAATGGGTCTCGCCTCAGGCCTCCTGGTTGCGCCAGCCAACCCCCAGCGAACCAACTGCCCGAACTCTGGACTATCCAGCTCCCAACGGGGCGTCTCCACACTCCCACCGCTGACTGCAAGCCACGAAGTCCAGCGCCCAACTCAAGCGCTCTTCCAACTCTCCGGACTGGACTCCAACACGTCGAACTCAACTGGACTCCAGGCTCCAACACTGCAACTCGCTTTCGGCGTTCAGCACGGCTTTTTATGGGTTTCCGGGGGGGGGGGGGGGGGTGCTTGCTCTTTCACCTTCGATCCCTTCCACCCCGGGCTGGCTTTTCCGCCCGCTCTCGCCGTTTTGATCGCCGTTTTGGCAACAGTCATGCTTGCAACGCGGACGTGTAGAACATCAGCACGGGCCTCACGCGGCACGTGTGGAGATCAACCGCTTGACGCGGACCGTGGTGGAGATCACTGTAAATGCATGGCCATGGGTTCTCGTTGTTGTTATTGTTGTTGTTGTTTGTTATTGTCGTTGTTGCTTAAAATAAAAAATAGAGACAGAATAACGCTTACTGAAGAATCAACAGGCCGCGGCACACAAATAATTCCGCGTTTATACATTTGGTGGGAATCTTAACTGGAACACCACACTTACCGAAATAGACTGACTCATGGAGAGGCACTGAAATGGTGAATCTTGATATTACCAGTAACAATATAATATATATTTTATTTATATGTATTATATATTTGTGTGTATGAATGTACACATATATATTGTATATATATTATATATTTGTGTGTATGAATGTTAACACACAATCCACATATATATATATATTTGTGTTGTATGTACGGATACATATACGAGGTGGTGTTTCAAAAAGTAATCCAACCTTAACTTTTCGTGCATTAAACAAATGAAGCTAGGGAGGCCGTGGTTTTTGGTGGCACGGTATGTAGGCGATCCTAATTCATATGCGTGAATATTTTCCCGGCCTGCAGATGCTGTCAGTCCGCTGACAGACCGCCGATAGAGTGAGGAAGTGTGTAAGTGAGCCGCTGTCGGATTTTTTCGGTTTTTGACAAAATGACGGAAAAAACTTGACACGCTACTGCATCAAATTTGTGTAAAGCTTGGCGATATCCCAAGTGGATATGATCCGCAAGATTCAACAGGCCTTCGGGAACGAAGCAATACGGCACCAACAGATAAAAGAGTGGTACAACGGTTCAAAAGATGGTCGTACATCAAGTGGAAAGTGAAGCACGTTCTGGTAGGCCCTCAATCATCCGAAATGAGATCATCATTCACCAAGTGAGGACCCTGCTGATGCAGGATCGTCGATCACGATCAGAGAACTTGCAGACGAGGGGGCGTCAAAATTTGATCCATTCTTTCCATGTGACTGAGGATTTGGGCTAAGGAGCATCTCAGGACGTAGTTCGTGCCAAACTGCTAACATGATCGAGCAGAAGCACTCGTTTGGAGATGCGGCACAGGACATGCTGGAGACTGTGACAAGCGATCTCACATTAGCAGACGATGGTCCCCAACTTCTTCAACACGAAGTGATCACTGGCGATAAGACCAAGTGATCCATATTTTGTCCAAAACGAAAATCCGAGCGGCGCTCACTTACACTGTCCTCACTCATCGCGGGTCTCTGAGTCGCGACTGAGCAGGTCTGCGAGGCGGGGAAGTTCTTTTTCAACGCATGCGGATAGATCGCCTACATACGTGCACGCAAAACCACGCCTCCCTAGCTATCATTTGTTTACGCAGAAAAATTAAGGTTGGATAGCTTTTTGAACACTACCTCATATATATGTATATATACAGTGTATATTATATATATATTATATATATATATATATATATGTTATATATATGTGGTGTGTATATATATATATATAGATGTTATATATATCGATATATATATGTGTGTGTTTATATATGTTATATATACTATTTATTTGTGTGTATGTATGTACATGTATATATATTATTTATATATGTATATGTATATATATATTATATGTTTATAGATATGGCTGTTATATATATATATAGATATGCTATAATGGTATATATGTAAATGTGTGTATATATACAGGGTAGGCCGAAAGTTACTTTACACCCTGATAAAATTCTCTCATGTGTGGACTACATGACGCGCCTACTCCGACGGGTTCTCGGCACTTTCCCTCCGTCCATTTCCCTCTGCCCTCGCCCCTCGCCCCGCTATGGGATGCGGAAACACTGACTCAGAAAGAATGATGGAAGCACATACAGATACAATGACAATTAATTATTGTTAAGTACTGTACAATAAAACCTGTATATTAAAAGAGTTCAAGAACAATGCTCACTGGGAAGGGGTAAAGTGTACTTTTCAGCCACCCTGTATATATGTGTAACAATTTTTCCAAATGAACGTTTTTATTCATTAACTGAAAGAGATCAAACTAAACACTGTTTGTCGTTGAAGCAGGTTACCTGTCAGAACACCTGCAAAAAACATGAACAAATCAAAATTATTTGTTCAAAACTAATTCCAGCAATCACAAGCATTTGGCAAGAACCTCTTGCCTTCTCATCCTCCTCCTCCTCCTCTCCTCCTCCTCCTCCTCTGGCCTCCTCCCCCTCCACCCCCCCCCTGCTAAGCCACCTCTTACCCACCTTGCCCTCTTTCACAAACAACACCTGCTCTCCCATCCGACCTCCTCCCTCCCTTCTCACTCCCCTTCTCTCGATCTCATCACCTCTTGTTCCATCTCCACTTACCCACCCGCCGAGAACTATGAATCGTGCTGCCGATTGCTGCGAGCATGCAACGCAATGCATGCTACAGTGTTCGCTGACTACCACACCAAGAGCAGCTTCTCCTGAAACAATAATCCAACACCTCAAGTTTGCTGGCAATGAAAGCACATCTTACATTGCCTGGACGGAAATTGCAAACAGTATTTGGCTGCCATACTTCCAATCTCTGCCATTTCAATGTCGCTCACCCTCCCATCAAGTCCCAAAACCTTGCTGTGCCTGTCTGACTGCTTTCATATATCTCCTCTTCCTGCCTCCTTTCTTCTCACCTCCCTCTCAAACCATCTCCTCCTTTATTTCAACGACATCCCTTTCCCCATAGATCATACTTCATCCACTCCAATCCCTGCTAACCGTTGCTGCACCATTCCATACATGTCCTCCTGTTGCAACCGCTCCTCCGCGTTTCTTCTACCTGCTGCTCTTCGCATTCCACTTCCGACTTTTTGCCTTTCCTTCCTCTGGAGAGCATTCTTCACCAACTGGATCACTGGAATCCTGCACCATCATAAAGTTCCCGTACCTCACACCTTATAATCCTGGTTATTAATGTTAAGGAATCCACAGTTGTCCACCTTCACCATAAACCATCCATTCATTAATCCTCAAACCTCAGAAACTTGTTCATTTACCCTTCTTAACCTTGTCCCTAATCATTCATCTCCACCATATACATCTTCGGCCAAGCTGCTTCATGGGTGGGGTGGGGGGGGGCTGCCAATGATGGAAATCACATCGGTCCCTCCAGCTCGAAACCTGTGAACCGTGATCCAGCCCTCGTCTCACCACAACACTCCTCGACTTTCTTGCCTGAAAGCCCATCCTTTGCCCTCGCATCGACCTTTCCAATGAGATTCCAGTACCTCTAGTGCTTCAATCAGCTGACTGTTGGACAACTGTCAGGTCATCTGACAAGCAAACATTGCATGGCAGGCTCTGACCATAGGCCAAAAATAAATTTCCACATCTATTTCAACAAAATTATGGTCAATGTTCAAGAATCAGCTATCTTCAGTATCCTGCAAGAAGATGGTGCAACCACACATTCATGCTGCTCACAGTTAGAGAATATCTTCAGGGACTAATTTCAGTGGCGATGGATTGTAGTGAAATCTGAGAAAGTGTGGCCCTCGCTCGATGTCCCGGAACTTAACAACATGTGACAACTCGCTTGGGCATTGTGAGAGGAAATTTCTCAATCTCCACCTAACAACAGTCGAAGACTCAAAACAGTTGTTCAGGGGCTGCTTTTATGACGCTCACAACCCTCAAACATGGAAGTAGATGTCCAGAGAACATGGAAGAAAATTCAGCATTTGTGTGGAGAATGGAAGGGAAGCATACAGATAAATTCTAACTGCATGCATAGGGACTTGTGGGCCATTCTGTACATTGAGCAATCGTATTTTGGTCTCAACTGCTCAAGGTGGTCAATGCCTCCTGCTTCAGAAATATATAGTTTCCTTCCGTTCGACTCCATTGACTGGGCACATTCTTTGCCTCCACACCACCTCAGAGCCTTCCACAGATACTTCCTTGATGCGCCACAACTCTTAAACACTTATATTGGTCAAACTCCATTCAGTCTGGAGATGATGCTTCCTGTAAACTTCCTCAAAAACTGCCCAACCTTAGAATCTTTGGCTCTGACGGCATTAATGGAGACATCTGGCCTCCAATCAGTCTCAGCAAAACTTCTATGTCCTCCACGCACTTCATCCCTGCTTGTGTCTGTATGTGTTAAGCACACAGGTGACCTTCCAACTCTTCCTTAGTTGGAAGAACCTCAAAACAGCTTGTAGCAAACTGCTTGTCAAGTGTACCAATCAAGACTGCTCAAACAGATCTTCGTAAATTGAAAGGGATTCTTAAATAAGCCTGTGTCTCCATTCTCTGCAGCAGCACTCTGTCTGGTTTTCCCTGCAGAATTTCCCTGGATTATTTGCCCTTGTTGGTGGTGGCAAGATACTTCTCGATTGATTGTGCTTTATCACTGTGGCCAATCTTATCCGCGCAGCGGGAGAGGGGGGGCCTTTTGCAATCGTGTGTGTGTGTGCGTGTGTGTGTGTGTGTGTGTATGTGGTGTGTGTGTGGTGGTGTGTGTGTGTGGTGTGTGTGTGTGTGTGTGTGTGTGTGCTGTAACTTTTTATTGGAGCTTTCTGTCATCAAATTTTCAACAAAGCTTCATTTATGGAATAATGGAGAAGACTAATTAGTACTTGTAATTTGGGCGAAAAAATTCTGACAGCATAAATCGTCAATTTCTCATCAGATTGATCTGGAAATTTTAAAGACCCATTTGCAAGATTTGGGTCACTGAATTGGTTTACAATCAAAAGCGAGAAGCCGATTGTTTTTTTAGGTCAAAGGTCAAGGTTGCAAGAAATCCGTCAATTTTCAATCCGCGATTGAGTTGAAATTTTGAAAAAGGGCTTGGCATATTGGGTCACTGAAACTTATTGCTTTTGGTGGTCCAAAGGGTGAAGGTCACCCAAAATCGTCAATTTTGGTTTGTATTTTTTTTTTGCCCAATTTTTGTCAATGTTTAGCTTACAGAAAAGGAAGAAAGTTCAAATACAAAGCAGACACGGACGGGCTTTTGGCATTTTTCAGACGCCTTCTTGGTTTGGTATTTGCATTGATTATTGGTGCCAGAAGGAGATTTAGAAGTTGGTAATCCCTGTAATTTGGTTTCAGATGCTCTTTTGTCTGACTTTGGTTGGAATTGCCTCCCTTAATCTATATACAATATTTTTTCAAAGTTGTTTTTTGTGTTGTTTGTGTGACCGAAGCCGCCAAACCTGATTCGTAACGAGTACTTGGGGATAGATGCAAAATTCAGTTTGAACATTTCCCTGACATAACTTTTTTCAGGGGGGAGGTAATTTTGCATATATTCAGAGTTTTTTCTTCTTCTTTCGGCTGCCTCGCGGTTAGGGGTCGCCACAGCGGATCACGTCTCCATTTCGCTACTATAATCGCTCCACATCTTCCATATTGGGACACTCCAACCTACCGCCGCATGTCTGCCCTCACCGATCCATGAACGCTCTTTCTTCTGGCCTTCCTCTTCTCCTCACTGCCTGGCGGCTCAATCCTCAAGCATCCTTCTCCCAATATACTCGCGCTTCCCTCTGTGCACATGTCCCAAACCAATCTCAATATCGCCTCTCTCACTTTGTTCTCCAAACGTCTACTGGCTGGTCCCTCTAATATACTCATTCCTTATCCTGGGTCATTCTCGTCACTCCAACGAGAATCCGCAGCATCTTTAAACTCTCCCCTCCAGCTGCCCGTCTTGCCTGTCTTTTGTTAGTGCCACGCCTCCAAACCAATACAACATCTGCTGGTCTTGACTACGCGTCTATATACTTTCCCCTTCACTCTTGGCAGCTACGCCTTACCTCCCCCCACATTTTTTTGGGTTCCCCACAAAAATCACTCCTGCAACTCTTACTCCAACCACTCGGCATCCTGCCTGCACTCCTCTTTTTCACTTCTCTCCCACAGCCTCCCGTTACTTTGGACAGTTTGATCCAAGTATTTTAAACCTAATATATCCTCAGATGACACTGGTAATGGTGCAGATATGTGAGTGTGTGAAAGCAACATTGAATATTCCCGAGGAACACTGCCGAAAGGGACCATCTCGGGTTAGCGCCTTTGGTCATGGAACAGCTGAAGGGATTTAAAATCAAAACTTGATTACAAATTATTAAATCAAACTGGCCCGGTGGTTTTGCATAATTTCGGGTGACGGGCTTAGGAATCCTAGGATGCCTGAGCTCAAATCCGCTCTCGGCTGTTGAATTAATACAGGTGGGGTTTGACTCTGCCCTGTCATCCTCCGAGATCGTAAAATGAGTTGCCTGCGTTGCTGGTATCCTGTGTCGGAGTGGCGACCCGTCCAGGATTGTGCGCCAATAGCCAGGAGACTACTTTAGGCAAGCACCAATGCTCTGCACAGAGTATGTCCCCAATGGATGGATGGATGGTCATGGAGCAGTTTTTTGATATGGGACCAATCATGGGGGATGAATTTGTGAGAAGCTTCTTTGTTCAATCCAGGTGATAAAAGTGGGAACCTAAACCGGAGGAGATAGATTGGCTGGGTTTATGTGCGCACTCACCATCAACTGTCTACTGCAGAAGCAAATGCCACAGTGCTTCACCATTAACGAGCTTACAGTTGGTCAAATTAGATTTGGAAAGCGGCTTACATTCGAAGTGAGCCTGAAACATGGGCCCAGACAGTCGATCCCTTCATGAGGCCTGCGCGCTGCACCTATTTCATAGTCTTCAGTGGTCCTTCCCTCAATACTGGCCTTTACAAAACACTGCTTCCCTGAAGCATACTCTCCTCCATCAATTTCTCCTGCCATTCTTTGAGTCTTCACTTTATATCTATCTTCTTATTCTTTCATCAATTTTTTCATTATTAATTAATTATTATTAGAGTAAGTTGTAGTGGTAGTCAGTAGTCGGCAAATTCCATATCCAGCCACATGAAATTGTGGGTAGCTTGATTTCTGGGTGTGTGCCTTGGCTTTGCTGCTGATGCATACCCCATGTAAGTTAGGGCAGAAAATTTTGGAATTTTGTTTTTAGGATGCCAGCGATAGCTCACCGCTACTCTTCACACAAAGGACTACTGGGGGATCTTTATAGATGTCCAGCAAATAATAACGCAGCAGACAAGATTGACCAGTTTAAGTTCCCGTTCGAAGGGACAGCAAACCCACATTGGATGCCCGCCCTGTGCATATGAAATACCACAGGATGACGTTTTTAGTGGCGTCGAGATTCAAACCCAGACTAGAACCACTCTGAGTGGGTGAGTGTGCATACTTCTCAGCTATCCTGCCAGCATTAACATTTGTTTTTAGTATTTGTTATTAGCCCGTCTGCCTGCAAGATGACATGGGGTTTTGCAACTCGTGCGCTTTCGTTCGTCGGTTGTTAATCTGCCATAGCGCAGGTTTCAGACGGTGGAAGGCGAGTCCTCTCAGGTCTTAAGATTCATCGAAATGTGGCGTGCATGCGTCTGTCCTGGGCCGTAAGTTTTTTTTTTTTGTTTGTTTTTTTTAACGCATTTCAGCTGTTTATCAAATTTTTCAACCAAAGCTTTATGATGAAAATATTGGCAGGAAGACAAAATGAATAATTTGGGTCAAAAAGGGTCAGTCACATAAAATCCGTCAATATTCATCCTATTGCCAGAATTTTTATAATCTTGCATATTGGTTACTGAATTTGGTTCACCAAATGCAACAGCTCGAATATCCCCCCCGATTTGTTCTTTTTTTTAACTCAAGCAAGGTAAAGGTTCAATGTCACCAATTGTCAATTTACATTATTGGAGTTGAAATTTTGGCACGGTTTACATGCTTGGATCACTTGAAACTTATTGCTTTTGTGGTCAGAAAGTCATGGTTGCCCTAAAATCATCAAGGTTGTTTTTTTTTTTTGTATTTTGTTTTTTAAATGCCCGTTTTTTGTCGTGTTTAGCATACGAAGCAGAAGTCCGAAATACGAAAGCGGATGTGGGTGGGGCTTTGGCATTTGTCAGATGCTTTCTACATTGTATTTTGCATTGAATTATTGGGTGCCAAGAAGGGGATTTTAAAAGTTGGTTATCCTGTAATTTTTCTTTCTTTGTCTGACTTTGTTGAAATGCTCTCCCTTAATTTTTCATACAGTAATGTTTTTAGTGTATGTGTGTTTGTATGTTATTCTTTCTTGGCCAAACTGTAGCACTGAGCGGCCCGCAAATTTGTGGGTGTGGGTAGCTTCAAGAATCCTGTGAAGGTTTCAAGCTATCACACATTGGCCTTGGCATCTGTTTGAGTCACCAAAAGTCTGCTATAAGTGTTTATTGGTGATGTGGGTGTCAGGCAATGCTTGCAACTGAACGCCACAGGCCAAGGTCAAACCACCATGGAGGCCAAATAACTCCATAAGCATAGTCCAACTACGTTCAAAATCACGTTTTTTTTTGAGAGAAGCTCATCTGAGCCGGCGCAGCACTGAGTATCCCCCCCCACCCTCCTCGGCAATGCGGGGTAGCCCCTTGCTCGTATCGAATAAATTAATTGGCGTAATTGCTATTGTATGTATTTGATAAGGGTTTGTGGTGTTTCAAAAAAGCTTTGTGTTGAACCCATGGCTTTCCTGAGCCTGTTAATCCCACTCTTCCCTCCAGGAACTTAAAGCGCGAAGTACTTGCCATCTAATGTCATCCCCATTCCTTACCTGAAATTTTTATTACCTCGATGAACCCTATCTAAACCGCATTCCTCTTGTTTGCTGGGTTCGTTTCTCTCTCTCTCTCTCTTCTTCCTCTCTCTCTCTCTCTTCTCTCTCCTCTCTCTCTCTCTCTCTCCTCTCCTCTCATTCTCTCTCTTACACTGTCCCCAAAACCTTTTGTACATCGCATGCAGAAGAAAGACTTTTAGGAGACATCAGTAATCTTTGACAACTATTTACAAGGACGTTGGCAGACAATGGTAATTAATAAGTAGATGGGTTTTCACCCAAGAATGCCAGCACGATGAAGCTAATAGAATGTCGGCACAAACAAAGGTACCCCCTATGGTCTCACTCCAGCCTTGCCTTGAGCTCACAGAATAGAGTTTCCACGAGGAGTGGGCAAGCATATTCTGTTGGCATGAAGAACAAGTGCAAGCGTAGTCGTATGTCTCGGAGTAGTTTCTTTCTCGTTGGGTTAGAAACTTGCATCAAGTAGCAGATATTTAAGGGTGCTTTGTTCAGCAATAGGCTCCAAACTTCTTTCGGACTTCAAACTGTACGCTTAAAAATTCTTACGTGTCATCAATATTTGGGTGACGGCACTAGTTTCCTCAAAGTTAATACATTGTGACCGCTGTAAGGCCTATTTGATCTGACACAGTTGAGAAAAATGAAAGACGATGCTAGACGGTCGCTTGACTTATACGACTTGGAACAAACGCTGCTGAAAATTTCAATAGGGGTACTGTGAGCGGGTTTTCTGAGCTTTTTGACATCAAAAGCCGTCCGACGACACAATCGATTTAGGCGACACATTGTCAAAATTGATTTAAGCATTAAAAGGACAGATATATCCTTTGAAACGATGAAAAAAGCAGCTTTTGAGGACCAGATAGGATTAAAGATGAAGATCACTTGACTATAATCATTTACCTTCTATGTTCTGAAATGTATGGTATTGCATTCCTGGGAACCAGGAAGTTGGTACATTGGTGTAACTCTGCATTTTTCAAGTCGTCTTCCCAAAAGGTTTTGGTTCAAGTCAATGATCCCACTTATCAATTTTCATTTCAAAGGCAATGATTTAGAATATAGACAGCGATTAAATCATTCCCACCCTTTTTACCTTCAATCTCTTTTTGGAAACTGGATGAAACATGTTACAACATTGCTAATTACACTTTTTTTGTATACTACATCAGAAATTGATGCTTGTGGATAATTGAATAACTTGTGTGCATACCCTTGGAAACGCCAAATGTTATTCGACCTTGCCAGGGGCAAAATGATGAGAGTTGTGAATTTGTTGATTGAAATGGTTGTAGTGATAGATAAGTGGAAATAAAACAAGGATTTTGAAGTTTGTCAGGATGTTAAACTTGGCTGGAGGTTCTGGCCCCGCTCACAGGGACGAGATCATCTGTCATTTGATGCTGAGAGAGAGAAGGACTTTGTGGTTTCCTAGTTTTTCATTCTTTTTTTTCCCCCATCACTTTACGCTTCTTTCTTTGATTTCTTCTTTGTTTTTTTTTTGTTTTGTCAAATTCCTTTTTCCAGTTTTTAAGCATTCTTTTAGCCTTCTGAAGCAAAGACAAAGGTGCCAGAGGCATTGTTTTGTTTTTTTTCAGATTTTCACAGATTTTTCATTGCTGTGATAACCTTGTGAACGCGCTGAGGAATTTTGACCAAACCTTGGTTACGAGTACGTCAATGATGCCAAAAATGAAGTGATTAATGAATAATGGGTTTCAACAGGTGAAAGGTCCATTGGTTTTTTTTCACATTTTTCATGTGACCTTTAATCACACAATAATTGTTAACCACAGAATGGAATTTCAACCAAACTTGCCACAGAGTACTTATGGACTTGCGATACCAAGATGAACTTTTTGGGTTCATTGGGTCAAAGGTATGTGTGCCCTTTGACTCTCTCTCTCTATCTCTGCGCTCTCTCTTATCTCTCCATCTCTCTCTCCATATTCTCTTCTCTATGGTATATCACGTATGCTCGATCTTTACATGTGACCTTTTAATTGAGATCAAACATAACAGTGGGTTGATATGTAAATGCGGGCGGTGCATAATCATCGGACAACATTTGCATCGCATCCTAATTTTCGAGTTTCAATTCATCCTTTCACAGTGTTAACTGTAATTATTCCACACGAAGGTAGACTGAGGTAACATTGTCACCTGTCTTCGTCTGTCTGTCTGTGAGCAGGATATCTCAAAAGTATGGACGGATTCGAATGAAACTTGTGGGCAAGGTTGGGTGTGTGGCAAGGGAAATTTGTTTAGATTTTAGTGAGATCCGGATCTAGATACGATAAAAAAATTTTTAAAAGGTGATTTTTCATATCATTGAGAAATGAGGCCAAAAAAACGGGATATGTGCGTGAATATTTCTTAAAGGTTCTGTACGGGTTATGACAAAATGGGTAGATGAGTTGTCTCAGTGACATAATAAGTCGATTTAGAATTTTGGTGCAGATCTGGCTAATCAGTGGGATTTGAAAAACGTCACCTGTTCGGGCCTGGGCGGAGGTTTTCAACTCTCCGGAGTGCCGTTCTAGTTCCGCACCTGTTCGTCCCTAATAGTGGCATTCCTTTACATAATCTCGACGTTATATTGCATATAATGTCATTAATTTGTCTAACTGGAGTTTGTTTAGCATCTTTACTCTGTTTTCATTACCCATGCTCTTTCTGCCGTTTTTAATTCATATTTTTTTTTGCTTCATGCTTCTTATTTAATCTTTTCTTTTATTAAGCCTCTTCACATTTTTCACCTTAAATCGACAGAAGGTTTGCAGTCAGAACGAATTGCCCTCTAATAGATAGCCTAGATCTAGAGCATGGCGCATTTACGTTGTATTTACATCGGCCCGCTCCGATTGTAAACGATACTGGGGATAGAGTGCAAATGGCTATCTCAAAAAAAACAAAAAACATCATTTTTGTCATCGCTCAATTTTGACAATATTGAATCTCAAATACCACTTGGCCTTCCAAGATGTTCTTGCATCCATCAAGAGTACCTGCACTGAAATTGTCTACCTGGTATTGATTTGTGTCCTTTTTCGGCATTGTGACCTAATTAATTTTTTTTTTTAAATCACCTTTTGAGCCATAACTTGAATAATTTTCTCTGATTTACCATGAAGTTGAGTTTTTATGGATATATTGTATGATGGGGGACACTTTTCTTAATAATACACTCTATCCCTAAATGTTGAAGGTCAGGTCATATGGTGGGGCCGAAAAAAATATGCCATCGTTGGAGTCGTGGGCAAGGGTTTGGCGTAGACGATTGCAAGGGTAAGATGGGGGAGACTTACATCTTGGCGATTTTTTGTGATCGCAGATATCTAGTGGTTTGTTATTATTTGTGGCAGAAAAAAAATCTTCCGGTACATTTGCAAATAGTATGTCTTGTTCTGCCAAGTGAAACATTCGGCATGGTGGCTTGGGAACGTCTGCCTCCAGAATTGTTCAGTGGAGAGCACACCAGAGGGAGTTTTTCCATACCATCAAGCGGCCAAACATGATTGTAAACGATACTGGGGATAGATGCAAAATTTCAGTTTGACTTTTCCCTGACACTACCAATTGGTGAGTGCACATTGAATTTTCCGAAGAAAACTGCCAGAGGGGAACCATCCTCAGTTTGTAGTGCCTTTGGTCATGGGGACTTCGATGATGGGACATGCCATGCGGATCCAGGCGATCTCTTTGTTCATTCCAGAAATAAAAGTGGGAACCTAAACCGAGGCGAATTGTTTGGGTTTTATTGTGCCTATCACATCACTGTCTAACTGCAGAAGGGCAAATGCCAGCAGTGCTCGATCCATAACGAGCCTTCAGTTTGGTCCAAAGTTAGATTTTGGCAAGCGGCTTACAATTCGAAAGGAGCCTCACACTGGCCAGACAGTGTATCCCTTCAATGAGAGCTTGGGGCAGCCACCGCATTCATAGTCTTCAGACTGGTTCCTTTCCCTCAATACTGCCTTACAAAACACTGCTCCTGGACATACTCTCCTCCATCATTTTCCTCCTGCCATTCTTGAGACACTTTCTATCTATCTTTCTCATCTTCTTCTTCTTTACTTCTATTATTAATTATTATTAATTATGTATTATTTATTAATCACCTCTGCCACCAAAAGTGGAGGGAAGGTTTTTTGTTTTCAACCCTGTCTGTCATTTGTTTATGTGGCAGCGGATTATCTCAAAAAGTTGTGAAACGATCCAGATGAAATTTGGTGAAAGCAGATTGGGTGTGTGATAAAGGATGAAACTGGTTCAATTTGTGGTGAAGATCCGATTGGATCTGATAATTTTTTTAAAGTGATTCTTCACCTTGAGAGAAAGGGCTGAATCAATATATAGCACGATTATCTCAAATAGTTGTGGACGATTCGGATGTTAGCTTGATGAACGGTTGGTGTGTGACAGAAATTGATTCGATTTGGTGAAGATCCAAATCCAGATCTGGATACGAAGATTATCTTAATTTTTCAAGTGATTCTTGCACCATTGAGAGATGCGGATCCAAAAATTATATATAGCAAGATACTTCAAACATTGTATTATGGGTCTGATATGTTCTCGTGATATCGGCATTAGAGGCGGAGGTATACGCTCTACGCGAGTGGTAGTAGTAGTAGTAGTTTTTATATGTTTCGCATAATTTTGCTGGGAAGCATGGCTTTTGCTGACTGATGCAATGCCCCAAAAGTAAGTTAGGGCACGGAATTTTGGAATATTGGTTCGGAAGCGCAGTGTATAACTCACCCACTCCCTAAGACAACCACCAAATCACACCAGCAGAAGGGATGACCAGTTGAAGTTCCATCCGAGGGACGACACCCACTATTGATGCCGCCTGTGAAATACAGGATGAACAGTTTTATTAGCTGGATCGAGATTTAAAACCCAGACGAGAGCATCTCAGAAGGTGCATTACCTCTAGGCCATCCTGCTAGCATTAACATTATTAGTAAGTAGTAGTAGTCATACGAGCAGTCTTTGTGTTTTGGCTTCAACAGTTAAGGCGGCTGGCTTAAGATGTTGTGGTCTTGAGTTTGAGGCCTCTGTCAGCCGTTGAATTAACACCAAGCGGGGTTGATTTCAGCTTGTCATCCTTCCAAGGTTGGCGAAATGATACCAGTTGTAACTGGTAATGGAAAGGCCTGCTCAGCGGCAAACTGTGCCCCCAGCAAACAATGTACCAGCAGCCCAGGTTTGCACATGACTAGTTTAGTTAGTCCGTAACTTAGTAATTATTATTTAGTTCGTCGTCCACAAGAGGTGTGTGTGTTGTGTGTGTGTGTGTGTGGGTGGGGGGTGGGGGTGTGTGTGGGGGGGTGTGTGTGTGTGTGTGTGGGGGGTGGGGGATGTGTGTGTGGGGTGTGTGTGGTGTGTGGTGTGTGTGTGTGTGTGGTGTGTGTGTGTGTGTGGTGTTGTGTGGAGAGTGAACGTACTATATAGGCATAACTTGCTTTTACCATTGATGCTTTTGTCATCAAATGTTCAACAAACTGTTATGAATGAGACTACAAAATAAAACTAAATTAATATTGGGTAAAATGTCAAAAAGGGAAAAGTCACACTGAGTACCAATTGTGCCTTATGAGCCCAGTCCGCGCACAAATGTCAGCATGAAGCCGGTCCACGTTATCACTTCCGGTTTATTTTATTTATTTACCATTGAACTTCAAGTGTTTTCTTGTGCGGATATTTTTGTGGGATTTTTTTTTTTCTTTGTGCCCCTCATCGACCCTGGTACTACAACACATATGCAAAATTTAGTGATCATCCCAGCCCTATTTTTTTTTTCTATTTTGATTTTTTCAGATGTACATATCCACATATCGAAGAATGTGCCTTATTTAATATCTTCTTCTTCTTCTGTCTTCTTCTTCTTCTTTGGCTGCTCCCATTAGGGGTGCCAACAGCGGATGCATCCGTCTCCATTTCGCTTACTCATAATAAAAAAAGAAAAAAAAAAATAAAAAAACAAATATCTTCTAACTCCTCATTTCGACATCAAACCATCCGCATGTTCGCCGCTCAGCACATCCATAACTCCTCTTTGGCTTTCCTTTTCCCTCCTAACCTGGTGGTTCCATCCTCAGCATCTTCTCCCAATATATCCATATCCTCCTGTCAAATGTCCAAACATCTCACTCTCGCCTCTCTCGACTTTGTCTCCAAACCGTTCCTAGGTATCTTGCGCTGTTCCTCTAATATACTCCATTTCATTTCCTGGTCCATCCTCGACGTCACTCCAAATGAGAATCCGCAAGCATCTTTAACTCTGCCACCGGTTCCAGCTTACCTCGCTGTCTTTTTTGTCAGCGCCACGGGCCTCCAAACATACACATAGCTGTCTACTTCCATCTTGTATA
>CM068954.1:149504170-149523414 GCA_035128595.1 Eptatretus atami
AAACCGTCCTACCTGCGCTGTCCCTCTAATATACTCATTTCTTTTCCTGTCCATCCTCGTCACTCCCAATGAGAATCGCAGCATCTTTAACTCTGCCACCTCCAGCTCTACCTCCTGTCTTTTTGTCAGCGCCACCGCCTCCAAACCATACAACATAGCTGGTCTCACTTCCATCTTGTATACTTTCCCTTTCACTCTTGCAGATACCCTTCTATCACAGATCACTCCTGGAACTCTTCTCCACCCACTCCATCCTGCCTGCGCTCTCTTTTTCACTTCTCTCGCACACTCTCCGTTACTTTGGACAGTTGATCCCAAGTATTTAAACCCATCCACCTTCACCACCTCAACTCCTTGCAACCGCACCATTCCGCCACCCTCCCTCTCATTTACGCACTTAATTGCCTTATTTAATATAGTGGGATATAATGATATCAAATGAGAATTTTGATTGTCAGATGTAATAGTTCACAGCTTTTTAAAACTCTATGTGCAATACCACTTGAGAACTTTTCTCAAAATAAATTTTAGACAAGTATTGTCTTCCAGGATGTACTCACCTTTGAGCTGTCTCGTCTTGATATGATTCCCAACCTGACTATAAACTGCCAGGTGTTTCGCAGGCAGGACGTTGGATGTTAATCCCTCAGATGGATGTTGAGCCAGAGGACCTATCTGCATTATTGATTCCTGGTGGACCCTAAAATATCCCACATTGCCTTTTGCAAGGAGGCGAGTTATCCGTTAACAAATTCCAAATTCCTGCCCAAATGACCTCCAGTTGAACATCATGCTTGGCCAGCTGATTCATGATAGTCTTGGCCCAATTTTACAATTTTCAACACAATTATCAGACTTTTTAATTTTCACTGGGATTATCATGATTCCTGATGATTTTGTTTTTACTGAATTATAAAATTATACGTGAGATGAAAAGGAAATGGCGAAATCCTCATTTCGATCACAAGAGTGTCCATAACTCATGCCCTTCATCTGCACAATCCCCTGCCTGCCCCATCCGTCGGGTCTCATCTTTCACACCGTTTCTCCTCTTTCCTTGTTTTCTCTCCTGTGGAACTATATACCCTCGCACCCCATCCAGATTTGATTGTCTTTCCAGTCTTTTTAAGAATCTAGCATAGCATGGAATACCAACCATTTCATCACTTTTCCATAATTCTCTTTTACCTCCCTCTTGTAAACTTCTGCACTCATCTTGATTCCTGTATCAGGGTGGTCTTCTTGTCCACTGCGTGGATTCACCAAGACGTTTGCCTGGGTATTCCAAGTAATTGCGGTCATTGCGTGTGATGTGCCTAAATTTTTTCAAACTTCTCCCGAAGACCTGAAGAAAGCTATAACTTCCGCAGTCAATCCAAAACATGTATATTTTCAAAGTCTACCATTGGTGATGCTTCGGAAAGGACATAATATGAGGCATTTCTCGTTGGTGTTCAGAGATTTTTCTTTGCAGCTGAACTGGAGCGAAAGGCGGAAATTGAACCAGCACCAAGGCCATAGAGGGGGTGCTGTGCATTGAAAACCGGGTTCACAGATTATTGTTTCCGGCCTCCTGTAGATTCGTCAAAGGCACTTTTTAATCGTTTCTAGGAATGGCTGCCAATCAAATTGCGCTCTGCAGGAGGACCGCTCATGGAATTAGGGGGGTTTTGATAGGAATGAAAGTCTCCATGGGGGTGCTCTGGCAGCCTGACAGCCCATCAGGCTAGCAGCCATTACTCTATCTTATGAAACCAAGCTTTAATTGGCCATTAGCGATGTTCCCCATTAGCACTTCGGTCTGCATAGGGATTTCACACAGCCAGGAGCCCTTTTCCTTGGATGATGTTAATGAAGGATAAAGCTGTGTTTTGATTTGCCTCCTGCATTCTCATGGTACCTTCTTGTACAAGTGGTCTTTGTCGTGTCGTGGTATTCGGTCAAAGGATTTCCTTTTGGAATCAGAATTTTCCAAGGGACCGGGGGGACAATGTTGTAACCACTGAAGGTCATGTGTTTATCTGGCCCATCATTGGGACAATTTCTCACCCACGTGCATTAGATACTAAAGGGAAGTGGCACATTCAAACGTTTTCCAGAGAACCAGAAAATTTACCTTTCATTCATTCAAAAGGTTCCATGATTTATTTTTTGGGGGGTTTAATAACTCTGACAAGTAGATCAGGTGGTGGCCAGGTCGACAGACCGACTCAAAGTACGTGGCACCTCTACCTTCGTCTTTACAAAGAAAATCAGATGCACCAAAAGGTCATCTGTTGCCGTCGCACCAAACAAATCTCGAGCTTTTGAAGCAATTCTTCGAAATGTAGATTGTGCTCTGCAAAGAGAGATGACAAACGTAAGGACAGCACCCATGAATCAGACACTAACTCATCCATCAGTGCCAGAAGAGAGCACACAAAGATGGAGGGAGCTCAATGAAATGAGGGAGCCAAGTAAAATGATAACTATTTTCAGAAATCAGTAATAACCAGTTATTATATTTACTATGAGGCGTGTGTGCGCAGGGTGTTTGTAATCTTGTAAGTTTAGGGTTTGAAAGGTTTAGCAATGGATTTTCTGAGATTAAAGCTTTTGTCTTCGTTTGGGCTTTGTTTTAAGGATGATGTTTTGAAATTACTTGTCTTAGTTGGTCTTGAAACAATTGACATTTCCTTTATATCCGTGTGCCTCATGTGATGATAGCATGCAGTGGCGGCGTTCGAGCCCATACCATATTATTGCATTTGGCCTCGAAACAACAGGGCCCCCACGTGACTGACTGTGGTCCACAATCTTTCGAGACGGGGTCGCTGAGGGTGGTCGTGGGGCGAGGAGGGGCCTCACTTTGCTGACAAAACGCATCAACTTGTTAGTAGTGGTAAAGAGTGCAAAAGGAACACTATCTCAAGGAAAAAAAAACAAAAAGAAGAGGTCACATGATGATTCAAAATTATTATTATTATTATTATTATTATTATTACATTTTCCCCTGATATTTAACTAGCCGAGACTATTGTAAAATAATGGGTGAAGTTAGGGGGAATAATAACTGTTTAATGTACACAAATGCAACAAGAATCACAATAAAGTGTGTATAACACCGATCATCAATACAGTACATATCGACGTTGTTTAACAAATCTGCACAACAATTCATTATACAATCAAAAAAACAACCCCTCATTCATAAATCGACTAAACCACTGGCACCATGGTGGAACGTTGCATTAATATAAAAAAACAAAAAAAACTTTCGAGATGTCATCATACTAATCACAAAATAATTTGAAATTCACATGGTATGGGCCTACTAGGTATGGGTATGGGCCACTGTTGCATTTTACATGGGGCCTCCAAATGAATAACACCACCACTGATAACACGCGCCGCTGTTGGATACCTTCCTTTTCCTCAAAACTGCTAATTCACTTCCTCTACTTTATCTTAAATTTCATCTTTCTTTATGCTCCGTGACCTCATGTGTGCATTTCGAGCTCATGTTGAAGTTGAGAATGTACTGACACTCATTGGAGTCGTTTTTGCCACGTTAAGTCGTGTAAACCCACTTCCTGGCCGCTCATTCAAAATGATGAGCTCACTCATGCCTCGCCTCCATTAGTACGGTCTTGTTTTGTCCCGGACTTGTCCACGCCGTACCTCTCGTCTCCGGACCAGAAAGGCAACAGCTGTGACGGTAGTTGAAAACATGATCATGGCCAGCATGAAGAACCATGGAAGACAAAAGGGACACATTTTTCGAGATATCTGGCATGTCTCTCGTAGGAGTACACGATTTATTTCATGTTTGCTGCTTCATGATACGTAAGAGGCTGCACATAGCACATGTATCCTGTTTTTTTCGTTATATAATTATTTGTCTTCTTGTGAGAAACAAAAGGATCTGTAACCTACAGTTTGGTGGTCACGTTTGTGGAATGTTACCAGGAAGTGGAAAGTCTGCAAGCTTCATTTCAGGCTTTTTTGCGTGCTTAAGGAACATCAGGATGAAATAAAGGTCTTGCTTTAATGTGACGGTTGTAATGGCCGTTTATTCAATTTTATTTCGCTTTGATAGCCTGCCAACATGGCCGCAAAATAATGTCAGGGAAGACTTGACACAATAATATTTCATTACCTCCGTCCACCTTTGGTTGACCTTTGGTGGATGGTGGTAATGTTTCCACTTGTGTTTGTCTGTCTGTCTGTCTGTCTGTGAGCAGGCTATCTCAAAAAGTTATAGACGGATTCGAACAGAACTTGGTGGATAGATTGGGTCTGTGACAAGAAGAGATTGATTAGATTTTGGTGAAGATCCAGGTGCTATAATTAGGTGGAGGTATACATTCTACCGAGTGCCGTTCTCGTTGTAAATGTGATGGTGTCACAGCAGTGACTTCATCATGCATATCATGAGACAATGGAAGTCTGTAGGTTTCAGCTATTGTGTTTCACGCATGATTTTAGTGATGCTGGAGGCTGTGAAAGGGAAATAGAGAGGAGGGCATTGGGGTAACAATGCCTTGGTAGGCTTAATCACCATAAAAATATAATTAAAAAAACTTTTCAAAGTGATTAATTTCTTATTATTCAATCAGCATCATCATCATCATCATATTCTTTCTTCTTTGGGACCGTACTCTGTGCAGAGCATTGGTGCTGCCCAAGCAGTCTCCTTGGCTATTGGGTACAATCCTGGACGGGTCACCACTCCGACACAGAATACCAGCATGCTGGTACTCATTTTGCCGACCTGGAAAGGATGACAGGCAGAGTCAACCACACCTGGTATTAATTTAACAGCCGAGGGGGATTTGAACTCAGGATCCTAGGATCCCAAGCCCACCACCCAAACCATTAAGCCAACACCAGGCATATCATCATCATCATCATCATCACCTATTTCAGTCCAGTGCCGGTACGAGAGCCTTCTTCATCTCCTGATGAGGGTTTCTTGGCATACACACCATGTTTGCCATGTATGGGTTGGCGAGATTCAGGGAAGGAATATTGCAATTTAGCCAGGGTCCCTTTGATTGCTCTTCAGGAAAAGACACATATGTGATCTATAGTATCTACCAGCAACAACTAATGGTATCTGAAGTGTCCCCAGTTTAATATCGGAGGGTCAGTGCACTGTGTGATATTCAACACTCTAGCCTGTGAAACACCGTTTCCGATAGTTCATAGTCTGGCTGAGAATCAACCCCAGACCGGACAGCCCAGAAGCCAGTCCGCTAACATCGGCACCATCCTGGGAGAGTTCTCAATATTGGCTTCTAATTAAACCAAGTCCGAACAGTGCACCTATGAATCCTCCAAAAAGACTTTGCTTGTTCTGTTTGATTTGCCCGTACAGTAGACTCCTTTGACTTAACTTGACCAATGAATTTATCAATATCATAGTATCACTATGATGATGATTAAACCATAACAAGGCATACTAGATGTAGTTTGATAGGCTCAATACTGGAAAGAAAATATTCAGAAACAAAATAATTAGAGTGCACGGTATGTAGCATCTGCATTGCTCATCATGCCCTATCAAGCAGGCCCAAATTTCTGCTGACATCACGAACACACCGACAAGCGTCAAATCTTTAGCAGGGGTAAAGTGAATTCAGACAACCTCATCAATTGTAACCCCACGATTACTGTACACTGAAAGCAACACGATGTAGTGATTTAACAAAAGTGAAATACAGACTACAGTACAACCAAAAGAGAAAGGAAATTGCTCATGAGATAGCCAATGAAATCAGCAAACGGCACTACAGGTGGATGGATGATGGATACCAGCAAAAGGGAGAAGTCAGGACTGTATTTTGGCACAACAGGAAGGGTTCTGAGCAGAATGGACAGAGCTGCTTGCTGAGAAGCTGATTCACGAATGAATGAATGTATGACCACTGCGAAAAATAATTTTAATCAGTGAGAAAATATTTTCTTAAAATAAGAAAAAAATAATTATTGAAAAAAGAAAACCACGATAACATTTTTCCTGCAACTGGATGTGCTTGTAAATCAGGTTTGATAAAATTTTAATCTAAAACTGTGTATAAAAGGAGCCGAGTTCTGCTGTTGTGGATTAATATAAGTGGTACCGTTGGAAAGGTATTGATTGATTTACTTGGAAGAAAAATGAGTTTAATCACAAACTTGCCTGTACTAAACGCCCTTGTTTCCGGGATTGATGAAGCAGAAGTGGGATCACGAGCTTCAATGTAGCGGTTCCAAAAGTAACACTTATTTTTCTACAACAGCAGGAATATTTTACAAGGACATAGGACGAACACACAAAAGGAAATGTAGTACGACTTCTCGAAGCAATACAAAAATATAGAAAACAAGGTCACTCGGTAGAGCACGTACCTCCACCAGGCAATGCCTGGTCCAGTAGAACATATCGGGGCCAATAAATTTTTTGAAATATCATGCAAAATATCGTTTTTGGCCCAATCTCTCAATGGTGAAGAATCACTTAAAATTCCAATGTCCGGATCCGGATCTGGATCTTCACCAAAATCGAATCAATTCGCCCTTGTCACACATCCAACATCTACCATCCATTGGGACCACACTCTGTGCAGAGCATTGGTGCTGCCTCAGCAGTCTCCTTGGCTCTTGGGCACAATCCTGGACGGGTCGCTACTCCGACAGTATACCAGCAAGCTGGCACTCATTTTTCCGACCTCGGAAGGATGGCAGGCCGAGTTAACCCCACCTAGTATTAATTCAGCAGCTGAGCAGAATTTGAACTCAGGACCCTAGGATCCCAAGCCCACCACCCTAACCATTAAGCCAACACCAGGCATAGACACCCAACCTGTTCAGAAAATCTCATCCGGACCCGTCCACAACTTTTTGAGATATCCTGCACACAGACAGACAAACAGGGGTGAAAATATAACCTCCTTCCAGCTTCAGTGGCGGAGGTAAAGATATAAAAGTATCCGAAAAGAGCACACAAAGAACAGCAACCACAGCCACAACAACAACAATTATTTGTTATACGAAAGCCTTTTCATGCGTTTTACTTCCTTATAGACACTCATAGATACTGTAGACCTGCAATATCTTTGTGAATTGCAACCTGATGTCTTTTGATTAAACCCGCCAGTGAAGTGACGGAGAGGTACGTCTAGCACACTAAAATAAATATTTGCAATTTCAATGCAAAAACAGGGTACATATCAAAGGAAGAAAACTTTTTTTAAATCAAAATATCAATTACCAATTAATTTAAATCTGGTATATTAATGAGGGTCTTTTTTTTTTTTTTTTTACACAAGGTGCCTTATCAGATAAATTGTAATTCCACAATGAGATATTTAATTCTCTACTAGCATAATGCATTTTGGAATCTTCTTTGCTGAATTCAACTTCAAAACATTAAGCCACCACATATAAAGTTTGTTTTGAGCTCGATGGAGCAACATTAGGGAGTGCAATGTGTTTATTATTTAACATGTCGACCCATTTCGTAAAAGTTGTATATGTGGTTGGAACTTTCTAGGAATCTAGGGTTTGGGAGCTGATATTTCAGTTCGGAGGAATTTGCAAGTCCCCTCAGTGGCTCGTATCAAATTTTGAAGGCCGATACTTCAAGAACATCTCCAACACATATTAAGCTTGTGCGTTGCAGTATTCATGCCTTTTGTGTAAGAATGGTGGCCACCTGTGGGATAAAAGCATTGACACCAGCAGGTAATGCATTGCCTAAAGCGAGACACCGTGGAGCAATTAATACTTTTCAGAAGTGCAAAGTGGTGGATGTGAAGGTGCTACACTCTGCAGAGCCCCATTGTGGGGGAAGGAGCATCACACCTGGTCCCCGGCCATTGAGGGACATACATTGGAAAAGCCCATGGTGAGAAACCTTCAAAAAGATGTTCAGACCTGGTAAAGTTAGCCTGGGGGCCATAAATTGGAGCTTAAAGATCGTACAACAGCAAAGATAGTGGAGAGGCAGAGGGGCAGACATTGGGGACCAGTAGAGAAAATGCAGCTGATCTTAATAGCAGCTGAGACCGAGGATATTTGCTGTAGCCACCAGAGTCAGCGATGTCCAGTGAGCAATGCTCAGGGAAAAGCTGTTCATCATCGGTGGCCTTTCTGTTGCGGACAGTGCCCATGCATAGGGCATGCTGTGAGTGACTGCAAGCTGTGCCCTGTGCTTGATGTCACGGAAAGCAGCTTCAGTGAGGTCATGAGCGCTGTCTCGACCACCAGGCATTCCAATACATCTCGCTGGATACCCATTCTTTCTCTCTTTCTCTTTTTATCTCCATTCCAGCCTAAAGTCAAATATCTGCTGAGTTCATTGTACAGCCCAAAATAGAGAAAGAATGGAGCTCTGCATGGACAATTCCCCCTTGTGTTTATGCTTGTACGCGTGTCTCCACCCTTTGTGTATAGTAAACCTTTGCACCATGTTTAGATTTTAAAGTTCCAACTTCGTTCTCTAATTTTCTTGATTGTATGAAATGAAGGTATGATTATAATGTTTGAATTCCTGGATTAATAAACAACTCGTGTAAATTTGAGGTGACCTGAAGTGCACGTACCATAAGCTAAAGAACTGGTACATCGCTGATGATTGGAGCGATCACCATTTTTACTCGCATTGTACATAGTTTTAATAAGTGTTGACTTTTGTTTGACTGGACTGCCCCCACTTGTTTCTCTGTGCACATCCACAGTTGCAAGGCCAATGACCATGTCGGCTAAAATTTTAATTCACGGTTACAAGGGCTAAAGCGCTTGGCTATTCTTTGACTAGGAACACAGCAAGTTGGTTAGTATCAACATCAGGACCATGGCGTAAACCTGAGATGGCCAATTGGGTGACTGAGTCCATGCCGTACCCCTGGCTTGCAATAATTCTTCAGTGTCTACTTTGTTCTTCCCTCGAGGATGCAAGTTACAAGTCACATCTGGTCTGTTGTGTATTAAGTTTTTACATCTCCTTTATTTTATTATTCAAAGTTAGAGTTCTATGTTTGTTCCTTTGTGTTGTCTGCCTGTTGACAGAAGCCAGATCCTCTGGGGAGTTGGCTAACCTTCATGAAAGCTTCAAACAGTCGAGTAAACCAGCCACAGAACCAACGGTGCAGGAACAGGAAGGTGTGTGGTGAGGCCTGCCCGATGAGGGTTGGGTTTGGGGAAGGGATTTGGCATGGCTGTTGATATTGAAATGACATCAGAAACAACAAATATTTTTTTTTTTAAAGGTTTTGCATGAAAACAAAAGATGGATCACATGATTAACTGAGGCATAATCAAAATGGCACAGAGCTTGTGATAGTGCAATACCAGGTGGTGGCATCTTAAGCGCGAAAGGGCCATCCTCATATTACATTTGCGAAAGGAAGGTATGGGTGGAAAGGACGAGGAGGAGGGAGAGGGAACTAAAAAAATATCCTTGCCACACAGATGGTACTGAAGGGAGGTGTGTTTATATGCCATTGTTTAGACATCACAAGTTTTGTTTTTTTAATAGACCACATTCCTAAAAAGTGCATTCCATGAATCACGGTCCAACTTATATACTTACCTGGAAGGGAATGGAAAAGGGTTTTGAGTTGTTAATTTCTTTTCTTTTTTTTCCTTTTTTTTTTTTTTACAAGAAAAGGTGGGGATTGAACGGAGCTGTCAAATCTTTCTATTTTGTTTAAGTAATTTGTAGATGGCCTCTAATTTGCCTTTTTATTTTAATTTTTTACTTTGAGGCTTTTTCCACAAGAAGAACACTTGAGGCGTGTTTACCAAAATGATTTCTAATTTACAATTCGATTTGTGTCTGCTCAGCACCTGTGGACATGTCTAACAGCTGCACTGTTTTCATGACAGATATGCACTATGGGACCGGCTGGCAAGCCAGGCCCTCCAGGCCCTCCTGGGCTTCCAGGGCCTGCTGGTCCCCCAGGTGGAAGCATTACACAAGAAGTGCTACTCTCTGAGTTCTCACAACTTGTAAAAGGTAAGAATAAATTGTGGGTGTGGAAGTAAAGCATCATTGGTACAGCAGTCAGGTGATTTTATGAGGGTATTTTCACAGAATGTGTCAGGTACTGTAAGGTTCCTCCGATAGGTTTAAATGGCATCACCAGGTTAAATATCCATCTGTTCTGGTCCACACAGTGGCATTTGTGCCCAACTTCCCAACCAAACAAACTGATTTTGTGTGTGTGTGTGTGTGTGTACATCGTCGAGGCTCATGGAAGGGCAAGCTCTCAGCTGAGAAAACTGGAAATGTGGAAGGATTGATTGTGGTGGGTTAACGGGGGTAGAAAACATCATGATTTTGGATTGGGGACGATCTGAGATGGTGGGTTAACAGCTGTCTTGAAGACTTGGAGGGAAGAATGAGATTGAAAGAAAAGCCTTTGTGTGTTGCACCAATGATTAGTGAATGTACTGCAGTTGCTCCGTGAAAGAGATCGCCATAAAGTGTTGAACAAGTGCTGAAGTCAGTTACAAATAATTGTGAAATATTTTTAGGTTCATATCAAAACATTACTTCATTGGAAAATCGGAAATGTTTCATAAGTCTCGACAAGTATTGAAATCTTGGCGAAAATGAAGTATTATCCAGCATAGAGAAACAAGCATTCCCCCCCCTCCCCCCCCATCTTAATTCCTTTATCACATACTGCAGAGGCAGCGGAAAGACGCATCTCATCATTGCTCCAAGAGAACTGTCCTCTTTGCACGTCGACACCAATAACTGTGAGCCGGCCATCTCAGGAGCGCACATCACCCTCTCCTCCCCTGTATTCTGTGCCAGCCATTCGGGAGGGTTTCCACTGTAAGCTCAAACAGAACATTCTCGTACGACGGCGAGGGGTGGCCAATCTTCAGGATTTTCACATGGTGAGCTTGTAGTTTTGTTACAATAATCTAGTTTTAAACATGATTCATGTATAATTTAAAATAAAAAATAAAAAAAAATTGAAGAAATGATCAATATATTATTGCCACGTGTTTCCTACTTCCAGCCTTTTGCAGCACATTTTAGACACCTGCAACTTTGAAGTTATGGAAATGATTGTTTTTGACTTAGATAAATTATCTAACCACAATTTTTTCCATTTGATCAAACCAGCAAGTTACCCGTGCCCACACGGGCTTCTAAACGGGGTAGGGATGGAAATGGCAAAAAATGCAAATGGCGTCTTCTGTCATTGAGCCGGCATGTTGGGAGCAACAGTTCACATTTATTGCCACATCTGATGCAATTTAAATGCTCCATTGGCGGTGAGGAGCTGAACTTGAAACTGTTTGTTCGATATATGTACCTTTTTGATACCTAGAGTCAGTAATAAAAATTTGTATTGGTGTTAAAGCGAGTGACCAATTGCAAATGAATAGTAGGATCCATCCATCCATTGGGACCATACTCTGTGCAGAGGGTTGGTACTGCCTAAGCAGCTGTAAGGTCAGGAGCTGTAAGGAACCATCAGGAGCTGTCAGCAACCGTCAAGAGCTATCACCAACCGTCAGGAACTGACACCATCACCAACTGTAACCAATGGACAGGAGCTGTAAGCAATGATCAGGAGCTGTAAGGAGCAGTAAGCAATGGTTATGAGCTGTAAGGAACCATCAGGAGCTGTCAGCAACCGTCAGGAGCTATCACCAACCGTCAGGAACTGTCATAATCACCAACTGTAACCAATGGTCAGGAGCTGTACCCAACGGGCAGGAGCTGTAAGCAATGATCAGGAGCTGGAAGGAGCAGTAAGCAATGGTTAGGAGCTGTAAGGAACCATCAGGAGCTGTCAGCAACTGTAACCAAATGTCAGGAACTGTCACTAACTGTCAGGAGCTGTCAGGAATCGTCACCAACCATCAGGAAAGCGGTCTTCTCCTCATTTTTATAGGCGACCAGTGTGGGCGGAGCCTCAAGCAGACTTCAGCCAAATCCAGCTTGCCTATTTGTGCATTGCTGCACGTGACCTCCAACCATCAATTCTCGCCATCATTCCTTCCCCACCATTGAACAAGATGCAACTCCCAATTAACACAGGCCTGGTTTACAATGCCATGTTTGGGGTGCTGGACGGGCACCAGAGGGTGGCCATTTGCCGGAATTGCCGAGGAAAAATTTGGGGTGCTCACAAAACGTCAACGGCGGCCATCGCCTCCCCATTCGGCCCCACACAAGCAATCTCCTTGGCTATTGGGCACAATCCTGGACAGGTCACCACTCCAACACAGGATACCAGCAAGCCGGCACTCATTTTTCCGACCTTAGAAGGATGACAGGCAGAGTCAACCCCACCTGACATTAATTCAATAGCTGAGTAGAATATGAACTCAGGATCCTAGGATCCCAAGCCCACCACCCTAACCATTAAACAAAGACCAGACATAATAGTTTGATGACCCCAGTATTGTGTATCATTTTCATAACTGATATGTGTATTCGGTTCAATTCCAAATTGGATGTGGAGTCTTAAGAAGAACAGTTTTTTCAGTAAAAATTTTGGTGAAATAATAACAAAAAGGATTAAAAGTTGTTATTTTTTTTTTTTCTATTATATTAGAGAAATTTTCCTCAAAAACATTTCCATCCATCCATTGGTGCTGCAGAGGATTGATTGTGGTGTGCAGCCCAGAGCGTTGGTGCTGCCGAAGCAGTATCCTTGGCTATTGGGCACAATCGTGGACAGGTCGCCACTCCAACACAGGATACCAGCAAGCCGGCACTCCTTTTTCCGACCTCAGAAGGATGACCGGCAGAGTCAACCTCACCTGGTATTAATTCAACAGCCAAGTGGGATTTGAACTCAGGATCCTAGGAACCCAAGCCCACCACCCTAATCATAAAGCCAACATCAGGCATAAAGACATAAAATTTCCCATTGGTAATATTTGATCAATAATGAGAGAATTATCTGAAAAGGATATTTCCCATGACAGCATCCAAATGTAATTCGATCACACACGTTCTAAGGTTCTTCATCGTTCTAATTTTAATGCAAACATGATTTTGTGATGTACGAATGCTGTGTTAGCCATCGAAGCATTAAATATTAATGAAGATTTTGTAAGAATCTTCAATGGAATGATACAGATCCAAATTGGAAGTTTTCTGACTTCAGTTCCATCACGTGAATAATAACGAGTCCTGAAATGTAATCCATTAGAATTTATTCGCCTAGTCAATCTCATAACCAACTTAACCTCGTGAAATTCCTTTGGCAAAGGTTGTAAAACAATCATTTCCATAACTTCAAAGTCGCATTTGTATGAAGTGTGTGTGTGCTGTAAAGGCGGGAGATTGGCAACACGTGGCAGTGATATTGATCACTTATTAAAGTTATTTTATTATACAGGAATCATTAGTTGTCTGCAATAATAACCAATCGTTCGGGATAATAATATAATATTTCCAGTGGCTGTATTGTAAGCTGTTATCACAAATAACTGCCCCACAGACAAACCAACAAAATCCATGACTTTCATTGCCAGTCTGACGGTGTTTGTGCATTTTGCAGCCAAAGGGCAGCGGGACATTTTTGCGTGGAAAGGGTCTCAACCTACAGCTTGGCAGGTTCACAGCGCAGCATGGTGGGATCTACCATTTCACCTCAAACATCCACATAGGTACGTCACAGTGGCCTCGAACTTGTGTTCTTTAAAATGTCTTTAAAACATCTCAGTTGTCACAACCCCAGCATAATCAGAATCAATAACGAAGCTTAAGCCGCTGTCACACCTTGACGTTTTAGCCAGCGTATGGCAACGTATCAAAATGTATGTAAACGCTGGCGTACGCTGAACTATTGATGTTTTTTTCAGTTTTTGGCGTATTCATAACGGTTGGACGTATGCATAACGTATTAGTAACGTACACAGAACGTTTCGATAACATATAGATAACTTATACCAACGAATGCTGAGCGTGTCGTTGGCGTTCACAACCTATGCCCAACGATAGTCTAGCTTATGCATAGCGTCGCGCAGCGTATCGCCGACGATCAGTGGGTAGCCTATTAAAAGGCTGCCGCTCGACGATTCAAATCATAACGCACGAGACATCGAAGTGTCAAGGGCCTGTCACACCTTGACGTTTTAGCCAGCGTATGCCGACGTATGAAAAATTTGCCGAATACGCTGGCACACGTCGAATACGTTATGGGTAAGTTTTGTATACGTTAAGAGCACGCTGAGGAACGCTGAAGCACGCTGGCATACGTCGTAGTACGCCGAGCACGTCGACAAATTTTAAGCATGCTCAAAATTTTTCGACGTATGCCAGCGTATAACGCACACGTTCCGCATACGCTGGCCAATAAGTTGTAGGCACGTTATGCGATCGTTGACACACGTCGACACATGTTACTTGTAAGTTACTCATAAGTCGAAACACGTCGAGGTAATGTTTAGCGTACCCGAAACTTATTTCTAACCTATGAGTAACGTGCTTTGAACCTATGTGTAACGTATCTCCAACGCATATTGACGTATGTAGATATATTTGACATCTTCCATATGACCACAGAACTTACTGAATGTGTTACTAACTTACAGCTACCACATAATGGCGTATTGGCAGCGTTTAGGGGAATTGGTATATAAAAATGGGCTTCACACAGGAGGAACCCGTCAGTGTTCCAGACTCCATGGTTTGTTTTTTTGTTTTTTCTTCGGCATGACGGTGATGTTGACACTTCGATTTCTCGTGCGGTTGTGATTTAAATCGTTGAGCGGCAGCCTATTAATTATATTATATTATAACCACACTAGAAATTGAAGTGTCAACATAACCGTCATGCCGAAGAAAAAAAATAATTAAAAAAAAAACCATGGAGTCTGGAACACTGACACTAAACATTACCTCGATGTTTTCGACTTATGAGTAACTTACAAGTACGTGTGTCGACGTGTGTCAACGATCGCGTACGTGCGACAACTTATGGCCAGCGTATGCGGAACGTGAGAGTCATACGCTGGCATACGTCGAAAAATTTTGAGCATGTTAAAATTTGTCGACGAGCTCGGCGTAACGACGTATGCCGTACATAACAGCGTGCCTCAGCGTGCTTTAACGTATACAAAACTTACCATAAGTATTCGACGTGTGCAGCGTTTAGACAAATTTTTCATACGTCGGCATACGCTGGCTAAATCGTCAAGGTGTGAAGCGGCTTTACCAACGTTATAGCAGAAATCTACAAACCGAATCAACAAATACATTGATAATAATCAACCAGATAGAACAGAAGAGGAATCATCAATGGATTCTTACCTCGATCTCTTGACACTTGGCACACTGAAGAGATCATTTTCATAAGGAGAACTACAGGGTGGGCCAAAAGTCATTGAAGATTTTCTTTTTTTTGTAACTTCTTTATTTTTAAATATATATCTATTTTTTAAATAGATAAAGAAGACCAGGGAGATTCATTTTGAATAAATTTATCAGTGACCAGCATGGGAAATTTGTTGAATTATATTACTCCAGTGGGAAATCAATAATTCAAACTCAAAGAAAATTTCGCAATCATTTTAATGTTCGAGAACAACCATCAGAAACACACGATTCGGAAATTGCTTGTTCGTTTTGAGTCAAAGGAGTCTGTTCATGACTCAGCCCGCAGTGGAAGACCAAGAGCAAGTCATACTCCAGAAAACATTTACCGTGTTCGGGAGAGTGTTAACGAAAACCAAGAAACATCAACTTTGCAAAGAAGCCAACGGGGGCCATTTTCAGGACATTATTTTTCACAATTAATCTAAAAACGACAAATTTCATGAATTAAACTACCATTTGCAATAAATTTCATTAATTTTTATTTTAAAATAAAAAAAGTTATTAAAAAAAAAAAGAAGAAAACCTTCAGTGACTTTTAGCCCACCCTGTATGATGGCACTCTCCACCTGTGGAGTGCCAGAGCAGCAGTTTGCAGTCAATAGCTATTACATCAAGAGTATAACCTAATATAGAATCTTGATAGGAAAAGATCGGATGAGCTGCTTAAGCTAGAGTGCTTGTCTCTCTGTTTCTGAATTCAAGCACCAAATGGGTTCACTCTTGTGTTGAAGACGACAGTTTTAATTTAAATATAACGTCTTGTTTGGTTCTCATAATACAGTATGTTTCCCACCTAAAGCAAAGTTGAAAGATGGCAAAACATTCCACCAGGAATGACCCTATATCAAATTTTGATTAAAAAAATAATAATTTTGCTTTGACCCCTGTGACCCTGAGTCCACACCCCCTGGGGCATGATCCAGGGGTCAAATCCCCAAAAATCGTTTATTTTTCATGCATCTTCCAATGTTGATTGCATATGCAAAGTTTCATTTCAAAATGTTTAAAATGTGCCTGTAATTGCATTTTTCATTACATGACCTTGTGACCCCACCCCACGGGACAGGGCCCAAATTGACTGCTCTTGTATCTTCCTGCCATGTCGTGATCATAACTACCAAGCTTCGTGAATTTCTGCCAAACCATGTAGGAGGAGATAGTGGGACGGACAGATAGACTAACGGAACCGATTACAATACCCCCCTATGTTTTGTCAAAAAGCGTGGGGATAATATATAGGTCACTCTGCATGATATTGTCTTTTGCTCTATCTAATGAAGCTGGCATGCCACAGGGCAGTGCTTTGGAACCGATTTTACATTTTGTCTACATCATTGACCTCTGTGCTACAGTAGAAAATCATCTGTACAATATATTTTTCACATGACACTACCTTGGGCAGAACAGTACACCCACACACATCTGAGAGGTTGCCTGTTGTGACATCCCTCTCTGAAAATCTAGAAGAAAAAACACATGTTGCTGGCCAGCTACATTGAGCATGTCTTCCGATGGAGGAAAGTTCTGCGCATTAACTCAATCTCTCTACAAAGCTGTTCAAAAGCCTTATTTAGTGGTTTTGGTTGTGGTTTCTTCACAAGTGTATGTGGTTTTTCAGCTCCATTAGATCCCATCCAAAGGCGAAGTTTACAGCATCGGAGCTGACCCGTCTAACTGTTGTCGTTTGGTTTCTGAACGGTTCTCCTTTGTTGTTTGAACACTTTGAGAACCACAAGCATCTTGAAAGTAATTTTCAGATACAAGTCCAATTTTATTATTAGTTTGGCTATAGTAATCACAAATATCAATTTAAGTTCAAGAACATGCATGGCGAGAAATAGAAGTTTTTTTCTAATCAACAAAAAAATGGAAAAATTATGGAAACGACAAAAGCTCTTGCAGGGAAAATATTGGAGATACACCATTTTAAAGTTTAGGGACATATGTGTCCCTTGGTCCTTAAAGGGTTAATCACGTTGTGAATCTTTTCCCGTCTCTTCTCTGGTCATACGTGGTCCAGTTGCGTCAATTCAGACTTTGCGTTTTTCTCCTCCTCAGCGAAGCCGTGTGCTCATGAGTCTCGATCCTTCCACATTCCCTCTTGGCTGGTTCCCCACTGTCAGTTTGATGTCTTTGTACCCACTGTCACCTCGCTCTTCCCTGAACCTTGCTCTTGTGTAGAAAATGTGTAATGCCTGAAGCTCCTCGGCCTCACTATCTGTCCCAACTTGTCTTTGGTGGATCATATCTCCAAAATGGCTTCTGAGGCTGGCCAATTCCTTGTTATTATCTACACATTTTAGTCCACCCTAAGCCATGCAGAGATCATTCCAGTGTGAAACGCCTTAATCTGAAGTACAATGGAGTGCAGCTCCCCAATCTTGAATTGGTGCACCTGCTTCCTATCTTGCTCCTTTCGAGGCAGTCATGTCCAAGGCTTTTCAGATTATTAGCATCTCCTGGCAGGAGGCCAAACCCCGTGGTCTGCTTCTTGCCCAACTTAGGCAAGTTAGTAGACTCAGTTTTCCACTACCTCACTCCACCTGCACTCTTCCTTCTGTAAATCCACAACCCCCAGGATTGATGTGTTCTTCCAAAAATCCACACCCTGTTTCCCTCCCCAAGTCTAAACTCACGACCATTCCCAAATAACTCTGGTGCCTTGTGTTTTTCCTTCCAGTCTGTCAAGCATGCTGTCCATTGTCAAATTGTGCTTTCTCCCATAACTGCTGACAATCTCTTTTCGACTTAATTGACCCTCCCCCGCCAACCATGAATTTCTTGATATATTTTCCTTCCACCTTCCATTTCTGCAACTCACAACTACTTATTTGCTTTGTGGCCATCCGTTTTTGCATGCATCACACTTTATCTGTTGTGTTCTGGCGAAAACATATATTATATATATATAGTGTTCCAAAAAGATCTGGTACAGAAACTCATACAGTTTTGTGCACATTGTCGTGGAGTACATCAAGGCAAACGTTTCCAAGGCAAACGCCTTGCGTTTCGGTCCGTCATTTGGTTTCAATTCCTGCACAGTCTGCACCTTATTGGCATAAAGCTTCAGTCTTTTATGCAAAATCGTGTATACAGTGGTGGTTGGTAGTCCTAGTTCTCTGGATGCACGTCAAATTGATTTTCTGGGACTTTGTTGAAATGATTCACACACTCGTTCAACGTCATCTGCACTTGTGCTTTGTCGACCGGTACTTTTCTGTTTCTGACAAATTACAATCTCTTAAAACCTCTTGTTCCCTCTCTGATACGAGTCCGTGATGGCGGATTCCTTCTGTACCTTGTACAGAAGTTACGCTGACCTTAAGTGTGGATCGCATCTCGATGAACCGTTCGACATACTGCGCTTTCTCCTGTGGAGTTGCCTTTTTCTTTTACATTTAAACCACCAGACCTGAAAATAACGACAAACTTGATAAGTTTCTGTATCATATAAACCAAAAGGTATTGTTGCTTAATTTGTGGGAATATATATATATATCTTCTTCTTCTCTTCTTCTTCTTCTTTCGGCTGCTCCCGTTAGGGGTCGCCACAGCGGATCATCCGTATGATCCGCATAGTGATTTGGCACATGTTTTACGCCGGATGCCCTTCCTGACGCAACCCTGGTCGCCTCTTACGACACAGGGATATGGTACACCTATTTTAACCGGGGTATACACCGGCCCAGTACACTGGTACTCATTTCGCCGACCTCGGAAGGATGGCAGGCTGAGTCAACCCCTGGTGTATTAAATTCAGTGGCCCAACGGGGCTTGAACTCAGGACCTTTTGGATCCAAAGCCGCTGCCCTAATCACTGCGCCAACACCAGGCTATATATATATATATATACAACCAAAGTTGTTCAAGTCTTTTTGGAACAGTGTGTGTGTGTGTGACATATATATACTGTATGTAT
>CM068954.1:149523628-149551313 GCA_035128595.1 Eptatretus atami
GCCCAGGAGACTGCTGAGGCAGCACCAACGCTCTGCACAGAGTATGGTCCCAATGGATGGATGGATGGAACTGGTAATAGGAGCATTGCATCAGCGGTGCCCCAGTACTCGGTAGCAATGGTGATGCACCGTTGTTCATATCCAGTTCAAAGCATGAAATTGTGCCACCACAATGAGTGGAAGTATATGTATATATATAACATCTCATATAAAAAGCTGTTTCTAACCACTGACTGATATTAAAGATCAATACCTTCCGGGTGATGTAAACATCTGAAATTTTGTGAGCCGATGGATATCGAAGCCAGTACACCGGGAAAATTCACAGAATCATCGGACAACATCCCTAAATGAATATATAAATAAATGAAAAAATGCAGGTGAGCGACCCGAGACAATGCAGGTCGAACAATGCCACAAGATATTATTGTCTTTCATGGATTGAAAGCCGATACACCAGGAAAAAAAATCAAAACCATCAGAAAGCATCCGCAAATTAAAATATATATATGAATAAATGAAAAATCAAATGCAGGTGAGCGACCCGAGAAAATGGGGAAGCACGATTCATTTGCTTACACAATGTGTTATTTTTGTGTGTGTACAATGTGTATGTATAAGCAAATGAATCGTGCTTCCCCATTGCCTCGGGTCGCTCACCTGCATTTGAAATTTTAATTTGTTTCTTTTCATTTATGCTTTTTAATTTATTTATATTTTCATTTACGGATGTTTTCTGATGGTTCTGTGATTTTTTTTTTCCTGATGTATCGACTTCGATGTCCATCGGCACACAAAATTACAGTGCTTATCCATTGCCTCGGGTCGCGCACCTGCACTTTTTTTCACGTATGCTTTTTGTCATTTATTTATATTTCCATTTATGGATGTTGGCTGATGATTCTGTGAATTTTCCCGGTGTACCGGCTTCAATGTCCATCGGCACGCAAACGTTCAGCTTTCTACGTCACCCAGAAGGTTCCGATCTTTAATATCAGTGAGTGAGTGAGTCAGCCAGAGCTTTATATATTAGATAACAAGACCCAATCACGTCTCTATCCCGTAATTGGGGGTAATAACCAATCAGTTCTCACCTAATCAATCACCCCAGGCCTTATTTTTCTCCTCTCCTTCTCACCCCTCACCGCTTGCTTTATAGAAGAAAAAAATCCACAAACTTGGTCTGCTTCTCAATCTGTACATTGACACCTGTTATTTCTCTCTGTTGCCATGAACAGCTGTCATCTGTTCTGAAATGTTCTTCATGTTGGTATGGGTGGTGCTGTGGAAGGAATGAGTAGAATTGCCTTCTCTTGCACAAGACATTTATGTCATTATTGCACAAGACTTATTACCAGCACACATAATTGCATGATACTTCAAAACAAAAACATAGAAAAATTAAGGACTAAAAGCAAGAAACAATGTAAATGGTAATGAAGGTGTGACGAACACAAATCAACCCATACAAAATATTTGGCTATGTGTACTTATTCAAAAGAAACTACAAGCTCTGTCACATTCACACAGCTTGACGAAGTGAAATGGCTGAAACATTGCACTAAACAACTATAAGATTTGAAGCCATGCCACAGAAGTAAAGCAACAAATCCTTATTCACTCAACCACTGAGGTGGAATAGATATGCTGGTAGCATCGTGTTGACATGAGACTGGCATTTGAGAGGTTGCAGGTTGAAATTCTGAAGGTATCAGATAACATTAACGATTTGGATTCAAAGCAATCGGCAACTGAGGAAGCCTCGAGAGAATTACCATGTTGTGCTTAAAAACATGTCCGGCTAGTTAATGCACGATGCTGCAGTATCTGCTTGTACTTCTCTTTTGTTAGCGTCCTATTGATTTTAACAAGTTTTCCGATACCGAAAGCTGAGATACGACCCCAGACAGTCTCAGAGTCTCTCCCGTGTTTCACAGTGTACATTTCGGCTGGAAACATTGCATGTCATAACATTCTCCAAGTCTTCAACATACAAACTGGTGTCTGTTAGATCCAAAAAGTACAAATTTTGATTCATCATACCAGAGTCTGTCCTTGATATCCTGCATATTCCATTCTTCAATCACCCAATGTTGGTGTTGCCTGCCAAATTTCAGTCTTTTCTTCTTGTCCTGTGATCTCAGCAGTGGTTTATTTGCTGCAACTCTGCCATGGAGATCTGCTGCAATAATCCTTCTGTGCACAGTGCTGGCCGAGGTGTGAATGTTCAGGCCTGCTCTCATATAGTTTTTCATCTGCTGACTTGATTGTCTTCTATTGTATAAGCTGAGCAACTTCAATTGCTTGTCTTCCCTCAGGGAGGTTCTTCTGGGTCTTCCTGATCTTTTCTTGTTTCTGCCAAGCCAGTTTGTTTCAGGTGTTGCAAAGTGTATCTCACACCATTGAGATCTTCAGCTTTTTTGCTATTTTCTTCGTAGTGTGCTCTAATTCTCATAGAGTTTGGATCTTCACACGCTGTTCCATTGAAAGTTGCTTCCTTGGTGCCATTCTTAAACCATTCCTAGACTTTCAAGCAAGAGAAAAAGCTGATGAAAACTAATTTCACATATTCACTAATTTGCATTTATTTATTGTGGTTTCTTGCAATTTGAATTAAGTAACAGCCTATTAGGGGCTATCTACGTACTTTGTACCAAAATGGTTGGATTATTGCGGTGATTAATTGCGGTGGTGTCGAATGATTGTGTGAAGTCTGTGTGTACTTAGATTGCTCAGAGACACAAAGAAAAAGGCGGTTGAGAGAGCGAGACAAGGTTCGAGTTTTCATCTGCTTCAATGAGCAATGTCACCACCAGAGGTAAGACAGCCCACTTAAAGAGCAGCTGAACCTTGAGAATCACACCATGTTGAATTATTGGCCTTGTAAACAGATTGTTCACAACTGAAAAGGTCTCCGGTAGGTGTGTAGGGTTCTGTGTACCAGGACCAAGCACCAAACGTGCCTTGACGTGAAATAAGGAAAATGAAGTCAGAAACAGCAGCACATCCTGGCAACATTTCTGTCATCATGGCTATACTCCAGGAAATATTTGACTTGGCTTTAACTTACCTTCTGGCTGCCTTCTCTATCTCCTTGAGGACCTCCCAAGTGGATGTGTCCTTGAGCCAGAAAACAGAGGTATACACTTATAAATGCCACAAGATATTATAGTCTTCACCTTCTTGCAGCTTTGGTTCTGTTTGGCGATGGAACCAGCATTTTTCTGCCTTTTTGTGCTGCTCAGACAGGAGGTTAGAGCATTTTATCTGAGCCTTCTGTGCTCCTTGAAGGATAGCAGTTTTGGCTCTAATTTTCATGGATAGAAAGAGAGAGGCTGCCTCGAAGGGGAGGAGATAGAACAGGCCAGCCGACGTACCCTGGCACCCATTGTCAAATGAACGTACGGGACTGGAAACCCAACCTTGTGCCTTTTCTTTGATGTTCCTTTCAGTACAAAATGCTTTGGTGTGAGCTTGGCTTGCTCTGGTGCAGACATAGTTAGCTAAAGGCAGATACAGATGGGTGAGTGTGGTGGTGATGGTGGTGGGGGCAGGCATACAGGTCAGGGTAAGGTGTGTGTTTGTGTGTAGAGGGAAGGGGTGGATGTTGGGGGAGGCCTCGGGGTGGGAGAAGGGTGGATTGGTTGGGGTGATGTAAGATACTAACTATTTCAGCATGAACTCTAAAAGCTAAACAAAAAATTAGCTTCAACAAGGATGGCGGTTTCACAGAACGAGTGCATTTGCGTCATTTTTGTTGAGAAACTAGCATGAGATGCATGATGTTGAGTGAAATACGTTTTGCAATGGGGAATTTAAAATTTCATCAGGTGAGGATTAGAATTCCTTTTCATGGAGCTCTTTTGAGCTTACATTTTTTGATTTTGTTCCAACTCCGATCCGATGTCCCATATTAGTTGATACAGAGCATCGGTTCTGCCTGGGGTCATGCTGCGTGTTTTGCCATCCCAATGCCAGCAGTAGTTAGGGAAGAAATTTGGAATTTGTCCGTGGTGCCCGCGAGAGCTCGCCTACTCTGCGTGAAGGACACCGTGGGATTTTTAACATTCACAAACTAATGGTGGCAGACGGGACGCCCAGTTTAATGTCCATCCGAGGGACGGCACCACACAATGATGAAACACCGTGATGACAGTTTATGGCTTGGTCAGGATTCAAACCTGGGCAGGTGACGGCTTAGAGGTGAATGTGTATACCTCTGGGCCATCCTGTCAATCAATTTTCTTCCAACTATAGGCAATCATATGGTAACATAGACTATAGGGGAATGTCGACCCCCAAATATAATTAATGGACACAGAAAAAAACCCACTTTATAACATGTGAGTATTTTGAGTGCTTTTATGATATTTCATTTTGATTCCTAATGGATTATTTTTTAAATCATGTAGATTAATGAGACATTTCCAAATGGAGTCCATGTAGGCCAGGCATGAGCTTGGAATCTATTTAAGGGGTCTATTGTGGTCTGGTCTTTATACCGGGCGTAGTGGCGTGCGCCTGTAATCCGGCTACTCGGAGGTTTGGGTTGGAGGATCGCTTGAGGACGGGAGTTCTGCGCTGGGCCACGCTATGAGAGGGTGTAGGCAGCCCGGAATCATGGCAAAACCCAATCCTTATCCCTGTGTCGTAAGAGCGACTAGGGTTGCATCAGGAAGGGCATCCGGCGTAAAACCTATGCCAAATCAGTATGCGGATCATAACAGATGATCCGCTGTGGCGACCCCTAACGGGAGCAGCCGAAAGACGAACAACAACATTGTGGTCTGGTCTTCCTTCTCATTTATCCTCATCCTTTTGAAACATCACATTCAGTCAAAAGATAAAAGTTTGAATGCAAATAATATCTTGCTTTTCGAAATCTCAAATCTATCTTTTGTTGGGTATTCAGGAACACTTTTACTTTCTTTGTAACTTAGAGGATCTGTGTGGAACATACCTTTCAAAGCGTACATATTGTTCCTTTGTCGTGGATCTTATAGAGTTTTCAGACTATTCTGACAGTTTAGGAGCTTTCTTTCCCATCATATCCCATTGTAGAAGGCATCCCAGATCTTTTTTCCAGAATGGGTGAAAGGTTATTTCAGACTAAGACCTGTGCTTTGGCGGAGTTCACTTTGCTGCAAACGTCAGGAGGAATCGTCAAAGGTGTGGGGCAACACGAGGTGGGATCTTAAGGGATTATGGCTTGAGGCCTTGGTTTGTTTGACTCGTCACGTCCCACAGATCACAAACTACCTTCTCTTCACACCTTGGCACATCCAGCTTAGCAAGCTTTTCCCCTCAGGGTGTTGTCACAGAGGCTACACGTTTGATTTGGTGGAGTAAGGTGGGAAAATATGTCTCACACTCCCCTGCCCTCCCTCCTCCCTCCTCCCTGCTGCTTCTCGGTCAATTTGTTCGTATACTGAGCATTTTACATTTGAAATTACCTGCAATAATTACCGTCAACCAGAGAGCCCTCTGGTGCAGACGTTCAGGATACTGAACATATACCCAGGACCGAGGAGGTTGTATGGGGATGGGGGAGTAGGGGATAAGGGGGCATCTTGCCTCACTTCCTTTTCAAAACATTTTGAAGAACAGTCCTTTTCAACACCTTAAGGTTGAAAGTTTAAAGTTAATTGTTTAGGGACATTACACCCAATGATTACTAATTGCTATTCATTACAAATGCTCACCATAATTACTCGAATACATTTTGGAGAATATTGTTTAAAATGAAAACTTCGTGTGAAAGAAAAATGATCTGTTCGTGTTGAAGAACGTCTTTGGTATGACTCCGCCGGGGGAGGTCCGTCGTTCGAACCATGACCGAGTCACACCAAAGACTTGAAAAAATGGTACGTGCTGCTTCCATGCTTGACGCTCAACATTTAAAAGGATAGAGCACGGACAAAAATGCTGGGAAGGCAATGGCAAACCACCCAGTATAACCCTTGCCAACAAACTGCTTTGGCAACACTAACACTCTGTAAAGTGTTTGATCGGCCTAGATCAAAATAATATATATATATATATGAGGCCCCGCGAGGAGGAGTTGCGTGTAAGCGACATTTTTTAATGATATGATGATGATAGGCTCGGATGTAGGGTAAGGGTTAAAATAGTGCTATATGGCATTAACTCCAAAATGGCCGATGTGTCCCTTACATCACTCCTCCTCGCGGTGCCATATATATATATATATATATAATTATATATATATATATGTATATACTGTATATATATATAATATTGTTACGAATCTGGAAGCCATGAGCACACAACAGCCAGAGTCCTTATAGAACAGTTATATCGGTAAGTACGTGTTTCTAGTTAGGGTCCCGTCCCTAGTCTAATGGGAATTAAATGTTCATGCGTGCGGAGTTATTTTGATAGTCAGGGTTTTCTTTTACACTTATAACACAACAACAACCCGACGACACCTGCCTTCGCTTCCTTCCACCATCCTCCACCGGCACCATTACACGCGTGCGTGTCAGCATGTACGTGGGCGGAGTTCACGAAGGCCTGACGTCTCTCTCACCCTATCCGGGGGATGCGAGCGAGGTTGCCGCCAGTCGCCCAATAAGCGCAGCCCACGCAGGACCATGTTACTCTCCTTGCTTGAGGCGGTCCACCGCGACGGCCGTCACGCCCCCCCCCCCTGCCCCAGTCCAATTAGCGGACTTTGCGCCCTTTCAGCCAATCACGGGGCGACGAGCGAATCACGTGAAGCAACCGTCCAATCAGGAGGCAAGTGGCCAGAAAAGAAGCCCCTCCCGCCTGAGAGAAGTTTGGTTGTCTGGACAGCGTTGGGAGAATGGTGTGCTCGTGGCAGGAGCGTTCGCCAGTTCGAGTGATCGGGGGTTTTGTCAAGCAGCCGGTCATCGTGTGGGAGACATTTCAACCTGCATCCAAAGCCAGTGAGTGGTTGTCGACGAGGGCTCTGCAGACGGTCATGGTCGTGGACTCGGGTCGTGGTTCGAGTCCCACCGTGGTGGTTTGAAGTCGGTGTGGCCGCACGAAGCGGACAGGTACCACGGTCCTGCTTGACCAAGATAGACCCACGAGGTCCATCTCTTCCTGGGATATTTGTGTGCGTGGCGTGCGTGTGTCCTTGGCCCAGTCTTGTCAAGTAGGAATTGTTAAGTGCTTTTTTGCTGTACATGATTGCATTGCTAGTCGGTTTAACTCTGCTCTTCTGTGTTCCCCTCCACACTATTGTAAATAAATTCCTATTGTTGAATGTTTCAGCTCGTTTTTGTCCTTTCCTGCATTGGTTTAGCACGGTGCGTGTTGGGGGAATTAAAAAGGCCGTTGCTGCCGTAGTCGTGCATTTCGATCGATGGGACCTCGGTAACCATCCGCTCGGGTTATGCACGGGTCGAGCACGGTTACGGCTCGTCTCGTTCGAGCTCCGTCGAGGGTGTGATTTCTCGGTAGCTCGCACGTGGGCCTCGACTATTTTGAAGTTTGGCAAATAACCTGTCCCACGGGTTGACTTTTGACGATTCACGGTCCTGTAAGGAACTCGTACCTTCGGAGTTATCGGAAAGGTACGATCTAGATTCCAGGTGTTCGGTGGAGCCGACTCTACTGCTCCATCTAGCGGTCGTGCTCGCCACGATACCCAGCCTACAACAATATATTCATATTTTTGGGCATTTTGTCTATTGACTTTAAAATAATTAATATACTGATTCGTCCCACATGTCTTTTTAAAAAGACTAGCTGAAGTACCCGGCATTGCCGGGGAATTCAATGCAATATTTATTTAAATATTTACTGGATGACAAATTTGGAATGTTGGCCTTATGGTTTTCTATGAATTACCAATCTTGCAAAATGCACTTGGACTTGTATCGAAAGCTTCACCTTCTAAGGACGCCGCAACATGCTGCCCTGGAGGCTGTTTCTCTTGCATGTTAATCCTCATCCCGACCATGTGTCTGCTCTGTAATCTCAGCTGACCTGGAGGCTGCTTGTCTTGCACAGTGATCCTCAACCTGAACCGGTGTCTGCTTTGTAATCGCAGCTGAACTTGAGGCTGCTTCTCTTGCACAGTGATCCTCAACCCAAACCTGTGTCTGCTTTGTATCTCAGCTGACCTTGAGGCTGCTTCTCTTCACAGTGATCCTCAACCCAAAGCCAGTGTCTGCTCTGTAATCTCAGCTGACCTTGAGGCTGCTTCTCTTACACAGTGATCCTCAACCCAAACCAGTGTCTGCTTTGTAATCTCAGCTGACCTTGGAGCTGCTCTCTTGCACAGTGATCCTCAACCCAAACCAGTGTCTGCTCTGTAATCTCAGCTGAACTTGAGGCTGCTTCTCTGGCACAGTGATCCTCAACCAAACCTGTATCTGCTTTGTAATCTCAGCTGACCTTGAGGCTGCTTCTCTGCACAGTGATCCTCAACCTGAACCTGTGTCTGCTCTGTAATCTCAGCTGACCTTGACCTGCTTGTCTCTGCACAGTGTCTCAACCTGAACCTGTGTGTCTCTGTTATCTCAGCTGACCTTGAGGCTGCTTGTCTTGCACAGTGATCTCAACCCAACCAATGTCTGCTCTGTAATCTCAGCTGACCTTGAGGCTGCTTGTCTTGCACAGTGATCCTAACCTGAACCTGTGTCTGCTCTGTAATCTCAGCTGACCTTGAGGCTGCTTCTCTTGCACAGTGATCCTCAACCTGAACCTGTGTCTGCTCTGTAATCTCAGCTGAACTTGAGGCTGCTTGTCTTGCACGATGATCCTCAACCCAAACTTACATGATATAAAGGGGAGGAAAAGTTTAACATTGTACCCAATTTTCCACAAAGGATCTGTGCTTTTGAATCCACTGTTTACAAGCTCAGTCATTCCTTGCGAGGAATGGGGCTTGTCAGGGAAAAGTGGATGACGTCATCATCATGCACTGCATGGAATGGCTACACAATATCAGCAGATGAATGCTTGAGAGGTCAATCTAAAATATTGTGTACCATTCTCTTACCTAGAATGACTCTATAACCGCAAAATAAACTTCCTCAAACTAAATATCTACGGGATGTTATTTACCTCTCCAATAACATGGAAATTCCACAAGAATGGAACCTCTAAACATCTTCCGAACCATGTGACCTAAACTTTTTTTTATTACCATGCATTTGAGAACAAACCCTTGGGCAAAATAAATAAACGCTGAGTTATTAAAGTTTTATGTTCTTTTTTTTTTGTTTCCACAAATCTTTGTTTTACCTTGAGGAGGACATAACAGTTGAGACAGAAAATCGTTTTTTTTTTAAAATAAAAGGTCAGAAAGCTTCAACTGAAACACTGATTAAGTGTTATTAGAGGCGAATCCATAGGGATTTCGAAGGTTTAGAGGAACACCCCCACCAAGCGCGCCCCCCGCCGAGAGTGACATGGCGTGTCCTTGAAATTTTGGTCACGTGCGTCATGGGCACCATTTTGTTTCCATCGATAGTTCATTAAATGAGCACATGATAACTCGTCATTGTTTTTAAAACGAAGAATGCTGTGCCACGGGATGTACCAATCGATTTCAAAATCTACAAAATTCGGGAAAATAAAGTTGGTCGGCTGTGATGGAAACCAACTTCGGGGTCATTTCTGCGCCAGGTAAGTTGTCGTCCCATGTGGGTACATGTACGTGTTGCGCTGTGATCGGATTGCAGTTTGCAGTTTGATGTAACTTGTAAACAGAAATATATCATCATCGAAAGATCTATAGATCATTTATGACGTATCAACAACATCCTGGCAAAATTGCTGAAAAGCAAACACGTCACTATAAAGTTTGTTTATTTATTTATTCGAATTAGTTAATGAAACTTTTCATGAAAATCGAAAAGAATGAAGGATTACACACACATGCTTGTTTTCATTGGCACATTACTGATGTTAAAAGAAATGAAGAGTTGGAAAAATATAACCCCTTCACTTATGGCTCATCGCCGTTTTAATGCAGCTCTCTCTTATTCCTTATTTGTTACCTCTGCCACCGAAGGTGAAGGAGGTTATGTTTTCACCCCCTTTCTGTCTGTTTGTTTGTTTGTTTGATTGTTTGTCTGTGTACAGGATATCTCAAAATGTTGTGGACGGATCCGGATGAAATTTTGTGGACAGGTTGGGTGCGTGACGAGGACTTTGGTGAATATCCGGATCCGGATCCGGCTACTACAATTTTGTAGTGATTCTTCACCATTGAGAGATTGGGCTAAACTAATATATAGCACGATATGTTCTCGTGGATCAGGCATTACGTGGCGGAGGTATGTGCTCTACCGATGCCCTTCTAGTTCTTTCTAAATTCATTCCTGCTCCGTTTGATTGCAAAGAAAAACTTTCCCTTTTCATATCTTCTCAGGTAGCTGGCAGGATGGCCTATAGACTAGAGATGCACGCAATCGTCTCCAAGCGTTTATCCTCGGTTCGAATCCTGGCCCAGCTACTGTCATCCTGGTGTTTCACAGGCAACGTCATTCATCAATGTGTGTCCCGTCCCTCGAATGGACGTTAAAACGGGTGTCCCGTCTGCTATCATTAGTTTGTGGATGTAAAAGATCCCACGGTGACCTTAGCGAAGAGTAGACAAGCAATCACCGGCATCCAAGTCAAATTGTAAAATCCTGCGCTGATTAACTGCTGGGAAGGCACTGCCAAACCACCCAGTATCACCCTTGCCAAGCAGCAAATGACCTGCCTTCAGGCAGAGCACTCAATCAATTAATCAAATTTCTCAATCCCTCTCTTTCTCTTCACTCACAATTGTTCTCTTCTAATTATCTACTCTCTCGATGGTGTGCACATCTGGCATTGATGGTGTGCCTTCATTTCTGTCTTTCATTTTCCTTCTTCCAATTATTTCAAATATCTGAATTCTGTCACTGCCGATGTGTTTCTTCTACTCACTCGCGAGTTGGATGAACGAAAAAACCCATTAAGTAGTATAATCTTCCTTTTGGGTGCAGAGAAAGACAGACTGATGAGAAAACCGACGCATTAAGCTTCACACACAATGGGCACAGGTACGCCGAGCTGCGCTCAATGGAAACAAAATGGCTTCAAATTGCAAGCTGTTGCGACTCCTAGTATACCGGGACTCGACCCCTGCCTACCCCATCCCTCCCCAATGGCCTTTTTTATCGAACCAACAATTATTTTTCAAAATAAACGGATTCAGCAAGCTTCTTGGTTTTTATATGCCATCGTATTATGGACTTTTACACAGTAAAAAAGGAATGTACTAAGTTTTATATAATAACCTGTTTCAATTCCCTGTAATGAACTGCTATAAGTAGGTCTCATGTCGGTAAAATACCTGGTGGAGAAGGCTTTGATGGTGGGTGAGGGAGTACCTCCCCCCCCCCCTCAACCCTGCCCCACTTCCTCACTTTACACACACACGCACACACACTCTGCAGATCAAGAGCGCTCCCCCATCCCCATCACCTCATTCTATAATCCTGGATCCACACCTCGTTAGCTGTCATTCGCCAAATCGCCAAATACTAGCAAAGGTATAATTTGACGAATATTTTTCATTCAAAAATTGCCAAAAAATTGATTTGTAAGCTTATTAACTATGCACACACTCATACCGTTTTCAGGAAACCACATGAAGTGAAGACTTCAAAAACGATTTATGTTTAGGGATGGATATTTTACAGCGAACAACTTTTTGTTTGACGAAGGAAAACTTGAACTTGGCTACACATTTTCACACCAAATTAGCCAAATTGCATTGTTGCGGACTCGGGGTTCGAGGCTCGCCACAAGAGGAAGCGCTTGGGTCCCTCTCGAACGAGCGGTCCTGAGGCTGCCGGGCACAGATAACTCCGCGCACTGGCAGGTTGCTAAGCAACCGCGAATGCCGATTGGCATGGCCAATCTGGGCAGGGTTACACTACTTCGCACAATAACTTACAGTACCTGTGGACGGCCAAGTCAATTAGGGTCTCCTGCCCTTATAGTCCAGGAGCAAGGACCTGAAAAAAATGAAATCGTTCAACACTCCCTACAGAAAAGGTTTGACTTGACAGAGTGGTAGAATAGACCCTATAGAACACCTCCAGGTAGTATGTGGTTTCAAATTGTGGTATCATTAAAATTCTACAGGCCATTATACATACCAAGGGTACTTACCAAGAGGGTCACTGTGGGCTAGCAAAGTTTAGGGGATGGGTAACGTAAACGTGAATATCTTTGTCGAGACTCAACCAATTTTCAATATTGAGGTATCATTGGCTTCGTATTATAATTCAAGTCACAACCAGCCAGATGTCTACGGCCCACATCGTCGATGCAATGGCGCTGGTACAGATGACAAAGTCCGCTGGTGCTGCAAACTTTGGTGAAATGTCATTCAAGTATTACAGCCTGGTTACTGCCCCCTCTGCATCGGAATGGTTGTCAGCGGGTTGACGTTGTCTTCGACCAGTACTCCAGCCTCTCAATCAAAGCTGGGGAGCGAGATAAACGAGGAACAACTTCAGCCTTAGAGGTGACAATCCAAGGGCCAGCCACTCCTATTCCAAAGCAGTGGATCAAATACATTGGAAAATGTAGAAAACAAAGTCAACTTGTGTGCCTTTTTGCAGACACATGGTGCCACATGGGGTAGACACTCTGCTTGATGGTCAACACCTAGTCATCGGTGGTGGTTTCAAGAACCCGCAGAAGTCTTTTCTAGTCATCAGAGGCACTGCGAAGAACTGGTTCCCCTCAAAAGATCATGAAGAGGCAGACACACGAATATTGCTACATGCAAAACATGCCTCTCATTATCACAACAGGATTGTGATTCAATCACCTGACACAATGTGGCTGTCCTCTGCACCACACACTACAGAAAACTCCAGTGTCGGGAGCTGTGGTTTCGGACTGGAATCAAGGATAAAGCTAGGTATATTCCTACCACAGTTGGCACACAAACTAGGACCTGAGCTGTGTAATGCTTTACTCGGCTTCCACGCACTCACTGGGTGCGATTCAAACAGTGCACTCTCAGGACTCGGCAAGAAAAAGGTTTCAATGTCTTACTTGACAGTAAAGAGCATCAGACCAGTCTGGGACAGCTTGGAGAAGAACCCGAGCTCAGCAACAGCACTTCAGAAGCATGCGAAGCCTTCATATGTGCAATGTACTCAACAACCAAGGGGCTGGGAGGAAAGTGAACAATGTGAGATACTGGCAGTTCTGTCAAAAGGGACAAAGAAATAAAATCTCCCCCCTACATTCGACAGCTTACAGCAACATATGAAGCGAGGAAATTACCAGGCCTATGTATGGAAGAGAGCATTAGCCTACACAGAGCCTTCCACCAGCAGCTGGACATGCGGAAAATTCAGGATGGTGCCCTGCAGCCTGTGCTCATGACCAAAGATCCAGCACCACGGGGTCTTCCGGAGCTGACTGTCTGTCACTGCAAGAAGTCTCTATGTCGCCGAGCCGACTGCACATGCAGAACCAACCACATGCGTCACAGAAGCATGTGCATGTATGGCCGAAGAAACTTGTGAAAATCCAAGAACAATCTTTGAATCCAGTGGTGAAGAAGACGCTGACTAAAAGTTACAACAATGGATCTTCATGCTTCCATGGCGGATGTGATTCCTTGTTGCCAACACAAATATTACAAACCGCTCTGACGAATGTGCTTCCGTGCAACCATGCACAACTATTATGATTCGCTCTCACTAATGTGCTTCGTGTGTTGTCATGCACAGCTCCCAGTGTCGACCATGATAACTATTATCATCCACTATGATGAATGAGTAGCTTCCGTGCTGCCAGAGACAACTATTATACTCGGCTTTCACTAATGTACTTCCGTGTTGCCAAAGACAACTATTATGCTCGGCTCTGATGTATGTGCTTCCGTGTTGCTATACACTAAAAGACGAACGCTAAAAATAACAGTTGCAGTTTTCTTTATGCGTGCCTCTGTATGTATATGAATTTCTGCAGAACAATACTTTCTTAAGCGTTTGATTTCCAAAATGTATACATACCAGTAGTAATTGAGAAACACCGTTCACCTTCATATGAGAACACAATTAAAAATGTCAGAAAGTTTGAATTAGTGTGATATTTTAGCTTTGGTGATGCCATGGCAAAGGCCATTTTCAAATAACTGTACATACTCTGATAGAGAATTATAAAGAAGCCAATGATACCTCAATATTGAATTGTTGAGTCTCGACAAAGATATTCACGTTTACGTTACCCTCCCCTAAATTTGCTGCCCACAGTGACCCTCTTGGTAATACCCTTGGTATGTATAATGGCCTTAGAATTTTAATGATACCACAATTTGAAACCACATACTACCTGGAGGTGTTCTATAGGTCTATTCTACCACCCTGTCAAGGTCAACCTTTTCTGTAGGTGTGAACGAATTTCCTTATTTGGCCTCATATGAGAAATGGCTGCTGGACTATTAGTGCCACTCGGATTACTGCTGAGCAAAATAGTGAGTGTGCGCGTCGCTAAACAAGAGCATATTTGGTGGGGTAGAACTTTCCGGCTAAGTTTATGTGTGGACCATGCTGGACCAATGAAGGAAAATATGAAACAGGCTGGGTTCATTTGTAACAAATGCAATTTATTGAAAGCGAGGGTGAGGAAAGTTATGTGGCACAATAGTAGGGTTTATTCACAATTATGTACCGCAGGGAAAGCAAAGGGATTCGTGGGTGCAGCAAAAGAAATGCAATTATTATTTACAAAGACAGAAGACACAGAGCAGAGTTAACCAGAGATAAACTTCGACAATCTTAAATTATCCCAACATAACAGGCACACACACACACACACACACACACACACCAAGATTATTCAGAAAGAGAGAAGCAGTTGAGTGTAAGCGACCTCATTGTACCTGTATGATTGACAGACCTACGCAATCCAATCGCTGAGGAGGGGGGGGGAGGGAAGAAAACTGGGGTGTCTATGTTGTGTGAGTGGGAGGTGCAAAAAGTGTGGTGCAGCATGGTGCAAGAGGAAGGTGCAAGGGTGTGGGTCAGTGGGGAGTTGGAAAAACAAAGGAAAGAAAAGAATGTGTGAAAGGATAGACTTAACGGGGCATGCAAGAAAATCTGTATTTGTATGGTTATCAAAGATGACTGTGGAACGCTATGGAAGCCAAGCATCAATGACCCGGTGATGACCCGGCAACGACCTAGTAACGATGCTCGCCTCACTCGGTTGTGCTGCCTTCTCAGCTCGGATGACGCTTGGCTTGGCAAAGGCTCTGGACAAAGGATGGAAGAGATAGGGTGAAGATGCCACCCCGAGCCGTAGCCACACCCCGCCAGACTCCAGAGCTGAAAATGGCTTAAGTTACTCTCCAGCCTGGCCATGCGACAGAGCTCTGTAATTTACATTGGCTGAGGGTTTTTGGGAGTGCTCTCCGGCCATGAACGTGTGCTGAACTCCGTTTGAGCATTGTGACTTAGCAGAACGCCAGGGCCACCCAGACATCATTGAACGAGCCCCAGTGCATATTTGCGCTTCAAGTTACACACCAAAGTACCCGGGCCCTTAATGTCATTCATTCCCCAGGCATTCCAGAGACTGTGGTGAGCATCCCGGGAGCTAACTGTGGTTGGGGTGGTTTGTAGCGGTTGTAGTGAGGTAGAAGAAGCACTGTGGCATTTGTGGTGAAGGTGGTTTCGGTGAGGAGACTGAAGCAGATGAGGTGATCGTGGCGAGGAGGTTGAGCATAGGTTGTTGTGGGGAATATTAGGAGGCATTGTGGGAATTATGGTGAGGGTTGTAGCATCATGGTGAGGGTCTGAGGTGAGGCGTCGGTTGGTTTATGGCATTCCGTTTGAACAGGGAAATGGCGCATGTATGCAAATGAGTTACGGGGATATTCCTCATGACGCTCCACAAGTAACCTCACTGATCTGACATGCGTGCATGCATGGTGGGGTTGTGTGCGAAATAAAGGGATTTCAAGAGATGAAAGAATATATGGAGTTAAAGACCTAACTAAAAGCCCTACACAATGCATCTTGTCCCATTTACCCACTATACATGTGGAAGGGCTACGAAACGAATACTAATGAAATAACTGTCTCGGGATCACGAAATGTTGGATGCTATTGCCTCGGAGGAGTGCTGGCTTTGCAGAGCTACAACAATATATTGTTACGGCTCTGGAAATTCGCAAACACATACAAGTCCCGTAGGTGAGATATATTTCTTAAGTACATGTGTAGTTAGCCCAAACCCATTGTATAGAGGGATTAATGTGATTCATTCGGGCTGCGATCCTTTGAGTTAGGCGTTTTTCTGTTCTACCTTTGTTTTGAGCCACCCACGCCACAACAACAACAACGCCAGCAGCAAAAACCTACCTTCACACTCGCTACCGCAAACCTCACATCACCGCCATTCCAAACAGCGCCATGGCCATCGGACACCGCCGAAAACCCTCCACCACCTTCTCCTACGGCACTTCCCGCGCCACTGTGGACGCCGAGCGTCGAGCTGTCTTCAGCGAGACACGCAGACGCGAGTGCAGATGGCGGGTTTTCTGAGGAGAATTCGGATCAGGAATGATGCACGCCCACATCTGATCCACCCAATCAGGAAGCGCGGGGCGCTTGGCCCCGCCTCCAGACGCGCCTGACGAAAATCGGCATATGCAAATTTGAGGATCAGGAATGATACACGCCCCCTTTTTCTCCGTCCAATCGGCGAGCGTGGCTCCGCCCCTGAGGTCGTTTGGATCCGTAATTTGCATATGGTGGGTTCCCGAAGCCGATAAAAAGGCGAGCGCAGTGAGGAGTGTCGGTGGAGTTGAGGAGTGTAGGTGGAGCAGCAGATCGGTGAGAGGTGGAGTTGAGGAGTGTCGGTGGAGCAGCAGTATCGTGGGCGAAGCCAGTTGAGCAGTGTCGGGGAGCAGCAGATCGGTGAGGAAGTCAGTTGGGCTGGGTCGTTGGAGACGGAGCTCGAGGAGATCGGTGAGGCGAGATCGGTGGGGCAGACGGCTGCGAGGCGAACGGCTGAGGTGACCTGAGGCTCGCGTCGCGGGATTCGAGCAAGCCAGCCATACTCCCTCCCCAGAGCATCAACAATTCCCCCTTTTCCCCGCGCTGAGAGAGTGCGACAAGGGGCCCCGTTCCCACTTACACCAGCAGGTGCCCACGGAACCGCCGTGCAGCGACATTCTGCGGCTCGCCACGAGGGCGCGGTAGGACCCTTCGTCTCGTGGGCCTGGCCGCTCATCCAGGTCCCACGCGCATTAGGCCCACGGGCCCAGTCTGACTCCCTTGCCTTTGAGGGGGTCTTTCTTTGCTTCGGTGTGAATGCGTGTTGTGCGCCGTGTCTTGTAAGGTAGAACTGTATAAGTGGTCCGTGTGTCGTGTAGTCGGTTTTAACTCCTTTTATATGTGCATTTCTTTTGTACTATGTAATATATGTGCATTCGCTAATTGTGACTGTAAATACGTGTGCTATATGTGTGCTCCGCGTGCCGCGGAATAAATGTGCATTGTGTGAACTGTTTTTCCGTTTCGCTTCGTCTTTTCTTTATTGAACCTCCATCCTGCTTCACGTAAAGGTTCGTAGTGGGTGCAAAACGCCCGGTAAATAATCTGAACCGTCGAGGTCGACATAACACCGCTCGGTTATCCCGATAGTACGGAACGGCCGCCCAAGCGGCTCGTGTCCGGAGTCGACCTGCGGCGAGGTACGATCGCCCGGTTTACCATCCGCTGGTACTTAGGTAGGTCGAATTTGGCGAACAACCCTATCCTACGCGGGTGGCCGATTGGCACGATTGTGTGGGTCGAAAGGCCCACCCGTGACTGGATCCGGCGTTAGCCGGGAGGGTCACGACTGAATTGTCCGTCCGTGGGCGAGGCGGTCGCGTTCGAGTCGCGTGGCCGATCGCACGCCGACGGGCGCGAATTCGCAACACTGGTGTACAGGAGTGTGATTCAAATCCCTCCCGTCTCCCAAGCTAAATTCACAGGAATCGGTCCAGGGGTGAGAGGAGCGTCCCCGATTCCCTCTAAATTACGAGCGAATAAAATTACACCCCTTACGTGAGATAAGATGCGTCTCAAGGCGAGCGGAGCCGGGGTAATAGAAATGTATATGTGTAGTGATGTAGAATCCATGGCCCAGGATGGAAACCCCGAGCAGGACATTGGTGTGCAGGAACAGTTCCCCCCAAACGAATCCAGGGCCCGAAATGGTGCGGGCGCGGCAGAGCCGCGGTGTACAACACCTCCCCTCCCCCTCTCCACCAAAACCCCCCGATCCTGGCCGAATCGGCTCAGCTAAGTGCACCCGACATGGCCCGGCTATTCGCCATGCTGGAACAAATGAACAACAAAATGGAAGAATGAATAACGAATTAAACAAAAAAATGGATGGAAACGCACTCAGGATGGAAACAAACACAAACGAAATGAACGGCCAAATGGATGGAATGAACGAAAAAATGGATGGAAACGCACTCAAAATGGAAACAAACAAAACGAAATGAAGGAAGAATAAAAGAAATGCGGGGTGAAACGCAGCAAATGGCGGAGCCTGCAGGCGGGCATGAAGGCAACAACAGCGAAGTGCGTAATGGCGACGCCACGTGTGAGCGAACGAGCTGGGAGGGGGTGCAACGGTTGTCAGGCCCGCGGTGAAGGCGGGTGAGAAAAAAATAATTCGGGAGACGTGTGGGCGAGAAGTGTGGAGGTGACGGAAAAGTGACGGTAACCGAGAGGGAAAAATTAATTGGGGTGACGGAGTCGTGCACGAAGGAAATAAAAATAGTGGAGTGTGAGAAAAGACTTCAAGACATGACGAAGAGAGTTGATAAGCTGGGACGGGAGGTAAAAACGGAGACAGAGGAACTGGAAGCTGATAGACAAACACAAGGGCAAGATGGAAGAACAGTTAGAAGCCAAAGCAAGGTCGGAGTGTGCGGAGATGAGAAAAGAATTGGAGAAGAAAACTGAGTTACAGAAACACCAGAACAAAGAGACGGAATTACGAAACGAGTTGAGGATGTTGAGAGAGGAAGAACGAGAACGGAGAATGAGACGTTAAGGAACCACACTGTACAGATCGAACAGCTGGAAGCAAAGCCAGATTGGGGAATGAGATGCAAGAAAGAGTAATGATGGAAGAACGAATGAGACAGAAGAAGGAAACCGATCAATGGAAGGAAACCAGAGATTGCAGAATGGAACAAGAAAGAGTCCTGAAAGAACAAGGATTACGACAGGAGAACGAAATCAGTCAGTTGAAAGAAATAATGAGATTGCAGAACGAGGAACAAGAAAGACAGTGGAATATAAAAACTGAAAGAGTATGAATTTGAAACTGAACGACAAAAGGAAAAAATAGGCTGGAATACGAGGAGAGTTGAAGAAGCAGGAAGGAGAAATCAGGAGATTGAAGGACACAACGAGATTGGAGAGGGAGAACGAGAGAACAATGGGATAGAAAACAAAGGAACATGAAGCCGAGGTTGACCAATTGAAAGAAAAGGCAAGGCTGGAGTGCGAAGAGGTAGACAAAGAACAGCGAATGAAACACAAAAGGGAATTAACCACATGAAGAAACCATGAAACTGCAGAAGGAAAGACAGGAGAAGAAACAAGGAAGAGTAATGAGACAGCAGCAACTGAAACACAAGAAGGAGATTAACCAAATGAAGCAAACCATGAAACTGTGAGAAGGAAGGACAGGAGAGGAAGAAGGAGGTAATGAGAGAACAGCGAATGAAGCACAGGAAGGAAATGGGCCAATTGAAAGAAACGATGAGATTGGAAAGTGAGAAGCATGAGGAAGAGTGGGAGAGAAAACAAAAACTATACGAGGTTGAAATTAATGAACTGAAGGAGAGAGTAAAATTGAAATCCAGAGAGATGGAAAAACTCCAGAAAGAAACAGAAACTAATAGATGTATAGAGACCAGGAGATAGAGAAAATAGAGGGAGACTGCATGATAATGACGGGTTAAAGGAACAGAACACACACACACAGAGGTAGTGGAGGATAATGGGGTGAGCTCGCGGACTGGGTAGAGACCCGGTGTGAGCACGCTGATGGCTGCCTCCAGGAACGAGGGGAGGAAGTATGCCCCCTGAGGCGAATCACGACCAGGTGGTTCGTCGTGCCAAGCGGAGTTGAAGGGACGAGTGCTGTGGATAGGTGCACGTGTAGCTTGGGGGGTATAGAGGCCCCGGGAACCCTTGTGGGACACGAATCCCCAGTGTGGTGGTGCAGGGGTGTGCGTTTGCGAGTGTGCGACATGCGTGCTTTGCGGCACGCAAGCGGTGAGTGTGTCCCCGTGTGTGGAAGCGACCCCGTGTGTGAGTGGTGTGGTGGCATGTGTGCGGAGTGCGTGCTTCCCAGCGTGCCGTGTGTGAAAGGGCACCGCAGGTGGATGAGGCACCGTGTGTGGAGGGAGCCACGGGTGCGGGTGAAAGACCACGGGTGGGTGGAGCGGCGTGTGCGCAGAAACGGCACGCGTGTGCGAAGCACGGTGTTGTGAGAATGCGGAGTGTGAGGGAGACCGTGTGTGTGAGGTCTCTGTATGTAAGGGAGATGTCGGTCGGCATGCGTGAGCATGCAGCCGCGTCTCCCGGTGTGAATGTGAGTGTGATGGAGTGGAGTCTGTGCGTCGTAACACGCAGGTGTGCGTGGTGGACGGAGACGACGGCGACAGAGGGACAGAAGCCGGGTAGGGCCGTAGCTGTTGTGGGACCGTGCCGGGTTCACCCAGCAGCGAGCGCGAGGTCCGTGCTGTGCAGCGCACGAGACCCCCACGTGCTCGCTTGCGGGAGTGAAGCCCGGTCCGGAAACGCCAGCGGTGGATTTGCCGATCCCGCGGACGGACAAAGTCTAGGCAGGTAGACGGATTTGGACCGGACGGGTTCTCCACGCAAGCTTGTGTTAAGCTCCAACGGGCAGAGCACATGTGTTCGCGTGGGGAGCCCCTCGGAGTGTGAGGTTTGTTTTTGGGGGTGCGCAGGGTGACGTCATGGCTGCACGTAGGGTTGGAATCCGGCAGGAGGGTGAATCCCTGCCGGGATGTACCGTCCAAGAGGGACGAGGTACACGTGCAGCTGCATGACGTCATGGAAAGGTGCAAGAGCGCAGGCTGTGAGTTGCCGCGCTGGTGCTGCGCAGAATTTGAAAAAAAAAAAAAAAACAAAATTAACAATAGCAAGCCTCGCTTTGGTGTGAACAGGTTCCCTGGGCAAGGGGTGAAAGACCCCCCTGCCTGGGCACAGGATGGAACTAGTTAGGGGGAAGGGTTAGCTTAGTTAGACCGACTTCATGGGGCAGGGTTAAGTCCTCATGGAGTCCGGAATGGATTAGTCAGAGGGATGTAGTGAGCTTTAGGTTGGGAAATGGATTTTTTTGGATTTAGAGGACAGTGACAGACTTTGAGGTGTGTAGAGGGGACGTAGCTTAGCTACGTAGTGTTAAATGGAACGTGCTGTAGTGTAAGGGACGACGTGGGGCACGAGTTAGTTAGGGGAGGTAGATAGAAGGATGGCAGGATTCAGCGATGTGTGTGTTGGAAAGTTGTGAGGTGAGTACATGATGAGTGAGTGAGGCCAGCGGGTCTGTGTGTATGGAAGTGAATGGGGAATGCATGGTGCGATGAGTGATTGGGGGAGGAGTGACTCCCGCCCAAGGACCCGGGTCAGTGTAGAGTGAGTTAGTGGGTTAGTTAAATTGAAAAATGGAGGTCGTTTTGTTGTTGGTGGGAAGTAGGCTCGAAACCCGTTTGGAGGGGTGCAGGAGCCCTGTTGACGGGCTGGGAGCGTGGCTGCGAAAGGTGAGTATCGCTGAGTGGGTACCCCGGGCACCGGGCTAGTCGGCCGTGGTAGGCCAAGGGCCCATGGGGGCCGGGTTAGCGTAGTGGCACGGGTGCGCCCGCTTGGTGCGGGGGCCGGAGCGCCGTTGGCCGCGTGGGCAGTGTCGTGGGCACGGGTGACCCTCGGAAAGGGGCCCGGGCGCCAGCCTGCCACGTGTGCGTTTCAGGGGAGTTGCCATGGGGCACTCCCGGTGTTTAGGGAGCTGGTAGGCTCGGAGGCAGTGTAGTGCCCGGGGGTGCCATTGTTGGAGAATCGGCAGAGGGTCGTGCCTGCCAAAGGGAGCCACGCGTCCCAGCCATGAGACCGTGCAAGGGCACGAGGGAAAATCGAGGGCGAGGCCCGAAACTGTAAGGACACCAACCACAGGCGACGGGAATCTGGGTTGTTAGAACCAATAGTGTAAGCGCAAGGCGCTTGTTGGAACCCCGGGGTTAGTTTAAAGGTTAATGGATAGGGTAGATTAGGAAGTGTACCCCTCCGCACCATCATCCTTCGCTCTCGTTTGTGGGCCGCTGGACCCACTTTGGGTAATCGCTGAGATCTGGGGGCCATCCTGAGGCTCGAGTTGGGCCTCTGCACAGGACGCTAGCTCTCCCTTATTCCCCTCCGGGAAGGGAACGTAGGGGTTGGGAGTAGGCTAGGGGACGATAGGTTAGCCGAACAGAGACAGTAAAGGGGTTAGGGGGAATTATAGTGGGGAAGAGGGTGAAAATAAAAACACAACAACAAAAAAATAAGTTGGGGGCTTAATTGGGTTTTGCAAATTAAGGGGTGGGTATGGACAGTGACAGGCAAAGGCGATAGGTGGGAGGGAGACAGGTAGGGTAGGTCCGAGTCCACCTTCTGTGTGGCCAACACCACCGCACTCCCTCCACCAACCTCCACTGCAAGGCAAAGCTGGCCAACTTCATCGTCTGCCGGCTGTGTTTGCCTGCAACGCCTTTTCTGCAGGCTATGTTGCCTTTACCTTTGCCATGTCATGCCCACTGCCCCTGTTCACCAGCCCCGTTCAGTTTTGCTTTACCCCCTGTTCATTTCCATGCGCGCCAGGATCCGCAAGCAACAGTTTGCAAGCTGCAGAACTGTCTCTGTTGGCAGCTGCAACACGGGCCTGCAGTGGCGGCCCGTGCACCGGTTCTTCTTTGACTCTCACCTTTTTCCTGCAAGTTCATTGATCCTGGGCCATGGTTTAGTGTAAATTATAAGGTTAAGGTGTTAAGTTGTATTGTAAATATGGGTGCGCCCCTGGCATGTATGTGTTAGCGCCGGCAATTTTATTTAAGTCGTCCGTGTGAGTGAGTTTGTTTAGTTAGTTACTCAGCCCTCAGGTTATTTATTTTGGGGACACGATACCATGAATGTCGCACTCAGGGATCCGTAGGTAAAACGTACTAGGGAGAACTACACATGATGGCACACGAATTTGACGACTCGGGACGAGTCTGTAAAAAGGGAGGGGGTAGTGTTACGGCTCTGGAAATTCGCAACACCATAAAGGTCCCGTAGGTGAGATATATTTCTTTAGTACATGTGTAGTTAGCCCAAACCCATTGTATAGAGGGAATTAATGTGATTCATTCGGCTGCGATCCTTTGAGTTAGGCGTTTTTCTGTTCTACCTTTGTTTTGAGCCACCCACGCCAACAACAACAAACAACGCCAGCAGCAAAAACCTACCTTCACCACTCGCTACCGCAAACCTCACATCACCGCCATTCCAAACAGCGCCATGGCCATCGGACACCGCCGAAAACCCTCCACCACCTTCTCCTACGGCCATTCCCGCCGCCACCTGTGGACGCCGAGCGTCGAGCTGTCTTCAGCGAGACACGCGAGACGCGAGTGCAGATGCGGGGTTTTCTGAGGAGAATTGGATCAGGAATGATGCACGCCCACATCTGATCCACCCAATCAGGAAGCCGCGGGCGGCTTGGCCCCGCCTCCAGACGCGCCTGACGAAAATCGGCATATGCAAATTTGAGGATCAGGAATGATACACGCCCCCTTTTTCTCCGTCCAATCGGCGAGCGTGGCTCCGCCCTGAGGTCGTTTGGATCCGATAATTTGCATATGGTGGGTTCCCGAAGCCGATAAAAGGCGAGCGCAGTGGAGAGTCGGTGGAGTTGAGGAGTGTAGGTGGAGCAGCAGATCGGTGAGAGAGTGGAGTTGAGGAGTGTCGGTGGAGCAGCAGTATCGTGGGGCGAAGCCAGTTGAGCAGTGTCGGTGGAGCAGCAGATCGGTGAGGAAGTCAGTTGGGCTGGGTCGTTGGAGACGGAGCTCGAGGAGATCCGTGAGGCGAGATCGGTGGGCAGACGGCTGCGGAGGCGAACGGCTGAGGTGGACCTGGAGGCTCGCGTCGCGGGATTCGAGCAAGCCAGCCATACTCCCTCCCCAGAGCATCAACAATTCCCCCCTTTTCCCCCGCCTGAGAGAGTGCGACAAGGGGCCCCGTTCCCACTTACACCAGCAGGTGCCCACGGAACCGCCGTGCAGCGACATTCTGCGGCTCGCCACGAGGCGCGGGTAGGACCTTCGGTCTCGTGGGCCTGGCCGCTCATCCAGGTCCCACGCGCATTAGGCCCACGGCCCAGTCTGACTCCCTTGCCTTTGAGGGGGTCTTTTCTTTGCTTCGGTTGTGAATGCGTGTTGTGGCGCCGTGTCTTGTAAGGTAGTAACTGTATAAGTGGTCCGTGTGTCGTGTAGTCGGTTTTAACTCCTTTTATATGTGCATTTCTTTTGTACTATGTAATATATGTGCATTCGCTAATTGTGACTGTAAATACGTGTGCTATATGTGTGCTCCGCGTGCCGCGGAATAAATGTGCATTGTGTGAACTGTTTTCCGTTTTGCTTCGTCTTTTCTTTAATTGAACCTCCATTCTGCTTCACGTAAAGGGTTCGTAGTGGGTGCAAAACGCCCGGTAAATAATCTGAACCGTCGAGGTCGACGATAACACCGCTCGGTTATCCGATAGTACGGAACGGCCCGCCCAAGCGGCTCGTGTCCGGAGTCGACCTGCGGCGAGGTACGATCGCCCGGTTTACCATCCGCGTGGGTACTTGGTAGGTCGAATTTGGCGAACAACCCTATCCTACGCGGGTGGCCGATTGGCACGATTGTGGTGAGGTCGAAAGCCACCCGTGACTGGATCCCGGCGTTAGCCGGGGGTCACGACTGAATTGTCCGTCCGGTGGGCGAGGCGTCGCGGTTCGAGTCGCGTGCCGATCGCACGCGACGGGCGCGAATTCGCAACAATATATTATATATATATATATATATATGTATCGAGAGTTGTCCAGCTTAAACCCTGATAAAGGATATAAATTATGTATTTGCGTAACATCATGATGACGAATAAACCTTTTATCGGATAAATTGTCCATTCTTTGAAATTAATGTGCTCACAGACCAGATGTTACAATATCACTTTTAGTTTTAAACTTTCAAAAGGTTTGATTTGGTTCCTTTCTGATAAAAGAACTGAATCCTAAGCTGAAACTCATTATTTTTATGATGAGTAATATTTTCATAATTTGTAATTTACAAGATTGGTCCAAACTGTGATACCTGTACTTCTTTGGTGAAATGAGATGAAAGCTATTTTTCCAGATATTTTTGCCTTTTTGCCCTTCATTCTCCATAACAAAGAATCTAGGCAGGGTTGCTAAACAAATCTCAGCCTCATCCTAATGCTGGAGCCCTTAGCCTGCTGAACCACAAACATCAACACACGTGAAGAAGGAAATGGATAAAGACCAGAGCGAAACGCAATCGTTCTCTAAAGAAAGTCAGGCCCTCTGCAGATAAACTGCAGACTGTTGGGGGAGCCTGCCTCAAAGTCACGAGAGCATCCTTTTAAATCCTTTCAGATGCCTTGCTGAGAATACTCCCCACATCCATCAGAACGAGTAACGGTTGCCGTGATTACTACAGCAGGCTTGGCGCAGTCTCACTGCAAGCCGGCTGACTTTGGCGGCCCCCACGCCATGTCGCGCACGTCAGGGAACTCCGTGCATGGCAAAGCAAAGCAAAATAGAATTGAATGAAATAAGATAAAACAGCTTGAGGGAATGCCAAGCACACTGCACACCACGCAAACACGGCCTGCTGGATCACTTTGGACCTTGTGAAGATTGTTTTTTTTTTGTTCTTCTCCTGGTTCAGACATAACACATGCTGGCATGAATGACTCGCACTTTTTCACGACTAGGCCACAGCCTTGCCTTGTACTATGAGTGACCAACTTTCTCTGTTTCTGTCCTTTCTCTCCCCATTCACCACACAGTGCTCTGAAAGCTTTTTCAGGACTCAAAGGCAACGGACGGATGGTCACGATACACCTTTCTGGCATCGTGTATGTCGAGGTGAGGAGAGTCTTCCTTCAGCCTTTCTTTGTACTCGTATCTGTCACCAATACCCCAAAACCCCAACATCCTCCTGCCCAAACATCCTTGACCTTCTTCCTATTCTGCATCACCTGCTTCTTGTTAAGAAACTCTCATTGCATTATACCGGCACTAGCCTTGAATCAAGCATGAATAGTCTTCACGGTGCCTTTGACAAACGTGAGATCATTACGTCCTGGTATTCTGTCCAAGTCCCAGACATTTAGTCTCGGCCAGGTCGAAATCCAAGCGCGCTGCTTGTTACAGACGTACGCTGTGAAACTCCTTTGAGATTGCATGGTTTCACACCATTTCGATCAAACACACCTATTGCGGTGCATTGGAAAGCTTATTTATCTGAGGCCTACACCCACATCAACAGGCCCAAGTTCAAATTCCATGCTCCATGTTGTAAACATTACTTTATGTCGTCTCATCATCATGATCATATTCTTTATGGAGCAGAAATCTGAATACCCTCATTTGAGTCTTACACGTTGTATCGGAATCTTAATATAATTTTGCAGTTTATTTCAATAATGCTTTGGTTTTAGGATCAAGCTCAAGGTGTGAGCTGTTTTTCTTTGGATTGGATGAAAATTATTGTGCTTAATGTTTTTGTGAACAATTTTATTAATGTTTTTGTTAATGTTTTAAAATTACAAGTTTTGTATTGACCTTTTTGTCCTGCTGATGAGACCAATAAGGCAGAAACAATGCTGTTTGGGACTCGTGTTGATTATTATGTGAACATGTGACCATCCTACCGCACATCTTTTGGGTGTTGGGCTGTGATCAATTACTGCCATTAATTGCAATGCCAGGAAGGGGGAGGAGGCATCATGGATCACACCATCCATCAGAAGGGACGTTAATCCGGCTGTCCGTCTGCATTGCGGACGATATGGATCCTGTAATATCCTTCACAGCAGATGATCCTTTTGCCAATTGTTTAATCCAATGTGGGTCATGACCAACTTTGACCGACCAACATTTCTCGCAATATTTTTGAATTCACACCAATCACAGCGGTTATTGAGGAAAGGACTTATTTTCCTCAATAACGTGAAATATCCATTTTTGTGCAACATTTCGAGCCTCGAAACAAAAAATACTTTGGGATTGTTAGGGAGCTCGAGGCAGGTACTTGTAATCGCATTTACACTGACGGTTTCAAACTCATGGCATCATCATTTGGAAATTGTCAGGTCAAATATAAATTTCATGACTGAAGTCGAATGTTTTTGTTAATCGGACTATAATTTAAGGACACGATAATTATTTCACAGTCTAAACATTTTCAGACAGGTTTGCTTTCTCATGTCTATTGCTAATAATGCATGATAAGATTACAGACGCTTGCGGATATTAATTATGCTTTTCAAGATAAGACTTTGACCAGTACCGTTGCCAAATCCTGCATTTTCTGGTTTGACTGAGCAA
>CM068954.1:149551323-149569081 GCA_035128595.1 Eptatretus atami
ACTGTAACCACCTCGTTCCAATGATCTAAAGTACGATAAAAACGGAACTTTTCTTTATCAAGCATCTTCAGTCCATTTCCCTGCACCCCTGCTGGTATATGAATAAATATCCACAACAGAGAAACACTCCTGCACCGTCTATTGTAATGTCAGGCAAAAGAAAACAAATATAGAGAAAAGTTTTTTGGGAACACAATGTCCAAATTGTTTTTCGGTGATGTGGACTTGGAAAATACTTAACAAATAATCAGTAATGGCTGGGTTCACTGTTATGGTAAATTGTCCAACGATCCAGAAATGGAGAATGAAAAACCAATTTTGGGCCTTGTGGTTTGCAACCTCTTTTTTTCAAAATGGCAGTAATTCTTCATAGGCCAGGCGACTCGTCCGAGGCCTGGTTAGCAGCACTCGGGCACAGCGTGCGGGGCTCATGCCATCAAACGCTGAGGTATCTGGTGCCAAGCAGCGGGGGCACCGAGCCAGCACATTCCAGCGTGTTGAAGTCTGAATCGGAAAGAGATATAGTAGCTTGGGTATCTTGGCAAAGTGCACGAGCCTGCGTGCGGTGTGACATTGGACAATGGTGTTGGCGTTGTGTTTTCCCAAGAGCTTGGCGGCAAGGCGTTAAATTCCTTACTCAGGGAAAACCAGGAGTAACACCAGCTTGAGCCTTCCCGAGTAAACCGCAAGTGACAAGCCAACACGCGGCCTTTTTTTTAATGGGATAATGGGGCGCAGGAGGGGATTTGTCGGGTTGTGGTCAGACAGGAAAGGAAATTGCTATAATTTCCTTGTGGAATTGGCAGTTATGAGCCTTGACCACATGCAGGGTCAGGCTACACTTTAAAATCAATCTTCTACAGATATCGCCGTCGCGTTCCGCTCTCACCACATCAGCCTGTCCTTGGAGGGTTTGCTCGCAATTGTACAAAAAACAGAAATCTCTTTCTTTAACTTTGTCATCGAAGTTGCCCTAAATCCCCTATTATCCTCCCACAACAAAAATTTAACGAACAACCTCATTTTTTCAGGTTTGTACCTGACCACTTTCCATTATGTAAACATTTGTCACATATTAAATACTAATTAATTCACTCGTGCCCATACGTACAGCACGTGTCGTGGTTGTATCGAATGTATGAGCATGGATATGCCGCTGATGAAGCAGACCATGTAAATTCGGTCAGGGATTTCAAAGTTGGCTTGGTTACCGACATACAGTGGTCTACTCTCATGAAAGGTGCAAGGTCCGCCAGTAAAATGCTAACGGACGGGACAGGCTGATGAACGTCCCCTACCAAAGGATGGCACACTCGATGTATGCCATCCTTTGGCCAATTTTATCGTGGAACTGACAATCAAACCCATAAGTGAGTATGTTAATCCCATCAACCCCAAAAAGTAAACATTTATTTATTTTCTTTATGATGTTTCTGTCATTTGCTCATCAGGTTTTGCATTTCATAATTGTACTGTTTATTTTTATTTTACAAACGGCAGGCGCAGCAACGTGCTTCAGTCTTCGTGGAGAACAACTCGAGCGTGAGCATCGGCATCCTTGGTGGTTCTGACTTTGCTGGTGTTTTGCTGGGTGTTTAGTGACCCTCGCTGATGTGATCATACTCATATGTGATCATCAGACCTCACTGTACAAATCACTTACGACAACAAGATTCACCGTTAAAGTATTTGCAATGCTGAACTTTCAATCTTGGCTGCCATAACCATCAGGTTGGCTCATCGAAGAGTATGCAGAATGAAAAAGGAAGATATTGATCACTTGAACAAGCCAACGTGACTTCTTCAACTGCAGGAAAAACTTCCAAGCATGAAGGCTTTTTGCATCGAGACATTCTAGGTGATTATTGCTCCACCAGGATATTAAAAAAAAAACTAAAACATTTCTGAGTGATGATTTGGAAAGAAAATTGCCAAAGTTAATGACAGTGTCATGGTGTGAGGGAATCATCGAGCTGCCCTATCCGAAGCATTTTGAGCAACTTAAATTTGGAGTTACTCAATAACCTCGTGTTAATGAACACCACCTCCTTCTTTTGACACTTTCCCTGCATCTGTGCATCTGAACATCTCTCCGTTGAATTACCACCCTCGGTTTGCAAGCTCATACTGCATTCGACAAAATTACAGTCGCCACCATGCCATTTTCGACATTTTTCTTCATCACATTGAAACCTGACGCCAACCTGCAATTGGCTTCACGAGGACCCACCGTGGAAACGAGGACTTCGAAAAAGAAATAAGTAACGCTCCTGGAAGACGTTTAGGGGACCAAGCCAACTCCTCAGCAATGGCACGCTGCCTCTTCGAGATCAAAACAACTTTGGATCAAACTTTCGTTCAGTGGAAATCAGTCGTAGTGATCAGGAAGATTTCCTTTGTTTGGAGCCGTGGGTGCAGTGGACGCAGACAAAGTTGACGAGAACTTTCAAAACGTTGAGCACCAAGAATGCTCCATCTCGCTTTTGAAAAGAAAAAGGATTTTTTTCAGCCTGAACGGAGACCTTACCCTTTTGGAAATGAACACCAGACGTGAGCACATGAATAAAGTGATAACATCGTATCTTTCTTGCGATTACCAAAAAAAAAAAAAAAAAAAGATGGAATGTTCTCATGACTTTGCGATTAACTTCACTTTTGCTTAACTTTTCCCATCTTGTAAAATATGCATGTTCTCCTCGCCAAACGTTCAGGCTGGAACATTTGTACATATGGTTTCTAATCTATTTAAGATATTCTACGACAACAAACTGACTTTACACCAAGATTCCCACTTGAGAGTTTAAGATACTCTGTATCTGTGATACATTTGATACACAATTTGTGAAAGGACGCATTTAAAAGTATATAGAATATACCATTAAGTTAAATAAAAGCAATATATTAAATAATAGTTTCTTACTTTTACAATGAACAGCAAATTATAAAAAAAAATAAAAACACTTTGTCATAATATTGTAGTGATCGTAACTGATTTGTTTGTGCATATTCTTCTATTAAAGTGTATTTTGAATAATGCTTTGATAGCGAGGGTACGTTGTGTTGAACATCATTATTCTTGTGCAGCACATGGCGACATGTATGTATGTATGTATATATTATGTATATAATGTAGTATATTTATGTATAATGTATGTATATATGTATATATATTTATATATATATACAGTATTCCCCATATCGTTCGAACAAGAATTTGGAATTTAGTCAGGGTGCTGGTCATAACTTAACTACTCCGTGAAACACATGGAGACCCCTTTAGCGTCCATCGGCAACTAGTGATGGCAGATGGCTCCTCTGGCTGAATGACCTTCTATGGAAGGTGCCGCTGAGCAATGTCCCTCCTTGTACAATACGGCAGGAATTTGTAATTTGTTCAGGATGGCAGCGATAACTCACCGACTCGTCGTCAGAATTACACTGTGATAATAATATATTTTTTTTTTTTTGAACGTCCATCAGCAACCAATGCTAGCAGATGAGATCTCCAGGTTAACGTCCCTTCATTGATGTAACATCTTGCCCACAATACACCTGCAGATTACAGTCAGGCCTGGATTATTGCACTAACCAGCTTCAGTTGAACTTCAGATCTAGCCCAGCTGGTCCAAAAAAAAAAAAATGGACCAACTGTACTTGCTTACAAACTGCTGACTTCAAACTAAAAACAGGGCATGGTGTTAGAAAATGGAGACATACCATTTTTGGTTTGCATTGATTTTATATCCATTTCACATTCATATAGCAGTAAGATTGCTATCGTTGCAGGCGTGTTTATGTTGTAGTCGAACGGCCAATAGTTCCTCCTGGGTAAGTCCTTCGCAGGCTCGAAACGTGCGAGGCTAGGTGCTTTAAACCCCCATGAGCACTGCCAACCCAGCAGGGGACCACGCGGCCTTCGCAAGGCCTCGGCCAAGGAATGGCCAAATAAGACTAAGGGTGCTTGCGTCATCACTTTTGGGCACTTGTCATCACATTTACCTTTCGATAACAAAGGCAAGATGGTGAGTGTTAGTGAGGATAGCCACTTACTACATAAACACGAATCAAACTGGCCTGGCAAGCCTCATCATCCCACTCGGTCTGATTCTGTGCAGCTGATCAGAGCAATTTAAACACACCTCGAGTGACTTGTGCACAAGAGCCCATCGCCAGCATGAAATTGAAGGAATGCCCATTGTTATGTGCAAGTACAGGCAATGGAGCAAGGATAAATGTTGGATGGAAAACTTCAAGACGTGCAGAAAACTCACAACTCCAGTATTGGTAGTCAAGGAACAGTAACCGTAGGAGGTACAGGTTCTATTTCGTAAACCATCTTTCTTCTCTGAAAATCTTTTGCCTTCTTGCCAAAAACATAATTATCAGTGCTTACAAGATGCAATCTTCTTCTCCGTTCATATGCAGCACAAGACTGTGGGTAGCATCATTGGCTGAGTATCATGACCATGCTGCTGACACAATGCCCTCTGCTGGTTAGGGCAGGAATTTGGAATTTTGCCAGGTGTCGGCGATAGCTCGCCTACTCTTCACGAAGGACACCATGGGATATTTAACGGCCACCAATGAATGCTGGCAGACAGGACACCCGTTTAAGGTCCATCTGGGGGGTCGGTGAATCACCCTGCCTGTCAAACACCGGAATGACAGTTTATAACTGGGTGAGGATTCAAATCCTAGCTCGACCATGTTGAGGCGAGTGTCCATACCTCTATCAGCCCTTTAAGATGCAATGATAAAATTGGTTTCACAATCAGAAACAAATTTAAATTAAAGAGAGATGATGAACACAGCGGAAGAAACACCTTCATGTTGCGATTTATACAACTATAGACATTCGCGGTACAAACAAAAACAAACAGAATATAGACTCTCGAGAAACTTCTTCAGTAGTGATCAAACTAAAATATGTGTGCTTGCGTCATTTTAACAACTCGTAAGCGATATGTAGTGCATCTTAATAATAATGTGAACAATCAGCGCGCCGTGCCCTTTTCATGGTATTTTATAAGGTTTCCATATAACTCCATAAACGGGCTGCACTTGATTGCAATCAGGCAGCTTATACTGCAAGTCATGTCTCGGCATTTGTTCAGATCTCAAATGCTGCACGAAGCACTAGATCACTTGCTAAACAACGCCGTGGCCTCGTGACGGAACGTTCGAGAAACGCAACACCTGCATTGACACCGTGGGCCAAAAAAAAGGAGCACAAAAATCCCTCTCCTTACTATTTCAGTTGCCACGTGAAACAGAATCTTGTTTTAATTCCACGGACCATTGCTTCTAAAATAACAAAATGGCTTTTTATCTCATATTACGGTATCTTTTTTTAACGTTCTTTCAATATTACAAACAGGTTCTGTTGACATTTCAACTGACTGATAAATTGCACATTCATTTTTAAGTGAATGCTATGGGAGTGAGCACGATGTGCTGTCCTGCTCCAAAATCGTCCATGAAGGCTTTTAATCATTCGCTAGCCCCACTTTTGCGTCCAGTTTTGAACGCCAACACGTTTATGCAGCGTCTTTGTGTGCACTTGTAAAATGACACCCTTTTCCTCATGTCATTCCTGTTTACACCTGCTAACCCTCGCTCTGCACACCTGATCATCATCATCATCATCAGTCATTACCGTCATCATTGTGAGAGCATCTGTTCTACCGAAACAGTTTCTATGCAAGGGTTATGATGGGTTTGTCTTTGTCTTCCCAGCGGTCAATTAGAGCAGAAAATTGGAATTTGTCCATGATTCCAGTGATAGCTCGCTGGCTCTTCATGAAAGACACTGCGGAATCTTCAATGTTCACCAACTAATGCGAACAGATGGAACACCCAGTTTAATGTCTATCAGAGGGACGGCACACACATTGATGAATTGCCCTACCTGTGAAACAACAGAATGACCATTTATATAGCTTGGCTGACATTCCAACTCAGGCTAGACAGCTCAGAGGAGAGTGTGCCTAAGCGTCGGCTATCCTGACAGCTAACCTGCGCACTTTATACCATGGTATTTCATGACTCATCCTGCCTGTGAAACACTGGGATGACAGTTTCTAGCTGGACCGAGTTTCAAACCCAGGTTAGACGGCTTAGAGATGAGTGTGCGTACTTCTCGGGCTAGGCTATCCTGCCATTCTGTCTTATAAAAATTATCTTGGCTGAACACAGGCTCCTCCATAACTCCAAAACCATGAAACCTAGCGGCCCCAAACTTTGCATGCATACCAAGGGAACTCCAAGGGAGTTTGGGAAAATTTAAACACCACTTTTGAAGATAATTAACAGCTTACCTCCATGAAAGGCTTATCCATGGTTCGCCCAACTTCACCTCACAAGGGTCTTCGCCGCCATTTTGATTCAGCCAATTCAAAAATGCCTTGCCTTGGAAACATGATCTACTCTCATGGACTAATTAAAGTATATAATCAAAATATTATTTACGATTTGAGAATCGGATCTCGTGGACTAAATAAATGTCGAAATCTGGAGAGAAATTTGAAAATTTAAAGAAATTACCGATTCGCCAAACATTGGATTGTCGGCCCACTAACGGGGAATGTGAGCTGGGTTGGGACCATTTGCCTGTATCAGTTGGAGAGACGAGTGTTTCCTGAGAAGATTGAGGGGAGTACTGTGTTTGCATGTTCAAGGGTTAAGTAATCACGTGGCTGAAATGGTGCTTAAGATATGCACGGTCATATTAAACACCGCACCGAGACGTCCAGAGATGCTTTTTTTTTATTTTATTTTTTTTTTAAAGCAAATGAACACTTTTCAAGCAATTGGAATTGCTGCTAAGATCAATTCCACAGTTTAAATTTTGAAAATAGGCTCTGGTTAAGAGAGGGAAGGGAAAGAGTGGGGTAGGAAGGGGAAGGGGTCGGAGGAGGGAGTGAGAGGGCTTGTCTATTATATTTTGTTGCCATTGCTAATCTATAATAAGAAGTGTGAGTCACTCAGTCAGTCGGTCAGTTGGTCAGTGTGTGTGTGTATGTGTGTCCACCATAACTCTAAAACCATGAAATCTAGCAGCCTGGAACTTTGCATACATATGGAGGGAACTCCAACGGAGTGCATGAGTGAAAATTGGGTGTTTGGATTAATTAAAACACCCCTTTTGAAGATAATTAATGGTATTATTTAATTATATCCTTCATCACCTCGCTCTCGATGGGGTCTTAAGGCGCATCCTGGGTTACCTCTCTGGGGTTTTAATTTACCATTTTGTTCGGCCTGCACAACAATGCCTTGAGTTGGAACAGGCCGCAACAGTTAATGATAAAGTTTTTTTTTTTTCACTTTCCTTACTTATATTATCGAATGGCTGATCGTCATACCTACAAATTGCTGGGTACATTGCAATTTTATAAATGCCCGAGATGCAAGCGTTCGTGGCTTTATTTCATTTCCGCACATGCCATAACTTCGAGAATCTCTTCAACCAGCCGAATTACAAAATTTAAGCTCCACAATTGAACTTAGTAGCAGTTTCGATTGTTGAAAAAGTGTAATTTTGTCTAATTCAGACATAGTTTGATATTTCGGGCATCTCTGGGAGAGCAGAAATTATAGCAGAATCAATATGATGGATTGGATGCTGTCCGTCTGCATGCCCACCTGCCTGTGTTGTGCCCCAGCTAATCATGCAGTGCCAAGCCTGTTGTTCTTTAGTAACAGTTGGATGGATGGATGGAAGGGTTGGATGAAGGAAGGGATGGATGCAATGAAGAGATGGATGGAAGGATGGATGAAGAGATGGATGAGTGGACCAAACTGATTCTTTCTCCTCCCCCTTCTCCCCCCCCCCTTCCTCTCTCTTCCCTCCTTCACCCCTCTCTCTCCCTCCTCCTTTGGCTCTCTCTCTTCTTTCTCTCACTTCCCCTCCCCCCTCTCTCCCCTCCCTCTTTCTCGCTCTCCCCCCTTCCTCGCTCCCCACCCTCTTGCTACTCCTTCCTCCTTAACCTCCACCTCTTCACTCACCCTCCCCTACCCCTCCCCTCCTCTCTCTCCCATCCCTCACTTAATGTTCCTATTAGTGAAGCGACGGGTTTAATTTGCTAATAAGTAACACAACAATGTGTTTTCAAAATAGGAATTGTACATCAGAAAAATAGAAGCAAAATTATGTAAACTAGCAGAGTACCCGCCCTACGGGTGGTTTTGTTCTAAGCATGCAACAGTTCTTCTGACACATACTTTTATTTGGTGACTGTATAGGCACCTGAGAGCTACCTCAATCGCTCTGAAAAATTATAAAAAAAAGAACAAGAAAGAGCAATCAGAGATTGCAGACCCTCGCCAGGACTTTTGTGTTGTGTTTTGTAGTTTTGTAATGTGGTGTGTTACGTAATTAATAAGAGACATAACTCGAACTGCCACTTCATAACTGCTAGCAGTGATGACCGGGTACCAAGACATCCCACTTTGATCGTACACTTCACCCTGACCCATGACCTTTTTTATTATTCGATTGAATTCAGAATGGGATAAAAAATAAATTCAAAACAAGTGGAAGACCAAACAGGTACAGTACTGCATTGGAGTCATCCATCCATCAGGACAATACACTGTGCAGAGCATTGGTGCTGCCTCAGCAGTCTCCTGTGCTATTGGGCACAATCTTGGATGGGTCACCACTCCAACACAGGATAGTCAAATGGCTCAATCATCCCTGCAAGCTGGTACTCATTTTGCTGACCTCGGAAGGATGACAGACTGAGTCAACCCCACCTGGTATTAATTCAACAGCTGAATGCGATTTGAACTCAGGACCCAAGTATCCTAAGCACACCACCCTTATCATGAAGCTAACGCCAGGCGTGGAGTAATCAGAAGGAACCTGAACAAGCAAAAAGCAAAGACGAAGTCATCAGGATGAACCTGGATAGGATTCGCATTTCAGCTGATACTCCTCCACCCTCAAACACATCCAGGCACAGTAAAGTGAGCTTCATAAAAAAATCAAAAAGAACCCAGATTCAAACAATTAAATAATTCTGGCTGCTAGACCATGTGTCCAATCAGGTTGAAATTTAAAACATATATTCCCCATCACCACTAGATCATAATTGTGAAGTTCAACGTCAATCGATGAAGTGGTTCAAGAGGAATAGTTTTTTTTTAAAAAGATTTTCGTTCAATCCAATATGGCTGCCAGACCATGTGACCTATCAATTATTCATGAACACTCTGGTATCCCCAAGGCTTGGGGAACATGTGTGTGAAGTTTCCCCTCGATGTGTGAGCCGTTGTGGAGAAGAAGATATTTAAAGGTTTTAGAGTAAATTCAATAAAGCTGCCAAACCAAGTGACTGACGACATCATCGGGTGGGAACGTTTTGTTCCTCACGCTTGGGGCAGTCAGACCTGAAAAGTTTCGCCTCAATCTGTTCAGCGGTTTCGGAAAGGATTTATGAAGGATTTTTTTTGTTTGTTTTGTTTTTAATATATGGCTGCCCAACCACATGACTGATGATGTCATCAATTTTTTTCTTTATACCAATTTATCCCTTGACCCTCCAAAATTTTCATACTGATCGGATGTAGCGTTCTGCGGATGCAGTTTTGACATCATTACGAAGGCACCTATGACATCATTTTTTTTTTTTTAATCACACTTATTCCCCATTCGGAGTACATGACATGTGCTAAGTTTCAATTTTTTTCTTGGTGCGGTTTCGGAGAGACGGAGGTCCAAAGTTTTCCCATTTTTACAACATGGCTGCCACACCATGTGGCTTATGACATCATAATTATCATTAAAACGTTTTCCTTGAGTTGCCGCTCCTATCATGAAAAATTTGTGTCAATCCGACAAGCGGTTGCACAGAAAAAAATACGGTCTGTGCGGGCAAACAAACAAACAAACAAACAAACAAACAAACAAACAGCCAAACAGACAGACAGCCAAACAAAGAAATGTACCCAAATGCTCTTCCCTCCTCTCTGGCAAGGGTAATAACCCGGGTTACGTGCATGATGCAAAAAACGTGCCCACTTCCTGCAATTCTAAACAACTCACTGCACGAGAAAACATGGGGATAGGAATCCTGTAGAGTGGGGACTTGTAATCCCCTCTCCCACCTGAAGTGGTGATACACGATACACATTTACATGGAGAATTTGCATTCCTTCCCTCCCCCCACCCCCACCACCTCAAGACCACCGGCAAAGACAAAAACACCCTTATGCCCTAATTGGGGCCATACTGATCCTATGTATCCCAAAACACCGTTTTGTGGTCGGCCAGCCATATTTTGCAAGTCTCTGCAGCTCCACAAGACAGTCAACCTCTGATGTTGCTTGCTGCATTTCCTCTAACTTCCCTTTTGTCATCGGAAAGGTTTTGATGAAACTATGTACCCTGACATCCATGTCCACCACGAGGTCCTTGTCAACCAAATTATCTTGGATGTAGGCACGTGACAATTCACCAGCAACATACATTTGAGGACCTAGCTTGTATACAATGTTTATGGAGTATTTGAACAGTCGAAGAACCATTCTCTGAAGTCAGGGTGTAGCTTCGCTGAGATTCTTCAGACTGATCATCTCAAGCGGCTTATGGTCCGTTTCAACCATCGCAGCTTTACCATACACATGCTGATTGAAGTTTTCACATGCGAAAACAATCGCCAAAAGTTCTTTTTCAATCTGCACAAAAAAAAATTTCTGCTTCCGAGAGTGACCTGGAAGTGTAAGCCACTGGTTGACCTTCTTTCATGAGGTAGGCACCCAGGCCTTTCTTTCAATGCATTGGCTTGTATCACAACAGCAGATTGGACATCAAAGAACTTCAAGGTGGGTGCAGTGGTCAAAGCTTGCTTAATGTCCTGAAATGCAGCATCCTGCCCAATGCTCCATTGCCAATCAATGTCTTTCTTCAGGATTGGCCTCATTGAGGCCGTATGCACGGATAGGTTTGCGACAAACTGGCCCAAATAATTCACCATTCCCAAGAACTGTTGCAAGTCTTGCTTGTTCTTGGGCTAAGGGTACTCGTTAATGACTCACATTTTCTGGCTCTGGCTTTAGGTCCTCTGCAGACACCAAATTGCCCACATAGTTCACCTCGCTCACGCAAAATCGAAACGGATTTTTGTTGAACTTCACATTGTTCTCTCTAGCATTCTGGAACACTTACTTGAGAATGCGGTCATGGTCAGTGATGTCTTTTGCTACAATTATCGAGTCATCAAAAAACACTTAAACTCCATCGATGTCACCGAACAACTGGTCATTGATTTTTTTTCCTGAAAAATCTCTGGGGCAGAGCAGATCCCAAAAGGGCAACGATGGAATCTGTAATGGCCAAATGGCGTGTTAAATATACACAACAACGAACTTTCATTATCCAACTTGATCAGCCAAAAGCCATCTTTATCATCCAAGATGGAGAACACACCTTCCCACTTAGTCTGGAAGCAATGTCCTCTACTGTAGGTACATATTTTGTAGTGCTCATGTTTGACCACTTTGTTCAAGTCGTAGGATCTAAACAGAGAACAAGGGAACCGTCCTTCTTTTTAACAATTACCAAACTGTTAACCCAGTCTCTGTGTTTATCCATCTTGGATGCAACCCCAACATTCTCCAAAATGATTCAAGGTATGTTTGAGTTTATCATGTAGGCTGAGTGGTACTCTTGTTGGCAGTTGAATTACCAGAGTAGCACGAGCTTTCAATCCAATATATTACTCAACCGCCATTTATCCACACCCCTCAAACACATCATCAAATTCCTACAACCATTTCTCCTTGTCCAGACAAGTCTCCGTTGCCGTGTGAATTCTCCGAACAAGATCCAGCTGTGTGCATACCTTTAATCCAAGAATGGGTGGAGATGACACATTTGTGACATAAAACTCCAAGCTGTATGACGTCATTGATTGAGCAGTCAAGTATGACCTTGCCTTCCGGTGACACTTTGCGATTTCCAAAGGACGACAGCCCCACATTTGTTTGTTGTAGGTTCTTCTGCACCGGAAGTTGCCGATAAATATGCCAAGGCAACACATTAGCCTCTGCACCAGTATCTACATTGAAACTTATGACCATGCCATTCATATTCAGCTTGGTAAGCCAAGCCTTCTCCAAGGAGTTCACATTCACAGTCAGATGACTGACAAACAATTCCCTTGACTCAGAGCCATCACCGTCGTAACCTCCTTCGGCTCCTCGACAGGTGGCTTTCCGTAAAGTGTGCATTTTCTTCTTGCAGTTTATGCACATTTTGGAGACATGATTTTCACCTTCTCACGGGTAACAGGTTTTACTGAAGGTCGGACACTGCCTCGGACGATGCTTACAGCCGCACTTCCGACAGTTATACAGTTGTGACCCCTCATCACCTGGCGAAGGTTTCCTTCCCCTCTCAGTAGCAGCACGGATGGGCTTATCATCGACTGTAATTTTCAATTCCTTCAGCTGGCTGGCAGTTGCTTCACTTGCACGGCAACATGACAGTGATTTGTCTAGTGTGAGATCATCAACATTTTCACGAAGAAGGTGCGCTTGCAGTTTCGGGTCGCCGGTTCCAAATACCAAGCAATCACGTATCACAACATGTGTCGGTTCCTTGAACTCAGTTTTTTTTAATTTATTTATCATCTTCTTCAGGTCCATGACAAACTGATCAATTGTTTTCTCCTCGTGCTGAGAGCACTCCCAGAATTTATATCTCAAGACCAAGGCGTTTTTTCCGAGGATTGCATTGGCATGCCCAACTTTTGGTGCCCAACCCAACAAAATTCCAGTTTGTCCAACTCACTTATTCCGTGTCCAACATGGCGCCCGGTGAGCACACGACCTGCGAAGCGAAAAGCGGGGTTAAGCAATTGGTTCCAGTGTGACCACTCCTTGGCTTTTTTCACAAGATCTTGGCTATTGGTTGTTCACCTTGGCGTCTTGGTTTTCTATAGGTTTTCTATTATCATCGCTTTCCCGAATCCTTGTGAATTCTTGGCTTTTTTCATTGGCTCACCTTGGCATTTATGAAAATGCGGAGTGGTCACACTAATTGGTTCGTGTCTGTCCGTCTCACCATCAAAAACATCGTTCCATCAAAAATGTCAGTTTATGATTGAGGAACAACTTAATTGATATTGATTGTTATATTTTGAATACGAATATTTTGAATGGTATATTTTGAACATGAATCAGAAAACAAACCTGCTGTTTAATAGTCGGCCTACTTTGTCTCTGAATTCGTACCAATCATGCCATGCATTGAGAGGAGTGAGATTAAAAAAAAATATTTACTCTATCTGTCTGTCTGGCAGTAAAACAAAATTGAAAATCATTCCAAACAGGAAACGTACTGTTTTTAAGGATGTCATAAAGGACACAAACAACAGGCACGAAGAACTAATGTAACGTGTTAAATAAGGTGTTGTGATAGACACTGCGTGAATGGCGGTAAACTTCTGGAATTCATTTTATAATACAACCTTTACAATCTTTATTTTATTTAAATTGAATTATATACTTTGAACATTGAAGAACACAAATAGCTTTCTTATCACTTCCAAGAACCTCCGGTTTTCGAGTACTTGGACGTGTTCAATAAGGTGGTGTACAAGACTGCTTCAATAACGTTAACTTCCAGAATTAATTTTTCATGCAACCTTTACAATCTATATTTTATTTAAATTTATATATATGTAAATGAACACCGTAGAACACAATTCGCCTTATTGTCGCGTCCAAGAACCTCCAGTTAAAGAGCAATTTTTGGGCGGACAAGACGTTTTTGACAAATGAGACTACAATATGTCGATGGTGTACTCCACTGGCGATGTACACGTCCTAAACAATTCCATACTGAAAGCCCGTTAAAGCTTACACTCCAATGGAACACGTGTCTACCCAAAGTTGGAAAATAGCTTGAAATACAATGTATTGTGTTTTTGTAATCGACATACAACTTTGGATATCAGTACAAACAAATGTCCAGGTCAAATTCTGCCCTCCTCACCCCGTGAGGACGTTTGTGATGACACGAATGTAACTAAATGTCCACTCACCAAGATATAGCCCAATACACCTCCTGCTGCACAAGTGACATTAATTTGGCACAGTGATCACGAGTGAGCTCTAATCCAATGGGTCCTTGTCCGGTGAAAGGTGGATTGGTTCAAGGTAGGCATAATTAGCCACAGACTTGAACAGGGGACACATGAAGTCAGGGTTACAAAGGGTCTCCTGGGAAGGGAAATACAGCTCTGAAGACATTGTATAACGAAAAGAAAAACTTCCTGCACCTGGTCAAACAGAATAGTACAAGCATTTGTCTCACCTTGTAACACTTTCATGGTGCTGATCTTCATTTTTAAATCTATTTTAATTGCCTTGTGGTGCTACATTTCACATATATATATATATATATATATATATATATATATATATACTGTTACGGCTTTGGAAATTTACCCCGGGGGAGAGGCATTCGTGTACAAGTGGAGCTCCCTGAGAATGAGTTATTTCATCAAATTATGTGGGAGGTAGACCTTTGACCCTGTCCGGGGGTTTGGGAGGGAAATGCGTTGAGGTTAGTCTGTGTATTCCTGGTGTGATCTTCCCTTTCCCTACCAGCTTTTGAATCTCCTCAATCCACCAACAATCCGCTTCACCAATCCTCAATTCAACAACCCCTCCCTCCTTCGTCCCATCGGTCTTTCTTTCAACCCTGCAGTCGGTTGATTCTCGTCCTTCGGTCCGTGCGTATGTATCTGCCCCATCAGTTCATCCGACTTCATTATTTTATTATTCACCACCAACCGTCTGTTCATCCGTCCCTCACTGTGGACAATTAATCCTCCAGACCGGTACTGAATTACCTTCCCACAGTCTTCATTCCCTGCACTCCGACATTCATCATGCGGGACAACATTTCTCACATATACGTACAGTACAAAGAAATGTTTGCGTGCGAGGGAGGGAGTGGGGTGCTTTAAGAGACAGAACGCAAGGGCGTCCACAGGGCTGTTGTTGATGCACCGAGTGCGTGAGTATATCTCAGACTTCCTGTTCGAGAGATTGTCTGCCGGAGCGGAGGTCGCGCTGGCATACGAGGCAGGGGAGCAAGTCGTGCTGGTGCCGGAGGGTAGCAGCCCATCCACCATGGGGTTCGGTGAAGTCCCTGGGGTGTCTTGCAGCTCCCCATACACTCACACCACATGCTTCCAACACAACACCACCCATCTTTCCCATCGTAACAACTCCCTCCCGAACCCTCTCACAATATTTGGCCCAACGTAACCCCATGTGGTTGCGTGAGTTAAGGTTCTGCTTCTTTCTCCTCAGTTCTTCTCTTCTCTTTCTTCTCGGATTCAATGATGGCCAGATGTCTTTTATCTAAGTAAGTCTGTTTAAGAGGAATATGTATTAGGGGTAAGTCTTCTCTTATCGCACATCGATGGTTGCATTCTTTCAACCTGACCGATCCCTGGGACCCACTTGAGCATGGATGGATCCTTTGTGATGGCACGCTTTCTCCAAAGTGGTTTGAGGGCGATGCCATGCTAAAAGACTTGGTTTACGATGAGAAAACATCTGCTGAAATTGAGAATGAAAGCGATGATGAAGGATACCCCGAAGGCAGATGGCAGTGATGTTTCTGAGGACGAAGAAGACATAGAGGATGATGAGATTCTATGGACCAAATGATCCAGATACCGATGAACTTTCTAGAATATGAATAATTTGTTTTTGTTTGTGCTGATGTTACATGGTATTTCACCTGATTATTACATATGTATTTCTTGATACCTGGTGTCATGACGGCAGTCGTTGATTTGGCCATTTTGGAGTAATGCTAATAAGGAGTGTTCTAATTGGTCTGATTTTGGTTTCAATCGATTTCTCATACCCAAATACCTTTAGCTCGACACCACAATTAGTTTTCTATGTTGATTATTTCGAGAGTTTTGTGACTTTGCTGATATTGGGGGTCGTTATGGCGATTAAGGGGTCAGTTTTTCGGGAGATTCGCAATAATTTTTTTTCACATGGAGCATGGTTGACCCCTTAAAATGCAGCTTATGTCCTCAGGCAGTTTGTAAAATAGGTTTGGGGAGGGGGGAGGTTGTTCTCCATGAAATACTTCTGAAATGGCCCCAAACATGAAAAACACGACCCAATCACCCAACTGAAAGTAAAAAATCGCTTATTTTGGGAACGAATTCTTTTTTTTCAAAAAATCTACCCCAAAATGGTGATCTGATCAAAATTATCTTCTCATTTGCAGTCAAGGACATGCGTAAGCATAATTTCAGTGAAATTTGTACACTTGGGGGCTCACGCAGCCATGGTTTCATTAAGACCCAATTGTGACCTTTATTTGATGCGTAACTATATTTCTAAAGTTTGATAGCATTGTTTAATACTTGCCAGGGGAAGATTTGGAGAAAATGTAACATGTTTACACCTGGGCACTGTATGAGCTAACAGTCTCTGGTCCACGCACCTATCGGTACTATTACAACCAGTTATCCAGTTCTGTTAAGTCGTGGCTGATTTCCAGTGACCTTCATGATCACATGTCTCCAAACATCCATATCCTGCACTGCTTTCCCAAGCTCTGGCAGAAACAGCTTGGTTGCAGCCTTCACCCCATTCATTGGGATGTGTTCCATGAGCAATCAGCTTGCTATTAGCTTGCCAACCCAGGCGTTCCTTATCAACCGTTTCAAGGATTACAAGGAATTTATGCACAGGAGGAGGCTATTCGGCTCATCATGCCTGCATCACACCAATACCAGATTTAATAAATCCCCCTTCCCTTTAATACCCCTTCCCGTCGTGTGCAGCCTTTTGGCTGCCACACTGGTACTCATTTCACCAACCTCAGAAGGATGACAGCCTGAGTCAACCCGCTGGTGTTAATTCATCAGAAAAACGGGGCTCGAACTCAGAACCCTAGGATCCCAAAGCAACACCCTAACCGCTAAGCCAACACCAGGTATGAATATTTCGTTGGAGTTCTTGCTTAAAATCAAGCGAGCCACTTGGCGAGCGCTCTACAAGCTGATTGGTAATGGAACATACCCCTTATCAACATGTCTATCTTCTCAGTTGACAAAATTTTAATATTTTTTAGGTTTAAGTAAAGAGAAGCTTTTTCACTTTCCTTCTTCACTGTCTGCAGCAGTTTCATCAATCCCTCTTTACTTTCTGCCAACAGAGTGGGATCATCAGCACCCATGAGGTTGTTGATACATCTTCCTCCAATCCCGATATTTTTCGTCCGAATTATTCTAACCACAAATTAATGTGTAATTAATCTAACCACAAAACAAAAACCACAGTGTCCTTCACGAAGAGTAGATGAGCTATCGGTGGCACCTTGGACAAATTACAAATTCCTGCCTTAACCTTAGTCGAACATCAAGCTTGGCCAGCCGGTTCGTGAAAGTCTTGGGCCAAGCTTCCCCCAGCCAACTCCACAATAAGGTGGGAATAATTGTGGCCGTTTAACAATAAGGATATTACCAAACCGCCCTCCGCCTTGTGCGCACAAGTGATCCTCTCCTCCATCCAATACTCCCCACCCCCTTGGTCACTCCTTGTTTTTAGTCCCAAAAGTTTGTTGATTCAGTTCGTGGTTAAATCCTCACTCTAGTGTATATATTATCCGGTGTCAAATTTCAGAGCAGATGCAAGTTCAGCAGTGGATTATGCGATGTTGACTCGAGTCCCTTAATCGGGAGAGGATGGCGAAGTGGGGAGTGGG
>CM068954.1:149586898-149617254 GCA_035128595.1 Eptatretus atami
GCAGAACAAAGTCGAAGATAGCGCGACACGAAACCACAAACTCGGAAATAATATATAAGATAATAATAAACGTCATGGGTCAGGATGAAGTGTCCGATCAAAGCGGGCTGTCTTCAAACACCACACAAAACAAGTCCTGCAAGGGTCTGCAATCTCTGATTGTTCTTTTTCTTGTTCACCTCCGCCATCGAAGATGGACGGAGGTTACTGTTTTCACCCCTTTCTGTTTGTTTGTTTGTTTGTGAACACAAGAGAGAGATTAGTATGTTAATTCCATCAATCCCAAAAGTAAACATTTATTTATTTTCTTTAATGATGTTCTGTCATTTGCTCATCAGTTTTGGCATTTCATAATTGGTACTGTTTATTTTTATTTTACGTCAAACGGCAGGGCGCAGCAACGTGCTTCAGTCTTCGTGGAGAACAAACATCGAGCGTGAGCATCGGCATCCTTTTTGGTGGTTCTGACTTGCTGGTGTTTGCTGGGTGTTTAGTGACCCTCGCTGATGTGATCATACTCTATGTGATGCATCAGAGCGCTTCACTGTACAAAATCACTTACGACAACAAGATTCACGTTAAAGTATTTGCAATGCTGAAACTTTTCAATCTTGGCTGCCATAAACCATTCAGGTTTGGCTCCATCGAAGAGTTATGGCAGAATGAAAAAGGGAAGATATTGACACTTGAACAAAGCCAACGTGACTTCTTCAACTGCAGGAAAAACTTCCAAGCATGAAGGCTTTTTTGCATCGAGAATTCTAGGTGATTATTGCTCCACCAGGATATTAAAAAAAAAACTAACATTCTGAGTGATGATTTGGAAAGAAAATTGCCAAAGTTAATGACAGTGTCACTGGTGTGAGGGAATCATCGAGCTGCCCTATCCGAAGCAATTTTGAGCAACCTTTAAATTTGGAGTTACTCAACTACCTCCAGTGTTAATAGACACCACCTCCTTCTTTTGACACTTTTCCCTGCATCTGTGCATCTGAATCTCTCCTCTCGTTGAATTAGCCTTTTTTCCGCCACCTCGGTTTGCAAAGCTCATACTGCATTCGACCAAATTACAGTCGCGCACATGCATTGTTCGAAATTTTTCTTCTACATGAAACCTGACGCCAACGCTGCAATGGCTTCACGAGGACCCACCGTGGAAACGAGGACTTCGAAAAAGAAATAAGTAACGCTCCTGGAAGACGTTTAGGGGACCAAGCCAACTCCTCAGCTAATGGCAGCTGCCTCTTCGAGATCAAAACAACTTTGGATGCAAACTTTCGTTCAGTGGAAAATCAGTCGTAGTGATCAAGGAAGATTTCTTAATTGTTTGGGCCGTGGGTGCAGGTGGACGCAGACAAAGTTGACGAGAAACCTTTCAAAACGTTAGCACCAGAAATGCTCCATCCTCGCTTTGAAAAGAAAAAGGATTTTTTTCAGCTGAACGGAGACCTTACCCTTTTGGAAATGAACACCAGACGTGAGCACATGAATAAAGTGATAACATCGTATTCTTTCTTGCGATTACGAAAAAAAAGAAAAAAAAAAAGCTGGAAAATGTTCTCAATGCCTTTGCGATTAACTTTCACTTTTGCTTAACATTTTCGCCATCTTGTAAATATGCATGTTTCTCGACTCGCTAAACGTTCAGCGCTGGAACTTTTGTACATATGGTTTCTAATCTATTTAAAGATATTCATACGACAACAATGACTTTACACACCAAGATTCCCACTTGAGAGTTTAAGATACTCTTGTATCTGTGATACATTTGATACACAATTTGTGAAAGGACGCATTTATAAGTATATGAATATATCCAATTAAGTTAAATAAAAGCAATATATTAAAATAATAGTTTCCTCTTACTTTTACAAATGAACGCAAATTATAAAAAAAAATAAAAACACTTTGTCATAATATTTATGATCTGTACTGATTTGTTTGTGCATATTATTCTATTAAAGTGTATTTTGAATAATGCTATGATAGCGAGGGTACGTTGTGTTTGAACAGTCATTATTCTGTGCAGCACAACTGGGACAATGTATGTAATGTATGTATATAATGTATGTATATATGTATGTATATATGTATGTATATATTTAATGTATTAGTTATATATTTATATATATATACAGTATTCCCATATCGGTTTCGACAAGAATTTTGGAATTTAGTCAGGGTTGCTGGTCATAACTTAACTACTCCGTAAACACATGGAGACCCCTTTACGGCGTCCATCGCAACTAGTGATGGCAGTATGGCTCCTCTGGCTGAATGAACCTCTGATGGAAGGTTGCCGCTGATGCAATGTCCCCTCCTTGTACATACGGCAGGAATTTGTAATTTGTTTCAAGGAGGCAGCGATAACTCACCGAACTTCGTCGTCAGAATTACACTGTGCATATATTATATATATTTTTTTTTTTTTGAACGTCCATAAGCAACCAATGCTGCAGATGAATCTCCAGGTTAACGTCCTTCATTGATGTTAACATCTCTGCCCACAATACACCTGCAGATTACAGTCAGGCCTGGATATTGCAGCAACCAGCTTTCAGTTGAACTTCAGATCTAGCCCAGCTGGTTCCAAAAAAAAAAAAATTGACCCAACTGTACTGCTTTTTTACAAAAAACCTTGCCTGACTTCAAACTAAAACAGGGCATGGTGTTTAGAAAATGGAGAAATAGCCCATTTTTGGTTTGCAATTGATTTTATATCATTTCACATTCATATAGCAGTAAGATTGCTATCGTTGGCAGGCGTGTTTATGTTGTAGTCGAAGGCCAATAGTTCCTCCGGGTAAGTCCTTCGCCAGGCTCGAAACGTGCGAGCTAGGTGCTTTAAACCCACATGAGCACTGCCAACCCAGCAAGGGGACCACGCGGCTTACGCAAGGCCTCGGCCAAGGAATGGCCCAAATAAGACTACGGGAGTTGCTTGCGTCATCACTTTGGGCACTTGTCATCACATTTACTTTTCGATTAACAAAAGGGCATAGATGGTGAGTGTTAGTTGAGGATAGCCCATTACTACATAAACACGAATCAAACTGGCCTGGCAAGCCTCATCATCCACTTCGGTCTGATTCTGTGCAGCTGATCAGAGATTTAAACACACCTCGAGTGACTTGTGCACAAGAGCCAATCGCCACATGAAATTGAAAAGGAATGCCCATTGTTATGTGCAAGTACAGGCAATGGAGCAAGGATAAATGTTGGATGGAAAACTTCAAGACGTGCAGAAAACTCACACTCCAGTTTGGTAGTCAAGGACAGTAACGTAGGAGGTACAGGTTCTATTCGTAAACCATCTTTCTTCTCTGAAAATCTTTTGGCCTTCTTGCCACAAAACATAATTATCAGTGCTTACAAGATTGCATCTTCCTTCTCCGTTCATATGCAGGCAACAAGACTGTGGGTAGATCATTGGATGAGTATCATGACCATGCTGCTGACAATGCCCTCTGCTTGGTTAGGGCAGGAATTTTGGAAATTTTTGCCAGGTGTCGGCCGATAGCTTCGCCTACTCTTCCGAAGGACACCATGGGATATTTTACCGGCCACCAATGAATGCTGGCAGACAGGACAACGTTTAAGGTTTCCATCTGGGGGGTCGGTGAATCACCGCTGCCTGTCAAACACCGGAATGACAGTTTATACTGGTGAGGATTCCAAATCCTTGCTCGACGCTGTTGAGGCGAAGTGTCCATACTCTATCAGCCCTTAAAGCATGCAATGAATAAATTGGTTTCACAATCAGAAACAATTTAATTAAAGAGAGATGATGAACCACAGCGGAAGAAACACCTTCATGTTGCGATTTATCACAACTATAGTAGACATTCGCGGTACAAACAAAACAAACAGAATATAGACTCTCGAGAAACTTCTTCAGTAGTGATCAAACTAAATATTGTGTGCTTGCGTCAATTTAAAACTTCCGTTAAAGCGATATGTAGTGCATCTTAATAATAATGTGACCAATCAAGCGCGCCGTGCCCTTTTCAATGGTATTTTATTAAGGTTTCCATATAATCCAAAAGCGGGCCTGCACTTGATTGCAATCAGGCAGCTTATACTGCAAAGTCATGTCTCGCATTTGTTCAGATCTCAAATGCTGCATCGAAGCAACTAGATCACTTGCTAAACCAACGCCGTGGCCTCGTGACGGAACGTTCGAGTGAAAACGCAACACCTGCATTGACACCGTGGGCCAAAAAAAGGAGCACAAAAATCCTCTCCTTACTATTTCAGTTGCCACGTGAAACAGAATCTTGTTTTAATTCCACGGACCAATTGCTTCTAAAATAACAAAATGGCTTTTTTATCTCATATTACGGTATCTTTTTTTTTACCTTCTTTCCAATATTACAAACAGGTCTGTTGACATTTCAACTGACTGATAAATTGCACATTCATTTTTAAGTGAATGCTATGGGAGTGAGCACGATGTGCTGTCCTGCTCCAAAATCGTCCATGAAGGCCTTTTAATCATTTCGCTAGCCCCAACTTTTGCGTCCAGTTTTGAACGCCAACACGTTTTATGAGCGTCTTTGTGTGCACTTGTAAAATTTGACAGCGCGCTTTTCCTCATGTCATTCCTGTTTACACTGCTAAGCCCTCGCTCTGCAACCTGATATCATCAATCATCATCAGTCATTACCGTCATCATTGTGGGAGAGCTATCTGTTCACCAAACAGTTTTCTATGCAAGGGTTATGATGGGTTTGTCTTTGGTCCTTTCCCAGCGGTCAATTAGAGCAGAAAATTGGAATTTGTCCATGATTCAGTGATAGCTCGCTGGCTCTTAATGAAAGACACGCGGAATCTTCAATGTTCACAACTAATGCGAAACAGATGGAACACAGTTTAATGTCTATCAGAGGGACGGCACAACATCATTGATGAATTGCCCTACTGTGAACAACAGAATGACATTTATATAGCTTGGCTGACATTCCAACTCTAGGCTAGGACAGCTCAGAGGAGAGTGGTGCCTAAGCGTCGGCTATCGCTGACAGCTAACCTGCGCACTTTAATCCCTGGTATTCATGACTCATCCTGCCTGTGAACCACTGGGATACAGTTTCTAGTGGACCGCGTTCAAACCCCAGGTTAGACGGCTTAGAGATGAGTGTGCGTACTTCTCGGGCTAGGTATCCTGCATTTCTGTCTTATAAAATTATCTTGGCTGAAGCACAGGCTCTCAAACTCAAACCATGAAACCTAAGCGCCCTCCAAACTTTGATGCATACCAAGGGAATCCCAAGGGAGTTTGGGAAATTTAACACACTGTTGAAGATAATTAACAGTTAACCTCCATGATAAGGCTTATCCATGGTTCGCCCAACTTCACCCACAAGGGTCTTTTCGGCGCATTTTGAAATTCAGCCAATTCAAAACATGCTTGCCTTGGAAACATGATCACTCTCATGGACTAATTAAAGTATATAATCAAAATATTATTTACGATTGAGAATCGGGATCTCGTGGACTAAATAAATGTCGAAATCTGGAGCGAAATTTGAAATTTAAAGAAATTACGATTCCGCCAAACATTGATGGTCGCCACTAACGGGGAAGTGAGCTGGTTGGGGACCATTTGCCTGTATCAGTGGAGAGACGAGTGTTTCCTGAGAAGATTGAGGGGAGTACTTGTGTTTGCATGTTTGCAAGGGTTACGTAATCACGTGGGCTGGAAATGGTGCTTAAGATATGCACGGGTCATATTAATACACCGCAACCGAGACGTCCAGAGATGCTTTTTTTTTATTTTTATTTTTTTTTAAAGCAAATGAAAACACTTTTCAGCAATTGGAATTGGCTGCTAAGATCAATTCCAACAGTTTAAATTTGAAAAATAGGCTCTGGTTTAAGAGAGGGAAGGGAAAGAGTGGGGGTAGGAAGGGGAAGGGGTCGGAGGAGGGAGTGAGAGGGTTGTCTATTATATTTGTTTGCCAATTGCCTAATCTCATAATAAGAAGTTGAGTCATCAGTCAGTCGTCAGTTGTCAGTGTGTGTGTGTATGTGTGTCACCATAACTCTAAAACCATGAAAATCTAGGGCAGCCTGGAAACTTTGCTCATATGGAGGGAACTCCAACGGAGTGCATGAGGTGAAAATTGGGTGTTTGGATAATTAAACACCCTTTTGAGATAATTAATGGTATTATTTTAATTATATCCATTCATCACCTCGCTCTCCGATGGGGTCTTAAGGCGCATCCTGGTTTACCTCTCTGGGGTTTAATTACCAATTTTGTTCGGGCTGCACAACAATGCCTTGAGTTGGAAACAGGCGCAACAGTTAATGATAAGTTTTTTTTTTTTCACTTTCCTTACTTATATTATCGAATGGCTGATCGTCATACCTACAAATTGCTGGGTACATTGCAATTATTATAAATGCCCCGAGATGCAAGCGTTCGTGCTTTATTTCCATTTCGCACATGCCATAACTTTCGAGAATCTCTTCAACCGAGCCGAATTACAAAATTTAAGCTCCACAATTTGAACTTAGTAGCAGTTTCGATGTTGAAAAAGTGTAATTTTGTCTAATTCAGACATAGTTTGATATTTCGGGCATCTCTGGAGAGCAGAAATTATATGCAGAATCAATATGAATGGATTGGATGCTGTCCGTCTGGCATGCCCACTCTGCCTGTGTTGTGCCCCAGCTAATCTGCAGTGCCAAGCCTGTTGTTTCTTTAGTACAGTTGGATGGATGGATGGAAGGGTTGGGATAGGGAAGGGATGGATGCAATGAGAGATGGATGGAAGGGATGGATGAAGAGATGGATGAGTGGACCACATTGATTGCTCTTCTCCCTCCCCCCTTTCATCACCCCCCCCTTCCTCTCTCTTCCCTCCTTCACCCTCTCTTCTTCCCTCCTCACTTTGGCTCTCCTCTCTTACTTTCTCTCACTTCCCTCCTCCCCTCTCTCCCCTCCCGTCTTTTCTCGCTCTCCCCTTCCTCGCTCCCCACCTCTTTTGGCTACTCCTTCCTCTTAACCTCCATCCTCTTCACTCACCCTCCCCTACCCCTCCTCCTCTTCTCCCCATCCCTCACTTTAAATGTTCCTATTAGTGAAGCGACGGTTAATTTGCTAATAAGTAACACACAATGTGTTTTCAAAATAGGAATTGTACATCAGAAAAATAGAAGCAAAATTATGTAAACTAGCAGAGTACCCCTATCGGGTGGTTTTGTTCTAAGCATGCAACAGTTCTTCTGCACATACTTTTTTTGGTGACTGTATAGGCACCTGAGGACTACCTCAAATCGCTCTGAAAAATTATAAAAAAAGAAAAGAAAAGAGCAATCAAGATTGCAGACCTATCGCAGGATTTGTGTTGTGTTTGGTAAGTTTTGTATGTGGTGTGTTACGTAATTAATAAGAGAACATAAACTCGAACTGCCACTTCATTAACTGGCTTAGCAGTGATGACCGGGTACCAAGAAATGCCCACTTTGATCGTTAACTTCACCTGACCATGACCTTATTTTATTATTCGATTGAATTCAGAATGGGATAAAAATAAATTCAAAACAAGTGGAAGACCAAACAGGTACAGTACTGCATTGGAGTCATCCATCCATCAGGACAATACACTTGCAGAGCATTGGGGCTGCCTCAGCAGTCTCTGTGCCTATTGGGCACAATCTTGGATGGGTACCACTCCAACACAGGATATCTTCAAATGGCTCAATCATCCCAGCAAGCTGGCTCATTTTGCTGACAGGCTCGATGGATGACAGGCTGAGTCCAACCCACTGGTATTAATTCTAACAGCTTGAATGCGATTTGAACTCAGGACCAAGTATCGCTATAGCACACACCCTTATCAATGAGCTATACGCAGGCGTGGAGTAATCAGAAGGAACCTGAACAACAAAAAGCAAAGACGAAGTATCAGGATGAACCGGATAGGATTCGGCAATTTCATGCTGATACTCTCCATCCCCTCAAACACATCCAGGCACAGTAAAGTGAGCTTCAATAAAAAAATCAAAAGAACCCAGATTCAAACAATTAAAATATTCTGGCTGCCTTAGAACCATGTGTCCCAATCAGGTTGCAAATTTAAGAACATATATTCCCCATCCACACTAGATCATAATTGTGAAAGTTCAACGTCAATCGATGAAGTGGTTCAAGGGAATAGTTTTTTTTTAAAAAGATTTTCGTTCAATTCCATATGGCTGCCAGACATGTGACCTATCAATTATTCATGAACACTCTGGTAATCCCCTCAGGCTTGGGGACATGTGTGTGAAGTTTCCCTGCTATGTGTGAGCCGTTGTGGAGAAGAAGTATTTAAAGTTTAGAGTAAATTCAATAAAGCTGCCAAACCAAAGTGACTGACGACATCAATCCGGTGGGAACGTTTGTTCCTCACGCTTGGGGCAGTCAGACCTGAAAGAAGTTTCACCTCAATCTGTTCAGCGGTTCGGAAAGGATTTATGAAAGGATTTTTTTTGTTTGTTTGTTTTAAAATATGCTGCCCACACCAATGACTGATGATGTCATCAATTTTTTTTCTTATACCAATTATCCCTTGACCTTCCAAATTTTCATACTGATCGGATGTAGCCGTTCTGCGGATGCAGTTTGAACATCATTACGAAGCACCTATGACATCATTTTTTTTTTTAAATCACACTTATTCCCCATTCGGAGTACATGACATGTGGCTAAGTTTCAATTTTTTTCTTCGTGCGGTTTGGAGAGACGGAGGTCCAAAGTTTTCCCATTTTTACAAACATGGCTGCCACGCCATGTGGCTTTATGAACATATAATTATCATTAAAGACTTTTCCTATGATTTGCCCGCTCCTCATAATGAAAAATTTGTGTCAATCCGACAAGCGTTGCACAGAAAAAAAATACGGTCTGATGCGGGCAAACAAACACAAACAACAACAAAACAACAACAGCCAAACAGACAGACAGCCAAACAAAGAAATGTACCCAAATGCTCTTCCTCCTCCTCTGGCAAGGGTAATAAACCCGGGTTACAGTGCAGATGCAAAAAACGTGCCCTTCCTGCAATTCTAAACAACTCACTGCACGAGAAAACATGGGATAGGAATCCTGTAGAGTGGGGACTTGGTAAATCCCCCTCCCACCTGAAGTGGTGATACACGATACACAATTTACATGGAGAATTTGCATTCTTCCCCCCCCACCCCACCACCTCAAGACCACCGGCAAGACAAAAACCCCTTTAATGCCTAATTGGGCCATACTGACCTATGTATCCAAAACACCGTTTTGTGGTCGCCAGGCCATATTTTGCAACGTCTCTTGCAGCTCCACAGACAGTCACTCCTTGATGTTGCTTGCTGCATTTCTCTAACTTCCCTTTGTGTCATCGGAAAGGTTTTTGATGAAACTATGTTACCCTGACATCCATGTCCACCACACGAAGGTCTGTCAACCAAATTATCTTTGGATGTAGGCACGTGAAATTCACCAGCAAAATACATTTGCAGACCTAGCATTGTATAACAATGTTTAGGAGTATTTGAAAGCAGTCGAAACCATCTCCTGAAGTCAGGGTGTAGCTTCGCTGAGATTCTTCAGACTGATCTCTCAAGCAGGCTTATGGGTCCGTTCATCAACCATCGCAGCTCTTTACCATTACACATCTGATGAAGTTTTCCACATGCCGAAAACAATCGCCAAAAGTTCTTTTTCAATCTGCAACAAAAAAAATTTCTGCTTCCGAGAGTGACCTGGAAGTGTAAGCCTCTGGTTTTGACCTCTTTATGAGGTATGGCACCCAGGCTTTCTTCATGCATTGGCTGTATCACATACAGCAAGATTGGACATCAAGAACTTCAAGGTGGGTGCATGTCAAGTTGCTAATGTCCCTGAAATGCGCATCCTGCCAATGCTCCATTGCCAATCAATGTCTTTCCTTTCAGGATTGGCCTCATTGAGGCGTATGCACGGATAGGTTTGCGACAAAACTGGCCCAAATATCACCATTCCCAAGAACCTGTTGCAAGTCTTGCTTGTTCTGGGCTAAGGTACTCCGTTAATGATCACCATTTTCTGGCTCTGGCTTTTAGGTCTCTCTGCAGACACCAAATTGCCCACATAGTTCACCTCGCTCACAGCAAAATCGAAACGCTTTTTGTTGAACTTCACACATTGTTTCTCTCTAGCATTCTGGAACATTACTTGAGAATGCGGTCATGGTCAGTGATTTCTTTGATAACAATTACAGTCATAAAAACACTTAACTCCATCGATGTCACCGAACAACTGGTCATTGATTTTTTTTCCTGAAAAATCTCTGGGGCAGAGCAGATCCAAAGGGCAACGATGGAATCTGTAATGGCCAAATGGCGTGTTAAAATATACACACACGAACTTTCATTATCCAACTTGATCAGCAAAAAGCCATCTTTATCATCCAGATGGAGAACACAAACCTTCCCACTTAGTCTGGAAGCAATGTCCTCACTGTAGGTACATATTTTGTAGTGCTCATGTTTGACCACTTTGTTTCAAAGTCCGTAGGATCTAACACAGAGAAAAGGGAACCGTCTTCTTTTTAATTACCAAACTGTTTAACCCAGTCCTCTGTGTTTATCCATCTTGATGCAACCCAACATTCTCCAAAATGATTCAAGGTATGTTTTGAGTTTATCATGTAGGCTGAGTGGTAATCTTGGTTGGGCAGTTGAATTACCCAGAGAGCTAGCACGAGCTTCCAATCCAATATATTACTCACCCCCATTTATCACACTCACACACAAACACAAACTCAAAATCATATTTAAACAAATTATTATAAACCATCAAACTTAACTTATTATAAATGAAACTAAAAAGCATTGACATTAATCGATCACAACTTCATATACAATCATATCGTCAATAGTACATATGATTAATACAAATCAAATTTTCCAATTCATGTCCTACATAATCTACATTCTTGTCAACGTCTAGTCCGTGTGAATTCTCCGAACAGATCCAGCCTGTGTGCAACCTTTATCCGAAGAATGGGTGGAGTGACACATTGTGACATAAAACTCCAAGCTGTATGACGTCATTGATTGAGCAGTCAAGTATGACCTTGCCCCGTGACACTTTGCGATATTCCAAAAGGATCGACAGCGCCCACATTTGTTTTGTTGTAGTTCTTCTGCAACCGAAGTTGCCGTTATAAATATGCCAAGGCACACATTAAGCCCTGCACAAGTATGCTACATTGAAACTTATGACATGCATTCCATATTCAGCTTGTAAGCCAAGCCTCTCCAAGGAGTTCAAACATTCACAGTCAGATGACTGACAAACAATTCCCTTGGACCTCAGAGCCATCACGCGTCGTAACCTCCTTCGGCTCCTGCGACAGGTGCTTTCCGTAAGTGTGCATTTTCTTCTTGCAGTTTATGCACATTTTGGAGACATGAATTTTTCACCTTCTCACGGGGTAACAGGTTTTATGATAGGTCGGACACTGCCCTCGGACGATGCTTAACAGCCGCACTTCCGACAGTTATACAGTTGTGACCCCTCATCACCTGGCGAAGGTTCCTTCCCCTCTCAGTACAGCCACGGATGGCCTTATCATCGACTGTAATTTTCAATTCCTTTCAGCTGGCTGGCAGTTGCTTCACTTGCACGGCAAATGACAGTGATTTGTCTAGTGTGAGATCATCCACATTTTCACGAAGAATGGGCGAGCTTGCAGTTTCGGGTCGCCGGTTCCAAAATACAAGCAATCACGTAATCACAACATGTTGTCGGTTCCCTTGAACTCATGTTTTTTTATTTTATTTATCATCTTCCTTCAGGTCCATAGACAACTGATCAATTGTTTTTCCCTCGTGCTGAGAGCACTCCCATGAATTTATATCTCAAAGACAAGGCCGTTTTTCCGAGGATTGCATTGGCATGCCCCAACTTTTGGTGCACCAACCCAACAAAATTCCAGTTTGTCAACTGCACTTATTCACGTGTCAACATGGCGCCCGGTGAGCACACGAACCTAGCAAGCGAAAAGCGGGGTTAGCAATTGGTTCCAGTGTGACCACTCTTGGCTTTTTTCACAAAGATCTTGGCTATTGGTTGTTCACCTTGCGTCTTGGGTTTCTATAGGTTTTCTATTATCGATCGCTTTCCCGAATCCTTGTGAATTCTTGGCTTTTTTCATTGGCTCACCTTGGCATTTATGAAAATGCCGGAGTGGTCACACTAATTGTTCGTGTCTGATCCGTCAATCACCATCAAAACACATCGTTCCATCAAAAAATGTCAGTTTTATGATCGAGGAACAACTTAATTGATATGATTGCTTATAATTTTGAATACGAATTATTTTTGAATGGGTAAATATTTTGAAGCATGAATCAGAAAACAAACCTGCTGTTTAATAGTTGCTACTTTGTCTCTGATTCGTACCAATCATTGCCCACATGCATTGAGAAGAGTGAGATTAAAAAAAATATTTACTCTATCTGTCATGTCTGGCAGTAAAACAAAAATTGAAAATCATTAAACAGGAAACTTACGTTTTTAAAGGTGTCATAAAGGACAAACAAACAACAGGCAACGAAGAACTAATGTAACGTGTTAAAAAGGTGTGTTGTGATAGACACTGCGTGATGGCGGTAAACTTCTGGAATTCATTTTATAATAGCAACCTTTACAATCTTTTATTTTATTTAAATGAAATTATATACTTTGAACATTGAAAGAACACAAATAGCTTTCTTATCAATTCCAAAGAACCTCCGGTTTTCGAGTACTTGGACGTGTTCAATAAGTGGTGTACAAGACTGCTTCAATAAGTTTAACTTCCAGAATTAATTTTTCATGCAACCTTTACACATCTATATTTATTTAAATTTATATATATGTAAATGAACACCGTAGAACACATTCGCCTTATTGTCGCGTCCATAGAACCTCCAGTTAAAGAAGCAATTTTTGGGCGGAACAAACGTTTTTGAACAAATGAGACTACAATATGTCGATGGTGTACTCCACTGGCGATGTACACTCCCTAAACATTCCATATGAACCCGTTAAAGCTTACACTGCCAATGGAACACTGTCTACCCAAACGTTGGAAAATCAGCTTGAAATACAATGTATTGTGTTTTTGTAATCGACATACAACTTTGGGATATCAGTACAACAAATGTCCAGGTCAAATTCTGCCTCCTCACCCCGTGAGGACGTTTGTGATGCACTAATGTAATAAATGCCCACTCACCAAGATTATCGCCAAGTACATCCTCCTGCTGCACAAGTGACATTAATTTGGCACAGTGATCACGAGTGACTCTAAATCCAATGGGTTCCTTGTCCCGGTGAAAGGTTGGATTGGTTTCCAAGGAGGCATAATTAGCCACAGACTTGAACAGGGGCACAATGAAGTCAGGGTTACAAAGGGTCTCCTGGGAAAGGGCAAATACAGCTCTGAAGACCGATTGTATAACGAAAAAAAAGGAAAAACTTCCTGCACCTGTCAAACAGAATAGTAAGCAAGCATTTGTCTCACCTTGTAACACTTTCATGGGTGCTGATCTTCATTTTTTAAATCTATTTAATTGCCTTGGTGTGCTACATTTCATATATATATATATATATATATATAATATATATATATATATATATAATAACTGTTAGGCTTTGGAAATTTACCCCGGGGAGAGCATTCGTGTACAAGTGAGCTCTGAGATGAGTTATTTTTTTTTCATAAATAAATATGTGGGGAGGTAGACCTTTACCCTGTCCGGGGGTTTGGCGAGGGAAATGGTTTGAGGTTTAGTCTGTGTATTCCTGGTGTGATCTTCCTTTCCCTACCAGCTTTTGACTCCTCAATCCCACCAACAATCCGCTTCACAATCCTCAATTCAACAACCCACTCCCTCCTTCGTACCCATCGGTCCTTTTCTTTCAACCCTGCAGTCGGTTGATTCTTCGTCCTTCGTCCGTGCGTATGTATCTGCCCCATTCAGTTCAATCCGACTTCATTTTTTATATTCACCACCCAACGCTCTGTTCATCACGCTCCTCACTGGTGGACAATTAATCTCCAGACCGGTACTTGATTACCTTCCCACAGTCTCATTCCCTGCAACTCCGACATTCATCATGCGGGACAACATTTCTCAACATATACGTACAGTACAAAGAAATGTTTGCGTGCGAGGGAGGGAGTGGGGTGCTTTAAGAGACAGAACAGCAAGGGCGTCCAACAGGGCTGTTGTTGATGCATCCCGAGTGGTGATATATCTCAGACTTCGTTCGCAGAGATTGTCTGCCGGAGCGGGAGGTCGCTGCTGGCACGAGGCAAGGGGAAGCAAGTGTGCTGGTTGCCCGGAGGGTAGCAGCCCATCCACCATGGGGTTCGGTGAAGTCCCTGGGGTGTCTTGCAGTCCCCATACCTCAACACCACATGCTTCCAACAACACCACCCCCATCTTTCCTCGTAACAATCTCCTCCGAACCTCTCACAAATTTGGCCCAAGTAACCCACATGTGGTTGCGTGAGTTAAGGTTCTGCTTCTTTCTCCTCAGTTCTTCTCTTCTCTTTCTTCTCGGATTCAATGATGGCAGATGTCTTTATCTAAAGTACGTCTGTTTAAGAGGAATATGTATTAGGGGTACGTCTTTCTCTTATCGAACATCGATGGTTTGCATTCTTTCAACCTGACGAATCCTGGAACCCACTTGGAGCTGGATTGGATCCTTTGTGATGGCACGTTTCTCCAAAGTGGTTTGAGGCGATGCCATGCTAAAGACTTGGTTTAACGATGAGAAAACATCTGCCTAGAATTGAGAAATGAAAGCGATGATGAAGGATACCCCGAGGCAGATGGCAGTGATGTTTCTGAGACGAAGAAGACATAGAGGAGATGAGATTCTATGGAACGCAAATGATCCAGATACCGATGAACTTCTAGAATATGAAAATTTGTTTTTGTTTGTGCTGAATGTTTACATGGTATGCACCTGATTATTACATATGTATTTTTTGAAACCTGGTGTCATGAACGGCAGTCGTGATTTGCCATTTTGGAGTAATGCTAATAAGGAGTGTTTTCTAATATGGGTCCTGATTTGGTTTCAAATCGATTTCTCATACCAAATACTTTAGCTCGACACACAATTAGTTTTCTATGTTGATTATTTCGAGAGTTTTGTGAACTTTGCTGATATTGGGGGTCGTTATGGGCGATTAAGGGGTCAGTTTTTCGGGAGATTCGCAATAAATTTTTTTCAACATGGAGACATGGTTTGACCCCTTAAAATGCAGCTTATGTCCTCAGGCAGTTTGTAAAATAGGTTTGGAAATGGGGGGGGGGAAGGTTTTTCTCACATGAAATACTTCTGAAAAGGCCCCAAAACATGAAAACACGACCCAATCAACCCAACTGAAAGGTAAAAAATCGCTTAATTTTGGAACGAATTCTTTTTTTTTCAAAAAATCTACCCAAAATGGTGGAATCTGATCAAAATTATCTTCTCATTTGCAGTCAAGGGACATGCGTAAGCATAATTTCAGTGAAATTTGTTAACTTGGGGGCTCGCGGCACCATGGTTTCATTAAAGACCCAATTGTGACCTTTTTTGTGCGTACTATATTTCTAAGTTTGATAGCATTGTTAATACTTGCCAAGGGGAAGATTGGAGAAATTTACATGTTACACCTGGGCACTGTATGAGCTAAACAGTCTCTGGTCCACGCACGCTAATGGTAACTATTACAACCAGTTATCAGTTTCGTTAAGTCGTGGCTGATTTCCCAGTGACATCATGATCACATGTCTCCAACATCCATATCCTGCACTGCTTTCCAAGCTCTGCTGGCAGAAACAGCTTGGTTGCAGCCTTCCCCATTCATTGGATGTGTTTCCATGGAGCAATCAGCGTGCTATTAGCTTGCCACCCAGCGTTTCCTTATCAACCGTTTCAAGGATTTACCAAAGGAATTTTATGCACACGAAGGAGGCTATTCCGGCTCATCATGCCTGCATCACACCAATACCAGATTTATAAATCCCCCTTCCCTTTAATACCCTTCCCCGTCGTGTGCACCTTTATGGCTGGCCACACTGGTACCATTCACCAACTCTCAGAAAGGATGACAGCCTGAGTCAACCCGCTGGTGTTAATTCTCAGAAAAAGTGGGGCTCGAACTCAGAACCCTAGGGATCCAAAGCAACACCCTAACCGCTAAGGCCAACACCATGGTATAAATTTCGTTGGAGTTCTTGCTTAAAATCAAGCGAGCCACCTTGGCGAGCGCTCTACAAAGCTGATTGGGTAATGGAACATACCCCTTATCAACATGTTATCTTCTCAGTTGACAAAATTTTAATATTTTTTAGGTTTAAGTAAAGAGAAGCTTTTTTCACTTTCCTTCTTCAACTGTCCTGCAGCATTTTCATCAATCCCTCTTACTTTCTGCCAACAAGAGTGGGATCATCAAGCACCCATGGGTTGTTGATAACATCTTCATGCCAATCCAGATATTTTTCGTCCGAATTTTCTAACCACAAATTAAATGTGTAATTAATCTATACCACAAACAAAAACAACAGTGTCTTCACGAAGAGTAGATGAGCCTATCGTGGCACACTTGGAAAATCAAATTCCTGCTTAAACTTAGTCGACATCAAGCTTGGCCAGACCGTTCGTGAAAGTCTGGGCCAGCTTTCCCCCAGCCAACTCCCACAATAAGGTGGGAATAATTGTGGCCGTTTAACAATAAGGTATATTACCAAACGCCTCCGCCTTGTGCGCAAAGGTGATCCCTCTCCTCCTCCAATACTCCCCACCCCTTGGTCACTCTTGTTTTTAGTCCAAAAGTTTTGTTGACTTCAAGATTCGTGCGTTAAATCCTCACTCTAGTGTAATATATTATCCGGTGTCATTTCAGAGCAGATGCAAGTTCAGGCAGTGATTTATGCGATGTTGACATCGAGTCCCTTAATCGGAGAGGATTGGCGAAGTGGGGGGGGGTTGAGGGGGGGGGGTAAGGGGGTTCCAAGATATCCAAGTGGGTTAAACAAAAAAATTCATCTCGAGGATCGTGGAGGATCTGGAACATAAGAAACGAATCAGGATGTAACAAAACAAAAGAACAGCAGAAAGAATGAAATTGGGAGGAGGGAGAATAGAGGGAGGAATGGAGAAATCGTGGAGGACGCAGCGGCAAACTCTCAGAAAGGAGAACACTAGAAACTAAGTTAAGAGGTGGATTTGGGGTGGTTTACGGGGTGGTTAACAGGGGGTAGAATAGAGATTTTCTTTGTTGTTGGTCTTCTTGCAATGGTCATTCATATTATGTAAGGGACCTCAACCTTGTCTTGCATCAAAGGCGCACTGCAATGGTTGTCCCAAAACGACTTGATAAACACCACCGTTGTAAGAAAAGGGCAGTGTGCGAAAAATATGTTCCTGTCTTCCATCACAGCCAATGATTAGATTATTACATGTTTTGAGGTATAATCAGATTTCAGTGTCATTGTGCTAGCTTTCAGGTGAAATGGCTTAGATGTTGTGGGTTATTAGGATCAGTCATTGATGGGTTTTGTTTTTCATGAGCTAATCACATGGTCGTTGGTGGCAACAGGGGCAAAATTAGCTTTTCATGCAACGTCCAGATTTCCTTCTTTGGTTGCACTCTGTTTGACATCAAACATCGTGATGGTGTCATGTACAAAAGCAAGGGATGCATGGGGGGTAATCGAAAGCAAGAAAGACGAGGTTCTGCGGACAGGCCGCCTGCCACGGCGTGGAGGAAAGTGAGTATGCTGAGAATGCTGGCGCGTTGAGCTGAGCGACGGCAGCAGAAGTGAGGGCTGGCAACAGGGAGGACGGTGATGCTGCCCGATTCCTCGGTCCCAGATAATGTAAAGGCTGGAGCCAAAATTCATCTCTCTGGCGTCACGACTCACCTGATCTACCTTGTACGCCCCAGCCTTGGTGGAGGAGATGGATGCTCGAGCATGCTCCCGCAAACTTAATTACGTAAAACCGTTTGAAGATGCTGATTATGCGACAACTCCCTGCAACCTTCCTTTTACCTGAAAAGGTCTTTCTCAATATTCCAGCCTGGAGTGACGATCGCGTATTACGCGACACAAAAGGATTGCGCGATGTATATATATATTTTTAAACCTCCTCTTCCTATTTCTGGCGTCTAAATCTTACATTTCATTCCCCTTTCTCCTCACTGCTCTACTTGCTGAAAAACACTAAGACAAGAACGTATTTGACTGTCAAGCCGCAATCTCCAGGTTTCCTTGACGGAATCATTTAGTCAAAACAAGGCAATGCGGGAGGTGCTTGAGCTGCAGTAGAGACGGTCTGTTTCTCAGGTAATTGTGTACAGGTGTAGCTGATACAGCTAAGGACATCCCTCCGCTTGATTGGTGTGGGGTGAGATCCAAATCTGCCAAACCAAATACTTCCACTAATATCTGTCAACTGTACCGTAATGCATGGACTAAGCTTATGTTGTTTTATTCAGCTCCAGACAGAGTTTTGTTTTAAGATTCAAGAATGGTTCCATCCTTTCATAAACAACAACAGGACAAAGTTATGTGCTTCATGAGATCTTTTTGTTGTTTTTAATTATAATTACCAGGAAAAGGAATGTGGAGAAGTGAGGGAAGGGAAATGAAGTTGCCAATACAAGGTCTCGCGAGGAAGCTTGTCACAAATCACATGTCGGAATACAAAGACGTGAGTAGACATCAGTGTACTTCATGTGAGTTGCAAGGATATTGTAGACAATGGACAAGTGGCATATAATGTCAGGGATTTTGAACCTATGAGTTGAAGCGTCATGACACGCCAAGGCTTCAGGTGAGAACGCAAGGGCCAACCTGAGTAGAACAAGACCCTTACTTATTGTGATGGTCTCAACAACTTTCTGACTTTTGGCTTTTAAGTAAGGGGTAACAGAAAAGTTTCCCAATGGATACCTGCAAGCTTATGAACGGTTGAGTGTCCTTCGTGACGTCGCTTTTGGATTCCATTTCAAATTTCTTCAATAAGGAGTTGGATTGCCATACTAATCATGAGTTCCGTCAAGACAACAAGCATCAGCGCAAGGTAACACTAACCTTTTCACCACCGGGTCTAACCCAGGCTTCCATTCCTGTTAGTGGTGAACATCCAAATGGACGAACTCTGCTTTACAAGGATCCAGAAGAGCCCAAATCGAAGATCATAAAGAGACGGCACGAGCGGGGCCACAAGGGTAACTCTCCCAAACTAACCAGGAATGTAACCCCGAGCTTTCGTCACAACCCTGTGCTGACAGTGAAATAATAAAATAGGGTGATTGTTTATTTCTCGGTTAAAGTGTTGTCAAAGGAATACCTACCATTTACTGATTACCACTTCATTAAACGGTCCCCCAATTATCCCAACTTCTTGTGGGGTCGGCGAGCGAAAGTGATGCAAAGCCTGATTTTAGGTTGAGGCTGAATTTGGCAGGAGTTGGACTTTGTTTTTCCAGATGGCCGGCGATAACTGCTTCGGTTACATATAATGTACCCAAGTATGGTGGTGGCGTCATTAAAATGTGAAGTATGAGAGTGGAAGCCACAAACAACCCTTAATTTGTAATGTGACTGTGTGATAGTGGATGCCACCCAACGTGTCAAAGTAACCAACCTTCATGAGTCTTGTAGTATGCACCAGCAATAGTTGTTTGCACAACACCGTTGGGGTGAATTGATCCTTGAGTGCAGTCAACACGCTGTGTTGAAACGAGCTCAATGAGCACTGCGCAGACAATGTTCGGCTCAGCGAATGGTGAACAGGTGTTGAGTGGCCCTCCAAGAGTGCAACGAGGTGGATCGTTCTGCGATAGATGTGAGCACGACTGCCAAATGACCTCTATTTTCATCCTCATTGGACATACTTTGTCTCTTTCGCTGTCTCCTGGCCTTTCCAGCCCTCCTCACCCTAATAGTTTTGTCTCAGTCCATTTCTTCTGTCTCACATGTCTTTCTTGTCGCCGCCACAAGCCGCTCTTGGCTTTCGTGACTGTCTGCAATCCTCACAGGAACCTTCACCCTCCCCCATCCCCGAACAACGCCACACATCACCTCATCGATACCTAGATCTCGATAGCTTATTCCCTCCATCCAGCTAGTCAAAGCTCAGTACCTCACTCGGTATTCCACCCAAACGAGCTTCCGCAACGCGTTCATACTCGTTCCGTCACTTCGTTAGTTAATATCCAGGACAAAGACTTTCAGAATCGCAGACGTGTCACCCAATCACATGATAATATCCATCATGGGACATCACCATCAATGCTGATACGTCATCTCGACGTAGGGGAAATCTGTTTCAGAACATTACAAGGATTAACGTATCGTATACAAGAGTCCAATCACGTCTCTCATACCATAATTGAGAGACTAACCAATCAGCTCTCACAGCAATCATCATCTCCAGCTGCAGAGTTAGCACTCTGCCCTACTAGCTCAAGAAGCTGCATAAAGCACCAAGAAAATCGACACAAAAGATAAGCGTTTTTGCTGTTTCAAACCCTACCGCGGGTTCCTCCACAGCGCAGACATTTACAAGTACTACGTGCATGAGACCAATGATGCCTTCCATTAGACGCCCAAGTTTCCAATCGGTGTGTTCGACACCAAACGTGCACCACCGACCGAAGCTGCCAAATGTACCAAATGCGATGCTATAATAGTGACGTATAAATAAATAAATACCAAGGCCCAAATCACGGCTCTCACCTGAATTGGAGTGGAAGACCAATCAGCCCTCACCTAATCAAATTATCACAGGTGTGGTTTGGACTTTATAATTATTGTCACTTGCTTTTAGCCAAAGGAAGCTGCATAAAAGCAACCGATGCGATAGTGTGCGCGTGTGAGTTGTTGACCAATCCCACACCAAATCATGAAAAGGTTCTGGGAAAAATGGTTTGCCAGTTTTGATTCAGCACCGCTGTCCTCCATGAATCGAACTGCCGAACCGCCGAAACTAATGGCAATCCTCTTATATACGGAGTATATTCCCGAGGCAGGATTAGGAACTTGTGCAAACAGTAAGACACAAAAGTGATAAATGTTTGGAAAATGTGCTGTTTGTTGGTACACTGCTGGTCTCGCAGGCGAATCGACCACGGCTCATGGCACGCACGGCGCCGTGTCACTATCAGCCAGTTGGTGATTAGACCGGTGATTCGAAGACGCCACCCCGCGACTGGTCAGCAGATCTTGTGGCAACGGAGGAACCAGCGGTCCAAAACCGGAGGGAGGGCCTCTCCCGTGGCAATGTGGACGCGCCGCGGTCCCGCCAGACAGACGCCTGTCAGCGCGCGGACGCACGTGACGCGTGCCAGTCCTCGGTGCGGCGCCTGCGCAGCAATCCACATGATAGCTGCAGCCAAAACCCTCCGGCCGCCTGCCCCCGCCCTTCCGTCTCTGCGTCTGATGGATGCAGCGAGATTGGCAGAAAGTCCGCAGTGAAACAAATTCCTCAACACACTTTCCGTTATGGGATCCTCTTGTCCAAGGGGAAAAACGTGCGAGAGCTCTTGTGATAATCGAGCGCTGGCACGATGGGCCAAATGGCATCTCCTGCCTGTCCTGATTTCACTTGGATTTTTTAATCTTCAAATTCTAGAGGCTCATGGTGAAGGTGTTTGATATTAAAAAGTACTGGGAGAAGGTACTCAACCAATAACAGAGGCAAGCGGTGGACCCAACGAGTTTGATGAATTCAAAATTATTTCACTTCGGAGTTGAAGTGACGTTCACATGAAAACATTGGAATTACCTTGCACACCTGAGGATTTTAATTTTTAGTCTGTCTCTGCCAGTGGTAACATGGTTTTGCAATGCTTGGGTTGTGTGTGTGTGTGCTAATATAAATATATATTACTAGCGGGTGTCGCGCATACAAACCAATGCTTTCCCATTGTCTTGGTCCGTCACCTCAATTTGATTTTTATTTAATTTATTTTCATTTATTTATATTCTTCATTACAGATGCTTCCGGTGGTTCCTGTGATTTTTTTTTTTCTGGTGCATTGGCCTTTGGATGTCGCATCGCAATGCAGAATTAAGATGCTTCCCTTTGTCCTCGGGTCGCTCACCTGCATTTATTTTTCTTCATTATTTATATTTCAATTATGGATGCTGTGCGATGGTTCTATGATATTTCCTGATGTATGGGGCTTCAATGTCCATCGGCACGCAAGATTTCAGCTTCCTACATCAACCCGAATGTACCGGATCTTTAATATCAGTTGAGTCAGTGAGGTGTGCCAATGCAGACCAAAACTCTTTTTTCCCATTTGAGCTTTATCATCAAACTTTGAACAAACTTGATGGGAGAAAATGGAGAACACCAAGTTCGTAAATTTGGACTGCTTTTTTATTTTTACCCTCGCCAGAAGAGAGGGTGTTGCATTTTGGTCCATTTGTCGTTTGTTATTTTCAAAATAGAAGATTTTTCAAGTTGATTCGTCAAAGATTTTTGTTATTCCTGTCTGTTTGTCTGTCTGTACTTTATTGCTTCAGGTCACAATTCTAAAACCGATCGTCATGAAACTTACTCTACATTCCCAATCCTTTACGTTGTAGAGTAGTCTTCAACTACATACTAGCCAATTGATTTTGAGGTCAAAGGTCATCTTGAGGTCAAATTTCTAAATCTCATTTTTTCATCCGATTGACTTGAAATTTGAATAAGATTTGCCATATTGTGTCACTGGATTGGAAACCAACTATTTTGAGGTCAAAAGGTCAAAGGACAAACTTCTGAAATCATCAAATTTTAAATGAAAAATTGTCAATTTACATCCTATTAACTTGAAAGTTGAACAGGATTTGCATCGTCCATCACTGAAATTGGGAACGCACTATTTTGAGGTTAAAAGGTCAAAGGTCAAACTCTAAAATCATCAGTTCAATCTAAAAAATCGTCAATTTTCATATGTTCATCTGAAAATAACAGCAATTGCATCGTGCAATCTTGAATTTGGAAAGCCAACTATTTTTTAAGGTCAAAAGGTCAAAGGTCCACTCACAAGGTAAACTTCTAAAATCATACAATTTCAATCTGAAAAATAATCATTTTTATCCCGATGACTGAGCTTTGATTAAAGATGTCCAATTTTAAGTCTTAATGAAATGGACAATTTGATGTATCCATGGAAACCTTTGGGAGATGGGTGGATTTTGCATGTATCGTGCTCTGCACGAGTCTCTTTTTCTTGTTATCTTGCCAAAACGAAGTTTTTGCAGATATGTTAGTCAGCTGTATGTTTTTTTTTTATTATTAATTATTATATCTATTTTTATTTTTTTATTTTTTGTTTGTCTGTAATCACGTATAAAAATTCTGCAGAGCACAGTTTTCATTGGAAATTTTTGTACTTCGCATATCGAGGCCTCTAGAGGTCCTTTCAGCGCAATAAATTTTGAAGGTCCAGTCAAAGGTCAAGGTCACTTTGTTCGCAATCAGGGAGTCGACGAAAACCCTTATTTTTTTTAGTAATTTTTGGATCGGATCGTCTTCAAACTGTCATGGGAATATAGTTCATGGTCTGGCGCATCAGCTGATTAATTTTTGGTGGCGATTGGCCCTTGACCTTCATAATGTTTTTTTTTTGTTTTTTTTTGTCTGTTAAATCACGTATACAATCACTCTGCAGAGCCACAGTTTATCATTGGAAATTTTTGTAACTTCGCATATCAGAGGCCTATAGAAGGTCCCTTTCAGCGGCATAAAATTTTGAAGGTCCAAGGTCAAAGGTCAAGGTCACTTTGTCGCAAATCAGGGAGTCGACGAACCCTTATTTTTTTAGTAATTTTAATCGAATCGTCTCCAAACTTCATGGGAATATAGGTCATGGTCTGGCATTAGCTGATTAATTTTTTGGTGGAGATTGCCTTGAACTTCATGGTTTAGTCTGAGGTCAAACATCATTTGACCCCAAGGTCAAATTTTCAAGTTTTAGGAACCAATCGTGTCCGTACCTCAAATTGGAACAACCTCGATGAGTGCTTTCTAGATATGTCAAGCTTAGACAATTATGACGTCATTGGTGACGTTATGAGGCCAAAACGCATATTTTTTCATGGTTACTTCTGTAGAATGATTCTCATCAGGAATCTCTCGTCGGCAGAATATTCTCAAGGAGTCGCTCCTGGTGGATAAGCAGCTTGGTTTCAACCTCAAGTGTGACCTTAAAGAAGTCACACGTGTCACCTTTTGGCAAGATATCGGGTCCAGCACTGGGTGACATTGGTTTATTTATTTGTTTGTTTGTCTGCAGAGAACAAGTGTTTTCTCTGCAACCACTTTTTGATTGAGACCAAATTTTCACCACAGCAGGAAATACTCATGTGAATGGGACTGCCCGAGGCTGAAGCGTGTAGTGTGGAAAATCATGGTCGATGTTGCAACACTTCCGGTTTTGGGTTGCAGCAACGGCAAAGGTTCATCTCAGGGGTCTCTTGGCCGACATCTCAAAGTTAAGTTTCAATTCATTATCTTTCCGTTTAACTGTTATTTTCTCCCTACATGTTTCGGTGTGTTCCTATTCGGTATTGTTTTCAAAATCGTGCTTTTTGGGTGAGTTTTTCATCAACGCTTGTCTACCGGGTTTCCTCGAGGCCTACCCAAAACCTTCCCTCCAAGGTGTATGAAATTGCTTTTATTTGTAATTATCTCCCTATTACCTTCAATTCCTATTTCTCCAACTTTCCCAACAATCACCCCTTCCCTCCCAACTAAATACTCTGTTTTCTTGTTAAAAACTCAAAAGAAAAAACCAAACGACCTTTCTCCTGCAATACCACGAGTTCTGGTCCTTCTTCTTCTTCTCCTCTCTTCCGGCACACCATCTTTATTCTGCTTTAGAGCTGACCCACTCTCACATTAACCTCACGATTTCTTCCGACGACCTTCCAATTCCCGAATCTACCTATTCTTCAAAAATACATCAAAAAATCATAATCTCTGGATCCTTTTGAGCTATACACCTCCTGTACACCATGTGTCTCTCTTCCTCTTCCTGATCAACTTTCATCGAATTCATCACTTCACTCTGCGTCCTACAGTTCCAAATTCACCTACACACTTCCCACGATTTTCACTTCAACCTTCCCTTTTTCCGAATGTTCGCAACCTTATTTTAAAATAAATAAATAAATCAATCATTTGGACTATACAACGTCTCCCTTAGCCCGTGTTTCCTCCGTAACACGTGATATGTTTCTCCCTCAAGATGTCTTCTGACTCCCAAGTATCTCTCCCTGGTTACTTCCTCCTCCGGTATGACAGACCTGAGCCCTCGTCCTGGTGGAGGAGTTGCTCTCTTCATCAAAGACTCTATCCTCACTCTCCGTGCACTGCATCACTCACCCACAACCCCAGGATAGCTCTGGCTATGGCTTCCCCTCGCCATCCACATCATGTGTACAGTTCCGTACACACAAAAGGTGGTTCCACATTCTCTTTGGTATTTACACCTCACGATCCGACAAACATGTGGACCAATCTATCTTTTCATCCAAACTCTCTCTTCCTCAATATGTGGTGATTCAGGTTGTCATCAGGCCAGTTTTGGCCTGGGTGTGGGTACCCCTCTCACCCCTGTCATGGCATTTCAGCAAAAGACTTTCTGCGAGTCATTGGAACTGACTCAGTTTGTCAATTCCCACCCAGAATCTCAAACCAATGGTACTCTATCTTTCTGGATCTGATTTTCACACAAATTTGCCTGAAAATATCTGCTGTTCTTCCTCCGCTCCAAATGGTTCTTCTGCACACGTGTTGTTCAAAGTGGACACTCTCTGACTTAATCAGAGAACCACCTCAGCGCATCGAGTCTGGCATTTCCACTCAGCCCGACTGGCAGGGTCTCCAAGGCAGCCATCAAAACATTCCTAGAAACTGGTCCTCCAATCGCTACTTTCTTCCACATCAACTCATCCTGGAATTCTTCAAAGAAACTTGCCTCCCCTCATGCACAGATTATCCCCCTCATCTCAGTTGTTCCCCTACCCTTCCTCCTTGCCCAGGTTTCCACTGAAAAGCTTGTGGTAAGGCAGTTATCCTGAAAGCCAACTTGCTTCGCCTCATGGGAGGCGAATCCAACTGAAGGCAATCTCAGTTCCTTCCACAAAGCTCGGACAAGTGTGTGTCTAAAACCCTCAGGAGAGTCAGAAAACAACACATTTCGACGCATCAGTCTTAACTCTCAAAACCTCTCCTCCCTCCTCCCAAATCCTGGTTGGTGTTCAATCAAATCTGTTCTGGTGTATTTCACCTCCATCCCCTCCCGTAACTCAAATGGCCAACACGCTGATACCGACATGAAAAGGCTGAATGCTTAATCTCAGTGTTTGCCTCGATCTTGTGGAAAGAAACCCATCACTTTCTCTACCCACCTTACCAGTCGCACAGCCAACTGTCCCTGACTCTGTGTCCTTTTCTCTGACAAGGTGGAGAGCTTGCTGTCCAAACTCGACTCAGATTCTGCAACCCGGTCCAGCGGCATCAGCCCACGTGTCCCTAAAAACCCTGCTCCTCTGCTCTTGCTCACCTCTATCTGTTCTAATTTTCCACCCTCTCATTTGTTTGTTCAAAGGCATCTGCCATCTGCTTGGAAATCAGCAAACATTACTGCCCTGCAAAAAGATACAAAAACAGATCCCTGCAGCAACAGACCAATCAGTCTTCTCGCAATCATCAGCAAGGTTATGGAATCCATCCATGCGGCTTCAGACATAAATCCTTGCTCTTCTCCAATGGCTTTGATTTCCGATCATCAATTGGTTAGATGAGGTCACTTACTCACCCTGGATACGCTTCTTCTGCTCTCCAACAATGATGGAGTCCATCCATGCAGACATGAAATCAGAGCCATATCCCTAGACAATATCATGTGTGCTTTTAGCACGGTCTGGCCTGCCTCTGACCAAACTCTCTTCCTATGGTATCTCAAGGCCATCTCCACTCACGGCTCACGACTTCCTCTCCTGTCGGCAGTCAACCGTGTGGCCCGAAATGGAGTTCTTTCATCCCCTCTTCCTGTCAGGCTGGAGTTCCCTCAAGGCAGCATTCTGGGGCCCTGTCCTTTTCTGGTTTTCAAATCAATGATCTCTCCGACTCTCTGGAAAAATCCTCTTTATCTCTTTGCTGATGACCTCCACCCTACTGCCGTAACATCTGTCATCCTGCCAGACCGGCAAGCGGCAAGCGTTTTCGCTCCACTGCAGATTGGGTAAAATCACAAACTGGTCCAACACGTGATACTGTCCTTTCAATCCGGACAAATCTCACACTCTGTCACTATGTTTCTGAAAGGACTTGAGAACACCCCCCTCCTCCCACCCCATATACTTTCTCAAATCCTCTGGAAGAAGTCCTTTCATTCAAGCTTCTGGGTCTCACTCATCTGCCATGATCTTCCTGGGAAAGTCACATTTCCAACACGGCCTCCAAAGCCAGTCACAGACTGGGAATCCTCCATCAACGCAAAGTCTTCCTTGGCCGCACATCTGAGCTCCTGACCCTACAAAGCTTTCGTCCAACAGCCTGATGGAGTACTGCTCCCCCCCCCCTCTGGGCTGGTGCATCCTGCCTTAACCTTTCTCGGCTTCACGCTGTGGAAACCAAGGCGTTTCGGATCATTGGCTATCTCTATGCGATGAAGGCTGAGTCTTTTGGACTCTCACTCTTCTCACCACAGGTAGGTCAGTGCGCTTATTCTTTCTCTAACGTGTCCTCTCCGGTCCATGCCACCCTTGTTTTTTTTTTTGTTTTTCTGCAATTTGTCCCACCAATATTTCCGAGGTGCTCAGTTTCTGCCAACACCCCCTTCTGGTAAACTACCAGAATCATGAATCACTGCCATTCCTCTTTCATTCCTCGTTTTTCCCACCTTTGGAATAAACTCCCTCACTCTGTTAATCCCAATCATTCCCTCATGCTTTCAAAATTAGCCGTTCATGACCACCTCTTATCATCCCCCATCCAATCCTTTATTCTTTTCTAACCCCGTTAACCACCCCAAACCCACCTCCTTCAAATTCGATGCTTTCCTTCCTGAAAGTCCCATGTAATATCCATCTGTATACCCCGTGTTTCCACCCCATCCCCGCCCTTCACACATCTCTCAATTCTCTGTTTCCCCCACGTTTGTCCTTCCCACTCCCGCCCCTCTTGTCTCATGCCCCCCCCTGCCGCTGTGCATTGTTGTTAGCTCTCATACGAGCCTCGACAAGGTATCAAAAAAAACCACGAACGAGTTCCAACTGCCTCTGGAAACAACATCATTACAAACATTGTTCCGTCGAAGAACTTCATAGAAATGGGTTTCCATGGCCGAGCAGCTGCACACAAGACGAAGATCACCATGCGCAATGCCAAGTGTCGGCTGGGTGGTGTAAAGCCACCGCAATTGGAACTCTGGAGCAGTGGAAACACGGTCCTGGAGTGGATGAATCCACGCTTCACCATCTGGCAGTCCGATGGACGAATGTGGGCTTGGTGGGTCGAAGAGAGAACGCTTCCTGCCTGAATGCATAGTGCCAACTGTAGAGTTTGTTGGAGGAGGATAATGGTCTGGTGCTGTTTCTCATGGTTGGGTTAGGCCACTTAAGTCCAGTGAAGGGAAACCTTAACATACAAATACAATGACATTCGAGAATGATTCTGTGCTTTCAACTTTGTGGCAACAGTTTGGGGAAGGCCCTTTCCACTGTTTCAGCATGACAATGTCCCCCCATGCAACAAGCGAGGTCCCATCAGAAATTGTTTGTCTGAGATCGGTGTAGAAGAACTTGGCTGGCCTGCTCAGAGCCTGATCTCCACCCCACTCCGAACACCTTTGGGATGAATTGGACGCCGACTGCGAGCCAGACCTACATCGCCCAACATCAGTCCCGACCTCAATCAATGCCCTTGTGCTGATTGAAGCAAATCCCCACAGCAATGTTCCAACATCTCGTGGAAAGCTACCCAGAAAGTGGACGGCTGTTATAGAGCAAAGGGGGGACCAACTCAATTTGATGGCCCATTATTGTTGGCATGAAGATGTTTTTCTTTTGAAGCCCACGTAGCTCTGCGCCTGAATGGTTTGAGGGTAGAGGAGTATCAGCTGAAATGCAATATTCCTATCCAGGTTACCTCCTGAATGCTCATCTTTGCTTTCTTCTTGCAGGTTCCTTCTGAATGACTGCAGGTGCAGGATGTACCTAATTGGTCCTTTCCATTTGATTTGATTTGAATTTAATTTTAAATCCAACTCTGATTCAATTGAACTAGCAAACCCGCGCTCTGCGCGACATGTTGGGGTGGTGTGTGTTTGAGAAAGGAACTGATGCAGATATCAGTAGTAATTTTACTTTATGCAGCACGTGGATACGATTTCACTGTTTCAGAACCATTTCTTAATTTCCTTTTTTTGTACCATGCCCTCAAATGGTTCTTGAGATTAATGTAAGCGATTATCACGTTACTCGAGCGCAAGAACAAAGTCGAAGATAGCGCGACAACGGAAACACAAACTCGGAAATACTAATTATAAATAATAATAACGTCATGGTCAGGATGAGTGTTCCCGATAAAAAGCGGGCTGTCTTCAAAACACCACACAAACAAAGTCCCTGCAAGGGTCTGCAATCTCTGATTGTTTCTTTTTACATTGTTCACCTCCGCCATCGAAGATGGACGGAGGTTACTGTTTTCACCCCTTTCTGTTTTGTTTGTTTGTTTTGTGAACAGTTATTACGGAAAAACTCCTCGAAGGATTTCGACGAACTTGGTGGGGGATTAGGTCTGGTCCAAGGATCAATGCCATTAGATTTTGGACTTGGTCCACACCTTGGCCGCTATGGCGGCCAATTTGAAAATATATTTGAATTTTTTATTTTTTGCATTTCTACATGTTTTTTAAGTGATTTCCAACCCCCCCCCCAAAAAAATTGTTCGAGAAAAAAAAAATTTTGCAACTTTTTTTCAACAAAATTTCGATTCTTTTTTTTTGCATTTCTACATGTTATAAGTGATTTCCAAACCCCCCCCCCCCCCAAAAAAAAAATTGTTAGAGAAAAAAAAATTTTGCACATTTTTTCAACAAAATTTCGATTTTTTTTTTGCATTTCTACATGTTATAAGTGATTTCCAACAAAAAACATGCCAAAATTATAATTGCGGCTGATTTTGGAAACTTCAGGTTGGATATACCCACGTAAAAATCAATTTCTTGTCCTCAAGGAATCTAGTATGAACGAATGAATTGAGTAATGTAAAAGTTAAACGTAAAAGGGAAAGTTGCAAACTATAACTCTGTGAGCACTGTTGA
>CM068954.1:149620871-149633934 GCA_035128595.1 Eptatretus atami
AGTTTCATCAAAATCGGTTGACTCCTCTGGCCTCCAGAGCTGTCCATTACATACAGATATACAAACAAACCATCAAACAAACATACAGACGGAAAAAGTGAAAATAAGGGTACTCTAGCGACCACCCAACAAGCCGGTAGGCGACGGGGTCGTGCGGCATACAAACCATGCTTTCCCATATGTCTTGGGTCGTCTCACTCGATTTAATTTTTCATTTATCCGCTTTTTAACTCTCTTCTCCAAATTTATAATCTTAGTATTCTCCAGTCTTTACTCAGATGCCTTCCAGGTGGTTTCTTGATTTTTTTTTTTCCTCGGACTGATATTTGGCCGATTTATGTCATCGCATCGGCATTGACCCGACAATCTACCTCAATGCTCCTCCTTTCGTCCATGCGGCGTCCGCTCAGCCTGTACTTATTGTTCTCGTATTTTAGTGGTGATATTTCATTAACCTTTGAGGCATGCATGTGCAGAATGGCTCTCATATGGATATTTCCCCTGACTTGGTGCTTACTATGGGCTCAGATGCTGCCCTCGGCACGCAAGAATTTACTCAAGCTTTCTAACATCCACCGATGAGATACCGACTCTTTAATATCAGCTCGAAGTCATGTGAGGTGTGATGCTCATCAACTCAGCAGACCAAACTAATAATATCCTCTGTCTTGCTGCCCCCAATTTTGACTTTTGATCATCAAACTTTAACAAAACCTTGATGTTGAGAGAAATTCGAGACGGTGAACCGAGAGCTCACGTCCAACGTACGGCTCAACACAATAGTGTTTCAGTGCCTTTTTCTCTTGCTTTAACCCTCCCCAGAAAAGAGCAGGCTGTTTGCTAATTTGTCGGTCTTCTTTCTTCCTTGTTACAGGGGATTACACCGAGTGGAGCTTTTATCGTTTCGATTCTGACTCTTTGGTTCAGATTATTTTACCGGGCGTTTTTTAAACCACGACTATCCACAATCCCTTTACTATGTGCTGATGTTCAAGATGTGTTGATGAATTTCTAATAAAATAGAACAAAGAACCGAAGCAAATAACGGGAACAATATTCGGAACAAAAGTTCACAAATGTTAATCGGAGCACGGAAGGCCGTATATTACAAAGTATAAGGGATTTTCACCATAAAAGCAAGTACACGTTTTTGATACTATTCCAACCGGTTCAGAAAAATGAAACGATTTTGTTATTCGTCTGACTTAAGGCTACTGGGATACTAGTCCTCTATATTTGGGCTGCAACGAGCCTAGGTACAAACATCCAACGTAAATATTTACTACCACGTAAACACTTCTTACAATCTTTACTTCACCAACTGTGGAGTGACGTCGACCATACAACAACGTTTACACAAAACCCAAAAGATTTAATGAGACAGTCGCGACTTACCTTTGTTACTGAGGGAGTACGTGGTGCTTCGTCGTACCTTACTCTACACTTGTGCAAGCCAAACTCGCAGAATTTCTCGGTAGCGCACCCTCCGGGCGTGGCATCCGACACGTACGCTCGTTTGCTTGATGAGTCAACCATTTTCGCTAGACGTCGCTTACGTAGTGGAAAAATAACCGAGCATCTTCTGTATTTTCTCATTACGTTTTTAGCGTTGTCGTGCAGGGTTTGGGGAAACGCGACGAGCGTTGTGTTAGTGCGAGCTATCTTTGCCAGCGCTAACACTTCACGGTTTTGAGGATCCCTAGGAGACGCTTTCGCTGTGTCGACAATCATAAATGAATATGCTAGTCAGGCCACAACGACATGGCAATGATCGAGACCGATAGACGAACAAGAAACAGCCGACACCTAGAACAAGAAAACTCCCGATCATTGAAGCCGCGCTACAAGAACCTCGTCAGTACCAGTTGGTCCCATATAGTGGACAAACTCTGAAACATCAATTGTCAAGATGAAAAAATATGTCCAGACTTACATCGCTGATATGAGCTATAGAAGCTCTAAAACAAGCATGTCCCTGCTCTTATGCGGTTCCCATCGAGCTGACCTTGCTTGAATCGCTAACTCCCAGCTTTCTCTGCAGGTGTTCTTATAGAAAGCTCTCACAAGGCATCCAAACTTCCTCACAACCATACGCAGGTGCTCGAGTTCTCACTCGTGAAAGTAAGCTACTCGTCAGGGAGTTTCGGACTATGGTTTCTCATACTCATGACCCATAATTAGGCCGTCATCACAACCGACGTCGAGCATCTCTCTCATGCGCCGTTGCATCAATTGTAATTTGGGAAGCTCAACTGTGCTTTTGTTAAGTCGCACCAACCCCAACGCCCTCTTACAATCAAGGCAAAACTCGAGACGGTGAGAACATTCCTTAAACGAATCATTCATCTTCTCATCCTGAAAAATTTGAAAATCAAATTTTTTTTATCGGCCGATTGACGTGGAGGTATTTGATTTATAAAGATTGTCTATTTTAGTTTTCAGATGGACACAGTGAACAAAGTTTCTCAAGTGATGTATCCATGGACGGAGAGTTATTGGGGGAGCAGGGTGGATTTTGTCATCGTGACGCTCGTGCCTCTTTGCGACGACCTCTTTTGCCTTGTTATCTTTGCCGAGACCAACACCGAACCAGGCTTTTTCCCTATTAGATATCGTTTAAGTCAGCTTGTATGGTGTTTCTTTTTCTCAGTATATCTGGAGATTATTAATATATTTTTATTTTTTTTTATTTTTTGTATTGTCTGCTCCATATCAGGTCATAAAACTTCTGCAGGTAGCCACAGGCTGTATCATTGGTGAAAAGTGTTTTGTAAACTTACGCTATATGCGAGGAAGTGGGCCGCCGTGAGAGGGTCAACCTGTTGCTAGCGCGATTAAAGATTTTTTGTAGGGTCATTAGGTCAAAAGGTCAGGTCAACTTTGTGCGCAATAAGTGCAGCAGGAGTTCGGACGTACCTTGATTTTTGTTTTAGTAATGTATTATATCGCGGATCTCGTTGTCTATATCTTGCATGTGGATCATTATTAAGTTCATGGTGGCTTGGCAGCTGATTAATGCTTTGGTGGCGATTCGGCGCATTTGACTGCTTATTATGTTTTTTTTGTTTGTTTTTTTTTTGTCTGTAATTCATCGTGATAAATTCATGCTCATGCCAGAGCACCAGTTAAAATCACTTAACGAAGCTCTCTTTGTAACTTCGACTAATCAAAAAGCCGTATAGAAGGCGTGCGGCCTCTTTCAGGCACCATTAAAAAGTGTTTGGAAAAGTCGGTCCAGAGGCTCCCCAAAGGTACTGCAGAGGTCTAATCAATTATATTTCGCTCTTCGCTAATAATTTACAGGCAAGACGCGGTGTTAGCGGGAAAAGCTCCACTCTTACTTATTTATGGGAGAGGAGGTTGTATAGATCGAATCGTTTTCTCCAAACTTCATGGGATTCGAGAATAGATAAGGTTCATAGTGTGATCTGGTCCTTCGTACACGCTGAGACCCTCTTTAATGTTATAGTTTTGTGTGGCGGCGAAATTGTGCCTTTGATCACTCTTACTCAATCCGTTAATACGTGTCTGATTGCTGTGTCATTTAACACTCTTATATTTTTGTATCCCCTAAAGGTGCAGATTTTTCTCAATGTTTTTTAGGAGAAACCTAATCGTTCGACCTATCTGCAGAATTTGAAACACCTCGGATGGCGAGTAGCATTTCTTAGGATATGTCCAAAGCTTGAGTAGTGTGTGCTCATAATGACGTCTCATTGGTAGGAGCGGTATATACATGAGTAGGGCATTAAACGCAATTATTTCTTACATGGTTATGTACATCTAGTACGGGAATTGAGTTCTTCATCGTAAAATCTGGCTCGATTTTAGTGCAGCTATTTTTCAAGAAAGTCGATTCCTCTTGAGCTCGTGATTACAGCTCTGTTATCACTATTCGATTGGTAAGTACCTTTGAGAAGATCCCTGCACACCAAGTAAAAGACATCATCCTTTTTGTGACAAGTACGGTTGTCATACGCAAACTTGCCGAGTGAAGTGGTGCAGTGTTGATATTGGTGTTTTAATGTGTATTTGTTTGTGTTGTCGCAGAGACATTTGTATTTTCTCCTTTGCATGTAATGAACAGACTATTTTAGAATTTTTGAGACAAAGCACTGTCTTCGGAGACCACAGAGCAGGAATACTTGAGCTCATGAGCTAGCATCATTGGGAGAACTTGTTCTCACCAAGAGACGTCCTAGAAGGCGGGATGTGTATGCTTGATGGAAAAATCACGGTTCGATGGTTGCAGACAACTTCCTCGGTTTTGAGGGTTGCTTATGAGCATACTAGCATTGTTCCTCTCAAAGGCTGGAGGTCTTTCTTGCCGACATTCTCAATAAGTGTTTCTGTCATTAATCTTATCCCGTTTTTATACTGTTATTATTTAATCTACCAGTACATTTGTTTACCGTGTTGTTCACTAGAATTTCTCGTTGTGTTATTGTTTCCGAGGAATCAGTGCGTGCAATATATACTTGATGTAATCGTTTATCACCTCATAGGCCTTGGTCTTTACCGGGCTTCACTCAGGTCGCATACCTTCAACCATTGCGCGCTCACATAGGCTGTTATTGATCTTCGCTTTTACTCTCGGTTGTGTCTACTTCATATCTCCTCCATTACTTCATATTCCCTAAATTCTTTCTGTCACCGTGTCCAACATCCCCGCTTCCGTCCTCAAGACTGTATCTATTCTTCTGCATTTGCTTGCTTCTCTACAACAGTGCATAACACCATCTATAAAACAAACCCGTACTCTTCAATCGCCGCGCATCCACGCGTCCTCCCTCGCGATACTATTCTTCCCTTCTCTCTATCCTCTATTCTGGCGCGTTTGGCATTACTGTCACACACTATTCTCTCCTATCTCTACACTATTCTAGACCTGACTGACTACACGCCGCCATGTGCTGTGCTCTTTTATCGCTACGACGATTACAGCCTTAGCACGATACATTTCCTTTCCGGACCTTTCAACTCACAATCATACCATTCATTACCCTTCCCGCCTTTGCAATTTCTAACCATCACCTTGCACCCTATGTCATACGATCATCCTTCACTTAGACTGTCTACACATCAACGCCCGCCGAGCCCATCTCATACATAATGACACTGGCACGTAGAGCTAACGTTCCAGCTAGCCATGCCCTCTCTGAGCGTGATACATACTCCGGCCTTAGACCCATGCTCGTCTCGTTCATCTCTACTACTGACTAAGCCTCCTGCAATCTCGACTTACTCTAGTGGCTCACTCTCGAACGTCGATCCTACCAGTACTCACCATCCATATGGCAGCCACCCACACACATCTCACGCCACCGTACTATCTAGTCACTTCCACCACTCCTCTCCCCTGGTTCATTCCCGAAGCCACTCGGGTTACGTGCCAATTTCATTCTAACATTCCAACGACACTTGCACAGCAGTAAACTCCTCGAGCAGCCCAGTCTCTGGGACCTAATCACACCTCCCTCCTAGCCCCGTTTATCATCCCGTGAAACTAACGTTGAGATGTACATGTTTCCTCCTTCAAGAGTTCATCTGCGTCCCAAAGAGTCTCTACCCTGGTAATTCTCCTCGGGTATGGACAGACGCTCGACGCCCATCGGCCAGGCGGGAGGAGTGTTCTTCATCAAAACTCATATTCCTCACTTCTCCGTTGCACTGCACATCACTCACCCACACCCCAGGAATAGCTCTGGCTATGGCTTACCCTCACTCCCACCTCCATGTGTACAGTTCCGTACCAAAAGGTGGTCTACTCCATTATTACACTCCCCCCCCCCCCCCCCCCCCCCCCCCCCCCCCCCCCCCCCCCCCCCCCCCACCCCTCCCCCCCCCCCCCCCCGTCGATCCGAAAACATGGACACTGTCTATCCTCTCATCCAACTCTGCTACTTTCTCATATCGTGTGTGACTTCATTGTCATATGCCAGTTGGCTGGTGTGGGTACCTCTCTCTCAGCCTGTCAGGCACTTCAGCAAAAGACTTTTGAGTCTATTGCGACATTGACTCTAGATCTGTCATTCCACACCGATCTCAACTGCACGTACCATGAGTCTCCTTCTGGATTGATTTGACAATTTCCCTGCAAAATATCTGCTGGTTCTTCTCACGCTGCCAAATTGGGTCTTCAGTTCTAGACCACATGCTGATTCAAAGTGAGACATCTTGCTGGCTTTATTAGAGACCGACCTTTGCAGCTGCATGCAAGTCTGTGCATTTCCTCAGGACTGACTGGCAGCACTTCACAGCCACAAGTTACAGACTGGTCTACCATCGTCTACTTCTCCAACATCAACTCATCCTGGGAATTCTTTCAATGAAACTTGCTCTCCCTCATCTACCAGATTTATCCCTATCTCTTTCAGTTGTTCACCTTCCTCCGCACCAGTGGTCACTGAAGCTTATGGTAAGGCAGTTAGTCCTGAAACAAACATGCCTTTGGCCTTATGGAAGCGCTAATCAACTGAAGCAATCTCAGTTCCTTTCCAAAAAGGCTTTAAACAATGTGTGTGTCTACGCTCTGTCAGGAGAGTCCAGAAAACAACATCTTTCGACTAATGCTCCAAGTATACAAACGTCTCAAACTCTCTTCCCTCTCCAAATCCTGGCTTGGTGCTCATGCAGTTAATCTGTTTCTGGTGTATGTTCCCCCTCCATACACCCTCACCGTACCTCAAATGGCCACCACTGTCTGATACCGCACATGTAGAAAGGCTGAATGTGCTTTAACTCAGTGTTTGCCTCGATCTTGTTTAAAGAAAACCCATCATTTCTCTACCCACCTTACCCAGTCCACCAAACTGCCCTGATCGTAGTCCTTTTTCTCTGAACAAGTGGAGAGCTTCTGTCAAAACCTCGACTCAGATTCTAGCAAACCGTGGCAGACGGTCATCAGAAGCGCCACGTGTCCTAAAAACTGCTCCTCTGCTCTTGCTCACCCTCATATCTGTTCTATTCACCCTCTCATTGTTCAGGTCATCTGCCATTCTGCTGGAAAATCAGCAACATTACTGCCCTGCATAAAAAATACAAAAACAGATCCCTGCAGCAACAGGACCAAGCAGTTTTCATCCCCCAATCATCAGCAAGGTTATGAGAATTCCATCATCGCTTCAGGACATTAAATCCTTCCTCTTCTCCAATGGCTTGATTTCCGATCATCAATTTGGATTTCAGATGCAGTCACTCTACCCTGGATACGCTTCTTCTGGCTCTCCCAACAATGATGGATGTCCTCAATTGCCAACATGAATCAAGCCATATTCCCAGACATAGTCATGTGCTTTTGCCACGGTCTGGCCACCCTGCCTGCTGACCAACTCTCTTCCTAATGGAATCCAACGGCCATCTTCCACTCACTGCTCACAGACTTCTCTCCTGTCGCATAGTCAACGCGTGGCCCGAAATGGAGTTTCTTCATCCTCTTCCCTGTCCACGGCTGGAGTTCCTCAAGGCAGCCATTCTGGCCCTGTATTCCTTTTCTTGGTTCTTCAATCAATGAATCTACTCCGACTCTCTGAGAAAATCCTCTTTATCTCTTTGCTGAATGGGACTCACACCCTCTGCCGTACCATCTGTCATCCCTCAGACGGCAAGCGCAGCGGCTTTCGCTTCACTGCAGATCTGGGTAAAGATCCACAAACTGGTCCATACACGTGATACATGTCTTCAATCGCGGACCAATCTCCCACTCTCCACTATGTCTCTCTGAAAGACATTGAGAAACACCCCCTCTCCCACCCGCATATACTTTCTCAACAATCCTCTGCGAAGAAGCGCTTTCATTCAGCTTCTGGGTCTCACTATCTGCCATTATCTTTCCTGGGAAGTCACATTTCCAACCTGGCCTCCAAAGCAGTACAGGACTGGAATCCTCCATCACGCAAAAGTCCTTCCTTGGCCCACCCGAGCGTTCCTGACCACATACAAAGCTTCCGTCCACAGCCTGATGGAGACTGCTCCCCCCCCCCCTCTGGGCTGGTGGCTCCTGCCTCTCACCTTTCGTCGCTTCACGCTGTGGAAACCAAGGCGTTTCGGTCATTGGCATCTCTTGCGAGAGGTTCTGAGTCTTTGGACCTCTCACTCTTCTCACCACAGGTAGGTCAGTGGTCTTTCTTCTTCTCCGTGTCCCTCTCGGTCATGTCACCCTGTTTTGTCTGCAATTTTCCCACCATATGTCCGCAGTGTGCTCATAGTGCTGCCAACAACCCCCCTTCTGGATAAAACTACCAAAATCAGAATACTTGCTCACCTTCACTCTTTCATCCTCTTTTTCCCACCTTTGAGAATGAAACTCTCACTCTGTTCAATTCCCAATCTTTCCTCCATGCCTTCAAATATAGCCAGTTCATGGACCACTCTTTATAGTCCCCCATTCCTCAAATTCCTTCATCTTTTCTACCCCCGTTAATCCACCCCAAACCCACCTCCTTCAAATTCGCTGCTTCCTTCCTGAAGTCCCTGTAAATATCCATTCTTGTATACCACGTGTTCCCCACCCTCATCCTCGCCTGGTCCATCCAGATCTCCTAATGTCTCGTTCCCCCACTGGTTTTTGTCCTTCCACTCCCCGCCCCTACTTCTCATGCCCCCCCTCGCTGTGCATTGTTGGAGTCTCATACGAGCCTCTTACAAGGATATACAAAAAAAAAACACGACCGAGTTCCAAACTGCTCTGTGAACCAACATCATTAAAAACATTGTTCGTCGAAGAACTATTGAAAATGGGTTTCCATGCCGAGCAGCTGCACACAAGACGAAGATCAACCATGCGCAATCCAAGTGTCGGCTGGAGTGGTGTAAAGCCTCACCGCCATTGACTCTGGAGCAGTGAAATACTACTCCGGTCCCTGGAGTGATGAATCACGCTTCACCATCTGCAGTTCCGATAGGACGAATGTGGGCTTGGGTGGCGAAGTGAGAACGCTTCCTGCCTGAATGCATTTAGTGCCAACATGTAGAGCTTAATGTTCGAGGCAGTGCAAACATACATGTCTCCAGGTGTGCCTTTACTGCCCATGGTTAACTATGGCGTATATGCACCTATAGCTATCTACCAGCTGAGCGGGGAAGCCACCACCTATCATACACGTACAAAATATACAAATGAACATCTCGAAGAATATGATGTCGTGTGCTGTCAGTTAACCTCTCCTGGTCGGAGCAACAGTTGTTGGGAAGGCCGGCGTTTCTGATCCTCATGCCACATACAATCTCCCCCCATGACACAAAGCGGAGTCCATTAGCCCAGAATGAAGTCCTTGATTTGTACACACCCCCCCTGTCGAGAATCTCGTCCCTGAGAGAACCTTAAGGCTGGCCTGCTCAGCCCTGATCCCTCAACCTCCTATTGTCGATATACAATGCAACGACGTTGTCTTGGAAATTGGAACGCGATCCGCCGAGCCAGATCCTAAATCAGCCCCATACATCAGCTGCCCGACCCTCATTCACCATGCTCGAGTTGTCGGCACTGATATGGAGCAATCCCACAGCAACCTGGTTCCAACATCTCGTGGAAAACCGCCCTACCCAGACCAAAGTGCCGAGCTGTCTTAATTAGCAGCAAAGGTGGATCGTCATACAATCAATTCATTTGAGACCCATGTATGGTTTGAATATGAGATCGTGTTCTTTGAGCCCCGTAGCTCGCTGCGCGAACCTGGCCGAATGGTTTGAGGTGCCCGTTCCCTGAGAGGGTGAAATATCAAGCTGAAATGCAATCTATCCAGGTTCACTCTCTGATGACTTTCATCTTTCTTTTGTTGCTTGTTCAGGTTCCTTCTGATAGTACTGCTCAGTGCATGGACATGTGTACCTAATTGGCTGAATCCATTTGATTTGATTTGAATTTTATTTGTAATCCAACTCTGAATTTCAATATGAACTAGCATTTAAGCCGCGGCGCTCTGCGCGACATGTTGGGTGCCGGGTGTGTTTGAGAAAGTGTGAACACTGGATCAGAAAGTTATCGAGTAGTAATTTTACTATATAAGCTGACCAGCAACGTGGAATAACATTTACACTTGTTCAGGTAACCCATTTTAGGTTTCCTTTTTTCTGGTACCATGCCACGTCAGTATGGTCTTCTGAATGATATCGGTAAGTGGCCGAATATGCACGATTACTCGCAGCGCAGAACAAAAGGTCGAGAACATAGCGCGACACGGAAACCACAAACCTCGCGAAAATAGATAGATATAATAATAATAAACGTACATGGGTCAGATGAAGTGTACCAGAATCAGAATGCGTGGCGTGGCTCTCTCAAAACACCACACAACAAAACAAGTCTGACAAGGGTCTGGCGCAGAATTCTGGATTTGTTCTTTTTCTTGGATAGTTCACCACCGTCGTCGCCAGTCCGATAGTTGGACGGGAGGTTACATGTTTTCACCCATTTCTTTGTTTGTTTGTTTGTGAACGATAGTTACGGAATTAAAAAACTACCTCGACGGGATGGTTATCGAGCGACCACGTCCGGTGGGGATTAGTCTGGGTCCAAGTCATGCCATTAGATTTTGGACTTGGTCCACAGGTCGTCGGCCCATATGGCGAGCCAATTCTGGCCAAGAATATATTTTTGAATTTTTTTATTTTTTGCATTTCTACAAATATGTTTAAGTGATTTCCAATCCCCCCCCCCCAAAAAAATATTGTTGCGAGAAAAAAAACAATGTAGTCAACTAATTTATAATTTCATACAAATTTGCGATTTCTTTTAGTTTGCATGTCGTAGCATGTTCACTAATGACTGTGTGCGAACGCCCCCCCCCACCTTCAGAAAGGAAGATTATAGAGAAAAGAAGAGATTGTGCACCATTTTATTGTTCAACAACTTTCGATTTCTTTTGTTGCATGTCCTACATTAATAAAGTGATTTCAACAAAAAAACATGCCCAAACACTTATACATTTGCGGTGATTTTGAAACTTTCAGTGTGGATCATCCGCAGCCGTACAACATCTGAATTCATCATGTTTCTCAAGCGAATATCATAGTCTATGACGAACTGAAGTTGAGTATGTAAAAAGTTTAATCACGTAAAAGGGAAGAGATTGTCAAACAATATAAACTCTGTGAGCACTGTGACGTCAAATTGAAAATGAAATAGGATATCAGGTTCGAACTTGAGAGTGACATCGTCAGTAATTTGCATGCGGAGGGCTCTTCTGCCCAGCGGTCTACCGTGAGCGTGCTCCCCCTCTATGTGCTCTTGTTTTCATTCACCGAACGTCTCTAAGTGGTGTACGTACAAAGACGGACTGCACACTATGGCTTGCATTGAGAGTGCTTTTTAGTCACCCTCACTGGAGATAGTAATGCTCTCTGTCCACTTAGTTGTGAGTTGCTGTCGTCCTGACAGCAATGCATTTGTAGTTAATTCACTAACATATCTTAGAAATGTGTTACCCTCCATTCCAATTAGCGCAGCATTGCGGAAGACATGAGACACAGCCTCACTAATTATCTACCATAGAAACATCGTGAGGTACACTGCTATCAAATGACGCCTATGTATGAACAAGAGAAGCAGGAATTCATATATTACTACCTCGTTACTAACGAGCTGATGCGGCCACAGTAATATACCACACATCACACAACACACACACCACACACACACACACACACATCACACCCAATCACACACACCACACAGCGACACACCTACACACACACACATCACGTACATACCACACAAGACATGGCCGTTCCTGCAAGGGTCTGCAATTTTAATGTACTTCCTCTTTAGATTTCGCGAATTTTTCCAGAAATCCCTTTAGCCCTGACACAATCTCACTAGCTAACAGAGGCAAGTGTAATCCTTCTGGGTGTTGGACAAAACAGTACACCTCTTCTATTGGTACCACAGATACCCATCAGATCACTTGCTCCGTGCAGACCTGGGTATTGGCAAATCTATTCTAATTATAGATCAGAATAGCTTGATATGTAGTGATAACTCGCCCACTATTTGTAAGACTGGTGGTGTGGATCTTCATAGCATCCCCAACAAACGAGTGCTACAGACAGGTCCTCCGCTTACGGCCAGTTCTGAATGAACGATGCTACATTGATGCCTCACCCTGCATTGTGGAATCACCATGATGACAGTTTATTAGCTGAATCAACATTCCAACACAGCCTAGACGCCTGTCGGTGCCCTGTCAACTTGAAATTGTGAGAAATAAGGCTGCATCAAACAGTTCAGTCTGAGCATTAGTAAATATATATATATATAATATATATATATATATATATATATATATATATATATATATATATATGCAAGCGGTAGGTGACGGGTCGGTCGCTATATAATGGCATACTAGTCAGACAGTGTTTGACAGATCGGGCTGAAATTTTTGACAAAGAGTTGGATTATAGTGCGCATTAAAGCCGGGAAGCCGATTTTTTTATTTCGAAAAAAATATCTTTCGGATTTTAAAAATATTTCAAAGTCCGTTGCTAGGCAACGGTGCGTCATATGCAACGGTGCTCAAAGAAATACAACTAGATCTGGTATGAACCTACCAGTCAAGTTTCATCAAAATCGGTTGACTCCTCTGCCTCCAGAGCTGTCCATTACATACAGAAATACAAACAAACCATCAAACAAACATACAGACGGAAAAGTGAAAATAAGGGTAATCTAGCGACCACCCAACAAGCCGGTAGGCGACATGGTGGCTCGCTAATAATGGCATACTAGTCATACAGTTTTTGACGCATCGGGCTGAAATTTTTTGACAAAGAGTTGATTATAGTGCGCATAAAAGCCTAGAAGCCGATTTTTGATTTTCGAAAAATATATTTTTTAGGATTTTTCAAAAATTTCAAAGTCCCGTTGCTAGGCAACGGTGGTGTCCATAGTAAAGCCTGCTCAAAAGCATAAACTAGATCCTGGTATGAACCTACTGTCAAGTTTCATCAAAATCGTGACTCCTATGTCTCAGAGCTGTCCATTACATCAAACACGCAAACATACATACAGACAGACGAAAAAGTGAAAAATACGGGTAGTCTATGACCACCCAACTATATAATT
>CM068954.1:149633959-149644524 GCA_035128595.1 Eptatretus atami
ATATATATATATATATATATATATATATATATATATATATATATATATATGTTGTATTTTTACTTCGTGAAGATTTAATTTATTTTCGCCAAGTATGTTGGTCTGCAGCGTCTGTCTGTCTGTTTGATTGTCACACGATTTTTGGCGACAGTTTTCAAGCAATCGTTCTGAAATTGTTTGTGTATGTAGGTGACCGGCCAAGGACGGCAACGCTTAATTTTGATGAAGATCCGAATCCGGATCTGGATCTGAGAATTTAAGTGATTCTTCACCATTGAGAGATCGGACCAAAAACGACATATAGCACGATATCTCAAAAGGATATCGATGGATTCGGACGAAACTTGGTGGACAGGTTGGGTGTGTGACAATGACGAATCGATTCATTTTTGGTGAAGATCCGAATCTGGATGTGGATACAAGAATTATTTAATTTTTAAGTGATTCTTCACCATTGAGAGATGGGGCTAAAAACGATATTGCATGATATCTCAAAAAGTTGTGGATGGAGGGTTGTGTGTGTGTGTGTGTGTGTGTGGTGTGTGTGTGTGTGTGTTGTGTGTGTGTGTGTGTGTGTGTTGTGTTGGTATATATACAGATGTAGATATTTGAAATCCTTTCAACTTCACAAAGTCCCTTTATTGTGCAAACCTCGATTCTAGTTGCGACAAAGTTCACATAAACCTTGTCCATTACACATACCTGTCAGCATCGTTGGTGCTCAGATGTCGTTGACACGAACTACACAGGTCGACAGCATAACCCACGGTGGTGTATGTAATAGAGGCGTGTGAACTAGACTGCATAGTTGCACGTTGTTTGATTCCAAGTCACTCCCGGTAAAAAAAAACCCCCAGGGCTGTGAAGTGTCGAACAATTTCATCTTTCTTGCTTTGCTGATTTAAAGGCTTCGGTCTGCAAAACACCGTAGTTGAATTTACCGCCCAAATGTCACGCTATTTACAAGCGTTTCACTTCGAGTTGGGCTGGCAGGATGGCTTAGAGGTATGTGCACCCACCCACCCTTGAGCTGTCTAGCCTGGGTTCGAATCCCGACCCAGGTATAAACTGTTATCCTGTGTGTTTCACAGACGGAATTATTCATCAATGTGTGTGTCGTCCCTCGCGATTGATGTTAAACTGGCGTCCCATGATTCCTGTCTGCCAGCATTAGATCCTATGTGTCCTTCAAGAGTAGGTGACACTAGCACCGGCACCCTGAACAAAAATTTCAAATTTCTGCCCTAACCTGTTGAGTACACAGCACCATCAGTGGCACCATCATGGCAGCAGCTGTGCCTCAGACAATGATGCTCCTCACAGCCATAGCTGCATACTGATTAGAAAGAAGTTAATTGATCACAGACTCAATTGGTGTCGTTTGCTTTAACCCGTTCATTTCATGGAAACAATTCCTGTGTCCACCAACGGACCCGCACTGTTGTGTTTTAGGCAGGTCGTACCTTGACATCAAGGGGGGGGGGGGCCGGAACCCATGCCAGATTATACATCTCAGCAAAGAGGTACATATCGCATATGTTGATTTGGCTCGATGTTAACCCTTATTGTTCTCACCCATGAACCACCTTGGCTGGGGCAAAATAAAACCGTTATGCAATGAGTACATTAATTTTGGTGTCTATCTAAATTTTCTCTGTCCCAATTAGATGTATTAGATGGAATTATTTATATAGTGGGGCAACTTAGCTAAATATAGCATAACAATTGTGCATTTTGCGAGGAAAACACCAAATTTGGCACACTGGTAGCCTATCATATTATGAACAGATTTGGATATTGGGCCATATCAAAATTTTTGATGGCAGTGGAAAAATGCTGCCACAATCCATCAGCGGCTGAATTTGAGATAGCCAAATATCCAAATCTGTTCAAATCTGATAGGCTTACATAGTGTGCCAAATTTGGTGCTTTCTTCACAAAATGCACAATTGTTATGCTAAGTTGCCCCACTAGTACGGCAAATACAAATTCAACATTGAACTGACCTGACAACATTGAATACAAAGATTGAACGAAATCTTTGCACCTTTTGCTATTCTGGCAATGCCATCAATCATCGATGAGTAATCTACTCTCGATGCAACATCCTTTTCTATACTGAGCATTGCTAGCCCAGAAAGCCGGTCTTCAGTCGAGAAGATGATTCTTGATCAGTTTGACCCTGCTGAATGATCTATCTGTAGATGCAGCTAAATAAATTGGTAGTGTCCTTACGATGTGATACAGTGCTATAAGATTGACATAAGTACACTCTCATGTGTTCTTGATGATGAATTTTAGGATGCCTTGTGTATTTGCTGTTTCAATACCGTTGGTATCACTCTCTTGTTGGTACAGTGTTGAAAAGTTTTTTTATTCAGCCAGGAGTTGGTCCACTTTTGCTCTGAAGGAGGGGAAGAATCGAAATGGCTTCACTTTTATTCACGGTGGATCGATTACAATTTAAGGTATTTTTATGTCTTTACCTCCAAGGACCTGCGGACAGCACCACACATATAAAAATGTGACTTCAAGCCTCAACTCCCCCCCTCCCCCCTCCACACCTCTCTCACAAAGCTCAAGTCATCAACCCCTCCAGATCGCTGAGGTCGATCTCACAAGGCCTGTGATGCCTATTGGGTTAAAATCATTTTAGCTGTCACTTGGATCGTTTTACACTGAAGGAAAACTTGTAGGGAAGGCATGGTGATTGTGAATGACAGCGAGGGAGGGTAATGGTGATTGTGAACGACAGATAGGGAGGGTATGGTGATTGTGAATGACAGCTAGGAGGGTATGGTGATTGTGAACGACAGATAGGGAGGTATGGTGAATTGTGAATGACCTCTAGGGAGGCATGGTGATTGTGGAATGACAGCTAGGAGGCATGGTGATTGTGAATAACAGCTAGGGAGGGTATGGAGATTGTGAATGACCTCTAGGGAGGGCATGGTGATTGTGAATGACAGCTAGGGAGGGCATGGTGATTGTGAATGACTGGGCTTAGGGAGGGCATGGTGATTGTGAATGACCTCTGGAGGGCATGGAGATTGTGAATGACCTCTATGGAGGGCATGGTGATTGTGAATGACTGCTAGGGAGGGTATGGTGATGTGAATGACCTCGAGGGAGGCATGGAGAATGTGAATGAACCTCTATGGAGGGCATGGTGATTGTGAATGACAGCTAGGGAGGTATGGTGATTGTGAATGACCTCTAGGGAGGCATGGTGATTGTGAATGACCTCTAGGGAGGGTATGGTGATTGTGAATGACCTCTAGGGAGGGTATGGTGATTGTGAATGACCTCTAGGGAGGTGTATGGTGATTGTGAATGACCTCTAGGGAGGGTATGGTGATTGTGAATGACCTCTAGGGAGGGCATGGTGATTGTGAATGACCTCTAGGAGGGTTATGGTGATTGTGAATGACCTCTAGGGAGGGTATGGTGATTGTAAATGACCTCTAGGAGAGGGTATGGTGATTGTGAATGACAGCTAGGGAGGCAATAGTGATTGTGAATGACCTCTAGGGAGGGCATAGTGATTGTGAAATGACCTCTAGGGAGGGCATGGTGATTGTGAATGACCTCTAGGGAGGGCATGGTGATTGTGAATGACCTCTAGGGAGGCATGGTGATAGTGAATGACAGCTAGGGAGGTATGGTGATTGTGAATGACAGCTAGGAGGTATGGTGATAGGAATGACAGCGTATGGGAGGCCAATGGTGATAGTGAATGAACAGCTAGGGAGGGTATGGTGATTGTGAATGAGAGCTCCGAAGATGTCTTTGGCTTCGCATAGCCAGAAAGCACCAACATGGCGGCTGTATGATTTTTCAGGTTGAAATTGTAGGTGGCGTCAGGTGAACTGTCCAACCAATGGGTGGAATGGAATGTGGGGGGGGGGGGGCTGAGGTCAGAAGAGAGACGGGAGAAGACAGAAAGACCACTAACCTGCCTGCGGTGAGAGAGTGAGAGCCCCGAAGGCTCAGCCTCATCATGTAGCCCAGGAGTAATAGGTTTAGACCCGGAAAAAAATTATAACAAGCTGAAACTTTCAAGAAATGTTCAGAAAACTGTCAGGAATAACATACTAAAAGTCCCCTAGAATCTCCCTTGGGGCTTTTGAGAAATTCAAGATGGCGTCCAGATGGCCGCCGGCTTGAGATTTTCTCATATTTCAGGCTTAAAACATCATAAAAATGCAAATAATGAGTCTAATATATGTTTTTTGGGCAGGGAATTCAATTTCAACAATATTTTGAAGATTTAATGAAATCCTTATGCAGTTATACATAGGTCTAAACCTATTACTCCTGGCTATGAACAATTTTCACCATATCTGTGATAATACTATAGAACCTTAAAAAAAAAGAGTAAAATAAGAATATTGTACGGTTGTGGAAATTCGCAATACACCATAAAGGGTCCTCAGGTGAGATATATCGATAAGCCATGTGTAGTTAGCCCAAACCCGTTGTATAAGAGGGAATATATGTGATCCATTCGGCTGCGATTCTTCAGTTAGCCGTTTTTTTTTGCTGTCGTTATTTTGGTGCAACAACACAACAACGAACATCGCCACAACCAACATCTCAACAACGACGCCATTCACACCACGACGCCACCTTCAAAACTACACCAACCACCATCTTCGCCACTCGCCATTCAACGCGCACCGCGCGGTCACGATCTCCGCGGACGGGTGAAAGGAGGACGGGTGGCAGCAGCAAGGGCGCGGAAAGGCATCTCCCGCCTGAAACTCCCGCTCGAATTACTCCCCGCCGAATCTTCAGCCGGATCGTCGTCGCGCTTGGTGAGAAGGGGGAGGGGTGGCGCAGCTCGCCCCGATTGGGGGATGCGCGGTGTGATGCGGCCAGGGAGGAGGAACGCCCCCCTTCGAGACCTTTCTGGAAACGCCGCGAAGGGGGGTGGAGCAAAGCACGGGGCGGAGAAAAGGGCGGAGACAAAGGCGGGTCCCGCGCTACAAAAGAACGGACGAGGAGGGTTTGTGCGGCTTCTTGTCGGTTCTTGTTCCAGTCGGGTTCTTGTTCCTATGGGTTCGTCTTGTCGTCGTTGGCCTTGTTTCTTTGATCCTCGCGCGAGCCCTGGGACCCCGTGAGTGAGCGCGGAAAATAGCGCCGAACAAACCTCGTCCGTTTCCCCAAAAACCCCGTCCGTACTGTCGAGCGACCACACGAGCCGACGCGCGGCACGAGCCTCGCGGACCACGCCGGAGGGGTCGAGTTGCGGTCGCAAAGGAAGGACTCGACAGCGCTCAGGGAAGTCGCGACTTCCATTTCTTTTGGGTTCTGTGTAAACGTGTGTGTGGCGCCAATCTGGTGAAGTAAAATTGTAGAAGTGTTCTGGGTAGTAAATCATATTCGGTTGTAGCTCTGCATCGTTCCTTGCTTGTGTTTCTTTACGGTGATTGTAAATACGTGTATTGCTTTTATTGTGTCCCTGTGACTGTAATATACGTGCCTTCCGTGCTTCCGTATTAAATGTGCTTGTCCGATTGTTCCCCGTTTTGCTTCGTCTTTTCCTTTTATTGAATCTCCATCTTGCATCACGTAAGGGATTGTAGTGGGTTTAAAACGCCCGGTAAATAATCTGAACCGTCAAGGTCGACGATAACTCCACTCGGTTATCCCTGTAAGCGGAACGAGCCGCTTAAGCGGTTCGTGTCCGGAGTCGACCTGTGGCGTGGTACGACTCCTCGGTACGCTACCCGCGCGGGTACTTAGGTATATCGACATTCGGCGATTCACCCTATTTCGCGCGGGTAGAATGCGGACTGGGTTGTGTGAGGTTAAACCCCCCACCCGTGACTAGCCTCCTTGGCGGTAGTTCCAGGAGGGTCACGACTGAATTGCACGTTCGTGGGCGAAGCGGCCGCTATTGGTTAAAAGCGGTCGTTCGCACCCCGGACGGGCCAGAATTCGCAACAATATTCATGTATTGTATTAAATACATTAACAAAAAACAATTAACAAAACAATTACAAATGTTAAAACTTGTGAAACATATTTACAACATGACACATGTTCACCCTCAGTCATCATCTTCATCATCAGTTTCTGGAGAACAGGAGTTGATTCTTCAGTTTCTCCCTCAGCATCCAGCAAGGATGGCATTGGTGCTCCATTGTTGCAGGTTTGACCAGTGCACTTTGTACACAGGGCAGAGCAGTGCACCCCCATCTTCCTGCAGCCACATGACACTCCACAGCCATCTGCTCTGCAGCCACAAGAGATCATGTTGAGCAGAGTGTCTGGAGCAATGGGACGGTCAGTGTCAACTGGAGTCAGGATGTCCTCCAGTTTCCATCCCCATGCTGTTGCTGCAAGGGCCTCCCCATCCATTCCTGAAAGTGAGATATGTTCTGAAGGAATGTTGCTTGGCTGCAGCACTTGTTGGAGGCAAAGTTGCCAACTGAACGTTGAGGAAAGTGACGTTCTGCTGATTGCCTTGTTGTAGGCGATGTAGCGGAACACGTCCAGTGTTGCACAACTGGATGCACCATAGAGCTTCAGGAGGAAGCTTTCACCTGCTTCTTGTACTTGCTGATGAGTGCTCTCCGCGTTGATGAATGTGTTGAGTAGGTCATACTCCTTATTGTTATGCACCAGATTGAATGCCTTGCGCTTCCCTTGGCGATACAGAGCAGACACGGTGTCGCATCCAGTTATGGCATGCAGCACCATCAGATATTTACTTGTGTCACCAATGCTTGCTTGACTGTCGTGAACTCTGTAGAGTGTTGTGGGGGTTCTTACAGCATAACATGTACAGGTCCATGTTTGTGGTTGCTAGAGTCACCAGCATTACCAGCAGGTCAGTGTCAGTTCCGACAACAACACCGGTTTGCCAGGCGCTGCCAAAGACAGAGCAGTTGACACAATCAAGGCATCTGCATCAGCTTGCGCCTGCTTCACCTGGATGCCTCTTGATTCAGCAAGCCACTGAGCATCTCTATGAGACGCTCCTTTGTTGTGGTTATTTGCCAGAAATGCTGCCTGAGTATTAGTGGTTTGCATGTTCTGGTCAAATAGGATGTCACGGATGTTGACTTCTTTGCCCTGCGTAGTTGCTCTGCTGCCTTGGTGGAGACGTTCTGTAGCCATCGAACAACAGTAGTAGTGCCAACCCCATAGTGCTTCAGGATGTAGGCAATGTAGCACTGGCACACACCTCCATAGGTTGATGGCTGTGGCCAGACTACTGACTGCAACAGATGGCCTCCATCTATGACAAACTGGCAGTTGTTTGGAATGTTGGTTGTACAGGGGCAAATGACTTGAGGAGAGTACCTAGGGCACTCTTGGTTGGTTTCCGCATGGCACCATCATGAAACAGGGATGGAGGTTGAGGAGCCAGCTCATATAACATGAACTGCTTCATGTCAGAACTTGTCTTGAGGACACATGATCCTGTTGAAGAAGAGAGTGGGATTCACCTCTGTGTTTTGCCCCCTGACGTTGATGCTGTTCTTATCTCCCATAGTCTTGACTTTGTCACTGCGATGCAGGTGATCTCTGTGAACTGCTTCCCTGTTATCTTAGATGCTGCAGCTTGACCAATCTGCACGGCATTGTCACAGTTGACAGATGTGTCGGCTACAACACCAGTGGAAATAGACACTAGGCGATCAGGCTGGTAACCTGCAAATGGTGGATGTGCCTGCAGCCACTGGAGGAAGACATCGTAGTCTTTCTTGTCTGTAGCCTGAGTGGATGAACGAAGATCTTTGTGTTGTTCAGAGGTAGCAGTGTGCACACCAGTGAACTTCTCCAAAGCATCGCACAAAGGAACACAGTGACGCAGTGCATGCACCCATTTGGTTAAGGTGCTGTCTGTTATCCCTCTACATGTGTCATCCCTCACTGGTTTTCAGCATCCTCATCAGAACTGCTCGATTGTCTGGTCGGAGAAGTTGCCAGACCGAACTCATTGGCTCGGCGGATGGTGAAATACCCCTTTGCAGAGAACAACGTGTACTCCTCAGGCATGACTTGTGCAATGGAGTTCATCTGCTGCAAGTACAGTCTGCCAGACTTGGCATACGGTAGATGACCTGCTGCATGGAAATGCGGGATCATCTCCTGCACACAGTGAAGATGAAGCTTCCAGTTGCCAGTCCTCTCAGCTCTGATGAAGTTGAGCATGAGCAACACCTGGTGGATGTACTGCACCCATAATTCCCCGTTCTGCTCTGTGTGGCAGCTTGATCTAGGTGGTGAGTGAGAAACTGTTGAAACTCTTGCAGACTTCATCTTCATCTATCTCAGCAGCATCTTCATCTTGGTCCACTGTGTCCTGTACAGACTGACCAGATGTTCCTTGTTAGTCTGGCTCTCCCAGTCTGACTTGTCTAGCAGTACATAGATGAGGGCCAGCAAGGTCAGAATGTGGGCACGCACTGCTCGAGAGAAGGCATGACCTGTGAGCATATGCACCACTGAACCTTTGGCATACACTCGTTCCACAGGTTTTCCAACCCGCTCCCTGTCATGATCTTCCCAATGCTGCCGAGGTAGGCATCAGCAGGTGGAAGCCACCAAGTCACAACCACTTTGTCCAAGTCTCTGGAGGCAGCAACAATTTCAGAAGCCTTTTCATACAGAGGCTGATCAAATGTTACTGGGCAGATATTGAGGTTGTGCTTGTCACTTTGTGTCTGTGCAAAGCACAGTGCATTGTAGATAGTGCTGGGTTGCTTGGTTCCAGATTGATGAATGGGAGAGTCTCAATTCTGGAGGTTTGGAACTCATCACTTTCAGAACAGTTTTCATGAAGCCACTCCAAGGCAGACACGTGTTAAGTTCAACATGTACCCAAGCATCCAAATGGAATCAAGAGCTGATGCTTGCAGTCTGTGAGTGTCGGAGATCTGCAAAGGCTCTACTGTAACTGACTGCAAAGCAGGAACTGCAGGTTTGCTGTATGTCTTGATGGTATGTGCCCAAAAGTGCCAACTGCTTCAGCTGGGGTAGTTGCATTGTGCGCTTGACAGGAGACTTTTCTACTGTTCCGGTGGTGTTTCACAAGCTATGCCACCCATGGCATGGAAAGTGTTGTGCCCAGTTAGTGTAGCAACATTGAAATCTGCATTATCAAATACACACTGGGTGAAACCATTGAGGCCATAGGAGGGCTCACCAGCGGAATAGAGGCTGTTTTCAAATCGCTGGACCTCCTTGTAGTCATATGCAAAATGATGCTCCTGAGGATGTCTATCAGCTCGCGAGAGGCATACTTGCGATGTAATACACTGCTATGGCAAGTAGCACTGGTGAAATGAAGACCTTGGTCTGCAGGCAGAAATGAAGAATGGCAATGGCAGTGCATCGCCCTCACTACAGCAGCATTTTTGCCCTTTGGGTCCAACAACTTGTGCAAGAAGAGCTTCAGAGACTCAGGAATCATAGAGGAACCATTTTCAGTTTCTTCCAAGGTTGGATATTCACCGAGATCATACACTGACAAACGAATCTCATCACGAATAATTGAAACTGCCATTTCAATTGTTCTTTCATTTTCACAAGCTTTGTCAGCTGCTTGATCTGCACCCACCTCTCACGAAGTATCCGGTGAGCAGATTCACGGACATGACTATGCTGGATTTTCCAGGAGGCTTGTTATAATGATATCATCTTTGTATCGCTCTTCCAGTTTGTTTGAAGTACTTGAGAGAAATGCCTTCCTCACCATTAGAATGTTTCCATGTGCTCCATGAGGTCAGAAACTGCAGATTGACATTCGTCATTGTCATCTATATATGCACATAGCCATTGAAAGCTGAAATCCTTTGAACATCAACTGGTTTGCCAACAGGTTTCAACTTTTGTGGGTTAGAAAGAAATTCCTGGGCACAGGCACGATGGTATTTGCCTCTGCGGCAACCAAATCAATGTTTCTTCTATTCTTTTGGTAACCGCCTCTCCCCACACATCACCCTCTCTGTTTCCCTTTTCAACACATTGTTCTTGAACTCTATTGTCTCTACATTGCTTGTTAACTTTCTGCGTTTGGTTTCAAGTCTCCTGCGAGTAATCAGCACTTCAGAGCAGAAAAGGCAGTGTGTAGTGATGTCAAACAAAGGAGTTCTGGCCGCAGGTGGGTTGTTCAAATTCCTCATCTGCCGCTGATTTGTCAGACTTTCTCGTCTCAGATCTGATGATGATTCCCGGGTGTAGGCTTTTCTACAGGCAATGTGAAGTGTCAGTGACTCCTGTATCTGTAGAAGTTCATGAAGACATCCTGTCTTCAAGGCTTGCAGCTACTTGAGTTGTCCTTCTCTTTGGGTCCATCTTGCACAAAATTCTTGATGCATAAGTCCTTACAAATGATGCACGACTCCATCTCCTGCTCTGAAAAGAAAACATTGTATTGTGCATGTCAGCCATATTAAATATGTAATGTCAGCCACAACATACACCAGAAACAGACTTAACTCGAAGCCACCAGGATTTGGAGGAGGGAGACAGATTTGAGAGTTCATACTTGACATTAGAAAGATGTTGTTTTCTGGCTCTCCTGAGGGTAGACAAACAATTGTTAT
>CM068954.1:149657211-149667410 GCA_035128595.1 Eptatretus atami
CAGCCTTGAGAAGTTCAGCATGGATGCCACAAATCCCAGGAGCTTTGCCCCATTTCAACCGGTTCACCACTGCACGTGTTTCCAGAAATGAACGTGGATCACAGTTGATTGGAGGGTCAACAATAGGGATAGTAACAACCTAGGCATCCAACTCAACAGCTGTTAGGTCAGCCTGGTACAGCCGCTCAAAGTAACTGGCCCAACGGGCCTTCACTTCAGACTCCTCTCTCAAGAGCCCACCACCTTCCACTTTAACTGCAGTACACTGTGGGACAGGCTTGGAGGAACGCAACCTGTGAATTCCCCTGAAATCAGGACGATAAGAACTTGACCACAGGTGATGCTCTACCCCTCACAGATTCCTTGCCCAGGCCTCCTTGTCCACCCTTTGCACATACAGTTTTACGCTTCAGCTCCCTGAACAGCTCAGTCTGCCATTAAGCCTGGTCCTGCGACTCTGGTCAATGGTATCCAGTGTCCCTTGAGAGACAAAATTCTTCTTCACCCTCTGGTGAGTTCCAAGACATCCACCTGCAACATCAAGGACGGTGGTCTTGAAGGCACTCCACAACTCTTCAGGATCCCCAAAGCACCAGACCCCCCCCCCCCGCCCCCCCCAAATCTTCACTCAGCCTGTTCCAAAACTCCTCAGCTACCCTCTCATCCTTGAGATTGCCAACATCCATCCTCGGCTGGGATGGTACCATTCTTCCATATTTAGGTGCAACTTAAGAGTTGCTACCACAAGCCACTGGTCAGTATTGAGGAACTGAGTTCCAGGTAGACCCTGCAGTTCTGGATCATCCTCCAGCGACCATCAACGAGCACACAGTCAATCTCCTTTTCCACACCGCCATCGTTGGAATACCAAGTTCTAGTGATGACTGTGGGCGCTGAACCCATGAACCAGCCACCCTAAGTCCATGACTTCTTGCAAAGTCAAGGAACTTATTGTTATTCCGGGTCACAGTTCCAGACCGATGGGGACCAACACACGTCTCATAACCATCCCTATCAGTCCCAGTCGATGCATTGAAATCCCCCAAGACTAGAAGTGTATCTCGTCTGGGGCACTTATCAACCACAGACTTTAGTGTGGCATAGAATGCATCCTTCACGGTGAGATCACTTGCCTCAGTCAGAGCATATACAGAGACCAGGGAAATGACAACCAAGGAGTGACAAATCCTTCCTCTCATAATACGCTCGTTGACCGGTGTTACCTCAGTTATCATTGGAGTCAGCTTATTGGACACAGCTGCACCAACTCCTTGGGTATGGTAACCATCAAAGCGACCAGACCAATAGTAGGTGGAACCACCCGCCATGATCTCTCCGCAATCCGGTCTCCGAACCTCAGAGTGCTGCAATACCAATGTCCAAACGCTTGCGCTCAGATGATAACAGAGACAGGTGATCATCCTCTCTTCGGAATAGGACATTCCAGGCACCCACCAAAAGGGACCGCCTCAGGTTAACCCAATTCGACCGCCGTCTGGTGGACGACACCTCAACACCACTCCGACACAAACTACCACAATCTGACCTGGAAAGGTTACCCCATGGTTTCTCTCCTACCATCAAAGATTAGGGGTCCCAAAGGCTTTGCCCCAATTCCGTCATCCGGTGAGCTGTCCTGCGAAGGGCAGCTGCACAGGAGGTACTCCCACGGAGTGAGTTTTCGAGCAGGCAATATGGCAGATTATCTGCAATGTGTATTTCACAGGCGATTGAACTTTGCGATGTCTCCACGGTTGTTCTGCAATCAGCTGCAACTCTTTTGTGGATAAAGTCATTTTATTTCATTAACTGCTGTGTGTGCGGTGAAGACCTGCTTTAAACATCAAACGGAGCTGCCTATCCGGATTTCGGACTTGTTTGCCCTCATAAAGACAGCATACCGATAAATATCTAACCAATGATGACCACATTCATTATTTAAACATCAGACGCACCTCCTGACTTATGGTGAGCATCGCCGCAGATTATTTTGCACCATCTGCCTCATTATGTCTCACACGGTAAAACCGCATAATCCGCAAAGAACAACCGTCCATCTGCCACCCAGATGATTGTTCCCGCTCATGCAAACCATTCAACTACAAGGCACGTGATGCGATCCCCCGCCTAACAGCCTTGAGATTCTATTTTTTTTTAAATCTTCCTAATTTCATTCTACCGTATGCAAATAATTACGATAGGCTGATTGGGATTTTGATAAACATTGAACTTTAGCAGACTTCAAGGCCTCGAGTTTCATCTCATCCTGGCAAAATAAATACTTCATGTGACCAAAGGAGCAATACCAACTTTAATAATGTGAAATATAGTCAAACATCCACTGGACATGGGTCATAGATTTATTACATTATCGAAACGAGAATGCCACAACCACAAGGTAGAAACACATACCTCCACCAGACTGAACAATTTACTTGTTGTATCCCACCGATAGGCCGGATCTGCACCCGGTTAATTTAACCAAAATCTAATGAGCTTATTATTATCACCTCACCAACTCATCCCCCAAGTTCCATCCACAACATTTTTGAGATATCGTGCTGTCTCTCATTTTTTCCCCCAATCTCTCAATGGTGAAGAATGATTTAAAAATTCTAGTATCCGAATCTGGAACTTCACCAAAATCTAATCAATTAGTCCTTGTCGCACACCTCACCTGTCTGGCCTGATGTTGGCTTAACGGTTAAGGTGGCTGGCTTAAGGTCTTGTAGCTCTTGAGTTCAAGCCCCTGCCTGGTCATTGACCACACCACACCAGGTGAGTTGACTCAGCCTGTCATCCTTCTGAGGTTGGCAAAATGAGTACCAGCTTACTGGGGTGTAATAAGCCATTTGAGTAACCTGCACTTCATGGTCAAATTGGGTTCAGGATCAAAGGTTGGGATGTGAGTCTGAGAGGCCACTTGTGACCTAGCCGGCACACATGTAACAATATAAATTCAATTTCAATAATTCCATCTCATTATTTCATCAGCCGTTCAAAAAAAATTTTTTTTTTGGTAGATATGCCATAATTGGAGAACGTGTGAGCCCGTCTCGCGCTGCACCGTGGCGCAGGACATACTACAATATAAATTTTAGTCCATTATAAAGGTCGAAAGGTCTCGAGCTAGCACCTGCAAAAAAAAATAGTTTTAAGAACTGTTGAAATTTTCCTTTCCAAGCAGGGAACAAGTGTTTAAAAGAAAAACAATGGAAATTTCCAAAATGAGCTCGTAAGAGCCTCAACCCGATGATTCAAAATCCCCAAATTGGTCATCACTCCTCCAGCACCAGGTTCATATGCATGATGGCGACGCATGACTATGAGCTGAGGTTTACCCAAATGGCTCGAGGGCGGTAAAACAATTCCCGTTGTTTCGACGACTGGAGCACCAGCCTGCAGTTAGAAAATGTACAGCAAAGGAGGGGGGGGTAGTACAGGGAGTGGGAGAAAGAAAGAGCGCAGTTTCATCCTTTCATAAACCGTAACACTGGAAGCCTTTGTAGAAGCGATTGCTTGCCTACAAAGAACATGTGTTTCATATCTTTTCTTGTTTACGCACCGAGGCGTGAGGTTATACAGTGATACTTTGTTGAAGCTGATCCATGATATATACCTTTGCTACAGGCAACATAAATTGTATATACAATTAAATGCCCTGTGTGTTTAACTCTGCTTCACAAACAGCCCATTGTGGCCTAATGTGAAAAGATTATTCCCTTTTCGATATGAGTAGGCCGCGTGTAGACAGCTGGGCCCTTATCCTCATTACAAGCTCTCGGCCCTGAGCCTTACTTTGCTGACATACGTAGATATTGACGAAGCTAGCCTCTCGTGATGGGCCTCTTTCATTGGCTTACTTCTCAATAAGGCAGGCTGCACAGCCTAGTAAGGTGGGCCCTGGTTTCTTCACTGTTGCCAACAGATGTTAAAGATGATATTTCATGTCTATGTTGATTTGCTACATTATTGGCTCACCTGTTTGGCTCACCTGATGGAATTTCGAGATTCTATCTTTCTTTTAATTGCATCAAAAGTGCCCTCGGTAATGCATCTGCATTCAATAATGTTGTGGATTGTCTTGTATAGATTCAACATTTCATGCATGGAGAAGTATCTTGCATATTTTTTTTTTTCTGTTTGGCCATTTACTTCTGTATCCTTTGTGCCTTTGCTTTGGTGTTCTCCATACTTGTATCATAAACCCCTGACTGATCTGAAGGCTGCACGGATCGGGTTCCCAGAGGCAGGGACTGAGAGGTTTTGTTGGAAAGAAACTTGTATGAGACATTGAGTGACTGATATTAATGAAATAATTCCCTGTTTTGACTGAAATGTCTTGCTCGTCATAAACTCGAATTTGGCCTGGAAAACCCATAATGGAGAACACAAATTCCAACGCAATGAGGTGCTCGTGCAGCGCAATGCACGGAGAGTGATCTACCTGTAAAATACCAAATGTAAATCCCCTCAAGGAGAAGTGTATAAATTAATATTATAAGCATCAATCTTGGACATACAACGTTTGGGGAGGGGAAGGGGGGCAAAAGTATGAGTCCACTGAAATCAAACCAAACTTCATCAAATCACGATTTCAAACACTAATCTGTTATGATATTGAGGATATGTATCCATATTCTTGAATTTATCACCTCTGCCACCGAGGATAGAAGGAGGTTATGTTTTCACCCCTGTTTGTTTGTTTGTCTCTGTTTGTTTGTGTGCAGGATATCTCAAAACCGTTGCGGACGGATCTGGATGAACTTTGGTGGGCGGGTTGGGTGTGTGACAAGGACGAACTAATTTGATTTTGGTGAAGATCTGTATACGGATCCTGCGACTAGAATTTTTAAGTGATTCTTCAGCATTGAGAAATGGGGCCAAAAACGACATACTAGAGGGGCACTTGGTAGAGCGCACACCTCCGCCCCATAATGCCTAATCCATGAGAACATATCTGGCCCAATACATTTTTGAAATATCGTGCTATATATCATTTTTGGCCCTGTCTCTCAATGGTGAAGAATCACTTTTAAAAAAATCTAGTTGCCAGATCCGGATCTTCACAAAAATCTAACCAGTTAGTCCTTGTCACACTCCAAACCTGTCCACAAAATCTCAGCCAAATCCGTGCACAACTTTTTGAGATATTCTGAAAAACAAGCAAACTAACAGACAGAAAGGGGTGAAAACATAACCTCCTTCACCTTTGGTGGTGGAGGTAATTAAATCAATCCCAAATAGAGTTGAGGGAAATATTAGGGCAAAAGGGGGTCACACTGATTCTTGATGAGATGCAAAGACAGATTTGATTCCCCCCCCCCCCCTTATTATAATTTCCTGAAGAATTCATGGAAATCCCTTGACAGTGCTTTTGGTTTCATGTTACAATGATTTATTTTGTAATCATGTCTCAATTAAAAAATGTCCTTCCTGGCTCATATTTTTGCACCCCGCTGTAGGTTTCTCTATGGAAAAACGTTTATTTTCAAAAACAAGGTTAAGAATCAAAATACGAGTGAAAAGCTGAATTAATCTACTTTATCCCAAAGACCAAAATACTGTATATGGTCATGCGAAGCCATAATAAAGTTTGTAATGACATTTCTACCTCGTGTCTTGACTTGACTTGATTTTGGCCATGTAGCCAAAGCCATCTCATACAAGGACAGACAAGCCAAGATGCAGGTGTCGGCGAACTGGTCCCGATGCCTTGCTTGCTCGAAAGCGGTGAGCCAAGATGACCGATTGGTGGGGGATGGGAAGGAAAGCCTGGTGCTGGCTTAGCGGTTAGGGTGGCTGGCTTGGGATCTTAGGGTCCTGAGTTCGATCCCTGTTGGCTGTTGAATTAACACCAGGTGGGGTTGACAGCCTGTCACCCCTTCCGAGGTCACCGAAATGAGTACCAGTGGACTGGTATGGGGCACAGCATCAGCAGCATTGTTGCGCCCCAACAAAATGTCAAGCTGCCGTACGCAGCAAGAAGAAGATATGAAGGTGTGGAAATGTTATTCTGGTGTTGAATTATGCCAAAGATTGTTGAATTGATGGATTGCTTCATATTCACTCAGCATTTCACAGTGGTTTAGTTCACCGAAGAGACTACGGTACATATCCAGGATTCTTTGGCACAAGGGCATTCTTGTATCAGCATGCATTGCCGACAGCATATCCATACAAAATGCACTTGCTGTTTTGACTTCAATGCTTCATTGGCAATACAAAGTCAACTTTAAGATGCAAGAGTTTTCACTAGGCCTGTTTACTGTTTGATTCCACATTGCATGAGGTGTGCTCATAGCAAATGCTTGATTTCACCCTGAATTGACCAATCAGAAGAACAGGAGAGGAAAATGAATGGAGAAGGACAGGAGGAGAGAGATGGAGGAGGTAGAGAGGACAGGAGGTTGAGAGGGATTGCTCCTTCTCATGAAAGTCCCATTTTTGATTCTTCAAGATGTGACTCACGGCCACTAACCTATGCATATCCACATTGGTGTTAGCTGTTCTAATGACATCATGCAATCCTATGTTTGAAGTGTCGACAAGCATATGTTTTGCATTTGCTGAGTCTTGAGACTTTTTTTCTTTCTCGCTCGCTCTCTCTCTCTCTTTGAAGCACAGCAAGCCCTGGACAGCTCATAGCACACTCTGCAAGTATCTAAACTAACAGCACTTACTGGCAAGAATGTAACCTATATGTTTATTATATTGACAAGTATATGATCACAATAATTCCACTTAATTACTATGCATTACTCTGTAGGTTTGCATGACTTCCATTCGAATCAACTATTTAATTCTCACAATTTTTTTTCAGACAGCACCGCAGTTGCATGATGGAAGACAGGAATCCTGGACTTCTATCTGAATTTGCTCGGCCATATAAAATGTAAACATTCATCTTCCTGAGACTACACGTGAATGATTGGTATAATTTATAGAGACAAACTGACCTATTCCACGCAGGGCCTCTCTGGTCATTCCCAGCATTCTTTGGCAACTCTCACGGAATCGGCATGATGTTTGTTTCATCACCCATTTCAGCTGCAGTGCTCAAGTTAAACTTAATTTGAAACTTTATGAAGTGTTTGCAATGACAAATGTATTTATGTGTCCCACATTCTGGAAGTAATATTTTCACCATTTGCCTTGTGGTGGATTCGTTACAGCAGCACTTCTTCACAATTGAGCAGAATGCCAACAAATGAGCCTCAAACACGTCATCACATGATATTTTGTTTGTCACCTGAACAGGTGAATGTTGCACACAACCTAATGGCCTGAGATAGAAAACATGATGTTGTCAGTATAATTGTGATTCCATTGGAAACAGAGCTGATACTAGAAGGCCCGTGAGAGATTGCTGTGATTCTCTCTTTCAGTCTTTGTACGTGATGCAACACCTCTAACGGCCCACGTGGTGAGCTGAAAACTGAGACCCAGCTCATCACCTCTCAGCAAGAACTGCAGCTGAAAAGTTAGGTTCTCTTGGGGTACTGCAGCGTCCCCTTGCGGGGCGAGAAGTGTGCTCAGTGCTGGGGATCGGTGTAAAGGCCACAAAACTATGGGGAATGTGACATACCACATCCCTCCACAGCTGATCAGTTTGGCTTTTCACCGTCTGGCTGTGTGGTCTCTGTTGCTTACGTCACACCATTTTCCACTCACTCACTCATTCCAAGAATCCTCATTTGTTCCACCTCATTGACTGCTCTAAAAAGAGCAGGCCATTATGAGTTGGTGCCCTGGCCTAATTCAAATTTGTTGCATTAATCTGTTGGGGACATTTCAACAGTGGCATGATAACTGCTTTCTTGTATAATGCAACCAGTCCATTGAATTCACAATTTAATCCAAGTCAAAATCTGGTCATCTATCTATAATTCGCAGCAATCTGTGTGTGTGTGTGTGTGTGTGTGTGTGTGTGTGTGTGTGTGTGTGTGTGTGTGTGTGACGGCGGCTGTTTCTCGACAACCACTGGTCGATCTAATTGAAACTTGCCAGTATATTGCTGGGGACCTGAGGATGTGCCTTTTCAAGGTTTGATATTAATCGGACAAGTGGTTCCCAAGTTATGGCCATTTATTTACCAAACCAATGGCAAGACACGTTGTTGCGTGGGCGTGGCCGATGGGGAAGGGAAGCTCAGCGGTTCCCCATTACGGGTTACAAGTACGGGCTTCCGGAGAGTGATGACTTCGTGTATTCTAATAATTTCTCGATTTCTTATGCGCATTTATAGATAAACACAATGGCCCAAGTTATGATCGTTTTCATATTAGACGGTGTATAAATTTCGGGAACATCAGAGTTGGTATGCTCGAACCAGGAAGTAAATTTTTTTTCTCTCTCTTCTCTTCTTTTTGTTTTCCTTGCGAGACATTGCGAAAGGTAAAATATTTTGGCGCTAATTGAATAATTGGGTATTAAAACTAAATTGCGAATAATCGTAACTGCGAATAATATGCCAACTTCCGGGCCACGCACGTGCGGGCACGTGAGAGCGAAGAAACGGCCTGTGTGGTTGTTGTTTGTTGCTCGCGGTTTAATATTATTTTATTATTTTTTTTAATTTTTTTTTTACGGCACGTACTGTCTATCTATAATTCCAGCATGTGTGTTTGTGTGTCTGTGTGTGTTTGTCTGTGTCTGTTCTGTGTGCTGTCTGTGTCTGTGTGTTCTGTGTGTCTGTGACCGCTGTTTCTCGACAACCACTGGTCCAATCTAATTGAAACTTGCCAGTATAGTTGCTGGGGCCGTGGATGTGCCTTTTCAAGGTTTGATATTAATCGGACAAGTGCTTCCCAAGTTATGGCCATTTATTTACCAACCAATGACAGGACACTTTGCTACGTAGGTGTGGCCGATGCGCCATTTAGTTACCAATCAAGGACACGTTGCTGCGTAGGCCGGTGCGCAGCGGCCGACGATGACGACACGTGCCGTGCCGGTTACGATGGGGATCGATCGTGCCTTAGTTACCGTGGCTAGATGGCAATGGTCAATGGCAGCGAATGTCATGGCAAGCAAAGACAGGGAGGTAAACTTGATTTTAATTTGGATTTTAATTAACTCTGTGGTGTAAGTATCACAGCAGTTGTTACTTCAATGCAAGCGATAATTCGTGGAATGCATTGAACATTCCGTACGGGCACGCACACTTCGGATAGTGATGACTTACTGTATTCTATAATTTCTCGATTTCTTATGCGCATTTATAGATAAACACAATGCCCAATCCAGTCATTGTTTACGAGAGCGAAGAAACGGCCTGTGTGGTTGTTTTTTTATAGTGCGGCGACATCGCCTGTTATATAATTGGCTATTCTGTCCTGTGTCTTCTGTCACACTTATGGCCGCGTACGTCCCTTTGATCTGAGGGCTATAAATATAAATTTGTCCAACGTCACAACTCTTCCCATCATGCATGCTAATTCCCCGTGTTACATTTAAATTTTATAACTGCAAAATTGTTTCATCATTCTTAACCTTTTACTGCCCCAGCCGCGCGATATCGAAGTATTCGTTCTTTTTTTTTGCACGTACGGCCACGTACTAGTCATTCTATAATTCAGCAGTGTGTGTGTGTCTGTGTGACCGCTGTTTCTCCGACACAACTGGTCCGATCCGTTGAAACTTGCCAGCTATATTGCTGGGGACCTGAGGATGTGCCTTTTCAAGGTTTGATATTAATCGGACAAGTCCTTCCCAAGTTATGGTCATTTATTTACCAACCAATGACATGACACGTGCTGCGCTTAGCGCTGCGTGCGTGCGCGGTAGCCGGTGCGCGCGCGACGATGACGTCACGGCCCGTGCCGGTTACATGGCAGCGAATGTCATGGCAAGCAAAGGCAGGGAGGTAAACTGATTTTAACTTTGATTTAATTAACTTCTGTGGGGTGTGGAAGTGTGATTGTCGCGAGAACGCGAGAGCGAAGGAACGGCCTGTGTGGTTGTCGTTTTTGGCTCGCGGTTTGAAAGTTTTCTTTTTCTCTTTTTTTGCACGTACGGCCACACACGTACGGGCATGCACGTAAGGGCACGTGAGAGCGAAGGAACGGCCTGTGTGGTTGTTTCTGGCACACTGTTTGAAAGTATTTTTTTGTTTTGTTTGCACGTACGGCCACGCACCTACGGGCATGCACTAGTAATAATAACAATAGACCAGCGGCCCACGGAGCCCTATACTG
>CM068954.1:149667435-149687045 GCA_035128595.1 Eptatretus atami
CGAGGTGCCACCCAAACCGGATTTGGTAAGTGGGTAGTTGGGAATGCTAACCGTATCGGTAGAGTAACCGGTTGAGCAAGACATGCTGAGGGCGTATTTCCCCGGTGTCGAAATCGCGTAGTAATTTCGGTAATTGGTTATAGACAAATAGATGCTAGCGCGTTGAAATATTGGCAAACGACGGTCGGTTTAAACGACCAGTCCGGCTCGCGGAGTTATCCGAGCGAACGGCCTAAATTCGGGGAGTTTGGTGGAGACGACACAACTTTCCCCACCTAGTGGTCGTTCTGCCACGACCGCGGCCCACAACAATATGTTTGTTCATGATTTGCAACTCCCTGGTAGTATGCGAAGCCGTGGCAAGGCGCAATAAAAAGGGGTCTTCCAGTCACCCCGTATTGGAAATAGCATGTTGTCAGACTCTCTGTGGATTGTGTGAGCCAATCACCTAAGTACACCATTTCGACCATCGAGGTGTGACAATGGACTTAACCAAAATCGACTCGGCTTGTTCTTGTTTACACTAACTACTCATCCACAACTTTTTGAGATAATCAAGCTATACATAGTTTTTGGCTCCCTCTCTGCAATGATGAAGAATCACTTAAAAAATTCTCGTATACAGATTTGAAATCTTCACGCAAAATTGAATAAATTCGTCTTATTGCACAACACCCAACCTGCCAAGAAGTTTCTGTGGAATCCATCCATAATTAATATTTGGAGATATGTGCTATTTATCGTTTTGGCCCTATTTCTCAATGGTGAAGAATCCACTTTGAAAAATTCTCGGATGTCCAAAATTGGATCTTCACCAAAATCGAATCAATTAGTCCTTGTCACACACCCAAATTCTCACCAAGTTTCTGCCGAACCCATCCACAATGTTTGAAGATATCATGCAATATCCTTTTTTGGCCCCATCTCCAATGGTGAAGAACCAGTTAGAATTAATAACTCTCGTTATCCAATTGGATTTGGATCTTCACCAAAATGAATCAATTCTTCCCAGTGGCACTCCCAACCTGTCCACACAAGTTTCGTGTGAAATTATCTTAAGTTTGGATATTGTGCTGGATATCATTTTTGGCACTAATCTCTCAATGGTGAGAATCACTTAAAGGATTCTCCGATAAAGATCTGGATTCAGATCTTCACAAATTAAGCATGCTGTCCTTGACGGGTCACCTACATACACAATAAATTTCAGAACGATTGGTTGAAAACTGTGGCAAAAATCATGTGACAAACAAACACACAAACGCTACAAACCAAACATACTTGGCAAGAAAAATTTTTGGCCAAGTAATATAGTATTGTTATGGATGTCACCTGTGGATAACTCTAAGAGGATGGTGGCATCTTGGAGAGACACGGATTGTCATTTGCACTTCAAATCTGGCGCGATCTTTGCGCCCAATGTCAGGTTACCATGCTAGTGAGTGAAACGAGGCAGATTGGGAACCGTACCGGAAGACTATGGGGGTGGTTAATTAATTGGCCGAGCGAACCAACTTCCGTGTGCCACATTATGTGGTTTCCCAATTAATAATAACCTCAGTCCATCACCCTGAGATCGCTATTTCCATCAACCAGAAGCAGGATAATCAGGGACATTCCATTGCATGAAATTATTAAAGAAGTGAACTAGTGAGAATGACTGGAGAAAGATGAGGAGAAATCTGACAGAAAGGGTGGAAACATTCAAATGAGAGAAAATAGTGGAAAGAAATCATAATGCAATAAATGGTGGGAAGATTCAGAAAGAGAGAAAATAGTGGGGAGATTTTACAGACAGCATTAACAAGAATTTTAGCAATTATCAACACGCATATACATTTTTCTTCCCTCCGTGAGATAACCCGCTCCAGAAAACTTGGAATAATCATGACACAATATGTGATGGAATCGGACAGACGTGAGGAATGACACAGATAGTTTGGGTAGAGGGAGAAGGAATGTAAAGGATGACGGTAGGAAAGAATGGGGACTAGAGATGCGCCCCGCGATGCTCTGTCTGAGCGACCATAGCCACAAGCCCCAACACCGAATCCATCCTCACACTCATCCCTCCCCTTCGTAGTATCGCTCCGTTTCGGAACACTGCGTTGGCCCTGTCTGACCCACACCAGACTGTTAGCTACAGTGAGAAAGGGAAAGCTAACGATGTGAAACTCTGTTTTTGGAGTCGACCTAGAGTGCGGGAAAATCTTGTGGGAAAGGCTTCCTGACTTCTAGAGAGGAGACAGAGCAGAGACAGAGAGAGAGTTCGCCATGCTCTGGTTCGTTTATCCTTCACAGTCAGTCTGTTTGGATCAAACTCTGAGAAGATCCAGCCAACCTTCTGTCCTGCCTTAATCCGTCCTGTTAACCGTGGATGTTGTGTGATCAAGTGAACAGGTTCGGCGATGTGGTTTTATATTTTTGGAAAGGAATGGTGTCAATGAAAGAGATAGATAATGGAAGAGATAGAGATAAAAATTGGGGAAAAAAAGGAACAGACCATGCTGCTTACATGCAACAAAGAATATTTAAATTATGAATACAATTTACTTAATTTGTAAACAGACAATACCTAAGACATAACTGTGCACTTTTATGTGTGAAGTGTACATTTTTGGTGGGGGGGGGAGGTGGGGCATGCACACAGTCCACCCAATCCACAACGCATTACAGTTATTTTTCACCAGGCCAAGTATTTTTGTTTTTTTATGGTGGCAAGGGTTTTAGTAGTTGGTAAAAAAATACTTTATATACCACGACTTGACCATCTAGATTCTAGCACATAAATGCAAGGTATATCTTTACTCTTGTATGTGTATATGCCTCGATGAATTGTTTGAATAATTATTATCACTGTTGCCACGAAATGCCCATACTCCTTATTTAGTCATACTTTGACCATTTGAATGGGTGGTCAGGTGGTACTCAGGTGTCGTAGTGTTGTCATTGGCTGCCTAGTCAGGGTCGATACCTGATGATGTCAGATTCAATTTAAAACTACCATTATAATGCAGTATCTAAAGTTGTGCTTATCGTGGAGCATGGCAACAAGAAGATGGAGACATAAACTAGCCTCTCATCTGTACTTAGGTCATGTAAAGATCACAAAGAGTATTTCTCAATATAGGAACAAACCATTTTTTTAGTCACCGGAACTTAAACCCGGGGGAGTTTCTGTGATCGAGCGTGTCCGCAGGTAAGTCAGTGAGTGAGTCCGTAAACACTTCAGTTCATTATCGCTTGAACCAAACACCCCGATTTTGATGAAACTTGCCAAAAGGCTTCATTATCTGATGCCTTACGAAGGTGTATTGACCACATCAAATCTGTGCTTATAAGGGTTCTATGGGGGGGGCGGGGGTTGCAACCCCCCCCACCAAAAGGTATTTGCTCTCTCTCCAAATACACATCATGATTTCGATGAAACTTGACCATAACCTTACAATCACCGGAATGTACCCAAAGTGTATTGACAGCATCAAATCCTGCACTCATTAAGGGTCTAGCGGGGAGTGGGGGATTGAACCCCCAAAATAGGTATTTGCTCTTTACTGAAACTACACACCGATTTTTGATGAACATTGACCACAACCTTCAACACCAGTGATGTAAAAAAAAGTTTATCGACCACCTCAAAATCTGTGCTCAGTAAGGGGTTATAACGGGGTTTTTTGACCACCTAAAATAGGTATTTGCACTCTTTCGGAAACTACAGCATACGCTTTTATGAAACTTGACTACCTTCACACTGTGATGTACCAAAGTGTATCGACCGCATCAAATCTCGCTCATTAAGGGATTACGGGAGGGTTTTTTGAGTACCTCCAAAATAGGTTTTTTGGCTCTCTTCTCCGAACTTAACACCACAATTTCAAATGAACTATGACCACAACCTTCATCACGTGATGTGCCTAAGTAAAAAAAAAATCAAATACGGCAAAATCATCTAAGTCACGGCATCAAAAAATTCAGGGTCAATGAGTCTGCGAGGGGTTTGAGTGACTTGCTTCTGATCCAGGTGAGCGTCAGGGACAGGCGGTTCTAATGTTTGTCCCGTACCCTGTAATTCCTTGTCTGCAAATGTCAACTCTGATCACCTCATGGGATTAATGAATTATATAAAAGAAGTTGGTTGTTTCATAATGCATCTGGTGGGGCCTGTTGGTTGCATCGTTTTCCCTGGAAGCGAAGCTGTGCCATTGATGCCAGTTTCCCTGTTACCAGGCATTTCTGCACTCTTTTGAATCCTCATAAGGATGACAGGCTGATTCAAACCACCTGGTGTCATTTGGAATGGCTCGACAGAGGGTTCAAACTCAGACCCGAAGATTTCGGATCTTAAGGCAGCCACGTTAACTGTTGCTCAACCCAAGACCCTAAGACTTAAGGCAGCCACCTTAACCGTTAAGCCAACACCTAAGCTAAAAAGATAAGTAAAATGATAGTTTAAGTTGTATGGCACAAGCGTGAATGGTCCAAGTTGCCTCCTCAGTGTTCCAAGTTTCCTTGTATTTTGAAGGCAGGGATTAACTTTTGCAGCATTTTCATTCTTCCTGCGATTACAACTCATTGAAATCATTCGATTGGCATGAGAAATGTCCAATGCCAGTACTTATTATGGTACCAAATATATGTTTAAATTTAAAGCGTCATTACGCAAGTTTGTCCATTTAACGAATTGGTGACTTATAATAATATCAGAATGAATTAATCCTGATTTGGCTGTTTGGTGGAATAGTTAAAGAACTTGTTCTCTCTCTATTCCACATGGCTTGTGTTCAGTCCCAATTGCTCACTCTCACCAATCTTCACTGGCAAGCATGGTGAGCATTGCCAAGCACACCTCCGATTGAGACAGGAGGTGTCAACGTAACAGTTTGACAGTTCAAGATCTTGGCAAGAATCAATCTTTGGGATGTAGTCAACAGCCCAGAACGTCTTATACTAACAATATTAGAGAAGAGAACTTTATGATGAGTAAGATCTTCAAAAAATAAAATAAAGTCACCGTTAGATTACTAACATACCACTTGGAAAGTTGCCAAGTGCCATTTCGAAGGTTTGAGGTTACTAATTTTGGCAGAAATTGCTCAGAAAGGAACAAATGCACGGTTGTCCCCTGGCCCGGCCCCCCTTTCAAAAACACGGCAGTTAAGGTTTGATTTTTCCCCCTTCTTGTCAGTGGCATGCCGCTCTTCTTGACACAAATTAGCAGCAATCAACTTAGCTCCAGCCCAGCCCATGCAATCATCATAGCTTCGAATGTTTTTGAGCCAAATCCCGCATACTATGGGTGCGCTTTCTCTTCTATCGAAATAAACAGGGACTTAAAAAGACCTTTGCTTCCGACCATAATAGCATGTCTCGTCATCATAATGCAACATACAAGTATTTTTCCCTCTTGGGTCTAAATCCTAAAGATGAGAAAAGCCACAAATCAGCCGCCGCCCTTTCGTTCCAACTCCAAAAACAGAGCGTTTGTTCCTTGCTGCAGCTCAGCAGACAGAGATCTCTTAATTTAGCGCGAAAATGGAAAGCTTTACTTTTCTTTCCATTGCTATTTCTGCTAGTCAATTTCCATTTTTTATTTGGATAAGGGAAATTTTGGACAGCACTGCCTTTTGTACGCAACTTTGAGTCCCCATACAATTGCCCAAGGCAATGGAAAGTCAACCATCAGTGTGAACGAGCACCAAATGTTTTGATCAGACTAGACAGGACAGGCAGATTCCTCTCCTTGAAGGTATCGGTGACCCAACTGATAAGGCCCTCGGTGACCTTACCAGCATCCAATACAACATGCTAATTTCGCTAAAACTAGCTCACATTCCAGAATAATTAAATTTAAACCTAATACAATGTTGTAGTCAGTTAATTTGACTCAACAGCCTTTCTGCATACTACTCTAGTGTCTTTCACTTCCAAGGCAACAGTACCCTCTTTCTTGGCCCTCCAAATCCGAATGTTTACAGGCAAACATTTCACGCAACAATGACAGACAGCAAAATGGGTATGACTGTATATGATTTTTGTGCAACAATCAAGCGTCGTTGTATCCTTAGCATTTTGATTTCAATTGTGTATAAACGTTTACATCACCTTTTAAAATACCTGAGCTGTACTTCCCCCTCCCTTAAACCTTCATCTCAGGATTTTCATCCTGTTTTCTTTCTTTTCCAATATCGTCATTTCGACCTACTTTTATATTGATTTTATGTGCCATTGCAATTCACTGTGTATTCGACACTAGTTTAGAACCCAAGTTGTAAATAACACTGTTCCTAAGCACGATCTTATCTTATGAATAAGAAATGCTTCTGCATGATTGGCTAATTCACTGGTATTGCTGGGAAACTGGAAAGAAAGACGAGGGTCTTGGGGTACATTTTAAACATTTACGCTTGGTGTCTATTTATGTACCAAACACACCCAGGACGGTATGCATGGGATAATTACTCAACACGGCTTTGATAATACTGATTGCAAGATAAAGGCGGCTCTTAAGATAATTAAGAGCTTAAACATCGCATTGTCCTATTCTCATTATTTTGCAATTTATTCACTCTATCAACAACCTTCGTCATTCATCATAACCCAGTTATGGAGCGAGGAATTTCAACTTCGTTAATACATACCATAGCTAAATTTGCAATAACTCTTTATGTTGTAATCTATACTAATAAGTTCAGTGTGTGTGTGTTGTGTGTGTGTGTGGTGTTGTTGTCCTCACTCTATTAGTGCCCAACTTTGCATGCATATCAAAGGAAATCCCAGGAGTGCATGAATGAAACCTGGCGTATTTGGGTAAACTGAACACCCCCTTGAAAGATGCATTAAACCTCTCTCTGATAAAAAACAAAACAGGCTTATCCTTGGGCAGCCATATTTCTCACAGGGTCTTAAAACCGCCATTTGTTTCGCATGCTCAAAAATGCCTTGCTTGGAATCACGATGTACTTCTCACGGACTAATTAAAAATATAATATATATAAATCAAAATCTGTCGTATGTCCCGAAATAATCTGGAGTTAAATGTGTAAAATTTAAAGAATTAACGATCTTCAACTGAACGATATTTTAGTATTTACTTTAAGCAAGCAAGGCTATGATCCCCTTCTCCAGAAAATGTTGAAATTGTCAAAGCATTACTTACTTTTTTTGTCTTGTTCGGAATTATGTTGTTTGAAGAAAAGATTAAGGAAGGTTCTGAAAGTGTGACTTCATGGAGTGCAATGAAAATAATTTAAAACCAGCAGCGATCACTGTGAAGGCTCCCCGCGGCTGGGTTCTCCGTGGGACATCTCCGACTTTAGGAAGGCAAATCAATTAAATGAAAGATTGAATAAAGGAATGATTAACGTTAATGGAGGATTAGAGTGAGTAAAAGCGATGGCACAAGCTGAACGATCTTCAATAGAGAATAAGAAAAATATTTTAATTAATTTTAACTTCTGAAAAATTTTTCCTGAAATTTTTTTTCCTGAAAAAAAAAAAAACTCTTTTGACAACAACAACAAAAAAAAAACTGAAAAAAACCTCTTTGTACAATAGCTTAATGAACTTCGGTGGTTGTTGGAAGCAATCCATTGAACAAGCGCCAGTTGAAAATTGCATCGTGGAGGGCTGCTTTCTCGAATATACATTATCGCACACAGCCGCAATGTTGCAGTTGACCACGGACTTGGCTTGACTGCTTCTCTCCAATATATTCACAAGATTTGCTTCCTCAGACTTCTACTGTTCCCCAATGCTGAACTAGTAGTTTTATGGGGAAGAGCTTTGATGATGATGAAGAGGTGATTGCAACGGTGATGGATTTTTCTTAACAGCGGAGAAGAACCTCTACAAGACGGGTGTATTCCAAGCTACATCAGCGTTGGACTGAGCAATATTCAACTCAAGGCTACCATGTTGAAAAATAAATAAAACAATTTAAGGCTAGCGTTGTTTGTTTTCTCTGTCAGATGATAAACTTCTGAATCACCCCCCCGACCTGAAGGTAATAAGTAAGCCAAGCTGTGGCTTTGAACAATGATCAATAGCCGACAGAGTAATTATTGACTGTTTTCTAAAACTTCGAAAATAATTTCATCACACATCTGGGATGTTCAGTGTTGACCCTACTACATTCATTTGGCCTATGAGAATGCTGTATCTCGTTGAAACAAATGATATTTCAACAAAAAAAAAATCCTACAAAAGAAAATTATATTATTGATATAATATTGAGGGAAGATTATCTCCGAGAAGCTTTTATGACATGAGTTACAAGAGTACTGTAGGCTTTCAGGAGTTCTGTTGAACAACAATGTCGTACCATTAAACAACTGAGTGATATCACTTTTTTGCATTCCATTACTGGTAACAAAGAGATCTTCATAACAAGAAAATAAAGCATATACAGGATGAAACATTTTGGTTTGGTTGCTTGCGTTTGACTTCCAGACACATTTTGTTATTTTTTTATTTAAAGGTTCGAAGATTGTTATGTAGGCAGCTATTAACAATGCAGGCAATGGACAAAGATTGCTTGTAACATGGAGTGTGGAAAAGGCTCCAGAGGCCAGGCAGAGATCCCAATTCAGCACATGTTGTGGAGGTAAGAAAAGCAGAGGGGGGGGACAGAATGGCAGTGAAGCTGAGAGTTTCAGCGGTGAGGAGCTCAAGTGAGTCCAGGTCAGAGAGATAGAGAAGTGAATAGCTCAGAAGCACAGGGACAGAGTGAGGAGAAGCCCCATGGAGTCCAGCCAGTGGGATGCGGGCAGACCCGAGGAGAAAGAGAATTGACTCATTATTAATGCCGGACAAAACGAGCGTTGTACGAGAGGCTCAGGCGCCTGAACACGATGCCGCCAGACAACGTTCTTCCCCGCCAAGACCTCCGCCATCTAGCTCCCCTTTAAACCACACCACGACCACACACAGGCATATTGCATGACGAATCCAATTTTTATTTATTGTCTTGTGGACCACGCTCTGTCTGAATCTACGTGATGTGAATGGCTTTTAGATAATGGTAAGTCATCAAAGAATTGTGGTGTTGCATGAGAATTTATATATCTAACACTACCTTAATAAGTACCACACTTATTATATGTGCAAATAATAACTGTGGATACATAGTTTTTCTTCGTTGTTCTCCCTATAACCTCATTGCCTCATTTTATTAAACCTGTTTTACCCACCAACGGAGTTTGCGGCCTTGAGGTGAGGTTTGCAATTTGGGCAGTTATAACCATGGAGCGGGGTGTTAAAACCTTGGTCATTTGAAAATTTGGATCACAAGCCTCTCTTAAGTCAGGTTTATAAAATTGTGGAATGTTCCTGCGGATTTGCTCAGCTCAAAATCTTTAAACAGGGAATTATCATAGGTGACAGGTCTCATAGGAGACAAAAATAATGATCTGTTTGGCTTCTGGCAGATGACGTAGGTCTCTGAGGAACAATTCTGTTGCTTAAATTTGGTGATTGTTCAGGTGGAAGATTTGACCACATGTCCAATCCACGTACCACCATTGCTAATACTACTTATACATTATTGTAACCGGACTTATGCTCCCTAAAGGGCACTAACACGAGAGATATGAGAATTCTAATCTCCCAAGATACCTTACTTTCTCTGTCAGGATCATAAAAAACTGAATGAGCTTTCCGAATATGCATTCAAAGTAACCTCCATCAATGAATTCAAGTCAGGATTGGAGAAAGCACTTGCCAACCATCCATTTAAATAGCAGGCCCTTATCAACAGGTTCCGTGAAGTAACGACAAGTAAATAAACATCGCTTCACGTGTCCTATAATCCAGTAACATCCAGTAAGTAGGTAAGACTTCCTATCACTGCATGTCTGTAAATGATAAAACCCCACAGACCTTTTCAAATCATACCTCCATAAACCTAAGAAACACAGCAACCCCTGTACCTTGGGATGACAGTTGGTATAACTGATTTTCACCAAACTTTGTTTAACTCTGGCGTTTGGCAAGAATGGTATTTTTTCGCCCCAGCCCTAGGTACCTCGAGAAAACCCACCAGTGATTTACCTGTGCGCAATGTCACATTACGTAGCGCATCGTCTTGGGTCATGGTGTTCCAGTAAGCAGAGCGGAGCTGCACCGGCAACTTTTGTTCGAAATTTTAGTTACAGACATTTAGGGACGTTTTGATAGTTTTTTCTCCTGAGAATATTGACCTCAAATACATCAGAGGTAAATTTAAGCCCTGGGCAGAGCTTTTCTAGCCCTCCAGAAAGTAGTAAACATTTATACGAGTAAAGTGACTTCGTGAATTGAAGCGTTTATACGCAGGATAAGGCCCACACCACAGTTCTCCCACCATTATCGATCTTTAATATATATTTGGAACAGCTTAGCATGTAAGAATTCCACTTCTGTTAATTTGTAATATCTTTGTAAATTAAAGGATTTACTTTATCATTCTAATATAAGCAAACTTGAATAAAGCCTTTGTCACCCACAGTATTTTTACTCTCAAAGTGTTCAGACATTTATATTTAAAAAAAATAAAAAAATCTCACACAACAACCTGCCACCACGTTTCGTTCTGAACCATCCTAACTTTTTGAGATAATCGTTGCTGTATTGTTATATCGTTTTTAGCTCCTATCACTCAATTGGTGAAGAATCACTTAAAACCACCGGTTCCGCATTCTTTCACCAAATTATCAATTTGTCCATGTCAAACACCCAACCTGTCAACCAAGTTTTGTCCGAAATTCATCAATACTTTTGAGATACATGCTATATATCGTTTTTGGCCCTATATGCCATCAAAGTCTAAAGGGTCCAAAGACTTTTAAAATTATCGGCATCCCCCCCGGATACAAAATCGAATCAATTGTCCTTGGCAAACACCCAAATCTAGCCATCAAATTTCGTTGGACTCTGTCGAGAACATTTTGAGATATCCTGCTCACAGACAAATAAACAAATGAAAAATCACTCTAGAGTACACACGTGGCGAAACGGAACGGCACTCGTTAAGGGGCGGATACCTTCGCAGCTGACAGTTTACATTTGTTAATCCCACTCTTAGGTCGATCTGAACTTATCAAATCCATTCAGCTTGTTTTTGGTCACTTCAGCCAATCATCTACAACTTTTTGAGATGTCATGCTATTACATTTTTTTTTAGCGCCATCTTTAAATGTGTGAAGAATCGCTTAAAAAATCAAATTAATCTATCGTCCGGATCCGGATTCGAATTCGAATCTTACCAAAATTGAATCGATTCATCCTGCTACACAATAATTCAGAACGCGATTGGTTTGAAGAACTGTTGGCAAAGAAATCGAGACAGACCAAACAAAGAGACAAAATGGCTACAGACCAACATACGTATTTGGCGAAACTTTTTTTTCGCCAAGTAACAAGAAAGATGTCATGGCATAGCACGATATGTACTTGCAAAATTTCAAATAAACACTAGTTCATGGAAACAGCAATTTGGTATTTGGAGAAATTCAACTATCAAGTGTTTTAACATGATGCATGTTTGCATACCACATTTGGTTGATACATTTCTCTAAATCTGTGGCCATAGGTGTTTTACATGTTTTGATGGCATTGACCTTTACCTTTGACTAATTTGACCAGATTTTATACAAATTATACTCCACATCCATACAAAAAGGTTGTAAGTTTCATCCTGATTCTTGAAAAAAATTCTGAGATTTGGCCAATAATAAAATCATTAAAAATATCCCATATGATATTAATTGGGTCGAAATTGTCATGACACCGTTTTCTTCTTTGACACATGGGACCTTTTCCTGATGCCTTAACCAAGATGAGCAGAACTTTAAAAAAAAGAAAAATAAATTTTAATGAACTAATTATATTTTGCACCCTCTTCATTTGGTGCACGAGGCTGGTTACTAATTTTGGATTACCGCAGAGTTACCGCGTCCGACGGACCATCTTGTTCCAAGCATGCAACACGACGTTTTTCTGACGTATACCTTTATTTTTGGCGGTGTACAGGCAACTGAAAGCTCTATATAGGCAAAAAGAAAAAATCAGGGTGTATGCTAGAAGCAAAAATATCCTACGCTTATAATCTCAAAACATCTCACTGTACAAGAAAACCAGGACTGTAAAGGAATGGGGGACGAATCATACCCTCCTCCCAGCTGGAGGCGGTGCGACACGATAGACATTTACAATAGAGGAATTTGCGTCCTTCCTTCCTTCCCCCAGCAGGACGCATCGGAAAAAATAAACACCCTTATTCATTAATTGGGTGTCATGCTGAATCATATGTAGAAAGTCTGGATGTAATTCAGCTCTCGAACTGTTAGAGAGTAGTGCGACAAACAAACACACAACAAACACTGGTTGTGAATTTTAGTAAGGAAAGTCTTTGTGTGAACCTCAAGTGTTATTACAGAAGACCCTCAGCAGAACAAGGTCTAATGGGATCTATAGAGTTCTTTAGGGACTCAGGTTCTAAATGGGGTCGTAGGGTCGGACCAGTCTTCAGGGTTCCTAAAGGGTCATTAAAAGGACTTAGGGTTTGAGGGTCTAAACTCAAAAGGTCTTAGAGTTACTCGTTGTCTTATGGGGTCAAAAGTTAAGGGTCTTGTGGTCATAGGGTCTTAGGAGTGTTAGGGTTTAAAAGGGCTAAAGGGCGCTTAGGGTCCTAAAGGGTCTTGGTGTCCTCAGGGTTTTTAAGGGTCTTCAAGGGTCTTGGGGTTACAAAAGGGTCTAAAGGTCTTCACAGGTTTCAGGGAGCATTAAAGGCGTCTTGAGGTCTTAAGGCGTCCAAATGTTGGAAATGTGTTTAAAGGTATAAAGGTTCTAAAAAGGATCCACAAAGGGTAACAAAAGGTTTAAAAATGATCTGAAGACATCTAAAGTTGAAAGCATGGGGCTCCCCAACTTTTTTGTCCACCTCCAAAAATGGAATCACATATCGTCTCGCGCCAAATCGTACCAGTACCTACCATAAAAATTGTTGAAGAAAAACCTGCTTCAACGTGGAAAACACCTCCCTCAAAAAAATCGAAAAAATTTACTGTGAGAAGTTGGCAAGCTGCACCATTCGAAATGGTTATATCGCTGTAAGATCAAGTGGCATGTGTCATACTGACCATCAGAAGGGCCACTGCGACCAAAGTTTGGGTCGTGATCCTGGGTTTGGAACCCCTGGTCTTAGGGTCTAAAAAGGTATGAGGCACTCTATGAAGGTCTACATGTCTGAAGGTATGTTTGAATAGTCAGGAATTTTAAGAGCGTAATTGATTAGACTTTAGTCAAGGTTCAATAATAAGTAATTAATTAGACGTACTTCATCGGTCCAACTCATGTTCAAACAGTAAGTTAATTAATAGAATTACTTCATAGGGGTCGGACAAGACTCACCTTGGAAGAGGGTAATCGCCACCTGTTTTCAAGTATAGTACAGTATATACTAAGACATTAGATATCAAAGAATCAGTTGGAAATTGACGTTTATTTGACATGTTAACCTATTGACCTCAAAGAACAATAGGCTTTCAGCTCGTCACTACCCTTTCAGGTGGTAAGTTTCGTGAAGATTGGGATTAAAAATGTGACCTGTTATGCGATTGACATACAACAAACAAACAAACAAAGACAGATGTCGTGCATAAGCCAACAATACTTGTGAAATCCATAAAACAATGAACCTAATAAATAATTAATGGTTTGAATTCAATGACCAAATATGCAAATCCTCTTCAAAATTTGAAGTCAATTGATAAATTGACAATTTAGAACTCTAACCTAAGTTGTTGACCTTTGGCCTATGCTGACCTTTTTGGCTTACGTTGATCTCAGAAATAATTAATGGTTGAATCATGACAAATATATATCTCTTCAAATTTCAGTCGATAGGATGAAAATGGACATTTAGAAATCTGCCTATGTTAACCTTTATCTCTAATGTTGACCTCAAAACTGATTAGTAGTTGCAATTCAGTTTGACCTCACTATGAAAATGTTTCATATTTCTAGCAATCGGATGAAAATTGATTTTTAGAAACTTGACAAAAATGTGGTTGACTTTTGGCCCAATATGACGCTTTTGACCTCAAAACATAGGCTTCTTGCTTATATCGAACTCTACATGTGGTGAAGTTGTGAAAGATCGTTTAAAATTGTGACCGTAGCGATTGACATACAAAAAGAAAAAGAACGTCGTTAAGAATTGATACTTGCAAAACCCCCCCTCTCCCAAAGGTTTGTCAGGATCACATCAAATTGTCCATGTTCATTCAGATTAAAATGACATATCTTAATCAAAGCTCAGGTCATCGATAAATATTGATTATCTTTCAGTTTTGAACATTGATGATTTCGATGAATTTACCTTGGGTGTGACCTTGACCTCAAAAATAGTTGCTTTCCCAATTCAATGATGGACTATGCAAATCCTGTTCAACTTTTCAAATCAATCGGCTTGAAAACTGACCAATTTAGAAAATTTGACCTCAAGCTCACACGGCTTCTCAGTTGAGACTACCTCTACAACTGGCAAAGTTTCATGCGATCAGTTAGAATTGTGACCTGTAGGTGCTTGACAGACAAACAAACAAACAAACAAGGAAAAGATGGCATGCAGGCATGAACTTTGCAAAGTCCCCCCCTCCTCCAAAGGTTGCATGGATAATCGAAATGTGGCCATTTCATTAAATTAAAATTCACCAATCTTAATCAAAGCTCAGGTCAATCGGAATGAAATTGATTATTTTTCAGATTGAAATTGATGCATTTGAAGTTTTTCACCTTGCAAGTGACTTTTGACCTCAAATACTTAGACCTCAAACAATAAAGCTTCTTGCTTATGCTAGCTCTACCATTGTGGTGAAGTTTTGTGAAGATCAGTTAATTTGTGACCTGTAGGCATTGCCAGACAGAACAACAGACAGACAGACAGAAACGACGTACAAGACCGAACGCATATTTTGAAAAAATCTTTCGATTTCACAAGAACAACCAGACAGGGAGAGACAGAACAGAATAACAGAGCAGACGCATCCAATATACTTGCGAACCTTTTGCACAAGTAACAGACGGTGGGTAACAAACATAGCCCACCCACCTGGTGGTGGAGTAACTTAGCTACACGATGAACTGGAGCAAGAGGAGAAGGACCACTATCCTCGACATGCAAAGAAAAAACGTTTCTGCAGATGAAGTAATTTCTGCAGGAAAGGAGAACGTTTCATGACCAACTTATCCTCTTGAAAAAAGTGACTCGACACTGAAATGGAAGTAGATACTTTGAGTCGGACGGACTCCATTCCGACCTTCTGAAACCCGCAAATAGAGTTGCAACCATCAGGAGAACCATAACAATGTTATGGCCAATGGGGAACCTTAAACAGTGTTTCTGTGGTCAGCAAAGCGCCCTTCTTTCTTTCATCCGTAATTTATATCAACATCAAAAATATTAAAACAGAAGCCTCACTGACATTTTAGAACTACAGAGGAAGTACTACAAAGCGAACTACAGTTGGGCTATCTGGGGTTGCAGCGAAATTCTGAAAAAGAACCATCAGAATGAAATGTGAACAATAATTTAACCAACTGGTCCTTGAAAAGTGATCCTGTTGAATGGAGGTGACACTTTGAGTTCTGCGAAGACGCAAAATCCTCCTTCGGTAACCTGAAAATGGAATTACAACAACAAGAGAATGAACTTTCTACTCGGGTAATATATCTAGGTGGCTCCTAATGAAATACCATTCCGCAACTGAATGCTCGCCCATTTCTGTTGACATGTTGAGCTCTTCCAAAGAATCAAGAAGTAAATCTGCGTACATCTCACAGAAAAGAAATCATGACAGCAACTGAGGCGACTGCTGAGGCTGGAACGCACTAGGTCAAACCACACAGAGCCTGCATTTCCTCGACGCAAGTTGATCATCGGGCACAAAACTCATGGTATATTGCATTGTGAAAAATCAATCTTTTTGTTTCTTAATTGTTTTGTTGTTTATAATAAATCTCCTGGTCATTAATGCCATAGACAGGTGGCAAAACAACCATGGCGTGGAATACATATATATAATCGCAGGTTCTCTGGGGACTCACATGGTATTTGAGGGTATATTTTAATATGAAGTCCATGTGGTACACATTAATAACAATCCATTTCGTGCTACCCCTTTTGGGTATCTTGCCCGCACCTTGCTCTATATGATGTGAGAAATGAGGAAAAAAAAAAAAAGCATACAAAATATTTATCTTCGAGCTTAGCACTTAATCTACATACTGTACAAACACGACTTGCATAGCCATATCTGAAGATGGTGTATAAATAAAATTCGGCCATATAGTCAAGAGCCGAAGTAAAAGGGCTTAATTGTATGGTTACTATTATAACGCCAATAGCTGTTTCGTGGGTCCGGTACTGGCCACATTCTGAATTTTGAATTGGAGTCAACTTATCTGCTGAAAGTAAAGATTGGATCGTGTCAGTGATAATTTAAATAAACTATGTCTCCTATGTACTTAATACACATACCAACGTTGTACCGAACTACATATTCATTGATGTACATCACGCTTGCTGAGGAAGGCGAGGCGCGCAATGCTCGGTTGACTGAAATTTTGCTTCCGACCCCACGACCTCGTGCTGAACAGCATCAAGCAAGCAAACAAACTCAGAATATCTTATCCTATAAATGAGCTTGTGTGTGTCTGTCCGTCCACTACGAGTTCGGACCCCCAACCATTGAACCCTTGATATCAAAGACTCCTAAAATCCTGAGACCCCCAAGACCTTTAAGACTCCTACCTAAGACCCCCCCCCCCCACAGGAACCGAGACTCCATACCTTATCCCAAAGCCAAATAAACCCCGCGATTCCCTCTTTACCTCTAAAGACCTGTAGATCGTTTAGACCCCGATAATTTAACCCCCCTTAGACCGAAGACCTCTGTCTGAGGGCTTTTGCAGTAATACCTAAGGTCACTAGTCATAATCAAAAGGCATGGTAAACTGCTCAAGTAAACATCAGCAAAAATAGTTAATTATCTGTGTTTTTTGGTATGTTGTTTTTACTTCATATGTCACAGACACATTATATACGTATAATATAAATATAAAAAATATATAATATATATATATATATATATATATATATATATATATATAATATATATATTTCAGCGTCAGGTCAGGCCAGATCAGATCTGTGCTTACGACAGGTATCATCGTAGCCTGTTACAACCCTGTTCCATGCCGGATTGTCTGGTGACTGAACCGTCTCTCCCACCAGGTTTTCTTGGTGAGGAGAGGTGTTTGGATATGGACCCAGCAGGATTAAAAACAAAACCTGTCAAAGGGCGGAGGAGCTTCCTTGTGAGCAAAACGGCCAATCCATATCTGGTGCCCACTGTGTCTGCGGACGTTGGGTTAGTTTATTATGAGTAGTGTTGGTGGCAGGATTAGCACTCCGGGCTACCGTAAACCCTTTTAAATTCCCTCACAAAACTAAATCGGTAAATGAAGAATCTGAAAACCAATTCTGTGGGACTACCTCCGGTTGGCGCTTCCCTTCGCAAGGCAGATCACCAGATGACGGTGGGGCAGCCTTCGGGGACCCCAATCTTTTGATGATAGGAGGAACCACGGGATTATAGGAGGGAAACCCACTCTGTCACCTGTGAATGGAGAGAATCAGCCAAGCCGTTAACATTCCCTTCTTTTTCCAAAAAGCCATGGGATAATAAGGTGAATCCATGCCGTTTTTAAAATACTCACTTAGGTGGACAAAGTTAGACATTTATGGCAAATTAGTCGCAGATGAAATTGACTCAACAATCATGACCCAGGTCTATAAATGAATTACAATGCGGGATATATTGAATGATTTCTCACCACCAAAATAAATTAATTGAACAAATTCAAGTACAAAGAAGAATTAACTTTCGTATGAAGGTTCATTTAGTTATTACGTATTGCAATGGAAAAGAGGGGAGGGAAAGGGTGGTGTTCAGATCGATACGTCCAACGGTGCGGAGGCCAAACATCCCACCATGTCTTGTTGAGGTAATAAATAGGTTGGCCCTGAATCAGGGTTAAGTCACTGGGTCAAGTTGAAGAATATAAGTATCCAAAATAATTTCATGGTATTTTCTTATCTTTTTGTTACGATACTATAAAAATACAATGATGCTGCTCAGGTGACAACAAATGGTTATTGCAGTGGGTCCCCAACCTTTTGATCCCACGGGGCCGGCATTCACTACTCCCAATGATGTTGGGAGTCAAAAAAAAATTTGATGATTTATTGAGAACTTGATTATCGTGAAAACTTGATGCATTTTTTTTCAGTCAATGAGAAAACTTGCATATGCTTTCTGCTCTCCAGGATTGATTGATGTCTGGCACCAGATGGAGAGAAGCAACACGAGAGTGTCTTCCAGTGTGCTGTCGGACAAAGGCGTTTTCGGTTCTTGTTCTTGGAGTATTCAGTTTGCTGAAGAACTGCTCGCACAAGTATGTGCTGCAAACATGGAAACAACTTTCTGGGGCATGGCTTGATCAGTGTTGGGGAAAGTCTGGCGGGGTAGCCCCTGTTAAAACTCCTGGAGTTCCTTCTCCAGGAACTGGCCTTTGATGTCGATGTCACTCTTCAGCTCGATCAGCTTCTCCTGCATGGTCCATTGGGCTTTGCAGGAATCGAATGAGAAGGATCATGGGCGAAGATCTCGAAGCTGACTTTGTGCTGCAGAAGTTCTTGGAATCGTTTCTCGAACTCTTCTTCAGACGGGCCCACCTCTGTAGCATACCTCTCACATCAAAAACGGTCTCATCCTCACTGTGCTGCCCTGCAGAGCAGTTGAGTGGTCGACGTTGGCGGCACGCAGTTGTGACTCCCACACTCCAGCTTGTTTCTCGAAGGACTGGATGCAGCCATAGAGGTTGTGGACCAGCTTGCCCTCTTCCCTGCATGGAGACGTTGAGAGCATTGAGCTTCTCAGTGATACGTCAACGAGCGAAGGAGAGGTCAATCTCAGCCACGGAGTTCTGAGAGACCGGACTGGTCTGGCCCTTCACTCCAGGAACATGGCGCAGTCTCGTCTTCAGCTCAAAGAAGCGCTTCAAAGTGCGGCCCCTGCTCACCACCTCACGGCCGAGAAGTACAGGGAACATCCCCGTAGTTTGACATCAGCTCCTATGCAGCAGCTCCTTGACTTGGATGGTGGTTGAGAGCTGTGCACGAATGTAGTTGACATTGCCAATGACCTGTGCTCATGCCTCCTTTGAAGCCGAAGGTAAAATCAAATTGATTTGGATTCTCCCGCGTGGGAAGCCGGCAGTGCGCGCAGCGGCATTGTGCAAGGCTTTTCAGGTCCACGGCGCGGCGCAGTGTCTGCAGTGGCATGGTGGTAAACCCCTTTAAAAATTGCTACATGGAAATGTGTTTTGATGTGGAAGTCCTCGGCAGGCTGCGTGGCTGAGCAGGGGCCGCACTTTGAAGCGCTTCTTTGAGCTGAAGGACGAGCTGGCCATGTTCCTGGGAGTGAAGGGCCAGCCAGTCGGTCACTTCTCAGACTCCCAGTGGCTGGATGACCTCTCCTTCCTCGTTGACATCACTGAGAAGCTCAATG
>CM068954.1:149688682-149709976 GCA_035128595.1 Eptatretus atami
CAAAACAAACCAAAAAAACACAGATAATTAACTATTTTGATGATGTTACTGAAGCAGTTTACCAATGGGGGCGTTTTGATTATGACTAGTGACCCTTAGGTATTACTGCAGAAGGCCCTCAGACAGAAGGTCTTCGGGGTCTAAGGGTTATAATGGGGTCTATCGCATCTACAGGGTCTTTAGAGGTCTAAAGGGTTTAAAAGGGAATCGGGGGTGTTTATGGTCTTTGGGGTATAAAGGGTCTTACGGGCCTTAAGGGTATTGGAGTCTTCGTTCTTGGGGGGGGGGGTTCTTAAGGTAGGAGTCTTAAAGGGTCTTGGGGGTCTTCAGGATTTTAAGGATCTTTGGATATCAAGGGTCCAATGGTTCGAGGGGTCTGGAACTCGTGTGGACGGACAGACACACACAGCTCATTTTATAGGATGATATCCGAGTTTGTTTGCTTGCTTGATGCATGTTCAGCACGAGGTCGTGGGGTCGGAGCAAATTTCAGTCAAACGAGCATGCGCCTCGCCTTCTCAGCAAGACGTGAGTGTACATCAATGAATATGTAGTTCGGTACAACGTTGGTATGTGTATTAAGTACATAGGAGAGCATAGTTTATTTAAATTATCACTTACACAGGATCCAATCTTTACTTTCAGCAGATAAGTTGAACTCCAATTCAAATTCAGATTGCATACCGACCCACGAAACAGCTATTGGCGTATAATAGTAACCATACAATTAAGCCCTTTTACTTCGGCTCTTGACTATATGGCCGATTTATTTATACACCATCTTTCATGATATGGCTTATGCAAGGTCGTGTTTGTACCAGTATGTAGATTAAGTTGTAATGCTCGAAGATAAATGTTTGTATGCTTTTTCTTTTTCTTCCTCATTTCTCACATCATATAGAGCAAGGTGGGGCAAGATACCCAAAAGGGGTAGCACGAAATGGAATTGTATTCATGTGTACCACATGGACTTCATATTAAAATATACCCTCAATTACCAATGTGAGTCCCCAGAGAACCTCGATTATATAATTGTATTCCACCCTGGTTGTTTTGCCACCTTTTGCCACCTGTCTATGGCATTAATGACCAGGAGCGATTTATTATAAACAACAAAACAATTTAAAGAAACAAAAAGATTGATTTTTCACAATGCAATATATCCCATGATGTTTTTGTTGCCCATGATCAACTTTGCGTCGAGAGAAAATGCAGGCTCTGTGTGGTTTGACCTAGTTGCGTTCCAGCCTCAGCAGTCGCTCAGTTAGCTGTCATGATTTCTTTTCTGTGAGTGTACGCAGATTTACTTCTTGATTCTTTGGAAAAGAGCTCAACATGTCACAGAATGGGCGAGCATTTCAGTTGCGGAATGGTATTTCATTAGGAGCCACCTAAGATATATTACCCGAGTAGAAAGTTCATCTTCTTGTTGGTTGTAATCTCCATTTTCAGGTTACCGAAGGAGAATTTGACGTCTTCCAGAACTCAAAGTGTCCACCTCCATTTCAATCAAGGATCACTTTTCAAGGACCAAGTTGTTAAATTTATTGTTTTCACATTTTCATTCTGATGGTTCTTTTCAGAATTGTCGCTGAACCCCAGAGAGTCCCCAACTGTAGTTCGTTTGTAGTAACATTCCCTCATGTAGTTCTAAAAATGTCAGTGAGGCTCTGTTTTAATATTTTTGATGTTGATATAAACGTGATGAAGAAAGAAGGGCCTTGCTGCACACAGAACACTGTTAAGGCTTCTCCCATTGGCCATAACATTTGTATGGTTTCTCCTGATGGTTGCAATCTCTATTTGCGGGTTTCAGAAGGTGGAATGGAGTCCTCCCAGGACTCGAAGTATCTACCTCCATTTCAGTGTCGAGTCACTTTTCAAGGGATAAGTTGGTCCATGAAACGTTCTCCTTTCATCTGCAGAAATACTTCATCTGCAGAAATCGCTTTGCAGTCGAGGATAGTGTCCTTCTCCTCTATGCTCCAGTTCATCTGGAGCTAAGTTAACTCCACCACCAAAGGTGGGTGGAGCTTATGTTTTTACCCCTGTCTGTTACTTGTGCAAAAGAAGATTCGCAAGTATATTGGATGGTCTGCTCTGTTATTCTGTCTGTCTCTCTGTCTGTTTGTTACTTGTGAAAATCGAAGATTTTTTTCAAAAATATGCGTTGGTCTTGTACGTTGTTCTGTCTGTCTGTCTGTTTGTTTGTCTGTCAATTGCCTACAGGTCACAAATTTAAACTGATCTTCACAAAACTTCACCACATGGTAGAGCTTAGCATAAGCAAGAAGCTTATTGTTTGAGGTCTAAGTATTTGAGGTCAAAAGGTCAACTCAAGGTGAAACTTCTAAATCATCAATTTCAATCTGAAAAATAATCAATTTTCATCAGATTGACCTGAGCTTTGATTAAGATTGTGAATTTTAATTTAATGAAATGGCCAATTTGATGTATCCATGGCAACCTTTGGAGAGGGGGGTGGACTTTGCAAGTATCATGCCCTGCATGCCATCTTTTTCTTGTTTGTTTGTTTGTTTGTCTGTCAAGCACCTACAGGTCACAATTCTAAACTGATCGTCATGAAACTTTGCCAAGTTGTAGAGGTAGTCTCAACTGAGAAGCCGATTGAGCTTGAGGTCAAATTTCTAAAATCGTCATTTTTCAACCGATTGATTTGAAAGTTGAACAGGATTTGCATAGTCCATCACTGAATTGGGAAAGCAACTATTTTTGAGGTCAAAGGTCAACTCAAGGTCAAAGTTCTCAAATCATCAATTTCAAACTGAAAGATAATCAATTTTCATCCGATTGACCTGAGCTTTGATTAAGATTGTCAATTTTAATCTGAATGAAATGGACAATTTGATGTATCCATGACAACCTTTGGAGAGGGGGGCGGATTTTGCAAGTATCAAGTTCTGTACGACGTCTTTTTCTTGTTTGTATGTCAATCGCCTACAGGTCACAATTTTAAACCGATCTTCACAAAACTTCACCACATGGTAGAGTTCGATATAAGCAAGAAGCCTATTGTTTTTGAGGTCCAAAAGTCAACATTTTTGTCAAGTTTCTAAAATCATAAATTTTCATCCGATTGACTAGAAATATGAACAACATTTTCATATGAGGTCACTGAATTCAACTACTAATCAGTTTTTGAGGTCAACATAGATAAAAAGGTTAACCTAGGCAGGATTTCTAAATTGTCAATTTTCATCCTATCGACTTGAAATTTGAAGAGATATATATTTGGTCATTGAATTCAACCATTAATTATTTCTGAGATCAACGTAAGCCAAAAGGTCAGCATAGGCCAAAGGTCAACAACTTAGGTTAGAGTTCTAAAATTGTCAGTTTTCATCCAATTGACTTCAAATTTGAAGAGGATTTGCATATTTGGTCATTGAATTCAACCATTAATTATTTTTAAGGTCAAATTTGTTTTATGGATTTCGCAAGTATTGTGCTATGCACGACATCTGTCTTGTTTGTTTGTTTGTTGTATGTCAATCGCATACAGGTCACATTTTTACTCCAATCTTCACAAAACTTCACCACCTGAAAGGGGTAGTGACGAGCTGGAAGCCTATTGTTCTTGAGGTCAATAGGTTAACATGTCAAAGATCAAAGATAAATCGTCAATTTCCAACTGATTCCTTTGATATCTATGTCTTGTATATACTGTACATATAACTGAAAAACAGGTGGACGATGAACCCTCTTCAAGGTGAAGTCTTGGTCGACCCCTATGAGTATGTCTATTAATTACTTACTGTTTGAACATGAGTTGGACCATGAGTACGTCTATTAATTACTTATTATTGGACCTTGACTAAGTCTATCAATTACCTCTTAATTCCTGACTATTCGAACATACCTTTCAGACATGTAGACCTTCATAGAGTCCTCATACCTTTTAGACCCCTAAGACCAGGGGTTCCCAAACCCAGGATCACGACCCAAACTTTGGTCGCAGTGGCCTTCTGATGGGTCATGTATGACTACATGCCACTTGATCTTACAGCGATATACCATATTCGAATGGTGGCAGCTTGCCAACTTCTCACAAATTTCGATTTTTTTTGAGGAGGTGTTTTCACGTTGAAAGCGTTTTTTCCAACAATTTTTATGGTAGGTACTGGTACCATTTGGGTCGCGAGACGAATGTGATTTCCAATTTTGGGAGGTGGACAAAAAAAGTTTGGGAGCCCATGCCTTCAACCTTTTAGATGTCTTCAGATCATTTTAAACCTTTTGTACCCTTTGGACCTTTTTAGACCTTTTATACCCTTTAAACATTTCCAACATTTGGACCCTTAAGACCTCAAAGACCCTTTAATGCTCCCTTGAAACCTTGAAGACCCTTTAGACCCTTTGTAACCCCAAGACCCTTGAAGACCCTTAAAACCCTGAAGACCCCAAAGACCCTTTGGACCCTAAGGCCCTTTAGCCCTTTTATAACCCTAACACTCCTGAAGACCCCTATGACCACGAAGACCCTTAAGAAACTTTTGACCCCATAAGACAACGAGTACTCTTAAGACCCTTTAGAGTTTAGACCCTTTATAACCCTAAGACTCTTTAAGACCCTTTAGGACCCTAAGACTGTCGACCCTAACGACCCCATTAGAATCCTGAGTCCCTAAAGACTCTATAGATCCCATTAGACCTTGTTCTGTCTGAGGGTCTTCTGTAATAACACTTGAGGTTCACCAGACTTCCTTACTAAAATTCACGGACCAGTGTTTGTGTGTTTGTTTGTCGCACTACTCCTCCTACAGTTCGAGGCTGATTACATCCAGACTTTCTACATATGATCAGCATGACCCCAATTAATGAATAAGGGTGTTTTTATTTTTTCCGATGGTCCTGCTGGGGGAAGGAAGGGAAGGACGCAAATTCTCTATGTAAATGTGTATCGTGTCGCACCGCCTCCAGCTGGGAGAGGGTATGATCAGTCCCCCATCCTTTACAGTCCTGTTTTCTTGTACAGTGAGATGTTTTGAATTATAAGCAGTAGGTATATTTTTGCTTCATGCATACAACCCTGATTTTTTTCTTTTTGCCTATATAGAGCTTTCAGTTGCCTGTACACCGCCAAAATAAAGGTATACGTCAGAAAAACGTGTTGCATGCTTGGACCAAGATCGTCCGTCGGACGGGTACTCTGCCCGTAATCAAAATTAGTAAACCACCTCTGCACCAAATGAAGAGGGTGCAAAATATAATTAGTTCATTAAATTTATTTTTCTTTTTTTAAAGTTCTGCTCATCTTGGTTAATGGCATCGGGAAAGGTCCCATGTGGCATAGAAAAAGTCGCATGTGTCAAAGAGAAAACGGTGTCCATGACAATTTCACCCAATTAATATCATATGGGATATTTTTATGATTTTATTATTGCCAAATCTCAGGAATTTTTTTCAAGATATCAGATTGAAACTTACAACCTTATTTGTATGGATGTGGAGTATATTTGTATAAAATCTGGTCAAAATTAGTCAAAAGTAAAGGTCAATGCCATCAAAAACATGTAAAACACCTATGAGGCCACAATTAGAAAATGTATCAACCAAATGTGTTATGCACAACATTGCATCATGTAAAACACTTGATAGTTGAATTTTCCAAATACCAAATTGCTGTTTCCATGGCAACTAGTGTTTATTTGAATTTTGCAAGTACATATCGTGCTATGCATGACATCTTTCTTGTTACTTGGCGAAAAAAATGTTTCGCCAAATACGTATGTTGGTCTGTAGCATTTGTCTCTTTGTTTGTCTGTCTCGATTTTTTGCCACAGTTTTCAACCAATCGTTCTGAAATTATTTGTGTATGCAGGATGAATCGATTCAATTTTGGTAAAGATTCGAATTCGAATCCGGATCTGGATACGATAATTATTTGATTTTTTTAAGCGATTCTTCACCATTTGAAAGATGGCGCTAAAAAAATATGTATAGCATGACATCTCAAAAAGTTGTAGATGAGTTGGTGAAGTGACAAAAACAAGCTGATTGGATTTTGATTAAGGCTTCAGATCCGACCTAAGAGTGGGATACAAAATGTAAACTGTTCAGCCTGGCGAAGGTATCCGCTCTACCGAGTGCCGTTCCGTTTCGCCACGTGTTACTCTATGAGTGATTTTTCATTTGTTTATTTGTCTGTGAGCAGGATATCTCAAAATGTTCTCGACAGAGTCCAACGAAATTTGATGGCTAGATTTGGTGTTTGCCAAGGACAAATTGATTCGATTTTGGATCCGGGGGATCCGATAATTTTTAAAGTCATTTGGACCCTTTAGACTTTGATGGCATATAGGGCCAAAAACGATATATAGCATGATATCTCAAAAGGTTATTGATGAATTCGGACAAAACTTGGTGGACAGGTTGGGTGTTTGACATGGACAAATTGATTAGATTTTGGTGAAGATGCGGACCCGAGTGTTTTTAAGTGATTCTTCACCATTGAGTGATATTAGAGTGATACTTCACCATTGAGGGCTAAAAACGATATACATACAGCACGATATCTCAAAAAGTTATGGATGGATTCAGACGAAACGTGGTGGGCAGGTTGGTTGTGTGAATTTTTTTTATTTTTTTAAAATATAAATGTCTGAACACTTTGAGAGTAAAATACTGTGGGTGACAAAGGCTTTATTCAAAGTTTGCTTATTTAGAATGATATAAGTAAATCCTTAATTTACAAATACAGGAAGTGAATCTTTTTACATGTCTAAGCTGTTCCCAAAATATATATTAAAGATCGGAAATGGTGGAGAACTGTGGTGTGGGCCTTATCCTGCGTAATAACGCTTCATTCACGAAGTCACTTACTCGTATAAATGTTTACTACTTTCTGGGAGGGCTAGAAAGCTGAAATTGACATACTGATGTAATTTGAGGTCAATATTCCAGGAGAAAAAACTATCAAAACTGTCCCTAAATGTCTGTAAACTAAAATATTCGTACACAAAAGTTGGCCGGTGCAGCCTCGCTCTGCTTACTGAGAACCACATGACCCAAGACAATGCTACGTAATGTGATCTTGCACAGGTACAATCACTGGTGGGTTTTTCTCAGAGGTACCTAGGGCTGGGGCGAAAAAATACCATTCTGCCAACCCAGAGTTAAACAAAGTTGTGGTGAAAATACAGTATACCAATCTGTCATCCCAAGGTACAGGGGTTGCTGTGTTTCTAGGTTTATGGAGGTATGATTTGAAAAGGTCTGTGGGTTTTTGTCATTTACAGACATGCAGTGATAGGAAGTCTTACCTACTTACTGGATCTTACTGGATTATAGACACGTGAAGCGATGCTTATTTACTTGTCGTTACTTCACTGGAACCTGGTTGATAAGGGCTGTATTTAAATGGATGGTTGGCCAAGTGCTTCTCCAATCCTGACTTGAATTCATTGATGGAGGTTACTTTGAATGCATATTCGGAAAGCTCATTCCAGTTTTTTATGATCCTGACAGAGAAAGTAGGTATCTTGGGAGATTAGAATTCTCCAGTGATCTCGTGTTGCCCTTTAGGGAGCATAAGTCGGTTACAATAAATGTATATGTAGTATTGCAATGGTGGTACGTGGTTGGACATGTGGTCAAATCTTCCACCTGAACAATCACCAATTTAGCAACAGATTGTCCTCAGAGACCTACGTCATCTGCCAGGAAAGCCAAACAGATCATTATTTTTGTCTCCTATGAGACCTGTCACCTATGATAATTTCCCTGTTTAAGATTTTGAGCTGAGCAAATCCCAGGGAAACATTCCACAATTTTATAACCTACTTAAAGAGGGCTTTGATCCAAATTTCAAATGACCAAGGGTTTAACCCCCGCTCCATGGTTATAACTGCCAAATTGCAAACCTCACCTCAGGCCAACACTCCATTGGTGGTAAACAGGTTTAATAAATGAGGCAATGAGGTATAGGGAGAACAAGGAAGAAAACACATGTATCACAGTTATTATTTGCACTATATAATTGTGGTAACTTATTAAGTAGTGTTAGATATATAAATTCCATGCACCCACAATATCTTGATGACTTACACATTATCTAAAAGCATTCACATCACGTAGATTCAGACAGAGCGTGGTCACAAGACAATGAAATAAAAATTGGATTCTCATGCAATGCCTGTGTGTGGTCAGTGGTGGTGGTTTAAAGGGGGAGCTAGATGGCGGAGGTCTTGGCGGGAAGAGACGTGTCTGGCGGCATCGTGTGCAGGCCCTGTAGCCTCTCGGTACACGCTCGTTTTGTCCGGCATTAATAATGAGTCAATTCTCTTTCTCCTCGGGTCTGCCGCATCCCACTGGCTGGACTCCATGGGGCATCTCTCACTCTGTCCTGTGCTCTGAGCTATTCACTTCTCTATCTCTCTGACCTGACTCACTTGAGCTCCTCACCGCTGAACTCCTCAGCTCAACTGCCCATTCTGTCCCCACCCCTCTGCTTTTCTTACCTCACAACCATGTGCTGATTGGATCTCTTTCTGGCCTCTGGAGCCTTTTGCCACACTCATGGTTACAAGCAATCTTTGTCCATTGCCTGCATGTAATAGCTCCTACATAACCAATCTTCGAACCTTTAAATGAAAAAAAATAACAAAATGTGTCTGGAGAGTCAAACCAAGCAACCAAAACCAAAATGTTTCATCCTGATATGCTTTATTTTTCTTGTATGAAGATCTCTTTGTTACCAGATAATGGCATGCAAAAAGTTGATATCACTCAGTTGTTTATGGTATGAATTGTTTGTTCAACAGAACTCCTGAAGCCTACAGTACTCTTGTAACTCATCTCAATAAAACTTCTTGGAGATAATCTTCCCTCAATATTTATATCAATAATATAATATTTCTTTTGTAGGATTTGTTTTTTTTTAAATATCATTTGTTTCAAGAAGTACAGCATTCTCAATAGGCCAAATGATGTAGTAGGGTCAACACTGAACATCCCAGATGTGTGATGAAATTTTTCGAAGTTTTAGAAACAGTCAAATAATTACTCTGTCGCTATTGGATCATTGTTCAAACCCCAGCTGGCTTACTTATTACCTTCAGGTCGGGGGGGTGATTCAGAAAGTTTATCATCTGACAGAGAAAACAACAACGCTAGCCTTAAATTGTTTATTTATTTTTCAACATGGTAGCCCTTGAGTTGAATGTGCTCAGTCCAGCGCTGATGTAGCTTGGATACACCCGTCTTGTAGAGGTTCTTCTCCTGCGTGTTAAGAAAATCCATCACCGTTGCAATCACCTCTTCATCATCATCAAAGCTCTTCCCATAAAACTATCTATTCAGCATTGGGGAACAGGTAGAAGTCTAAGGAAGCCAAATCTTGTGAATATATTGGAGGAGGAAGCAGTCCAAAGCCAAGTCCGTGGTCACTGCAACTTGGGCTGTGTGCGATAATATATATTGCGAGAGAAGCAGCCCTCCACGATGCAATTTTCAACTGCGCTTGTTCATGATTGCTTCCAACAACCACCGAAGTTCATTAGCATTGTACAAAGAGGTTTTTTTCAGTTTTTTTTTTTGTTGTTGTTGGTCAAAAAGAGTTTTTTGTTTTTTTTTTCAGGAAAATTTTTCAGAGTAAATTAATTAAAATATTTTTCTTATTCTCTATTGAACTTGTTCACTTTGCCCATCGCTTTACTCACTCTAATCCTCCCATTACGTTAATCATTCCTTTAATTCAATCTTTCATTTAATTGATTTTGCCTTCCTAAGTCCGGAGATGTCCCCACGGAGAACCCAGCCGCGGGAGCCTTCACAGTGATCCTGCTGGTTAATTATTTTCATTGCACTCCATGAAGTCACACTTTCAGAACCTTCCTTAATCTTTTCTTCAATACAACATAATTCTCCGAACAGACAAAAAAGTAAAGTTTAATGCTTTGACAATTTCACATTTTCTGGAGAAGGAGGGATCATAGCCTTGCTTGCTTAAAGTAAATACCTAAATACGTTCAGTTTGAAGAATCGTTAATTTCTTTAAATTTTCACATTTAACTCCAGATTTCGACACTTACGACAGATTTTGATTATATATATATTTTTAATTAGTCCGTGAGAGTACATCGTGATTCCAAGGCAAGGCATTTTTTGAGCAGGCTGAAACAAATGGCGGTTTAAGACCCCTGTGAGAAATATGGCTGCCCAAGGATAAGCCTGTTTTTGTTTTTTCATCATGAGATGAGTTAATCATCTTCAAAGGGGGTGTTTCAGTTTACCCAAATACCCAGGTTTCATTCATGCACTCCCTTGGATTTCCCTTTGATATGCATGCAAAGTTTGGGGCACTATATAGAGTGAGGACACACACACACACACACACACACACACACACACACTGACACTTATTAGTATAGATTACATACATAAAGATTTATTGCAAATTTAGTATGGTGTAATTACTGAAGTTGAAATCCAGCTCACAGTAACTGGGTTTATGGAATGACGAAGGTTGTGAATAGAGTGAATAAATTGCAAAATAAATGAGAATAGACAATGGATGTTTAGCTTCATTAATTATCTTTAAAGGCCGCCTTAATCTTGCAATCAGTAATTTCAAAGCCGATGTTGAGTAATATCCCATGCATACCGTTCCTGGGTGTGTTTGGTACCATAATAGACACCAAGCGTAAATGTTTAAAATGTTACCCCAAGACCCTCGTCTTTCTTTCCAGTTTTCCCAGCAATTACCAGTGAATTAGCCAATCATGCAATGAAGCATTTCTTATTTCATAAGATAAGATCGTGCTTAGGAACAGTGTTTATTTACATACTTGGGTTCTAACTAGTGTCGAATACACAGTGAATTTGCAATGGCACATCAAATCAATATAAAGTTAGGTCGAAATGACGAAAATTGAAAAGAAAACAGGATGAAAATCCTGAGATGGAAGGTTTAAGGGAGGGGGAATTACAGCTCAGGTATTTTTAAAAGGTGATGTAAAACGTTTATACACAATTGAAATCAAAATGTAGAGGATAACAACGACGCTTGATTGTGTACAAATCAAATATACAGTCATACCCATTTTGCTGTCTGTCATTGTTGCGTGGAAATGTTTGCTGTAAACATTCGGATTGGAGGGCCAGAAAGAGGGTACTGTGCCTTGGAAGTGAAGACACTAGAGTAGTATTGCAGAGGCTGTGAGTTCAAATGCAACTGACTACAACATTGTATTAAGGTTTAAATTTTAATATTCTGGAATGTGAGCTAGTTTTAGCGAAATTAGCATGTTGCTATTGGATTGCTGGTAAGGGTCACCGAGGGCCTTATCCAGTTGGGTCACCGATGACCTTCAAGGAGAGGGAAATCTGCCTGTCCTGTCTAGTCTGATCAACATGTGGTGCTCGTTCACACTTGATGGTTGACTTTCCATTGCCTTGGGGCAACTTGGTATGGGGACTCAAAAGTTGCGTACAAAAGGCAGTGCTGTCCAAAATTCCCTTATCCAAATAAAAAATGAAAATTGAACTAGCAGGAATAGCAATGGAAAGAAAAGTAAAGCTTTCCATTTTCCGGTAAATTAAGAGATCTCTCTCTGCTGAGCTGCAGCAAGGAAAACAAACGCTCTGTTTTGGAGTGAACGAAAGGGCAGGCAGGCTGATTTGTGGCTTTTCTTCATCTTTAGGATTTTAGACCCAAGGAGAAAAATACTTATATGTGCATTATGATGACGAGACATGCTATTATGGTCGGAAGCAAAGGGTCCTTTAAGTCCCTGTTTATTTCGATAGAAGCAGAACAGCGCACCCATAGTATTGCTGGGATTTGGCTCAAAAACATTCGAAGCTATGATGATTGCATGGGCTGGGGCTGGAGCTAAGTGATTGCTGCTAATTTGTGTCAAAGAGAGCGGCATGCACTGACAAGAAGGGGGAAAAAAACAACCTTAACTGCCGTGTTTTTGAGGGCGCAGGGACAACCGTGCATTTTGTTCCTTTCTGAGCAATTTCTGCAAAATAGTAACCTCAACCTTCGAAATGGCAACTTTGGCAACTTTCCAAGTGGTGTTAGTAATCTAACGGTGACTTTTATTTATTTTTTGGAAGATCTTACTTCATAAAGTTCTCTTCTCTAATATTGTTAGTATAAGACGTTTCTGGGCTGTTGACTACATCCCAAAGATTGATTCTTGCCAAGATCTTGAACTGTCAACTGTACGTTGAACACCTTCCTCGTCTCAAGTCGGAGGTGTGCTTGGCATGCTCACCATGCTTGCCAAGTGAAGATTGGTGAGAGTGAGCAATCTTGGGAACTGAACACAAGCCAGCGAATAGAGAGAGAAACAAGTCTTTAACTATTCCACCAAACAGCCAAATCAGGATTAATTCATTCTGATATTATTTATAAGTCAGCCAATTCGTAAAATGGACAACTTGCGTAATGACGCTTTAAAATAAACATCTATTTAGTACTGGCTGTTGACATTGTCATGCCAACTCGAACGATTCAATGAGTTGTAATCGCAGGAAGAAATGAAAATGCTGCAAAAGTTAATCCCTGCTTCAAAATACAAGGAAACTTGGACACACGAGGAGGCAACTTGGACCATCACGCTTGTGCCATACAACTTAAACTATCATTTTACTTATCTTTTAAGCTTGGTGTTGGCTTAACCGTTAAGGTGGCTGCCTTAAGATCTTAGGGTCTTGGGTTTGAGCAACAGTTAACGTGGCTGCCTTAAGATCCGAAGATCTTCGGGTCTTGAGTTTGAACCCTCTGTCGAGCCATTCAAATGACACCAGGTGGGTTGAATCAGCCTGTCATCCTTATGAGGATTGCAAAATGAGTGCCAGCTTCCTGGTAACAGGGGAAACTGCATCAATGGCACAGCTTCGCTTCCAGAAAACGATGCAACCAACAGCCGCAGACTGCATATGAAACAACACAACTTATCTTTTATATAATTTCATTAATACCATGAGGTGATCAGAGTTGACATTTGCAGACAAGGAATTTTTACAGGGTACAGGGACAAACATAGAACCGCCTGTCCTGACGCTCACCTGGATCAGAAGCAAGTCACTCAAACCCCTCGCAGACCTCATTAGACCCTGAATTTTTTGATGCCGTGACTTAGATGATTTTGCCGTATTTGATTTTTTTTTTGACTTAGGTACATCACGGGTGATGAAGGTTGTGGTCAAGTTTCATTGAAATTGTGTGTGTAGTTCGGAGAAGAGAGCAAAAACCTATTTTGGAGGGTCAAAAACCCTCCCGTAAATCCCCTTAATGAGCGCAGATTTTGATGCGGTCAATACACTTTGGTACATCACGAGTGATGAAGGTTTGCTAGTCAAGTTTCATAAAAAGCGTATGTGTAGTTTCCGAAAAGAGTGCAAATACCTATTTTAGGTGGTCAAAAAAACCCCCGTATAACCCCTTACTGAGCACAGATTTTGAGGTGGTCGATAAACTTTTTTTTACATCACTGGTGTTGAAGGTTGTGGTCAAGTTTCATCAAAATCGTGTGTGTAGTTTCAGATAAGAGAGCAAATACCTATTTTTGGGGGTTCAATCCCCCGCTCCCCGTAGACCCCTTAATGAGTGCAGGATTTTGAGGCTGTCAATACACTTTGGTACATTCCGGGTGATGAAGGTTATGGTCAAGTTTCATCGAAATCATATGTGTAGTTTTGGAGAAGAGAGCAAATACCTATTTGGGGGGGGGTGCAACCCCCCCCCCCATAGAACCCCTTAATAAGCGCAGATTTTGATGTGGTCAATACACCTTCGTAAGGCATCAGATATGAAGCTTTTGGCAAGTTTCATCAAAATCGTGTGTTTGGTTCAAGCGATAATGACTGAAGTGTTTACGGACTCACTCACTGACTTACCTGCGGACACTGCTCGATCACAGAAACTCCCCCGGGTTAAAGTTCCGGTGAGCTAAAAATGGTTTGTTCCTATATTGAGAAATACTCTGGGATCATTTACATGACCTAAGTACAGATGAGAGGCTAGTTTTATGTCTCCATCTTCTGTGTTGCATGCTCCACGATTAAGCACAACTTTCAGATACTGCATTATAATGGTAGTTTTAAATTGAATCTGACATCATCAGGTATCGAACCCTGACTAGGCAGCCCAATGACAAACACACGACCACCTGAGCTACCACCTGACCACCCATTCAAATAGTCAAGTATAGACTAATAATGAGTTATGCATTTCGTGGCAACAGCTGATAATAATTATCAAACAATTCATCGAGGAATATACACATAAAAGAGTAAAGATATACCTTGCATTTATGTGCTAGAATCTAGATGGTCAAGTCGTGTGTATATGAAGTATTTTTTACAACTACTAAAACCCTTGCCACCATAAAAAAACAAAAATACTTTGCTGGTGAAAAAATACTGTAATGGTTGTGACTTGGGTGGACTGTGTGCATGCCCCACCCTCCCCCCCCCTCCCCACCAAAGTACACGCACACATAAAAGTAGCACAGTTATGTCTTAGTATTCTGTTTACAAATTAAGTAAATTGTATTCATGTAATAAATATGCTTTGTGCATGTAAGCAGCATAAGGGTCTGTTCCTTTTTTCCCCAATTTTTATCTCTATCTCTTCCATTATCTATCTCTTTCATTGACACCATTCCTTTCCACTATAAAACCAACATGCGAACCTCTTCACTTGATCACACAACATCCACGGTTACAGGACGATTAAGGCAGGGACAGAAGGTGCTGGAGTCTTCTCAGAAGTTTGATCAAACAGACTGACTGTGGAAGGATAAACGACCAGAGCATGGCGAACTCTCTCTCTGTCTCTGTCTCTGTCTCGTCTTCTCTTCTAAAGTCAGAGAGCCGTTTCCCACAAGATTTTCCGCTCTCAGTTTGACTCCAAAGAACAGAGTTTCACATCTTTACGCTTTCCTTTCTCACCTGTTAGCCTAACAGCTGGTGTGGGTCAGACAGGGCCACGGCAGTGTTTCCGAGAATCGGAGCGATACCTACGAAGGGGAGGGATGAGGTGTGAGGAGTGGATTCGGGTGTTGGGGGCTGTGGCTATGGTCGCTTCAGACAGAGCGATCGCAGGTCGCTGGGGCGCATCTCTAGTCCCCATTCTTTCTCTACCGTCATCCTTTACATTCCTTCTCCCTCTACCCAAACTATCTGTGTCATTCCTCACGTGTCCGGATCCAGTCACATAATTGTGATCATTGATTATTCCAAGTTTTCTGGAGCGGGTATGCTCACGTAGGAGAAGGGAAAATGTATATGCGTTTGTATAATTGCTAAAATTTCTTGTAATGCTGTGTAAAATTCTCCCACTATTTTCTCTCTCTTCTGAATCTTCCCACCATTTATTGCATTATGATTTCTTTCCACTATTTTCTCTCATTTGAATGTTTCCCACCCTTTTCTGTCAGATTTCTCCTCATCATTTCTCCAGTCATTTCTCACTATTTCACTTCTTTAATAAATTCATGCAATTGTTGAATGTGCCCTGATTTATCCTGCTTGTGGTTGATGTGAAATAGCGATCTCAGGGTGATTGGACTGAGGTTATAATTATAATGGGAACCCACATAATGTGGCACACGGAGTTGGTTCGCTCGGCCAATTAATTAACCACCCCATAGTCTTCGGTACGGTTCCCAATCTGCCTCGTTCAACTCACTAGCATGGTAACCTGACATTGGGCGCAAAGATCCGGCCAGATTTGAGTGTTGCAAATGACATCCGTGGTCTCTCCAAGATGCACCATCCTCTTAGAGTTATCCACAGGTGACATCCATAACAATACTATTATTACTTGGCCAAAAATTTTTTTTGCCAAGTATGTTGGTTTGTAGCGTTTGTTTGTGTTTGTTTGTCACATGATTTTTGGCCACAGTTTTCAACCAATCGTTCTGAAATTTATTTTGTGTGTAGGTGACCCGTCAAGGACAGCAATGCTTAATTTTGGTGAAGATCTGAATCCAGATCTTTATCGGAGAATCCTTTAAGTGATTCTTCACCATTGAGAGATAGTGCCAAAAATGATATCCAGCACAATATCTCAAAACGTTAAGGATAAGTTCACACGAAACTTGGTGGACAGGTTGGGAGTGCCACTGGGAAGAATTGATTCAATTTTGGTGAAGATCCAAATCCAGATTTGGATACGAGAGTTATTTAATTTCTAACTGATTCTTCACCATTGAGAGATGGGGCCAAAAAAGGATATTGCATGATATCTCAAAACATTGTGGATGGGTTCGGATGAAACTTGGTGAGAATTTTGGGTGTGTGACAAGGACTAATTGATTCGATTTTGGTGAAGATCCAATTTTGGATCCGAGAATTTTTCAAGTGATTCTTCACCATTGAGAAATAGGGCCAAAAACGATAAATAGCACAATATCTCCAAATGATTAATTATGGATGGATTCCACAGAAACTTCTTGGACAGGTTGGGTGTGTGATAAGGACGAATTTATTCAATTTTGGTGAAGATTCAAATCTGTATACGAGAATTTTTTAAGTGATTCTTCATCATTGAGAGATGGAGCCAAAAACTATGTATAGCTTAATATCTCAAAAAGTTGTGGATGAGTTAGTTAGGTAACAAGAACAAGCCGATTCGATTTTGGTTAAGGTCCATGTGTCACACCTCGATGGCCGAAATGTGTGTACTTATTGGCTGGATTGCTCACACAATCCACAGAGAGTCTGACAACATGCTATGTTCCAATACGGGGTGGACTGGAAGACCCCTTTTTATTGCGCATGCACGAGGACTTCGCATACTACCAGGGAGTTGCAAATCATAGAACAAACATATTGTTGTGGGCCGGGGTCGGTGGCGAGAACGACCACTAGGTGGGGAAAGCTTGTGTCGTCTGCCACCAAACTCCCCGGAATTGTAGGCCGTCGCTCGGATAACTCCGCGAGCCGGCTGGTCGTTTAACCGACCGTGGTTGCCAATATTTCAACCGCGTAGCGTAGGGTCTATTTGTCTATAACCAATTTACCTAATTAACTACGCGATTTCGACTACCGGGGAAACTACGCCCTCAGCATGTCTTGCTCGAACCGGGTCACTCTACCGATTACGGTAGCATTCCAACTACCGACTACCAACTCCGGTTTGGGTGCAGCCGAGCGGAAACTGCCAAATCCTGTCATCCTGTCATCCTGTCATCCTGACAATCCTGTCATCCCCTCATCAAGATTCCATCGACGACGCTCATTCCCCCTCTGATTGCAAACAGGTTCCGGGCGGCCAACTGAACCTTCTCTTTGTAAACAGGCCACCCCGAGAAGGTGTATTCCAGAGCTGACTTCAGATTGACATCCTTTTGTGTTTCTTTTTGTATCTCGTTGAGCCTGGCATCTGATACTGGCCATGAGGAGATGTCCTCACTGACGAAGACATGGACATGTTCTTGAAGATTGATGTTGTCATGAGTAGACACAGAACTTTGTGACAATGTGTTGGCAACAAACATGTCCTTGTCTGGGGTGTAAATAGCTTTGGGCTTGAAACATTTGAGTCTCATAAGCATGCATTGGTATCTCAAAGGTGTCTCTGACAAGTCCTTGGTGTTGACTCGAGGAACTAGTAGCTTATGATTTGTACACAAGGTGAATGTCTCAAGTCCTACCAAGTAAAGTTCAAATCGCTCACAAGCCCACACTGCTGCCAAACGCTCTTTTTCAATTTGCGCATATCACCGTTCATCTTCCATAAGTGTTCTTGAACAAAAAGCAACTGATTGAAGTCCGTCTTCATGTTCTTGCAGCAAAACTCCACCAAGACCACAGCTGCTGGCATCGGCACTTACTGTTGTTGGTTTGGCCGGGTCAAAGTATGCCAAGGTTGGAGCTTTGGCAAGCATGTCCTTGATTTTGGAGAAAGCCTCTGCCTGTTCTGGTCCCCATGTCCATGCAGTTTCTTTTTTCAGCAGTTGGTTCAGTGGTGTCAAGGCCATTGACAGGTAAGGCAAATACCTGCCCAGGTAGTTGACCATGCCGAGGTATCTCCTCAGCTCTGTAATGTCTGCTGGTTTGGCCATCTTTGCTATCACCTTAACTTTGGACGAATCTGGACGCATGCCCTTTCCACTGATTATGTGTCCCAGGAAGTTGATCGCAGACCTCAGATATTCACACTTTTTGTTGCTGAGGTGGAGACCTACTTCACTTTGTCGTTTTTTCACTCTGACCAAGAGTCGTTCATATTCTTCAGTGGAGGACGTATGACAGAGAATGTCATTGAAGTAACGGATATCTCCATAAATCCCTGCTAGGATTTTAGTCATTGTCCTCTGGAAAATCTCTGGTGCATATGATATTCCAAAGGGAACTCGCTTGAAGAAGAATCATCCAAATGGTGTCATGAATGTGGTTAACTTTGTGGTTGTCAGATCGAGGGGAATCTGCCAGAATCCTGATGTGGCATCCAGCTTAGAGAATACCAACGACTCATGTAACTGGTGGATTACATCATCAACTGTAGGAATGATGTATCTCTCACATTTGACCGCTTGATTGAGTTTCTTCAGGTTGACACAAATTCTGATCTCTCCTGAAGGTTTAACAACAGGAACCATTGGTGAGACCCACTCTGTTGCCTCAGTGATTTCTTCAATCACCCCTCCATCCTTAATCCTCTTGATCTCCTGCTTGATCTCCTGCTCCACTTTCTTGAGTTGTGGAATAGGCATGTGCCTGGCAGTTGTCACGCTGTATGGCGTTTCCCCATCATTAAGCATAATTTTAACTGGCAGGCACTTAACTTCACCAAAGCTGACTGAATTGATGCGTTGGACCAGCCCCATGGTAGTGGCTGTTGTTCTATAGAGGAGACTATCAGTGTCATTATCAATTCTGTAAATGGTCTTCTCCCACTGATGTGTCAAATCTTCCTACCACATCCATTTTGCCTCCTGAACTCAGGAGCATAAATGAGTTGGCAGGACACAGGTTGGGTTTTCCAAGGAACACCCACGTTTTCTTGCTGATTACATTAACGCCAGCTCCCGCGTCAATCTTGAAGTTCACTCTTTTGCCACATCTCAAGATTTACCCTCCATGGTGGTTCATCATTGGTTTGTACAGACCAAATGAAAAGTGGTGTACGTGTTTGTGGTTCAGATGCATCAACTTCATTTACACTCTTTGAACTGCAGACTCGTGCAAAGTGTGAAAACTTCCCACATTTCATGCACGAATTTCCTTCTGCTGGACAAGAGTCTCTTTTGTGCACATAACCACATCTGCCACAGGTTGAATCTTTACCTTCATGCTCATACCTGTCTGTGTCATTTCTCTGTGGCTCATGCTTAACACATGCTGCATCTACGGACAACCCTCTCTGTTGCTGAATCTGTGATTTGACCTGTTCATACTGCCTATCCAGAATCACTGCCATGGTTTCAGTCAAGCCACTTTGCAACTGAAGTTTTTCTGAAAGCTCATTGTCATTTAATGGAAGCACAAGCCCATCTCTAAGATTCTCTTCTTTGCTTGCAAACTCAGCGCGCTGAGAGAATTCATATAAACTTTTCACGTATTCTTCAACACTTTTCCCATCCTTTTGGTTTCCTTAATAGAAGGTAGCTCTCTCATGAATCACGTTTCTTTTTGGCATGAAATGATCATTTAATTTACCCAGCACTGTCTTGAAATCATCAGCATTTTAATTTCCAGAAAACGTGAATTGGCTGAATATCTGCTCTCCCTCTGCACCCATTGCATACAACAGAGTACGAACCTGTACATTCCCTTCTTCCTTGTCGAGCTTTGCCGGTATTCGATCGCGGATGAATCTCTGGCGCCATTCCGGCCATGACATCGGCATTGAGAAGGAGAAGTCTTTCGGTAGTTTGAAATCCATCATTCAGTAATGTACTTTGTACTTCACTTCAATCTTCTGTTATCAAACTGCCATCGTATCTCAGATCCCACTTCTGACACCATGTGTCACACCTCGATGGCCATAATGTGCGTACTTATCGGCTGGATTGCTCACGCGATCCACAGATAGTCTGACAACACGCCATGTTCCAAAACGGGGTCGACTCAAAGGCCCCTTTTTATTGCGCATGCGTGAGGACTTCACACACTACCAGGGAGTTGCTAATCATAGAACAAGCATACATTGACACTGTAAGGTTACATAACTTTTACCATTAGCTTGTTATACTTATAATCTCAACATAGTCCGGATTCAGATCTGACCTATCAATGGGATACAAAATGTTAACTGTTCAGCCTGGCAGAGGTATGCACTCTATCGAGTGCCGTTCTGTTTCGCCAAGTTGTCACTGCCCGAGTAATTTTTCATTATATTGTTTGTCAATGATGGAACAAAAAGGTTTTCATTTATAATTAATGAAGAACTTTCTTTTTAAAAAGATGCAAGCTATCTCAAAAAGTTTTGACGGATTCTGAGCAAATTTGGTGGACAGGTTGAGTGTATGACAAGGATAAATTGATTAGATTTTGGTGAAGAACTGGATCCGGATACTAGAATTTATAAAGTGATTCTTCACCATTGAGAGACAGAACTAAAAACGAAAAAAGCACGATATCTTAAAAGGTTGTGGACGGATTCGGCCGAAACTTGATGGATGAGTTGGGTAGGTGACAAGAACAAGCTCATTTGATTTTGGTTAAGGTCCAGATACAGATCCTGCCTCTCAGTGGGATACATGTTGTAAACTGTTCAGCCTGATAGAGAGAGGTATATGCTCTCTTGAGTGACATTCTTGTTACTTCAGTATTGATTTCTGTCTTTCCAAGTCATTGTTCACCAAAGTCCACACTATCAGGGTGATTAAATCCTCTGGATCACCAAGTATTGTATATCAATTGCAATCCCCATGCTTTTTTCTCTTTGTAAAGTTTGCAATATTGCAATGTTTACTTGCAGATATCACAGGCAGAGGGAAATGGGGTTAATGGGTGGTTGAGTTAAAGGATTTGCACAACAGGGCACAGAACACAATTCACAGTAAGTTTCAACCAACGCAATTGTTGTGGTGTGTTGTGCGGGTGTGGTGGTGGTGGTGTGTGTGTGTCCATGCGCCGTGTCCTCGCTTTAAAGTGTGAGGTGTGACAAGCAATTCTATTTGGACAACTCTGCTCTGTGTCTGCTTTTGTAAGTTGCTTGTATTATTGTCGCACCACACTTTTCTTCCTATCCCTGCTTACGTACAACAATAAACTACATTCACTGTGCCACATATCTTTCCTCGCCTGCCTGTTAATAAATCCTTTTTAGAAATGTTCCCAGCTCGTTTTTGTCTTTTCTTTCAT
>CM068954.1:149709986-149726616 GCA_035128595.1 Eptatretus atami
TGGTCCGTATCCTAACCAAGCCGGGACTTTATTCCCAAAGATCCATTCCTTTTAGCCGATACGTCCTTGACAGTGTCGCTCGGCTGCATCTGATCCGGTAAAGTGATCTGGTTTGGACAAAGCGAACCGAGGGCGTGCCCCCGGTAATTAGATCATGGGATTATATTTTAGGGAACCGGATAAACTAGACGGAGAACCCTAAGTCACGTGGTTGAGTTATTGGCGTTCATGGTCGGTTAGCGAACCACCGCATCACGGAATTGTCCGTGTGCGACGGCCTGCAATTCCGGGGAGTCTGGTGGGAACCCGAGATAGCTTTCCCCCCGGTGGTCTTCTCACCCGACCCCCAGCCCACAATATATTTGTATGTGTATGTGTGTATATATATATATATATATATGTGTTTGTATGTGATGATATATATGTGTATGACATACTATATAATTATTATATTTTATATAATTTTTTACACTTTAATTTTATATAATAAAATTATTTATTATTTATATATTATTATATATATTATATATATTTATATTTTATTTAAAAAAAATAAATATTTATAATACATAATTTTTTTTAATAAATATTTTATATTATAATTTATTAAAAATTAAAATTTTATTTAACATTATAATAAATTTTTAATTAATTTATAAATAGATATTTTTATATAATTAAATAAATTATTTTATAATAATATTAAATAATAATACTATATATTTTTATTTTTTTTAAATATTAAATATTATATTATAATTTATTAATATTTATATATTATTGTATATATTTTTATTATTTATTTTAATATTAATCTATTAATTATAAAATATTAATAATATAATATAAAATTTAATATCTTATTATAAATATTAATAAATAATATATATTGTTACGAATTTGGAATTCAATCGCACACAACATACAGGTTCCCTTAGTCAGCTATGTCAATAAGTGCATGTTCCCTAGATAGCTCACCTCCCATTGTTTAAATGTTTTGAAATCGATTAGATGCGCTGCGGATCGATTTAATAGTTAGGGAAAGAAACAATGGAGACGTCCTCCCCCTCTTCTGCGAAGAGGAAGAAGAACCCTGCGGTGACATCAACAACTCCCTCCCACCCGTGGTGGATCACGAGGGCATGAGTCACGCCGGGTGCGGGGGAGGGGGTGCAAAGGATAAAGAGGACATCTTTCTTTGTTAAAGAGAATCCAAAAAAGAGTTCGTGGAAAGAGTTCGCGGTGAAAGTCCCGAGAGGACACCAGAAGAATCCAAAAAGAGTCCAGTGAAAAAGAGTCCCGTGGTAGGGCCGAGTTCGTGGGCTGAGCTCGTGGGAGTCCCGTGGCAGAGTTCGTGTGCTGAGCCGTGGGAGGAGTAAGCTTTTTGCTTCGCAGTTGGGGGAGTCGGGAGGAACCCAGAAGCCAAGGAGCTGCGTGGAAGTCGGGCGCGAAAGAGACGCGAGCTGGAGGCGCAGCCTTGCCTGCTGTGTCGCGCAAACCGCGCGTTCGTGTGGAGAGAGCCGGAGAGAGCTCGCCTGCCACACGGAAGGCTCGAGCTCGACCGCGGCTACGCTAGCTGCTGTGGGGAAGGAGCATCGCGGGTCGCCCAGGCGCGTTCGTGTGGAGAGAGCCGGAGAGAGCACGCCTGCCACACGGAAGGCCCGAGCTCGACCGCGGCTACGCTAGCTGCTGTGGGGAGGAGCATCGTGGGTCGCAAGCCAGACACACGAGGGTGCAGGTAACCTGCAACGGTCTCGTGGGACTCGTTCGGTCTGCCAAGTCCCACGCCATAAGACCCAAGAGGTCCAGTCTGACCCCATTGCCTTTGATGGGGTCTTTTTCCTGCTTTTCTTTTGAATGAATGTTTGTGGCGCGAGTCCCGTAAGTACGAGCTGTACATTAATAATTGCTTATAGACGGTTGTAGTTCTTTTGTTGCTTCTTAATTGCATACGTGTTCATTATAATAAATGTCCTTGTGTAAATGTAAACCTGCTCGCTTCGTCCTTCCCTCATTGACTGAACATTTCGTGTGTTGGGAGTTAGAAAGCCGTTGGTTTGCCGTAATAGGGGGACATTTGGACCGACGGTTCTCGGCGATTACGCCGCTCGGAATCGCCCACGGACAGGCTCGCCTCGGCGGTTTGTTCCGTACGAGATCCGTCGAGGGTGGAATACCCCGGTAGTTGGATCACGTGGGTATTTAGGTACATTGAAGATTGGCAATCGACCCTACCCCACGTGATCTGCCGATTGGCGTATTTCGGTTCTTGTACAAGGACCCGTCGCTCGGAGTTATCCGGACGGCGATCTATATTCGCGGCGATCGGCGGCCGACTCGACTTGCGGCTCCGTTCAGAGCGGTCGGTTGGCGGCCGACCCCCGGCCAGCACAATATATATATACATACATTATATATATATTATATATGTATACACACATGTATATATATATATATAATCATAATATATATATATATAATATATGTATACACACATGTATATATATATATATATATATATATATATATATATATTACATATATATGTGTGTATATATATTGTTGCGAATCTGGAAGCTTACTGACACAACAGCCAGGTCCTATAGATCAGTTATATCGGTAAGTATGTGTTTCTAGTTGGGGTCCCGTCCCAAGTCTATTGGGAATTAAATGTATGTGCGCCTCGGAGTTATTTTGAAAGGATTTTTACATTTTACATCAACAACAACAACACTCTGCTCTCGGCATTCTCCGCGCGCATGCGGGCGTGTCTGGAATTCCATGCCTCAGGCGGTGTGCGTTTCGGTGTAGATTTCGCACCGTATATGGTCACAAAGCGTTTTGCTTCAGCTGCGTGCCAAATCAGGGTATGCGTCATTTTCCAGCCAATGGGCGACGAGCAGACCAGAGCCGGGGCGGTCCTTTACAAGAAGGCGGAGCCGTGACACGCGGTCCACCCAATGAGAGCAGGCCACGGACGAGAGGACCGCACCCGGGTAGGGAGAAGAGGCAACAAATGATTGCGTCCCCGTCGGCTCGAAGCGCTTTGGTCTGGTCTGCGCTGACTGCATCGCATGCTTGCATCCAGTCTGCTCGAGTGCCCGTCTCTGTCCGGGTCTGCGGCTGACTGCATCGCGCGGATCCGAGGCATCTCGTCTGGCGCATTGCTGCGGGTGGTCGACCATCAACTCTGAAGATCATCTCGTGTCGCCTGCCTGCGAGCCGGAGGAGCATGCCAACGCCCGACGCTTCCCTCCGTACCTGGAGCTTGGAGCAGCCTCTGTTGTGGGTTCGAGTCCCGTTACCCCGAGATCGTCGAGAACCGCACGAGGTGGACAGGTCCATGTCTTTCTGGGCATTTGTGTGTGCATGTTTGTGTTCTTGGGCCCCGTCTTTAAGTAAGAACTGTGTCAGTGCTTTCTTGGCTCCTTGTACATTGCATTTCTTATAGTCGTGATAACTCTGCTCTTTGTGTGCTTCCCCTCCCCGATTATTGTAACTGAACGAAAGGGCAGGCAGGCGATTGTGGCTTTTCTTCATCTTAGGATTTTAGAACCCAAGGAGAAAATATTATATGTGCCATATGATGACGAGACATGCCTATTATGGTCGGAAGCAAGGGTCCTTTAAAAGTCCCTGTTTTATTTCGATTAGAAAGCAGAACAGCGCACCATAGTATTCTGGATGCGGATTTGGCTCAAAAACATTCGAAGTATGATGTATTGCAATGGGCTGCGGCTGGAGCTAAGTGATTGCCTGCTAAATTTGTGGTCAAAGAGGAGAGCGGCATGCACCTGAAGAAGGCGGGAAAAAAAATCAACCTTAACTGCCGTGTTTGGTTGAGGGCCGCAGGACAACCGCTGCATTTGTTCTTTCTGAGCAATTTCTGCAAAATAGTAACCTCAACCTTCGAATGGCAAACTTTGGCACTTTCCAAGTGGTGTTAGTAAACTAACGGTGGATTTTATTTATTTTTTGGAAGATCTTACTTCATAAAAGTTTCTCTTCTCTAATATTGTAGTATAAGACGTTTCTGGGCTGTTGACTACACCCAAAGATTGATTCTTGCCAAGATCTTGAACTGTCAACTGTACGGTTGAACACCTTCCTCGTGTCTCAAGTCGGAGGTGTGCTTGGCAGCTCACCATGCTTGCCAAGTTGAAAGATTGGTGAGAGTGAGCAATCTTGGGAATCTGAACACAAGCCAGGAGAAGAGGAAACAAGTCTTTTAACTATTCACAAACAGCCAAATCAGGATTAATTCATCTGATATTATTTATAAGTCAGCCAATTCGTAAAATGGACAACTTGCGTGAATGACGCTTTAAAAATAAACATCTATTTAGGTACTATGCTGTATTGACATTGTCATGCCAACTCGAACTGATTCAATGGTTGCTAATCGCAGGAAGAAATGAAAATGCTTGCCAAAAGTTAACCCTGCTTCAAAATACAAGGAAACTTGGACACACGAGGAGAGGCAACTTGGACCATCACGCTTGTGCCATTAACAATTAAACTATCATTATTTACTTTATCTTTTAAGCTTGGTGTTGGTTCTTAATCTGTTAAGGTGGCTTGCTTAAGATCCTTAGGGTCTTTGGTTTGAGCAACAGTTACGTGCTGCCTTAAGATCCGAAGATCTTCGGGTCTTGATTGTTGAAACCTCTGTCGAAGGGCCATTCAAATGACACCAGGTGGTTGAATCAGCCTGTCATCCTTATGAGGATTGCAAAAATGAGTGCCAAGCCTTCTAGGCTAACAGGGGAAACTGCATCAAATGGCCACAGCTTCGCTTCCAGAAAACGAATGCAACCAACAGCCCGCAGACTGCATATAAACAACCACAACTTATCTTTTATATAATTTCATTAATTACCATGCAGGTGATCAGAGTTGACATTTGCAGACAGGAATTTTTACAGGTACAGGGCAAAACATAGAACCGCCTGTCCCTGACGCTCACCTGGATCAGAAGCCAAGTCACTACAAACCCCTCGCAGACCTCATTAGACCCTGAATTTTTGATGCGTGACTTAGATGATTTTGCCGTAATTTGATTTTTTTTTTGACTTGTACATCACGGGTGATGAAGGTTGTGGTCAGTTTATTGAAATTGTGTGTGTTAGTTTCGAGAGAAGAGAGCAAAAACCTATTTTGGAGCGGTAAAAACCCTCACCGTAATCCCCTTAATGAGCGGCAGATTTTGATGCGGTCAATACACTTTGGTACATACGAGTGAGTGAAGGTGTAGTTCAAGTTTCATAAAAAGCGTAGTTGTTAGTTCCGAAAAAGAGTGCAAATACCTATTTTAGGTGGTCAAAAAACCCCCGTATAACCCTTACTGAAGCACAGATTTTGAGCGTGGTCGATAAATACTTTTTTTTACATCACTGGTGTTGAAGGGTTGGTGGTCAAGTTTCATCAAAATCGTGTGTGTAGTTTCAGTAAGAGAGCAATACTTATTTTTGGGTTCAAATCCCCCCGCTCCCCGTAGACCCACTAATGAGTGCAGATTTTTGAGCTGTCAATACACATTGGTACATTCCCGGGTGATGAAGGCTTATTGGTCAAGTTTTCAGTCGAATCATATGTGTAGTTTTGGGAAAGAGAGCAAATTACCTATTTGGGGGGGTGCAACCCCCCCCCCATAGAACCCCTTAATAAGCCAGATTTTGATGTGGTCCAATACACCTTGTAAGGCATCAGATATGAAGCTTTTGTTGGCAAGTTTCATCAAAACGTGTGTGTTTTGGTTCAAAGCGATAATGACTGAAGTTGTTTTTACGGGGGACTCACTTGTCCCCACTGACTCCTGCGGACACTGCTCGATCACAAGAAAACTCCCGGCGTTAAGTTTCCAGGTGAGCCGCTAAAAATGGTTTGTTCCTATATTAGAAATACTCTGGATCATTTACATGACCTAAGTACAGATGAAGAGGCTAGTTTTATGTCTCCATCTTCTGTTGCTTGCAATGCTCCACGATTAAGCACAACTTTCAGATACTGATTATATGGTAGTTTTAAATGAATCTGACATCATCAGGTATCGAACCCTGACTAGGCAGCCCAAATTGGACAACACACGACCCCTGAATGCTAACCACCTGACCACCCATTCAAATGTGCAAGTAATAGAACTAATAATGAGTAATGCATTTCGTGGCAACAGCTGATAATAATTATCAAACCAATTCATCGAGAATATACACATAAAAGAGTAAAGATATACGCTTGCAGTTAATGTGCTAATCTAGATGGTCAAGTCGTGTGGTATATGAAGTATTTTTTACAACTACTAAAACCCTTGCCACCCAATAAAAACAAAAATTACTTTGCTGGTGAAAAAATACTGTATGGCGTTTGTGACTTGGTGGTACTCGTGTGCATGCCCCACCTCCCCCTCTCCCACAAAGTTACACGCACACATAAAAGTAGCACAGTTATGTCTTAGTATTCTAGTTTAACAAATTAAGTAAATTGATTCATGCTAATAAATATTCTTTGTGCATGTAAGCACATAAGGGTCTGTTCCTTTTTTCCCTCAATTTTATCTCTATCTCTTCCATTTACTATCTCTTTCATTGACACCATTCCTTTCCACTATAAAACCACAATGCCGAACCCCTTCACTTGATCACAACAACATCCACGTTACCCAGGACGATTAAGGCAGGGACAGAACGGTAGCTGGAGTCTTCTCAGAAGTTTGATTCAAACAGACTGACTGTGGAAGGATAACGACCAGAGCATGGCGAACCTTCGTCTCTGTCTCTGTCTCTTCTCTCTCTCTAGAATTCAAAGAGAGCCGTTTCACAAGATTTTCCCGCACTCAGTTCGACTCCAAAGACAGAGTTTCACATCTGTTACGCTTTCCTTTCTCAGCCTGTTAGCCTAAACAGCTGGTGTGGGTCAGACAGGGCCACGCAGGTGTTTCCGAGCATCGGATAGCGGATACCTACAAGGCGGAGGGAATGAAGGTGTGAGGAGTGGATTCGGGTGTTGGGGGCTGTGGCTATGGCGCTTCAGACAGCGACGCGAGTTCGCTGGGCGCATCTCTAGTCCCATTCTTTCTCTACCGTCAACCTTTAAATTCCTTCTTCCCTCTAAACCCAAACTATCTTTGTATTCCTCACGTTCCGCGATCCAGTCACATAATTGTGAATGCATTGATTATTCCAAGTTTTCTGGAGCGGGTATGCTCAGCGTAGGAGAGGGAAAATGTATATGCGTTTGTATAATTGCTAAAAATTTTTTAATGGCTGTGTAAAATTCTCCCATCTATTTCTCCTCTTCTGAGATAATAAAAAGATCTTCCCACCATTTATTGCATTATGATTTCTTTCCACTAATTTTCTCTCATTTGAAATGTTTCCCACCCGTTCTGTCAGATTTCTACTCATCATTTCTCCAGTTCATTTCTCACTATTTCACTTTCTTTAATAAAATTCCATGCCAATTGTTGAATGTGCCCTGATTTATCCGCTTGTGGTTGATGTCGAAATAGCGATCTTCAGGTGATTGGCTGAGGTTATTAATTATAATGGAACCCAATAATGTGCCCACGGAGTTGGTTCGCATACGCCAATTAATTAACCACCCATCTAGTCCTTCGCGTACGGTTCCCAATCTGCTCGTTCAACTCCACTAGCATGGTAACCTGACATTGGGCGCAAAGAATCCGGCCAGATTTGAGGTTGCCAAACTGACATCCCGTGGTAATCTCCAAGATGCACCATCCTCTTAGAGTTATCCACAGGGTGACATCCATAACAATACTATTATTACTTGGCAAAATTTTTTTTTGCCAAGTATGTGTGGTTGTTAGTGCGTTTGTTTTTGTTTGTTTGTCACATGAAATTTTAGGCCACAGTTTTCAAACCAATCGTTTTCTTGAAAATTTTATTTTTTTTTTGTTGTGGTAGGTGACCCGTCAACGGGGGAAACCAGCCAAATGCTTAATTTTGGTGAAGATCTGAATCCAAGATCTTTATCGGAGAATCCTTTTAAAGTGATTCTTCACCATTAGGGAGAGATAGTGCCAAAAATGATATCCAGCACAATATCTCAAAAGTTAAGGATAAGTTCACACGAACTTGCGTGGACAGGTGGGGAGTGCCACTGGGAAGAATTGATTTCAATTGTTGGTGAAAGATCCAAATCCAGATGTTGGATACGAGAGTTATTAATTTCTAAACTGATGCTTCACCATTGGAGAAGATGGGGGCCAAAAAAGGATATTGCATGATATCTAAAACATTGTGGATGTGGTTCGGTATGAATTGGTGAGAATTTTGGGTGGTGTGACAGGACTAATTGATTCGATTTTTGGTGAAGATCCATTTTTGGATCCTGAGAATTTTTCAGTGCATTCTTTCACCATTGAGAAATAGGGCCAAAACGATAAATAAGCACAATATCTCCAAATTGATTAATTATGGAAGGATTCCACAGAAACCTTCTTGGACAGGGTTGTGTGTGTCGATAAGGACGATTTATTCAATTTGGTGAAGATCAAATCTGTATACGAAATTTTTTAAGTGATTCTTCATCATTGAGAGATGGAGCCAAAAACTTATGTATAAGCTTGTATCTCAAAAAAGTGTGGATTGAGTTAGTTAGCGGTACAAGAACAAGCCTGATTCGAGTTTTGGTTATGAGTCCATGTTTACTACCTCTGATTGGCCTTGAAATGTGTATGTACTTGATTGGCTGGATTGCTACACTGCAACCAAGATAATTCCCAGCAGAGTCTGAAAACATGCGCTATGTTCCAATACGGGGTGGACTGGAAGACCCCTTTTTATTGCGCTTGCACGAGGACTTCGCCATCACTACCAGGGAGTTGCAAATCATAGAACAAACATATTGTGTGGGCCGGGTCGGTGGCGGAAACGACCACTAGGTGGGGAACTTGTTGTCGGTCTCCACCAAACTCCGGATTGTAGGCGTGCTCGGATAACTCCGCGAGCCGGACTGGGTCTGTTAACCGACCGTGTTGCCAATATTTCAACCGCGTAGCGTAGGGTCTATTTGTCTAATAACCAAATTTTACCTAAATTAACTACGCGATTTCGATTACCGGGGAAACAACGGCCCTCAGCCATAGTTTGCCCTCGAACCGGGTTCACTCTACCGATTAGGTAGCTATTTCCAACTACCCACTACCAACTCCGAGTTTGGTGTGCAGCCGAGTCGGAAACTGCCAAATTCCTTGTCCATCCTGTCATTTCCTGTCATCCTGAAAATCCTGTCATCCCCTCATTCAAGATTCCATCGACGACGCCCTCATTCCCCTCTGATTGCAAACAGTTCTCCGGGCGGCCAACTGAACCTTCTCTTTGTAAAACAGGCCACCCGAGAAGGTGTATTCCAGAGCTGATTCAGATTGACCATCTTCTTGTGTCTTTTTGTAACTCGTTGAGCCTAGGCATCTGATGACTGGCATTGAGGAGATGTCCTCTGACGAAACATGACATGTTCTTGAGATTGATGTTGTCATGAGTAGTACACAGAACTTTGTGACAATGTGTTGGCAACAAACATGTCCTTGTCTGGGTTGTAAAATAGTTCTTTGCGGCTTGAAACATTTGAGTCTCCTATAAGCATGATTGGTATCTCAAGTGTTCTCTGACAAGTCCCTTGGTGTTTGACTCGAGAAACTAGTAGCTTATGATTTGTAACACAAGGTGAATGTCTCAAGTCTACACAGTAAAGTTCAAATCGCCTACATAGCCCACACTGCTGCCAACGCTCTTTTTCAATTTGCGCATATCACCGTTCATGCCTTCCATATAAGTGTTCTTGAAACAAAAAGCAACTGATGAAGTCCGTCTTCAATGTTCTTGCCAGCAAAACTCTCCACCAGACCACAGCTGCTGCGCATCGGCACTTACTGTGTTGGTTTGGCCGGGTCAAAGTTGCCAAGGTTGGAGTTTGGCAAGCATGTCCTTGATTTGGAGAAAGCCTCTGCCTGTTCTGGTCCCCATGTCCATGCAGTTTTCTTTTTTCAGCAGTTGGTTCAGTGGTGTCAAGGCATTGAACAGGGGTAAGGGCAAAAATAAAACCTTGCCAGGGGTTAGGTTGACCATGCCGAGGTATCTCCTCAGCTCTGTAATGTCTGCTGGTTTGGCCATCTTGCTATCACCTTAACTTTGACGACTGGACGCATGTCCCTTTCCCTGATTATGTGTCCAGGAAGTTGATCGCAGACCTCAGATATTCCACTTTTGTTTGCTGAGGGGAGACCTTTACTCACTTTTGTCGTTTTTTCACTCTGACCAAGAGTCGTCATATTCTTCAGTGAGGACGTAGACAGAGAATGTCATTGAAGTAAACGGATATCTCATAAAATCCCTGCTAGGATTTATAGTCATTGTCCTCTGCCGAAAACTCTGGTGCATATGATATTCCAAAGGAACTCCGCTTGAAGAAGAATCATCCAAAATGCTGGTCATGAATCGTGGTTAACTTTGTGGTTGTCAGATCGAGGGGAATCTGCCAGAATCCTGATGCTGGCATCAGCTTAGAGAATACAACGACTCATGTAACTGGGGATTAGCATCATCAACTGTAGGAATGGATGTATTCTCTCACATTTGACCGCTGATTGAGTTTTCTTCAGGTTTGACACACAATTCTGATCTCTCTGAAGGTTTAACAACAGGAACCATTGGTGAGACCCAATCTGTTTGCCTCAGTGATTCTTCAATCACCCCTCCATCTTAATTCCTCTTGGATCTCCTGCTTGATCTCCTGCCTCCACTTTCTTGAGTGTGGATAGGCATGTGCCTGGCAGTTGTCACGCTGTTTATGGCGTTTCCCCATCATTAAGCATAATTTTAACTGGCAGGCACTTAACTTCACCAAAGCTGACTGAATGATGCGTTGGACCAACCGGCCACCATCGGTAAGTGGCTGTTGTTCTATAAGAGGAGACTATCAGTGTCATTATCATTCCTGGTAATGGGTCTTCTCCCACTGATGTGTCAAATCTTCCTACCACTTCCATTTTGCTCCTGAACTCAGGAGCATAAAAGAGTTGGCAGGACACAGGTTGGGTTTTCCAAGGAACACCCACGTTTTCTTGCTGATTACATTAAACGCCAGCCTCCGCAGTATTCCAAATCTGAAGTTCACTCTTTTGCCACATCTCACAGATTTAACCCTCCATGGTGGTTCATCAATTGGTTTGTAACAGACCAAAGAAGTGGATGTACGTGTTTGTGGTTCAGATGCATCCAGACTTCATTTACAACTCTTTGAACTGCCAGACTCGTGCAAAGTGTGAAAACTTCCCACATTCATTGCACGAATTTCCTTCTGCTTGGACAGAGTCTCTTTTGTGCACATAACAATCTGCCACAGGTTGAATTCTTTACCTCATGCTCATACCTTAGTCTGTGTCATTCTCTGTGGCTCAATTGCTTAACACATGCGGCATCTACGGACCAACCCTCTCTGCTTGCTGAAATCTGTGAATTTGACCTGTCATTACTGCCCTATCCAGAATCACTGCATGTCAGAGTCCAAGCCACTTTGAACTGAAGTTTTTTCTGAAAAGCTCATTGTCAATTAATGGAAAGCACAAGCCATCTCTAAGATTCTCTCTTTGCCTTGCAAACTCAGCGCCGCGCTGTTTAGAGGAATTCATATAAACTTTTCACGTATTCTGTCAACCACTTTTCCCATTCCTTTTTGGTTTCCTTAATAGAAGGTAGCTCTCTAACATGAATCACGTTCTTTTTTGGCATGAAATGATCATTTAATTTACCCAGCAACTGTCTTGAAATCATCAGCATTTTAATTTCCAGAAAAACGTGAATTGGCTGAAATCTGCTCTCCTCGTGCACCCATTGGCATACAACAGAGTACGAACCTGTACATTCCCTTCTTCCTTGTCGAGGCTTTGCCGGTAATTCGATCGCGGATGAATCTTAGGCGCCATTCCCGGCCATGACATCGGCATGAGAAGGAGAAGTCTTTCGGTAGTTTGAAATCCATCTTCAGTAATTGTACTTTGTACTTCACTTCCAATCTTCTGTTATCAAACTCGCATTCGTATCTTCAGATCCCATATTCTGACACCATGTGCGACACCATTCGATGGCCATAATGTGCGTACTTTATCGGCTTGGATTGCTTCACGCGATCCACAGATAGTCTGACAAACGCCATGTTCCAAAAACGGGTCGTACTCTCAAAAGGCCCCTTTTTATTGCGCATGCGTGAGGACTTCACACACCTACCAGGGAGTTTGCTAATCAGTAGAACAAGCATACATTGACACTGCTATAGGTTACATAACTTTTTACCATTTAGCTTGTTATACTTATAATCTCAACATAGTCCGGATTCAGATCTGACCTATCAATGGTGATACAAAATGTTAACTGTTCAGCCTGGCAGAGGTATGCACTCTATCGAGTGCCGTTCTGCTTTCGCCAAGTTGTCCTGCCGAGTAATTTTTCATTATATTGTTTGTCAATGATGGAACACAAAAGGTTTTCATTTATAATTAATGAAGAACTTTCTTTTTAAAAAGTGCAGCTATCTCAAAAAGTTTTGAACGGATTCTGAGCAATATTTGGTGGACAGGTTGAGTGTATGACAAGGATAATTGATTAGATTTTGGTGTGAAGAACTGCGATTTTTCCGGATGTTACTAGGAAATTTAATTTAAAAAGTTGATTCTTCACCATTGAGAGACAGAAACTAAAAACGAAAAAGCACGATATCTTTAAAAGGTTGTGGACGGATTCGTGCCGAACTTGATGGGATGAGTTGGGTAGGTGGACAAGAACAAGCTCATTTTATTTTGGTTAAGTCCAGATTACAGATCCTGCCTCTCAGTGGGATACATTGTAAACTGTTCAGCCTGATAGAGAGAGGTATATGCCTTCTTGAGTGACATTCTTGTTACTTCAGTATTGATTTCTGTCTTTCCAAGTCATTGTTCACCAAAAGTCCACACTATTCAGGGTGATTAAACCTCTGGACACCAAGTATTGTATATCAATTGCCAACCCCATGCTTTTTTTCTCTTTGTAAAGTTTGCATATATTGCAGATGTTACTTGCAGATATCACAGGCAGAGGGAAATGGGGGGTTAATGGTGTGTTGAGTTAAAGGATTTGCCACAAACAGGGCACAGAACACAATTCACAGAAGTTTCAACCAAACGCAAATTGGTGTGTGTGTGTGTGTTGTGTGTGTATGGCGCCTGTCCTCGCTTAATTAGAGGTGTACAAAGAATTATATTGGGACAAACTCTGCTCTGTGTCTGCTTTGTAAGTTGCTTGTATTATTGTCGCACCACACTTTCTTCCTATCCCTGCTTACGTACAACAATAAACTACATTCACTGTGCCACATATCTTTCCTCGCCTGCCTGTTAATAAATCCTTTTTAGAAATGTTCCCAGCTCGTTTTTGTCTTTTCTTTCATTGATCCAGCATGGTCCCGTATCCTATAACCAAGCCGGGACTTTATTCCAAAGATCCATTCCTTTTAGCCGATACGTCCTTGACAGTGTCGCTCGGCTGCATCTGATCGGTAAAGTGATCTGGTTTGGACAAAGCGACCAGAGGGCGTGCCCCCGGTAATTAGATCATGGGATTATATTTTAGGGAACCGGATAAACTAGACGGAGAACCCTAAGTCACGTGGTTGAGTTATTGGCGTTCATGGTCGGTTAGCGAACCACCGCATCACGGAATTGCCGTGTGCGACGGCCTGCAATTCCGGGGAGTCTGGTGGGAACCCGAGATAGCTTTCCCCCCGGTGGTCTTCTCACCCGACCCCAGCCCACAATATATTTGTATGTGTATGTGTGTATATATATATATATATATATATGTGTTGTATGTGTATATATATATGTGTATGTACATATATATATATATATATATAGATATATTATATATATATATACATATTATATTGTTACGATTTGGAATTCAACGCACACAACATACAGGTTCCTTAGTCAGCTATGTCAATAAGTGCATGTTCCCTAGATAGCTCACCTCCCATTGTTTAAATTTTGAAATCGATTAGATGCGCTGCGGATCGATTTAATAGTTAGGGAAAGAAACAATGGAGACGTCCCTCCCCCTCTTCTGCGAAGAGGAAGAAGAACCCTGCGGTGACATCAACAACTCCCTCCACCCTGGTGGATCACGAGGGCATGAGTCACGCCGGGTCGGGGGAGGGGTGCAAAGGATAAAGAGGACATCTTTTCTTTGTTAAAGAGAATCCAAAAGAGTTCGTGGAAAGAGTTCGCGGTGAAAAGTCCCGAGAGGACACCAGAGAATCCAAAAAGAGTCCAGTGAAAAAGAGTCCCGTGGTAGGGCCGAGTTCGTGGGCTGAGCTCGTGGGAGTCCCGTGGCAGAGTTCGTGTGCTGAGCCGTGGGGAGGAGTAAGCTTTTTGCTTCGCAGTTGGGGGAGTCGGAGGAACCCAGAAGCCAAGGAGTGCGTTGGAAGTCCGGGCGTCGAGAAGGAGAACGCGAGCTGGAAGGCGCAGCCTTGCCTGTGTGTCGCGCAAACCTGCGCGTTCGTGTGGAGAGAGCCGGAGAGAGCTCGCCTGCCACACGGAAGGCTCGAGCTCGACCGCGGCTACGCTAGCTGCTGTGGGGAAGGAGCATCGCGGGTCGCCCAAGCGCGTCGTTCGTGTGGAGAGAGCCGGAGAGAGCACGCCTGCCACACGGAAGGCCCGAGCTCGACCGCCGGCTACGCTAGCTGCTGTGGGGAGGAGCATCGTGGGTCGCCAAGCCAGACACCACGAGGGTGCAGGTAACCTGCAACGGTCTCGTGGGACTCGTTCGGTCTGCCAAGTCCCACGCCATAAAGACCCAAGAGGTCCAGTCTGACCCCATTGCTTTGATGGGGTCTTTTTCCTGCTTTTCTTTTGAATGAATGTTTGTGGCGCCGAGTCCCGTAAGTAAAACTGTATGACTGTACATTAATAATTGCTTATAGACGGTTGTAGTTCTTTTGTTGCTTCTTAATTGCATACGTGTTTCATTATAATAAATGTCCTTGTGTAAATGTAAACCTGCTCGCTTCGTCCATTCCCTCATTGACTGAACATTTCGTGTGTTGGGAGTTAGAAAGCCGTTTGTTTGCCGTAATAGGGGGACATTTGGACCGACGTTCTCGGCGATTAACGCGCTCGGAATCGCCCACGGACAGGCTCGCCTCGCGGTTTGTTCCGTACGAGATCCGTCGAGGGTGGAATACCCCGGTAGTTGGATTCACGTGGGTATTTAGGTACATTGAAGAGTTGGCAACGACCCACCCCACGTGATCTGCCGATTGGCGTATTTCGGTTCTTGTACAAGGACCCGTCGCTCGGAGTTATCCGGACGGCGATCTATATTCCGGGGATCGGTCGGGCCGACTCGACTTGCGGCTCCGTTCAGAGCGGTCGCGTTGGCGGCCGACCCCCGGCCAGCAACAATATATATATATACATACATATATTATATATATGTATACACATGTAATATATATATATACATACATATAATATATATATTATAATATTACACACATGTATATATATATATATATATATATATTATATATATATATATATATACATATATATGTGTGTATATATATTTTGCGAATCTGGAAGGCTTACTGCACACAACAGCCAGGTCCTATAGATCAGTTATATCGGTAAGTATGTGTTTCTAGTTGGGTCCCGTCCCAAGTCTATTGGGAATTAAATGTATGTGCGCCTCGGAGTTATTTTGAAAGGATTTTTACATTTTACATCAACAACAAACAACACTCTGCTCTCGGCATTCTCCGCGCGCATGCGGGCGTGTCTGGAATTCCATGCCTCAGGCGGTGTGCGTTTCGGTGTAGATTCGCACCGTAAATGGTCACAAACGTTTTGCTTCAGCTGCGTGCCAAATCAGGGTATGCGTCATTTTCCAGCCAATGGGCGACGAGCAGACAGAGCCGGGGGCGTCCTTTACAAGAAGGCGGAGCCGTGACACGCGGTCCACCCAATGAGAGCAGGCCACGACGAGAGGACCGCACCGGGTAGGGAGAAGAGGCAACAAATGATTGCGTCCCCGTCGGCTCGAAGCGCTTTGGTCTGGTCTGCGCTGACTGCATCGCATGCTTGCATCCAGTCTGCTCGAGTGCCCGTCTCTGTCCGGGTCTGCGGCTTGACTGCATTCGCGCGGGATCCGAGGCATCTCGTCTGGCGCATTGCTGCGGGTGGTCGACCAATCAACTCTGAAGATCATCTGTGTCGCCTGCCTGCGAGCCGGAGGAGCATGCCAACGGCCCGACGTTCCCTCCGTACCTGGAGCTGGAGCAGCCTCTGTTGTGGGTTCGAGTCCTCGTTACCCGAAGATCGTCGAGAACGCGCACGAGGTGGACAGGTCCATGTCTTTCTGGGCATTTGTGTGTGGCATGTTTGTGTTCTTGGGCCCCGTCTTTAAGTAAGAACTGTGTCAGTGCTTTTTGGCTCCTTGTACATTGCATTTCTTATGATCGTGTGATAACTCTGCTCTTTGTGTGCTTCCCTCCCCGATTATTGTTAAATAAATACCCCTATTGTTGAATGTACCAGCTCGTTTCTGTGCTTCTTTCATTGGCTTGGCACGGT
>CM068954.1:149731538-149742390 GCA_035128595.1 Eptatretus atami
CTGAATCGCAAGCACATACTTATTGTATATAGATAAAAACTGATATATAATAGGTCAGTTATATATTACAAAGAAGTAACTGCTTCTTAGTATGATTAATTAGACGCATACTCATGGTTTCAAGCAGTCACCACACATAATTTAAATGCGTTGTGAAAATTTCAATTTTCCGAGTTAAGGTGCCCAAATTCTCCCATGGATCCCTCAACATGTTTTCTGTAAGACCACAGTAACTTATAATTATAGCCTTAATTTGGTGCAGATGTCCTCCGGACCCTAAAAGGCGCAGTTTCGTTACAATCGAACATATGTATGTATATATAATATATATGACATATCGTATACATTCGTATATTACATATAACGTAATATAACACATACAATATACACATATCGTATAATATACACATACATATAACAACATATCGTATATATATACATATATATACGTATATATAAAGTAATATAATATATTGTGTGTGTTGTGTGTGTGGTGTGTGGGTGTGTGGTGTGTGTGTTGGTGTGTGTGTTGTGGTGTGTGTGTGTGTGGTGTGTGTGTGTGTGTGCCGCGTGTTTGTTAAGGTGAGTGAAAATATTTTTGGCCTTCATTCGGATTGATGAAACCAGAACAATCATTCAGGCAGAGGGCGCCCCCACACGCTGTGAGCAAAATGTTCGTCGATCAATCGGGAGGGAGAGAGAGAAGGAGGTTCTCTCCGGAGTGAAACCGAGACATCACTGAGGTTTTATGCAAGAAAAATAAATAATGCATTTTAAGAATAACACCGCCATCTTCTCTTTCCAGAGCAATCGGTTGGCTGCAAAGAGTTTCTTTGGCAATGGTTGTACTGGCCACTAGGTGGTTTGCATTGCCTTCCAAAACATTGTTTGGTCCGTGATCTATCCCTTTTAAATGCTGACCGTCAGGGTTTCACTACCGACCTCCCAGACTCAGAGGGGACGCTCTAACACGTTACAACACCGAGTCTGGTTGTCTAAACAACCAATGAATACCAAGGTCTAGAATTTAAATAATTGGTGCACCAACCTTTGTTCAACATTAATTATTAAATTCATTTAAATTGTTAAAAACATCAAACCAAATTGACAAGATTGCTAGTGATAAATCGTGTATCATTTTATCGAACTAGTTAATACCCGCACCCTCCGAGAGTTGAAATTTTGATGTCGAACCCTCTCCTCAGGCAGAGATCAATGGCTGAAGCACTTGCAACAATTCCATATGTGCAGGAGAAAATTCACAAAGTGGTCTCTCCATACCTCCGGGTGGGGGAGTGGGGGTTTACATTTAATGACCATGAACCTGATACCGGAGTACCCTGAGCTCGTCTGCAAAATTTGGTGCAGATTGACACAAGTCATTTCAATTCTATAACTTATTCAGACATATAGAAAATTGCCTTAATTTTTTAAAAGTAGTAAAGGATGTTAAAAAGTGTTGAAAGGGTGTGCCATAACAACATGCATGGGTACGAAAAGAGTGGAGATAGGAAAAGGATTTTCACTGGGAAATGCTCTGTTTAAAGGAAGCCCAAGGGGGCTTCCACATCTCCCGGCAGTTCCAAGTTCACATAGGACTGCCGAAGCATTTATGCCTCCTCAAATAACTTGATCGCAGAAATAAGCTGACAATGCTTTCAAACAATTTTGGCTCCGGTGATGGTCTTTACATGTGGGGTGCACATGAGTTAAAAGAAACAAGACTGGCTTAAGTGAAATTTAGCATATTTTATATGTACGTTGACATATACATATTACCGTGTCAGACAGGGTCCCGTGAAACACGGACTGCTCTAAGTGGGAGGTACTATAAAACCTCCATGCGAAAGACCTACCAAAAATTATTTGAAAATTAATTCGTTCTTTACTGTTTTTAAATGGAAGTTTCTTAAATAATAACAATTCCCCAAGATCGCCCAAAGAAGCCAAACTGACTGCAAGAGACAAAAAGTGGAAAATGCTTTCTTATCGATTAAAATTTACAAATGATTTCAACATGGGCAGGCACAAGACAAACAGTACTCAGACATATCTGGCACATGAGGACAGACAAAATGGGAGGGAGAACACAAAAAAACCGAACTTGTGTACAATACAAATAAATAACCCGCTAATGGTGGCAAAATAACCGACTTCATACAAGGAAAACTAAAAGGATAGGCGAGGGCTTGTGACAGGCAATGAAAGCTGAAAATGGTGGCAATGCAGCTATCCAACAACGTAACAGAGTGGAAGAGTATGGCTGCAGGTTCGGGCAGAATGGTAGGAGCGATGGTTACTGCCTGGAAGCGAGGAATTGTGGTGTCCACGCCTCTCCACAACAGTCCTTCTTCCTCAGATTATGAAGCAGAGAGAGAGAGCAATATGGTTGTCAAACGGTCTGCCGTGGTCTTTCCCTTGGAGAGCCGCGTTTCCGGCCCCCTGACCTCGGACCAGTTGCCGACCTGGGATTCCTCCATCTGTGGGTCTTTCTCGCCACCAGGGCTCCTGACCAATGTGCGGGGCTTTCGTTCCGCAATCCTGCATGGAGAGCTGCTCTCCCCCCTGGGGAGAGCTTCCTGCCTTTTCTTCTCGGCTTCACGCTGTGAAGGCCGATGAAGTTTAGGGATCATTTGATGTCCTCCCGTGGTGGGGCTTGACCTTTTTTGGGCCTCTCGCTCTCTCGCGTGGGCAGGTCAGTGGTCTTTTTGTCCTTCTACAGTACCTCACCGGTCTCGCCCCCCATGCCTGTCTGCGTTTGTTCCCCTCCCATATTTTCCATAGGGTGCTCGGGGTCCGCCGGCTAGCTTCCCTTCTGGTGGGACTACCCAATGTTGCGAATCGCTGCTCGACCTTCACCATTTGTTCCTTTTTCCCCCACCTTTGGAATAGACTCCCACAACTCTCTTCATCCCATCCTGCCCTCCAAGGCCCTTCGGGGCGCCTGTTTTCGCCACCAACCTCTAATCTTCCCACATCTGGGAACCATGTCCTTCTCACCCCCGTTAATCCACCCCAAACGCCACACCTTCAAATTTCCCTGCTTTACATTCCTGAAAGTCCCTATAATGTCCATCTTGTTACCCGCATTCCTCGCCCATCCCTCCCCTTCACAGATCTCCCAATGTCTCTGGTCCCCACTATTTGTCCTTCCTCTCCCACCTCTCTTTCTTCCTGCCCCCATTGTTGTGTGTTAGCCTCTATACAAAGCCCTCGACAAATCAGTATACAAAAAAAAACAAAAAAAGAGTCCCTTTAACTGTTCTCTTAGGACAACCCACAGCTGGTCCCATTGCCCAATCCCTCCAGCACCAGGGCAACGCTCCCACCCACAGAATTCAGACAGCCACACCCGGCACTTCCCCACAACCCACCAGCACACAAGGCTGCATATTCCCCGCTTGGTAATAGAGAACCACGCATGCCGATGTGGAACTTTGAAAGCTAATTGATCATTCACTTGTAAACGTGGCTTAAGAAGTGGTACGTGCCTTTCGGTGGCCATAAGTCCCCTCCACTGAAGCTTCATCCCTGTTACAGGGAGGTTTTACAATGGTACAACCTTAAACCCTATTCTGTTCTATAAATGGAACTCACTGGCCTTCTCAATGCACTGTTTTACAATGCGACGTTACCTCTAGACGAATACTAATACAGGGCATAAAGCTAAGCTCTCGATCACCAGTCCGTACTAAAGCTTCACACAACCTAGCCACGGATCCGCCACAACCCTCTTTCATGTACTGTCTCCTCCATGGAAACGAAGGCTCCTGCCAAGGTTTTTCCAATTAGAAGCCCAATATTAAATGCCTTATCATTCCCGTCACACACCTAATTAATTTATGCACTCTCCCAAGCGGTCCTCAATGGTCGCATCCATGACAAGGTACCCAAAGAAGGAAACCAATCTCACTCCTCCATTCTCAAACCCCCTCAAAGTCTGGTGTTTCCACCAGCTTCGAACCATTCACTCAACCATTCGCACATTCACCCACAATGCCGACCAACCCACTGAACCCCCCCCCCCACAGGCTGAATCCTGCACGCACGGAAGCCAACTCCCACCAAGGCTGTTTCAAATTTTTCAATTCAAAATTTAATTTTTACCGGCCTCCTCATTTGAAATCCGCTGTAGGCAAGAACCCATTGTTTTCCAGGCCTGTAACTCCTTCCGCAGCCACTGCTGCGCATTGGAACCCTCTCAGCTCCTCTAACCTTTCGCTCTTGTCCACCGAGTAGCTAGCCTGCTCATGACTCTTCAGCTTTCCAACTTTTACCAAACAAAAACATTTTTAAAGCCAACCCAGGTTTCAGTCCTGACTTTGTTCTCTGGCCTTTCTTTTAGCGAACCCCTGCTCGTTCTCTTTGTCCTTCTTACCCCTGCCCCCCCCAAAAAACGCAATCTAGCAGCATACACCTTTGACTCCAGCACAGAGTTGACCCCCCCCACATGGTCCAACTTAAACACCGTTGTGTCCGGCATAACCTTAAACACGAGCTTGCACACTACGGCAGAATGCCAGCATTGCTCACCAGCGTAGGTTTCGGTCCCTGCAGACACACCGAGTAGGCTCGTCCGCCACTCCAACATGCAAGCTTGAACCTGACTGTACTGACTGAAGTGAGTACCCAAGCTGGCATAACGATTTGCAATACCGTCGGTCCTGGGAATGTCATAAGGACCCCTCCAGGGGTCCTAACTGCATGCCATGAGCACCAGCTGTACCGCAGATCACAGAGGTTACTGCACAAACTGAGGGTACTGCTACCTTCGCACCCTAGAAGCCCTCTAAACATCATGCCTCCATGATCTCCTGGGTCGACATCGCGCACGCACTCCTGACAGAATGCTCAGAAGTGGGGGATGTTTTGAGCCCTATGCTCTCCCCTGCTAGTCCACACCAGCAGCTCGCCTCTGAGAGTCGTGGTTTGCCATGATCCACACTTTTCGTGAATCCTCCATTTTTATTACCTTTTTCCCCAAGCCACGCAAAATGCCAAATAAAAATTATTTAAATTGAACCAAAGCCAATCACACTTTTAATGCACAAATTTAATTGAATAATTTTTATGGGAGAGTAAAATTGGTATGTGGGTTAGTAATCCAAATCCTGAACACCAGTTGGTCATGTCTGGCACGCAGGCTACAACAGGCCCCCCTAAGCCGGAAGTCAACAAAAGGCCTCCCACGAATGCCAATTCGAGTTTAATGTTTGCGTCGTTCTTCTGAAGAAGTTCCAATCCCCAAAGGTTTGCAATAAAAATACAAGCCCAAAAACTGGCAGGTGGTTCGCAGATGAGAAGGTAGGAAGACTTTCCTTTACAAATAATTGGTTTAATTATAAAGGAATTAACAGGGAATAAAGAAGGACATGAATGATCAATAAATGGAACAGATCTGGTGGTTCGCACAGAAATGAATAGGATATGAGGAGAAGGCAAACCCAGACTTGTGTTAATGCAAGAAGAACCCGATCCCCGCTATGGCGCAAAATACCTGATTCCAATAGACCATAGGAATATAGAGTGTAGGAAATTTAGGCAGGCCATGACCTGGGTCTTGCTGCAAGGTGGCGTGTTACCAGGGTGAAGTGCGCTCAGGGAGTGATGGCGATGAGGGGGCCAGGAGACGACCGTGAAAATGGCGATGAGTAATGTAATCCACCACCTCCCAAAGTCCTCGTGGGAAGTGTCGAAACAGAGAGCGTGTTCCATCTCCAACGAAACCAAATGGATCTACAGTGAGCAAGTGTGCCACATGACCTTCATCTCCGGTACCCCCTCATGCATCGCCGGAGCCGGGTTCCCTCTCATTGGCTGCCACTGAATTGTGGGGCGGCCGCCATGCTAGTCAGGCTTGTCCCGCCTTGCATGGCCCCCTTTAGAAAGTGGTTCTGCTCTTCCTAAGGCCCCTACAGCTCACTCCTCCTGCATGGCCTTAGTCATCTGGCCAAACGGCCTGTGCTTACGTCCATTACAGCCACAATACGCTTATCGCGTGTGCAATTTTATTGTGCCCAAGTCCCTCCACATGACCTCGTCTATACAGAAAAGGCCGGACACATATACAACCTACTCAATGCGGTTTCTGAGATGATGAATCACCAACCTTGGTCAGTGCATATTGAAACGAAAGACCCAAGAAGGAACCCGAAGAAGTAAAAAAGCAAAGATGGAGTCACTCAGGTGGGAACCTGGGGTAGGATTCCGGGTTTCCAGCCGCTCCCCCATAACCCTCAACCCATCGAGACAATCAGCCAAGTGAGTGCTTGCCAGAAAATGGTCTGCAAGAAATTCACTTCGCCTTTGAGAGATGATAACGAAAGAGAAGAATGGAAGTAAAGAAGATGAAAGAAGAAAAAGCAAGAATTTAAAATAATAAAGATAATTGTGAAAATAAATAAAATAAATTAAGAAAGAAAAGCAAAAGGATACAAAGAACAAAGATGTCGGAAGAACCCCGGTCAGTAGAAATTTCAGCAGATTACTCCAAGAGCAAATGCAGCAACAGTTACCAAGCACCAAGGTTCATTCAGAGGGAGGCCACAGTCTATACAGCACCCAGGATATTGATACAAACAGAATGAAATGGAAGACTAAGAAGGAAAACTGAAGAAGTAAAGAGCAAAGATGGAGTTCACAGGAAGAACCTATATTGACATACGACTTCCCCACTAACAGATCTCCAATACAAGAGCAAATTCTACCACTATTCAATGCTATTCATAGACAATCTAGCTCTGGATCCTACTCCATTCCAAGTAACTATAGTAAATCGCACAGTTGGCCACCTTGTGGGAGTGGGTAATTACAATCATACTTGAAATGGGGCAAGATCCCCTCCATAATATGCAACTTTTGAATGAAACGTAAATCAATTCTAGAATGCTCGGTGTGGCACACGCACCACCAAACCACCAAGAAATGGCAGTGTTTCAGAGCACCATAAAAGTAATCATTGTGTCAAGATAAAGGATTGTAAGCCTAAAATGGCTTCACAGCTTCAAAGAACAAAACTGAAAAATAACTTGGAAAGTACCTGGGAGAAAGGACTGTGCCTCTGCACAACTTAAAGACTTTGAGAAGTTTCTCAGCTCGCCGAACAGGCAGCTTGGCCCGTCCTGCAAACTTCCGACCATGTGGGCCAGCTGCATAGGCCCGAGTGGATGGGCGTGTTGGCTACAACAAACCTCACAGATCGCTACCAGTGAATGGGCTTTGACCTCGTGGGAGTGGACTCCTGTGAACACAAGCAAGGCTTGGTGAATTATTTAATGGAACGTCCCAATTGGAAAAGACGATGCTGTGCGTCATTATACCAAGTAATGGTAAACACTCTTCGGCACAGGAATATCTTCGCGAAGTGAGATAAACAAAAAGTTTGTGCCAGCTATATTTACTGGGAGCTGGATTTTACAATAGACATCCTGTATTCTGGTTTGGGTGCTCTGAACAACCAATGGGGAAGAACATGTCGGGGCTGTGAATGAACAGGAATAAGTTTGAAAAACTGATAATTTTACTATTAATCATGTTGGGAGAGGTTGGGGTGGAGGTGTGAGCTATATGGGAGTTGTGATGGGCTGTTAACAAATATTGTTTACGGGCTGTGGAAATTCCGCAATTACAAACCATTCAGGGGTCCCGTAGGTGAGATATATTTCTGAAGTGCATGTGGTAGTTAGCTCCAAACCCGCTGTTTAGAGGGAATTTATGTGATCATTCCGGGCTGCGATCTCTTCAGTAATAGCCGTTTTCCTTTTATCTCTCGTATTTTGAGCTCCACCTGCACGACTCCGTCTGCCAGGCCCCCTCCCCGCATCTCCCCACCGCGCCGTTGAAGAGGCTACCGGCGTCCTAATCTATTCATTTTCATTTTTATGGAAGGGCGCCAAGGCGGGCAATTCCTCGCCCCCCCGAAAGACAGAGGAGGGAGGAAACGAGAGGACACGCCCCGCTTTCGAGTGTCTTCGAGGCGCTGCCTCGAAGGGGGCGAAGCCAAAAAAGGGGCGGAGGAAACAGGCGCGGGGCGCCGGCGATAAAGGCGGCGGCGAAGCAGGTGGAAACGAAGGGAAGGGAAAGAGAGAGTTTTGTTTTACTTCGTTGGTGCTCGCCCCCGCTGGTTGCCTGTCTCTTCCTGCTGTCCTGCTTTGCTCTGCGCTGCTCTGGTCCTGCTATCCGTGGGTTCGGTGCAGAGTCCCCGAGGGCGCCGAGAAGGCCGGTACGGTGGCAAAGGGCGCGAGGCCGCGCCGGAGAGCCCCCCGCGCAACCAGCTCGGTCGGGGCAACGAGCACGGCACAGGGCGCCGAGGACTCAGCAACTAAAAAAGGGAAAGTCGCCACTTCCATTTCTTTGGGTTTTGTGTAAAATGGTGTGGTGTGTGGCGCCAGTTCCGCAAGTAAGTATTGGTGTAAGTGGTCCGTGTGTCGCGTATTCGGTGGTACTCTGCGTTTGATTGTTGTTGTTGGAAATTTGCCTTTTTGTGTTTTATTTGCTGTGAATACTTGCTGTCTTATGTGTGCTATTGGTATAAAATTAAACGTGCTTGTTGAATTGTTCCCCGTCCCTCGCTGCGTCCTTCCTTTGTGGGTTTCCCAATCTTGAACCACAGTAACGGGTAACGTAATAGGGCTATACGCCCGATAAGTAATCAGGAAACCGTCGCGGCCGACGATAACACCGCTGTTATCCCGATAGCATGGAACGGAAATCGCTTAAGCGGCCCCGTGTCCCGAAGTCGACCTGCGGCGAGGTGCGGGTCCAGCCCAGGTTTACCATCCCACGTGGCTACTTAGGTAGGTCGAGTTTGGGCGAACAACCCTATCCACGCGGGTGGGCCGATTGGCAACGATCGTGGTGAGGCCGAAAGCCCACCCCCGTGACGGATCCCGGCGTAGTCCGAGCGGGTCACGACAGAATTGTCCCGTTCCGGTGGGCGAGGCGGTCGCGATTTCGAGTCACGTGGCCGATCGCACGCCGGCGGGCCCGCGAATTCGCAACCCCGGGTGCAGGAGTGGGATTCTAACCACTCCCGTCCTCCAAGCTAAATTCACAGGGAAATCGGTTCAGGGTGAGAGGAGCCGACCCCCGATTCCTCCAAATTAACGAGCGATTAAATTAAACCCTTACGTGGAATATCAGATGGCGTCTCCCAAGGCGAGCGGGAGCCGGGGGGTGAAATGTATATGTGTGATAGCAATGTATGGATCCATGGCCCAGGAATGTAAACCCGAGCAGGAACATTGGTGTCTAGGAAACAGTTCCCCCAATGAACCCAGGGCCCGAAATGGGCGCGGGCCGCTGGTGTAAATGACACCTCCCCTCCCCCTTCTCCACCAAAAACCCCCCGATCCTGGCCGAATCGGCTCAGCCGAGTGCAAAACCCGACAATGGCCCAAGCTATTCGCCATGCGGCAAACAATGACTGCGGGATATAAACAACAAAAATGGATGAAAGACGCACCTCGAAATGGAACAACGAAATAAAAGGGATGAACGGAAAATGGATGGAAATACGCACAAGCACTCGAAATGAAACGAAATTAAAAGGATGAACGAAAAGCATGGATACAAACACAAACGAAATGAATAACGAATATGAAACAATGCGCAAAAAATGAGGAAGAAATAAAAGAAATGCGGGGCTGAAACGCATCAGCACATGGCCGGAAGCCTGAGGTGGGCATGAAAGGCTACAAAAAAAAAAAACAAAAAGAAGAAAAACAAAACAAAAACACAACAATAAAAAACAAAAAAAAAAACCACCACAACACACAAAAAAAAAAAAAATACAAAACAGAAACCAAAAACAACAACACCACAAACAAAAACACAAACCACAAAAAAAAAAAACAACAAAGCAACAAGAAAAAAAACAAACAAAAAAAAAAACACCAAAAACCATAACACACAAAATAAACACAAAAAAAACACCAAAACAAAAAAACAAACAAACAAAAAAAAAAACATAATAAAACAAAAAAAAAAAACAAACACAAAAACAAACAAAACACAAGAAAACCAAAAAAAAAAAAAAAAAAACAAAGCGAAGTGCGTAATGGCGACGCCACGTGTGGGAGCGAGCGAGCTGGAGGGGGGTGCACACGGTTGTCAGGCCCACGGTGAAGGCGGGTGAGGAAAAAATAATTCCGGGAGACGTGTTGGGCGAGGAAGTGTGGAGGTGAACGGAAAAAGTGAACGGTAACCGAGAGGGAAAAAATTAATTGGGTGACGGAGACGTGCACAAGGAAAATAAAAAATAGTGGAGTGTGAAGAAAAGACTTCAAGACAATACGAAGAGAGTTGATAACTGGGACGGGAGGGTAAAAACGGAGACAGAGGAAACTGGGAAGAGACGGATAGACCAACACAAGGCAAGCCCGGAAGGACATTAGAAAGCCGCAGGGTCCCGGCCTGCGGAATGGGGTTTCTATCGAGCCTGAGGTTTGGAGAGGCGACCAGTTAAGGACCAGCCTGTATCACTCAACGGCGGAAGCGAAGGCCTTCAGGAACAAAAAAAGAGTCTTGGAAAGAACAAGGAATGAGACAGGAGAAAAAGAAACAGTCAGTTGAAAAGAAATGACGAGATTACAGAATGAAGAACAAGAAGAGACGTGGGGAATAAAAAACTGAAGATATGAAATTTGAAATTGAACGACAAAACGAAAAAAATAGGTTGGAAAACGAGGAGAAGTTGAAGGAGCAACGATTGAAGCAGGAAGGAGAAAATCAGGAGATTGAGGACACAACGAGATAGGAGAGGGAAGAGCGAGAGAACAATGGGATAGAAAACAAAGGAACATAAGCTGAGTTGACAATTGAAAAGAAAAGGCAAGGCTGGACGTGCGGAGAT
>CM068954.1:149761857-149774760 GCA_035128595.1 Eptatretus atami
TGAGATGTGGTGATACCATCTCTGACTTATTTCCAGTTGTTACTGGAGTTTGGCAGGGGTGTGTACTTGCCCCTACACTTTTCAGCACTTGTATGGACTGGATTCTGGGGAGGATGTCAGAGTGGTACATATTTTGGGAATGTCAACATGTCTGACCTTGATTTCGCAGATGATGCAGTCATCTTTGCGGAGACTCTGGATATCCTTTTGGAGGCCCTTGCACTGAATGAGTAGCCAGAGCCACTAGGATTATGGGTTTCCTAGATCAAAACTAACTTCCAGGCTTTCATTCACATCATGGATGCTGCAATCTTGTCTGTACCTGTTTGTGGTGAGGATGTTGAAGTCATGGAGAGATTCACTTTCCATGGCAGTGATATTCATGTCTCTGCTGGTTGTGAGTCAGAGGTCCATAGACGTCTGGATTGGGCCTGGGGAGTCATGGATTCACTGGATCCTGGGGTGTGGCACTGTCGTTACCTGTGCAGGAGAACAAACGTCCGAGTCTTCAGGTCCTTGGTGTTTCCAGTCTTGCTCTACGGATGTGAGACTTCGACTCTGACCAGGGATCTGAGATGGAGACTTAATTCCTTTGCTATCAGGTCTCTTCGGAGAATCCTTGGCTCTTGCTGGTTGAACTTTGTGTCCAACGAGCGGTTGCTGAGAGAGATTCAAATGAGATTTGTTACTTGCATCGTACCTGAGCGTCAGCTGCGGCTGTATGTACATGGGGCTCGTTTTCCTGATGTTGATGCTGTTCACCAGATTCTCTCAGCGAGGGACCTCGTGAATGGAGGAGGCCAATGGGCCAACCAGGTGCCTCATGGTTGCAGTAGGTTGATCAGCATCTCAAGGAGATGGGGATGGGCTAGGCATCTGCCTGGGGGATGTCCAGCCGGAGGTTTCTGGAGTACCGGCTGAAAGTGGATGTAGCGATGCGTTGCTCCAGCACATGTTCCCATACCTGACCCGATTAACACCCTGAAAGTTTTCTTAAGTACATTTCAACGAGTGTGAAAGAATATCTCAAGAGGTAGCATGAGCTGTGTGCAAGTATGGCATCGATTCCTATCAAAACTAAACTGCCATCCTGTTGCTTCATCACTTCATGATTATCATTCAAGGCACGGTATTGATTCAATGAGAATGCTGTCTTTTGCTAGGAACATTAAGCAGGCAGTCCTGTCTACTAGCATTCACTGGCAGAAGTTAAATATCTCACCATACTTTTAAAAAGAGGTGGCCCTTGTGTGTTGTTAAGCTCACTGAATTCTAAAATCCTGATCTACAAGGGTCACTGCATGAGCAGCATTTTAGCACCTCCAGAGAGAAGGCAAATGGTACAATGCAGGAACAGAGGTCGTTAAACACAGCAAGGTCACCAACCTGCCTGCAATGAGAGAAGAATAGACCATGAGAAAGTTTGGCCATGGATGTGGTATAGTTCACTTTGCTTCTCAAGTGCTCAATTCAATTACCTGTAGACAAAATACCTGGTTTTAAGAAAGCAAAAAGAGGGTAAAAAAACAAAATTCTGGAAAATAAGATGAAAGAAGTGCAGCAATGTAGTTACTCCACCACCCGAAGGTGGGCACAGGTTATGTTTTCTTCCCATCTGTTTGTTTTCCTGTTAACAGGATGTCTCAAAAAGTTGTGGATGGATTCATACGAAACTTGGTGGACAGGTTGGGTGTGTGACAAGGATTAATTGATTCTATTTTTGTGAAGATCCAGATCCGGATCTGCACACTATAATTATTTTTTGTGATTTTTCACAATTGGGTGAATGGGCTAAAACTGATATATGTCATGATATCTCAACAAGTTGTGGACATGTTGGGTGTGTGACAGGGACGAATTGATTCGATTTTGGTGACGATCTGGATCCGTGTACGAGAATTTTTTTTCATTTTCAAAGTGATTTTTCACCATTGAGAGAAGGGACTCAAAACGATATCTCAAAAAGTTGAGAACGAGTTACGGTATGACAAAACTAGGTGGATTGAGTCGGTTAGGTGACAAGAACAAGACGATTTGATTTTGGTTCAGGTCCGATCCAGATCTGGCCTTTCAGTGGGATACACAATGTAAACTGTTTATCCTGGCGGAGGTTTGCGCTCTACCGAGTTCCGTTCTCGGTTGATTTATGTGATGACATTATCCCTGAAACATGATCACAGAAGCTAAGGAAAATGGACCTCACAACAGATATAACTGGTGTGGCAGAGTAAAATGTTGGAAATAGATATCAGGAAACAATAAATCAAGTGAGCTCCAATGCAAGGTGTCAATGTTTCAGTAACAACCGTTAAAAGCTGAGCTTTTGGAATGAAGTTACAGTGAAGAACCCCTAAATCTCAGGCTTTTCTTTTCCGGGTTACTTTTTACAGCCAAGGTTTGGTAACCCAAGTGAAAAGCAATTGAAGATCCATATTTTTGGTCCTTCACTGTAGTCTGCAGCAAAACAATTCCTTCCCTGTTTTGTTTTGTTTTCTTTTTAACAAGCTGTGAGTACAGCATGAAAGATATTTCCTTTTAATACCATACTCATGGAGTGGTTAAAGGAGGGGAAGAATAAGGGTTCAATATCAGTTCCTCAACCACTAATCTGAGGTTATGTCCTGTATATTCATGGTATTACAGGAGTACTTTGGTTAATATAAATTGTGGAACGCGAGGATGCTGCTTCTTCCTTTCTTTTTGAAGGTAATTAACTTCACCCAAAATTGAAGGGGATGGTAATATGGTTTAAAGGTATGTCAATTGGTCATTAGCCTGTTTAGCTTTGGTTTAAATGTCGACACAGCTGTACATTATCACCCTGGTTTTAACCATGCGGGGCATCAATGTGCTTGTCCATTGAATGAATGTTAAGCCTGGGGACCAGGCACGAGTTTGTGGATGTTAAACCTAACAGCACGAGTTTGTGGATGTTAAAGGCCCTACAGAGTCTCTCACATGAGCATCCTTGCCACCTGAGCATCCTGAGCATTGCACCTTACAGCCTGAGCAAAGCACAAGTTCCTGTCACCTGAAGTCGAGTACTCTGCATTGGAGGAGTGACCGGTCTGGGATTGGTTCTAGCCTAGAAACGATTCTTGACTTGTCGTACGTAACACATCATCAAGCTGTGTTAATAGTATCAGCCTGTAAAAATTAAAATATATTGTTGTGGGCATGGCCAGTTAAGTTAGTTAAATGGCCAGTTAAATCCTAACTTTCCATTTAAATTCCTCCATCTACCCCCCCATAACTGGAACAATATCAGTTATAAAAACTTGAGTTACCTCCATTGAACTTTGGTATTATCAAAGAAAGAGTTTGTTTGTTTGTTTGTTTGTTTTTTTAACAGTGATCTACGGGTCTTGGAGGAGCTTTTACAGATGTTGTACCATATACAGGATGAGTATACTAAAAGACATCAGTGTACTTTTATATGAATTTGAAGGACATTAATGGACAACACTCAAGTAAGTCGACATGGTATGTGGGAATTGAACCTTGCTACCCATCTCTCACTTACAGTACATGCTGTTCATGCACAAGTAAAAACAATAAACCATCTTTTAAATGTGTCCTTTGCATGACAGCCTTTCCTCTCATCTTTCTTTTTAAGTTTCAGTTGATTCCTGTTATTTTAATTTATCGGCTGCCTGGCTGGTTAATCTCAATTATTCCCACCTTTTTGTAGGGTTAGCCAAGGAACATTTTTGGTCCGATATTTCATGAACCATTGGCCAGGCCTGGCGTTTGGTAGAAGATGGCAGAAATTTGGAATTTTGGCCAGGGTGCCAGCAATAGCTTGCCTACTCTCTGGAAATAATACCATGGAATCTTTAACAACGTCCACTCCCAGCCAGTACTGACAGACAGATCCACTGGTTTCAAGCCCTTCCGATGAACGGCGCACACACTGATGCATCGCCCTGCATGGGAAACACCAGGGTGGCAGTTTATAGCTAGGTCAAGATTCAAACCCAGGCTAGACAGCTCAGTGGTGAGTGTGCATGCCTCTCGGCTACCCTGCCGGTCTCGACTGTATTGGCATACACATTACTATTGATTTATTTTTCTTATTTTTTCACACTGTTGAGCTATAAGGTTCCATATTCATATTACGGTTCCAAGATAGGCAGGAAATGTGAAAGAAGATGGAAGTGTCGGAAGACACTTAAAAAAAGACACTAAAAGGAAGACAGGCAAATGTTAAAAAAATATATGTGAGAAAAAGAAAGGGAGATGGAAGTGTCGGAGATCTGAGAGAAAGGGGAGAGTTAGGGACGAAGTTAAAGAAATGGATTGGAGAGAAGGAAAAGAAAGGGGAAGAGTTGGATATGCTTTGGGTAAGGGAAGTCACATGTTCCATCATTTTGTGTATTTTAAATGAGTATGTCCCTCTTTCATGAATTTAAATGCATCGTTGTTGTACCAACACCCAAATGGTTTCATTTTCCCGTGAACTTTGCTTGAACCACAGGAGTTGATGCAAAGATTAATTTAAATGACAAATAAGTTTACTTTCACAAAGATTGACATCAATGGAGTCTGGAATTGAATCAAGGTCTAAATTTAGTGCAGGCTCATAGTGCATTCAAACGACCATTCAATGCAAATTTTGTGCAGGTAGAAAAGTTCAAAAGTTCTCTCTGCACACAAACTCTGAGCCTCTTGGAAAATAACACTGGAATCCTCAATCACAAGCAACCACAAAGGTGCAAGCAGTACCTTGGGTCACATCATGCAGCTGAAAGGTGAACTTATCATCACATCCCAAGTAATGAAGTTTTAAACTTTTTATAACATTCAAACATTAAAAAAAACTTCAAATATAACACGTTTTTATTAATGTGTGGTGGTGGTTAATAGAAGAGTAGAATAACAGAAGAGTGAAGCTTGGCAGATAGACAGGAGGGTGAAAGGAATACTTGAGGACAAGAACACAGAAGCAACTAGAAGGGCACTTGGAAAAGTGCATACCTCCGCCACGTAACACCGGATCCACAAGAACATATCGGGCCCAATACATTTTTGAAATATCACACACCTGTCCACAAAATTTCATTCGGATCCGTCCACAACCTTTTTGAGATATCCTGTACATAGACAAACAGACAAATAAACTAGAAGGGCACTCGGAAGAATGCATACCTCCGCCATTTTATGCCTGATCCACGTGAACATATCTGGCCCAATACATTTTTGAAATATCATGCTTTCTATCATTTTTGAGCCCGAACTCTCAATGATGAAGAATCACTTTAAAAATTCTAGTAGCTGGATCCGGATCCAGTTCTTCACCAAAATCGCATCAGTTCTTCCTTGTCACACACCGAACCAGCCCACAACTTTTTGAGATATCCTGCACATAAACAGACAGAAAGAAAGACAAACAAAAAAAATCACTCATAAAGCGACAACTTGGTGAAACGGAACGGCATTCGGGAGTACACATACCTCTGCCAGGCTGAATAGTTTACATTTTGTATGCCACTGATAGGTCGCATCTGAATCTGGACCTTAACCAAAATCGAATCGGTTTGTTCTTGTCACCTGACCAACTCATCCACCTAGTTTGGTCATAACTCATCATAACTTTTTAAGATATCATGCAATGTCGTTTTGTTGCCTTATCTCTCAACGGTGAAGAATTACTGAAAAAATTCTCCCATCCAGATCCGGATTCAGAACTTCACCAAAATCGAATCAATTAGCCCTTGTCACACCCAACATGTCCACCAAGTTTCATCAGAATCCGTCACAACTTTTTGAGATATCGTGCAATATCGTTTTTTGCCCCATCTCTCAATGGTGAAGAATCATTACCTCTGCCACGGAAGGTGAAGGAGGTTACGTTTTATTCCCTTTCTGTCTGTTTGTTTGGTATTTGGCGAAAAAATATGAAAACTTTTTTTTGCCAAGTATGTTGGTCTATAGCATTTGTCTGTCTGTCTGTTTGTTTGTTTGTCACACGATTTTTGGCCAGTTTTCAAGCAATCGTTCTGAATTTTTTTGTGTGTGTAGTTGACTGGCCAAGGACAGCAATGCTTAATTTTGGTGAAGATCTGAATCCAGATCGAGATCTAAGAATCTTTTAAGTGATTCTTCACCATTGAGAGATTGGGCCAAAAACGATATATAGCACAATATCTCAAAAAGTTATAGGTGGATTCGGATTAAACTTGGCGGACAGGTTGTGACTGCCACTGGGAAGAATTGATTCAATTTCGGTGAAGATCCGAATCTAGATCTGGATACCAGAATTATTTAATTTTCAACTGATTCTTCACCATTGAGATTCTTCACCATCGGGCTAAAAACGATATTGCATGATATCTCAAAAACACTGAGGACAGATTTGGATGAAACTTGGTGGACAGGTTGGGTGTGTGGCAAGAACGAATTGATTCGATTTTGGTGAAGATCCGAATCTGGATCTGGATACGAGAATTATTTGATTTTTAAAGTGATCCTTCACCAGTGAGAGATAAGGCCTCTTGTTCTATAATCCAATTTCTTTGTTCTTGTACATACTGTCGTGTCCACGTCAATTAACACCGACGTTGGTTAGATGAACCTAACTGGCTGTTACTCCCTTGACACAAGCAATTAATGGCAGCTTCGCACGCAGGAATTAAAAGAAGCACATGAGATCCTTAATCTGATCTTGCATGGTTTATTCCCAACACAAATATCAGGGAAAGATTGAACCTGATGGAGGGATACAACGGTGGTAGAGGGGACGGGGGAATGGGGATTCAATAAATAATTATATGCAAGGGAATAAAATCTAAGGTGCCTCGCACCAGACTCATTCACATAAGGGATGGGGTAAAGAGAACCGGGTGGGGCCTGAGCTTTCTTGGTGTGCCGATGAATATGGTGAGCAGTCAAGAAGGAGGAATGAAGTAGGACACGAACAGGCAGCAGGCATGATGAAATGGGGAGCAGACGATGGAGCAGGAACATGAGCAGGACGACAAGCAGGCACACAAGCCGGACGAAGCAGGCAATGTGGCAGGCAACAAATAGGACAAGGCAGGAACACGAGCACGGAAACTATTCCTCTGAGAAGCGCCAAAACTCTCACTCTCCACGCCCAACAAACTCTCACAAGCCCCGCAGAACCCGGTGACAATCCAAAACTCTTCCCCTCGGGAGGCATCAAAACTCCTCCCCTCACTCTCTGGGCAAGGCTGCCCCTTTCAAAGCCCCTCCTTCTCTCTCTTTCACCAGGATACACCCCCCTTTTACCCTTTTCGCCTACCTGAATGTTGCCACGGCCCCACCTCGGCATCCCACCTGGGGTGTCACCAGAATGTAGCACATATGAGTTCCTTAACCCTGAACCATAATTAATTATGACAATGCACCACTCTCTGTGTGATGCACACTGAGAGAAGACAATTCTTAAGCTACGTTTCCTACTTATTACATCAAGATTTCTAGCGACTCGAACAGGGACTATTCTACTCTATACATTTCTATCCTTTCTAAGGCACTATCTACCCTCCCTCCCCCATACAAACATCACAATAATTTAGCCTTTTCGTCTTGTTCCCCTATTTGAACAGATGTTTTGTTTTACTGCAACTCATCCTTCAAGTCCTGATTTAAAAATTGACTGAGGTACTGTTAATGGATGGACAACGACACCAGAGCCTTCTGCAAGTTCTGTTGTCAATTCAACGCTTGTCTTATTCCTATCCCTTGAGCATATTATCTTCAAGTATTTCTCATCCTTATGAGACAGCTTTTTGAGTCTTAACAAAATAGTCAATTACAGATGATCTTTCTCTGTACTTGTTGATTGTGCTTCGGGTGCCACACCTTGAAAACCAAGCGATACGAGCTTTTTCCCTCAATGTTTTTCCTTCTTCATGCAGAAACACAATTCCATGGCGATCTTCGACTGAAATTTCAGCCATTTAAAAAATTTTTTGTATACCTTGTCGAGGCTCGTATGAGAGCTAACACACAACGCACAGCAAGGGGCATGAGACAAGAGGGGTGGGAGTGGGAGGGACAAAACAGTGGGGAACAGACACAGGAGATCGTGGAAGGGAGAGGGATGGGATGGGGAACATGGGGAAGAGAAGATGGACATTACAGGGACTTTCAGGAAGGAAAGCAGGGGAATTGAAGGAGGTGGGCTTGGGTGGATTATCGGGGGTAGAAAAGATCGAGGATTTGGATGGGGGATGATAAGAGGTGGTGGTGAACAGCTGTTTTGAAAGGCTGGAGGGAAGAATGGGAAAGAATAGAGTGAGGAAGTTTATTCCAAAGGCGGGAAAAAAGAGGAATGAAAGAGTAAGGTGAGCAGTGATTCGTGATTTTGGTAGTTTTACCAGAAGGGGGTTGTTGGCGGACCTTGAGCGCCCTGTGGAAATGTGGTGGGGACAAATCGCAGAGAGAGCAGGGGGGGGGGCGAGGCTGGAGAGGAGGCGGTAGAAGACAGAAAGACAACCGACCAACCTGCGGTGATTGAGTGAGAGGCCCAAAGACTCATCATCATTGCGGGAGATGCCGATGATCCTAAGTGCCTGGTTTCTACAGCGTGAAGCCGAGAAAGGTGGGAGGCAGGAGCACCAGCCCAGAGGGGAGAGCAGTACTCCATCAGGCTACGGACAAAAGCTTTGTAAGTGGTCAGGAGCTCAGGGGGGCCGAGGAAGGACTTTGCACGACAGAGGATTCCCAGTCGGCGACTGGCTTTGGAGGCGAGGTTTGAAATGTGACTTTCCCAGGAAAGGTCATGGCAGATAGTGAGACCCAGAAGCTTGAAAGAAAGGACTTCTTCCAGAAAATTGTTGAGAAAGTGGATGGGGGGTTTTCTAAATGGTCCTTTCAAAGAGACATAGTGAGAGTGTGAGATTTGTCTGGATTGAAAGACATGTTCCACGTGTTGGACCAGTTTGTGATTTTATCCAGATCTGCATTGAGCGAAGGAGCTGCTGCTTGCCGGTCTGAGGGATGACAATGGTACGGCAGAGGGTGGAGTCATCAGCAAAGAGATATAGAGGATTTTCCAGAGAGTCGGAGAGATCATTGATGGAAACCAGAAAAAGAACAGGGCCCAGAACGCTACCTTGAGGAACTCCAGCCTGCACAGGAAGAGGGGATGAAAGAACTCCATTTAGGGCCACACGTTGACTGCGACAGGAGAGGAAGTCTGCGAGCCATGAGTGGAGATGGCCTTGGATACCATGGGAGGAGAGTTTGGTGGATAGGGCAGGGTGCCAGACTGTGTCAAAAGCACGTGATATGTCCAGGGATACGGCTCGGATTTCCTGTCTGGCATGAGGACCTCCATCCATTAATGGGAGAGCAGAAGCAGCATATCCAGGGTAGAGTGACCTGGTCTGAAACCAAGTTGATGATCGGAAATTATGCCATTGGAGAAGAGGAAGGATTTCATGCTGAAGCGATGATGGATTCCATAACCTTGCTGATGATTGGAGAAGGCTGATTGGTCTGTAGTTGCAGGGATCTGTTTTTGCACCTTTTTTATGCAGGGCAGTGATGTTAGCAGATTTCCAAGCAGATGGCAGATGACCTTGAGCAAATGAGAGGGTGAATAGAACAGAGAAGAGGGTGAGCAAGAGCAGAAGAGCAGGCTTGAGGACACGTGGGCTGATGCCGTCTGGACCGGTTGCAGAATCTGAGTCGAGGTTTGAAAGCAAGCTCTCCACCTTTGTCAGGAGAAAAGGACACAGAGTCCAGGGACAGTTGGTGCAACTGGTTAAGGTGGGTAGAGAAAGTGATGGGTTAGGACACAAGATTTAGCTGCAAACACCGAGTTTAGGCATTCAGCTTTTTCACGTGCGGTATCAGCATGCGGCCATTTGAGGTAAGGGAGGGGATGGAGGGGGAACATACACCAGAAAACAGATTTGATTAAACGCCACCAGGATTTTGAGGAGGGAGAGCGGTTTAAGAGTTCAGACTTGAGATGAGAAAGATGTTGTTATTCTGGTCTCCTGTTGGTAGATACACACTTGTTCCGAGCTTTGTGGAAGGAACTGAGATTGCCCTCAGTTGGGTTTGCTTTCCATGAGGCAAAGGCAAGTTGTTTCAGGACAACTGCCTCGCTAACAGCTTCAGTAAACCAAGGGCGGGAGGAAGGGTAGGACAACTGAAGACGAGAGGGGATAAATCTGTGCATGAGGGAGAGAAAGTTTCTTTGAAATAATTCCCAGGATGAGTTGATGTTTGAGAAAGTAGTGATAGGAGACCAGTCTGTAAGTTTGATAGCTGCTTGGAGACCCTGCCAGTCGGCTTGCGTGAAATGCCAGACTCGACGGCGGTGAGGTGGTTCTCTGATAACAGCCAGAGAGATGTCCACTTTGACAAGGACGTGGTCAGAGGAACCAATTGGAGCGGAGGAAGAGCAGCAGATATTGTCAGGGAAATTTGTCAAAATAAGATCCAAAAGAGGTGGAGTACCATTGGTTGAGATCCGGGTCGGGAAGTTGACCGATTAAGTCAGTCCCAATGAGTCGCAGAAAGCTTTTGCTGAGGTGCCGTGACAGGTGAGAGAGGTACCCACACCTAGCCAACTGGCGTGATGACAATTGAAGTCACCACATAGGAGGAAGAGAGAGTTTGGATGAGAAGATAGAAGATGGTCGAGTTTTGTCAGCCATTTTGTTTGAAGTGACACTAAATCCTGATAGATCTTATTCTGCAGAACGAAAAATGGGCTTTTAGCTGCATGGATATGTAGCAAGGAACGCATGATGTTAATGACAAAGAGTCATCAATTATATTTCATTGGTAATTGCAATGGATTCACTATGACAACACTTCATATTCGCTGTTCATGTCGAGTTTATTACCTCCGCCACCGAAGGTGAAGGAGGTTATGTTTTCACCCCTTTCTGTCCGTTTGTTTGTTTGTCTGTTTGTCTGTTTGTCTGTGTGCAGGATGTCCCAAAAAGTTGTGACGGATTCGGATGAAACTCGGTGGGCAGTTTGGTGTGTGGCAAGGACGAATTGATTCGATGTTGGTCAAGATCCGAATCCGGATCCGATTACTAGAATTTTAAAGTGATTCTTCACCATAGAGAGATCAGGCCAAACAAGATACATGGAATGATATTTCAAAAACGTAATGGGCCCGATATGTTCTTGTGGAACAGGCATTGCATGGCGGAGGTATGCGCTCCACCAAGTGCCCTTCTAGTTTTGAGTTGTGACTTGTGATCACAAATATTTGAAGATTCTCATCAATGTGAATGAAAGTTTGCGAAGTGACAAGCTTGGTTTCTTCTCACTCAAACTAAGCTCTATTAATTACAGTCAACGTTGTTATAAAAGTGGAATACACTAGTGGAAGCTTTGAGTAAAGGGTTGATGCTCACAAGATCCATAAATTGTATCTCCAGAATGTTTTAAAAACTTTTTTCACAGCAGTGTATGTATACAGTATAATGTACGGATGTACAGTATACATACAGTACTGTGAAAAAGTCTTTGGCCACTTGAAAATAACCATTATTATTTTCACATTGGCATATTTTTAATAACTAAGAGGTGTTATCATGATCATGTATGAGTAAAGAAACAAAATTAATTTTACTTTACAATAATAATTCATGAAATTTCAATATTGTGGTGACGACCACCTTTTTCATGCAAAACAGCGGACATCTCTTTTGAAATGCTTTCCTGCAATTGTTAGAGAAATTCCAATGGGAATATGTTCCATTACGGAATTGTTCCCATAATTCCTCTTTAGATTTCGGTTGTTTTTTTGTCACCACATTTTTTTTTCACTAATTTACTGACTGTGCACTCAACTGCTTTGTTCCTCACTTCCCATGTCTATGCTGTGGAACCACCTGCCAGAGGCGGTTCTTTCCCACTCTTCCCTCCAGGGCTTCAAGCACGCAGTATTTCCACTCGTGCCATCATCCCCATCCTGACCCATGACCTTTATGAACCCATTAACTATTCTAACCCAACCTCTTACTTCATGGTTTCAGTGTTTCCTTTACTCTTCTCTCTTCCTTTCCTATTCATCTATTCCTTTGCTGTTGTTCCCAATAGTTGCCCTGCCACGTACTTCCAATTTACCTTGCTCTCCCATGAGCCTCGCTCTTGAAGAAAATAATATGTATATCAAGGATAAGGACTGGTTGCTCTTTTAAGATTTTGTGATCTTGTAACTATTTGTCATTGACCTTTCGGTTGAAGGTATGTGATACAAGTCTGTACAAATTACTTTTAAACTGCCAATAAATGATGTCTTACAAGCTGCTACTTCATATATCCATCTCCAACACCCCTCGTACCACCTATCTGAAATCCTTTCAATTACAACTACTGTTTTATTGCTAATCTCGTTTCACTGCATGTTCTATGCCACCTCCCTCCCAGAAGTATGTTCAGCTCTTTTTGCAACCTCTGCCAGAAACATTACATTTGGATTTACTTCATCGTCCTCCAGATGCCTCAAAATTTGTGGGGCATTCAAAGTTCTGCTGTAATTACGCGTATTTTCCCGAACTCCCTTCTCATTTAAGGTTGTGGGTGGAATGATGGGTGTTCCAAGAAGCCTGAAATTGGATTTGGAAGGAGTAAGAGAAAGAAGGAAGGAGTAAGAGAAAGAAAGAAGAGTGCAGAAGGATTGAGTTCGGAGCATGCAAGGATAGAGAAAGGAATGGCCACTGTCAAGCTGTGAGTACAGGTGATGCGTTGTTAGAGTGCACAGCAATGCCCAGACGGCTGGAATCACCCCGAAGGTTAATCAATAGAGTCTTTATGGTGCGTGTCTCCTCAAATGTCTGCCCTCACTCCTTTTACTCTGTCCCCTCTGCACTCCACCCTCCTTGTCCTGCAGAACACTTTTGACCTCTGTTCCTTCTGCCATGGCATTGGAATAAAGAAACCCATGTGCTGTCTAAT
>CM068954.1:149777623-149803325 GCA_035128595.1 Eptatretus atami
TCTTCTGATCACTTTCTTGTTAATGTTCATATCTCCATAGCAAATCATATCTCTCTATTGTAAATGACACCAAACTTTGTGGTGTAATGGTTGGAGTGTCCACTCAGAGTCTGAGAGGTTGGTGGTTCAAACCTTGGGTGAGTTATGCCAAATACTTTATAAAAAAAAAAAAAAAAATTGTACATGGTGCTTCGTCGCTTGATGTTCAGCATTAAAAGGTTAAGAGCACAGACAATCCCCACAGGTGAGCATCAAAAGGGAGGAAGAAAATACATTCCTGAGTGTGGTGAGAAAAGCAGTGCATTGTTGTGACCTTGCTGGTATCCAGAGTATGCTGGGAAATGATGCCACTTATCTGAAGCTCAGTAGCTGTGTTTGTCTCATCTAACAGTCTGTGTCGTGTGTGTGTGTGTGTGTGTGTGTGTGTGTGTGTGTGTGTGTGTGTGTGTGTGTGTGTGTGTGTGTGTCCAGCTCCACTACGAGCCTTCGATCATGTTAACCCCCCCACCCGAAAAAATAAACCTACAGAGTTCATAGAACCTTACCTTGCACAGTCTTGAGAACAAAGGACATGGAGACGGTCTTTCCAACTCTTATGTTGTCGTTCCGCGCACAACCTATATTGGTTTAGTTCATGAACTTTGAATAAAAGACACGATAGCAACCATATACTTGGCACCACCATATTTGTCTGAATGCTGAATCTCACAGTGACTGCCCTCAGGAGTAAAAGACGGAGTAAATATTTTTAAAGTCCTGTCCAGCTAAACTGGAGGTTTTTGAAAGTGCCAAGAAGGTGGTTTGTGTTCCATGGTGTTCAAGTATATAATTCAATTGCAATAAAATAAAGATTGTAAAGGCTGGAGAGAAAAATTAATCGTCAGTTTATCGCCGTTGATGCACCGTCTTTTACACCATCTTATTTAACATGTGAAATTAGTTCTTCGTGCCTGTTGTTTTTGTCCTTTGTGACATCCCTAAAAACAGTAAGTTTCTGGTTTGCAATGCTTTTCAATTTTGTTTGACTGACAGACAGCAGGCAGACTAAAAAAAATTACTTTACTTCTCTGTGCGCGTACGCACTCGCTGCTCGGGATGAGATTCTGTACAATTTGCCAATTTCAGAGCCAAAGTACTGCTAAACTGCAGGTTTTTGTTTCGATTCATGGTCTGGTGTTCAAAATATAACATTCAATTGAAATTAAGTAGTTTCTCGATCAAAGACTGACATCTGTAGACAGACAGACAGACAGACAAAGTGACAGACAGACAGACAGACTTTTCGCTTCACGCATGTGGGATAACCACGCAGAATATGGCTGCTCACCCAGGCCAACTTACAAGGACTTCAATCTGCCGTCTCACAAAAGGATTGGACCACCATCTCCACAGCACCTGGTATTGATTCCATCTGGGAACACTTTCACAAAAGACTACTTTCTCTCATGCACCAGTTTATCCCATCTCATCTGTGGCTTTTTTTATTCATCCTCTCGAGTCTAGACACCTGGTACACTGAATCCTTGTGGGGAGGCAGTTGCAGTCAACCAGTGTGCTTTCTCAGCATGGAAAGCTAACCCGACTGATGGCAACTTTTGTTCATTCCATAATGCTCACAACAAGTTTGTCCATCCTGAGGCAAGCCAGAAAAACATAATCTCAGAAATCTTAAGGCCAAACTCTCCAACCAGTCTCCTTCCTCCAAGTCATGATGATACCTTGTCAAGTCTATCTTTGATACCATATCCTGAAGCTGTGTGGACTGTGCATCCGCACGAACGGGCATCCAGTAGCTTGGACCTGTTGCTGCGTTTGAGCCTGGGAAGCAACTGCTGAACTCTATCAATCCGGATTCTTCCCAACATCTTTCTTCTTTGTTCCTTTCACATTTCTTTCTACTTTTTCATATTTGTCTTTCGTCATTCTACTTCTTGAGTTTTCTTTATTTCTCCCTTTCATTATCTATCTCTCTAAGGAAAGTGAATTCCTGCAGAAATTTTTCTGTAAGGCTCACTTGGGTGTGCCTAGATTGGTTTGAGGGTTGTGGAGTAGCAGCTGAAACCCGAATCCTATCCAGGTTCTACCTCATGACTCCATCTTTGGTCTTTGCTTATTCGGGTTCCTTCTGATGACTTCAACAGAGTGTTTGGTCTTCCTTTTGATTTGTCATATGTGGTTTTCCCCCTCCATCCCATCCCTCACCTCAAATGGCATGACTGCAGACTCTGCCAAAAATAAGGCAGAATATCGAAATTCTCTATGCCTCCAAGTCTTGTATACCCAACCCATCCTCTTCTGTCTCAATATCTTCTGTCTACTGGACTCTGTGTTCCTCTTACCCGAGAAGGTAGAGAAAGTTCTATCCAGACTTTGACCCTGTTTCGGCGATGGCCCAGATGGCATCAGTGCCCATGTTTTCCAATACTGCTCTGTTGTTCTTGCTTCTCCTCTGTCTATCTGCCTTATTCTGCTTTACCTGTCGGTGGCAGAAATTGCACTCAGCCTCCTTAAACCGGCAATTGTCAGGTGCATGGAATGAACTGGAACATCGGAAACATGCTGCAAAATTTCCATTTGAACTTTGACTCCTGTCCTCGTTTTGAGGGTCACAATTACCTTGGTTGCCAGTGCTGGTCATACTCCAGGACTGCTTGTACTGTTGATTATAGACCCGAACTTTATGTACTTTCTCTTGGTTTTTCTGGTTCTTTCGAAGGTTTTGGATGAAGATGTTCTTGAATGAGCACACACCACAGTTCGTTGAAGATTTTGTCAGAAGGTTTTGCCGACGCCACCAGACTACACATGAGACCATACGTTTTTATATCCACAAACACTGAGTAATATAGCTCGCTGTTTGTCTGCATCGCCAATGTCATTAGCGATGAAGTACTGGGCCAAACGCTCTGTGTATTGCACCCAGTCTTCAACGCCCACGTCAAATTCATTTATCTTGCCGAAAGACGCCATGTTTCACACCGGAAATGAATTCACTTGCTGTTTCATCCTCGTCGTCAAATGTACTATATCACTCAGAGGCTCGACCTTCCAGGCAAGGAGTTTAATCATAGCTCACACACACACAGTCTCCATGATCACCGCCATTGTCGCACCTGCCTGACATCACTCCCCCGTGCCCCTGGCCCAAACCACTGATGACGATAAGGGGCATTTGCTGCAGTTCTAAAGGGTAATCTGAAGGGTTCTAAAGGGTAATTCTAAAGGGTTTTGTTTGTTTCTAGGTTTTGCCTATTTCATATTAAAACTGACAAACTGAACCGCTTCCCTTGGACACGGGTGGAATTTTTCTTTACTCTGTTTGCCTGACTGGCAGTCAAACAACAAAAAAGAGAAAATCATTTCAAAAAACCCAGGAAAAAAAAAAAAAAAAAAAAAAAACCCCGAAATCTTTCAAAACGGAAATTACTGGGTTTTGAAGGACGTCATAAAGACACAAACAACATGCAGACAAAACTAATGTAACGTGTTATATAAGGTGGTGCAAAAGACGCTGCATCTTCTGAACTTTGACTCCTGTCCTCGTTTTGAGGGTCACAATTACCTTGGTTGCCACAATGGTGGTAAACTTCTGTAATTTGCATCTTGTACAACCTTTAACATCTTTCTTTTATTTCAATTGAATTGTATACTAGAACACTGTAGAAAAAAATAGCCATCTTAGCACTTTCAAAACCCTTCCGTTTTGACAAAACTTGGACAAAACATTCCGGCATTTTACGTCATCACAGCCAAACAAATTTAACGCTCGTAGACACCGCCCATCTCCTTGTTTCTGTGAACGCGGAGTAAGGTGTTCTGTGAACTCTAGTTTTGTTTTTACATCACAAGCATACTCACGCAGTATCTTCCATAAATTGTCCCAATGGCTTTTTGTTTGTCTGCCTTAAATTGCTTCTTGCATTAAACATTCCCTGAGTAGGCGAGCCATCGCCGGCACCCTGGCCAAATTCCAAATTCCTGCTCTGACTTCCTGTGTTAGAGTTTCCTGTGTTAGAGACTCCAGGAGAGTAAATCTAGTCATACAAACTGCTTCGGCAGAACCGCCGACTTGTATAGAGCATGGTATATGATCTGATCTGGATTAAACATTCCCCTGTAAGTTTATTCTACCAAGTTAGTCCCAGTTTTGTAAGTCTGGTGTTGGCTTGGTGGTTAGGGCCCTGTCACACCTTGACGTTTTAGCCAGCTATGGCAACGTATAAAAATGTATGTAAAACGTTGGCGTACGCTGAAATTTTGATGTTTTTTTTTAAGTTTTGGGCGTATTCATAACGTGTTGGTCGTATGCATAACATATTAGTAACGGGCACAGAACGTTTCGTTGTGTTATTGATAACTTTTACCAACGAATGCTTAGCCTGTTGTCGGCGTTCACAACCTATGCCACGATAGTTTAACTTACGCATAGCGCGCTAAACGTATTGCCGGCGAACTCGTGGCGTAGCATGTTAAGAACCTGCCGGACGCCGATTTAAATCATAACCACCTGAAAATTTGAAGTGTCAACATCGCAGTCACACCTTGCCGATTTTGCAAGCGTATGCCGACCTATGAAAATGTGTCTAAAACGCTAGGCGCACGTCAATACGGTATGGGTAAGTTGTGTATACGTTAAGAGTAGGCTGGAAAACAATGAAGTACCGCTGTCATATTACGTGGTACGTGTAATACGTCGTGAAATTTCAAGCATGCTGAAAATTTTACGACGTACTCGGCGTATGGCTAACACGTTCCGCATGTGTTGTATATGTTCCTGGCACGCTCCGCGATTGTTTACACACGACGGACACACGTTACTTGTAGGTTACTCATAAGTCGAAACACGTCAAGGTAATATTTAACATACCCGCAACCTAATTTTCAACCAATGGGTAACGTCCTTTTAACCTATGAGTAGCGTGCTCTGAACCTATGTTTAACATGCTTGAAACCTATGAGTAACGTGCATTGAACCTATTTGTAACTTGCCTTGACCAATGACTAGCGTGCTATGAACCTATGAGTAACGTGCGTTTAACCTATGTGTAGCATGCTTTGAACCTAAGTATAACGTGCTTCTAACCTTTGAGTAACATGCTATGAACCTATTTGTAACGTATCTAAAACGCACATTGTCGTATGTAGAAGAATTAGATTGACGTCTTCCGGACGACCACAGCACTTACTGAACGTGTTTCTAACTTACATCTACCGTGTAATGGCGTATTGGCAGCGTTAAGGGGAATTGGTATATACAAATGGGCTTCACAAGAGGACCCATCATTGTTCCAGACTCCATGTTGAGTAGATGTCAATGCCAGTAGTATCAGTAGTAGTAATACTATTAGTAGTAGTTGGTGTGCGTGACAGTAGTAATATAGTAGTAGTAGTTGTAGTAGTAGTATGTCTATGTCAGTAGTAGTAGTAGTAGTAGTTGTAGTAGTAGTATTGGTAGTAGTAGTATGTCTATGTCAGTTAGTAGTAGTGTCGTAGCGTGATGGGGAGGGTGTGGGTGATGATGGATCCTCTATCGTCCACGAACAGGAGACTACTTTGCACCATTGTTCGATGTTCTTTTCGGCTAATTTTTTTCCTCATTCCCACGATGAAATATTTCTTTGTTTTACTTTTTAAAGTATTAAAAACGACTTTGACAAATGCATAATGTACTAGTAATGAACACAGAACGCTTCGATAACTTATACATAAGTTATACCAACGATTGTTTATCGTGTTTTAGGCGCCACAACCTATGCCCAACGATAGTCTAGCGTATGCATAGCGTAATATTCCCAGCACGTTATTCATAGGTATAAATAAGTCACGGGTACCCTAAACATTACTTTGATGTGTTTCGACGTATGAGGAATTTCAAGTAGCGTGTTGCGAAGTGTGAACAACGTTCGTGTAGCGTGCTTACAAAACGTTACTCAGAGGTTAGAAATAAGTTTCAGGTACGCGAATGTTACCTCTACGTGTTTGACTTATGAGTAACATACAATTAACGTGTGTAACGATCGCATAACGTGCCTACAACTTATGGCCAGCGTAGCGGAACGTGTGAGCCAAACGCCGAGTACGTCGTAAAATTTCAAGCATGCAAAATTTTTGGACAAGCAAAAAGTACAACGTTTAAACCAGCGTAATACGACCTATGGTAGTGTTTTTCAGCGTGCACCTAACGTACACAAAACGTTCCCATAACGTATTCGACGTTGTGCCAGCGTTTTAGACAAATTTTTCATAAATCGGCATACGCTGGCTAAATCGTCAAGGTGTGACAGCCCCTTTAGGGTGGCTGGTTTAGTGGTTTGGTGGCTGGCTTGGGGTGTTATGGGCCTGAGTTTGATCCCTATTGTCCACTGGATTATATCCAGGTGGGGTTGGGTCAGCCTGTCATCCTTCTGAGGTTGGCAAAATGAGTACCAGTATTCTGGTGCAGGGCACAGCATTAGCATCACAACTGTGCCCCAACAAAATGATAGCTCCTGGGCAGTCATGCTGCCCTATGCAAAAATCAGAAGAAGTCCCAGCTTTGGTTCTGAAAACCATATGGGCTAATGACAGAAACAATGAACATAACAAGAAATGTGAGCCAGATAGTGTTAGGTTATTCAGTTATGCAAAAAGTTCATTGTTTCTGAAGGGGCAATGTCTTTATTCCTTACACAAGGAAGGGTGGCTTGATGTCATGGTAGGATCGATGTCATGGTACATACAAGGCAAGAGTTTGAAGGATGGGGTGGAATTCCCACCATGGCCCCATAATTTATCAACACCCCGTTAGACATCGGCAACAAATAAATAACCAAACAAAACAGTAATTGTACAAATTGGCCGATAATTTTCTGGTAGCTGAGTTGCAGTCTGATTTTTATGATTTTTTTTTTCTATTCAACATTGAGGCTCATGGAAGAGTGAGGTGACAGAATATAAGGCAAAGGATTGAAGGTGGGGCAGTGCAATTATACAGTTTGTGACGCCAAGGCAAGAGGTGGTATTCACAGAAAAAGAGTAGTAAGAGGAGGGGAGGAAACACAATTAAGCAACAAGTGAGAAGGTTGGATTAGGTAGAGTTAATTGTGGTAGAAAATATCTCGAGTAAGGATGAGAGATGACTGGATATCATGTTGCATCATTTGCTTGAAGGCCTGGAGTGAACAGTGCAATTGAACCATTTCAGAAAGGTGGTTCCATGAAGTAGGGAAATTAAAGAGGAACAAAAGAGTTGAGGTGTGAGAACAGGCTGGATTTTGGGAATTTACCCGGAAGAGGGATACTGGAAGAATGTGTACACGAGGACGAGCAGCTGGGGAGAATCAGAGGACTGAGAGAGCAGAGTAAGCAATATCGGAGAATCGACGGAAGAAAACAAATAGACCACTGACCTGCCTGTGATGTGAGAGCAACAGACCCTGTGCTTTGGCCTCAGAACAGGAGATTTCAATAATTTTAAGAACTCTATTTAGATTCCACTGAATCCAGGAGATAGAGATGGAGATAGAAAAGAGAGAAGAGAGAAGAGAGAAGAGAGGAGAGAGATAGAGAGATAGAGATAGAGATAGAGATAGAGAATGCTGGGATGCTAGCCTGTAGTGGAAAGCAGTACTTTATTGAGCTCCCAACAAAAGCCTTGTAGACAATGAGTAGCTCTGATTTTCCAAAGAAAGACTTGGATTGAAGGAGGATGCTCAGTCTGTGACTGTTTTTGGCAGCCAACTTTACTATGTGGTCAGCCCAGAAAAGGTCATGACCAATGGCGAAGCTTGGAAGTTCACGAAACTGAACCTCTTCCAGTGGATGACCAAGGAAATAGATAGGTGTGTTCATGTAACGATCATTCCAAAATGATAGGGTGAGACTGAGATTTTCCAGGGGATTGAGGACATGTTCCATTTATCACTCCAGTGTCTAATCATTTCAAGATCGGCAGAGAGAAAAAGAGAAAGAGAAAGAAGAAAGAGAAAGAGAAAAAAGAAAAGATGGGACAGTGTTTTAGGCCACAATGTGTCGCTAGTCTGCCAAAAGGAGAGGATTTTCCAGAGCATTGGAGAGGTCATTTCTATAGATGAGGAACATGACTGGGCCAAAAACACTGGCTTAGGAAACTCCAGCCTCCATTGGGAGAGAGAAGGAGAGGGTTACATTGATGGCAACCCATTGACTGTGGGATGGAGGAAGTCAGAAATGCAGGATGAAGTCCACAGGCAGAGAGATTGGCAGGTAAAGCACGATGCCAGATTGAATAAGTCAATGGAATCACCTGCCTCGCCTCAGCTCCATACCATCCAGTGTACAATGGGTTGGCTGAACGTTCAGTGCAAACATCTAAGGGAGGATATGAAGAAGCTCAAACAGGGTAGCATTGAGTCAAAAGTGACCCGATTCCTTTTCAAATACCGCACTTCCATCTCCTGAGCGAGTGCTTTTCGTGCTCCTGTTCTCCTGGCAAGTGGTTAATGCTCCTCATCTGGCGAATGTGGTTCATGCTCCTCATTTCTGAGTGAGTGGTTTTTCGATGACTCCTTTTCATCTGTGAGCGAGTGTTCATGTCATATTGGTGAGTTGTTGAAATAGTCACCCATTTTCAGAGCGTTTGCTGTATATGCGTATTTGTTGCGGGCGTGGGTGTCGGGGGTGGAGAGACGACCCCAAGTTGGGGAAGCTCATTCTCACTCGCAAGACTCTCCGATTGTAGGCCATTTCGCTCGGAATCATCTTCCGCTAGCTGAGCGGGTCGTTTAAATCGACCGTTGGACGGCTACTATCTTCGACGGTTGGATGTTATTTTGTCTAGATCAAGTGGTTCTCCAACTACCAGGCTGTTGGTCTCAGGCTACCAGAGAGCACCTCGGGAACGCCTATGGCCTGAACCGTTCACTTCTACGGGCGCGTAAATATTCACCCAATACTACACTCTGCACCCACCTTGCCGGCGTGGTGCAGTTGGCGGGCCTGCCGGGCTTCCGCTTCATTGTCGATTTACCGGTTAATACCTGCCTAACTTCAGTTCGAACCCATTGCTGGACTATGCAGGGGCGGAACGGTCTGGGACATTTCTGTGAGATAATATTTCCAGTATGAAGACCAAGAAGGCAATGCGATATGCAAGTTGGGGTAATATTCATGATCAAATAATTATTCGTTCTATACTTCAGAGGCGGCCTACACGCAGACTCATGCACAATGGAAGAACTGGTTCTTTATTGTACGCTGGCAGCGAGGAGAAGACGGCTGGGGTCGGTTCAGTGGATACGCCTGTCGGAGGATAGGGTGTGCTCCTTTGGTGCGGCACCTGACATGGTCGTTCGTTGGTCTCCGTGTCACGTGTGGACTCGTGGTTCGTGGGTGTGCTGGGGGTGATGCGGGTCACAGAGTGGTCGGGTCGCCTTTCATTTTTTTTGTTGAGGGCCAGGGACGTTTTACCGCCTTCCGACTTCTGTCTCAACCCTCTCGCTGCAAGAATGCTTGCTCCTCAAACTCCTCAGGGGCCCTTCCAACTTGTCAGAAACCGTGGAACTTCCTCAAGATTCTCTTCCTCACTTCGCTCTCTCCAGCCACCTGTCTAAATCGAAACCTTTTGTAACCCTTAACCCCAATCCACCTTCTATGAGGTGCTGATATATTTTTGGACCTCTTCACGGCGGGCTCTGCTTCGTAATCAGACTCTCTGCTGATTGGTGGCAGGTCTCCCTGGGACTTCGCTCTTCTGGGTGTTGTGGGTTTCTGGTCTTGAGGGGAAACCAGCACTTCCACTGCGGTTCGTACTTGTCGCAACTTTCATTGTTGCAAGGTCGCTGTGAAGAGTTACACAGTTTGTGGGTAGCCGAGAACTGGAATCCGCGATATTCTTGCCTGGTCGTGGGTGCGAGATAAGTCAGCTGGTGTGGTGTGTGTTGGGGATTGAGGGGGTCATGAGATGGGATGGTGTTAGTGTTCTTGTTAGATGTTAATAACTTAATAAATAAATTGCACCACCGGCCTTTGATTGTCCTTAGCAAAGGAGGGGTTTGACTACACACGTACTAACGTCAAACTGATTTTGGGTGACATCTGTTATGGTTTGAATGCATATGGTTTCAGTCGTACGTATTTTCCAATTATCAAGCCAAAATTTTTTTCTTCACATTCATCATCAGCTGTTTTTAATTTATGTTTGGTATTATCTGATATGTCTGTGGAATGTACGTTGTTTTTTCGGTAGAGGCATGTTTTTGGATTGTATATCAAACACGCTATGAGTCTGTATTACACTGTACCTGTTTGTATTTCCATAAGAATGCTGAATCAGCCAAACTGTAGTTGTGTGTGTGTGGTTATAAGTATACTTATTCTTCTTACTATGGTCCTCTCCCACCCATTGATGCCGTGTTCTGGTAGTGTTCGTGGTCGGACGTTCCGGCGGTGTTCGTTTGTATGTGAGCTTCGTGCGGTGTTCGTCTCGGACGCTTTCAGGTGTGTTCATTTCAGACACTTGGGCGTGTTTCGTTGCCATGCTTGCGGGGCGCGGTTCGTCTCGTGCCGCGTTCGGGCTGTGTTGTGCGGCTCGCTACGTTCGGGCTCGGGGTTCTGTCTCGCCGCTTCTTTCGGGTGGTTGTTGTTCTCCGGACTGCTTTCCGGGCTGGTGTTCGTCTCTGCCGTCTTTTCCGAGTTGGTTTCGTCTCACCGTTTCCGGGCAGGTTCGTCTCCGGATGCGCTCCGGGTGGTTTGTTGTCTCACACTCGCTTTTGGGTGGTGTTCGTTCGCGCTTATCCGCGGTGTTCATTGGCGAGCTTTCTGGGTGGTGTTCGTCTCCGCTCCGCTTCGTGTGGTGTTCGTTCGCGGCCGTTCCGGTGCTGGTGTTCGTCTCCGGCGCTTCGGGCGGTGTTTCCCTCGGAGCTTCTGGTGTGTGTGTTCGTCTCTTATGGGTCATAAGTTGATGACTGTACGTGTTTGGCAGCCATTTTATTTTTAGTCTTGTGGAGTATCTTAGTGTCGTATCACGTGTGTTTGTTCTTTGTCTTCTTTGTTGGAATTTTGTTTACGCTCTACAGTTTTCATTCGTTACTTCCTGAAACTTGTTTATATATGTTAGAATACCTGGCGACTCATGTAACATCTCCGTATTTTGAATTCTCTTAGAAAAAAGTTTGACGTCAATATCTCGTAATTGGAATTCGCTAATTATATTTCAATGGCAGCTTTTATGATTCTGTTTGCGGATCGAAGTTGCATTGCTGAGATTGATTCCCATCTCTGATACGGTATCTCGTTATCAGTCATATTCAATTTTATTTAGTTCATCCTATTTTGACATTTTTTGTTTTCACAGACGAGTTTTCTCGGATCTTCGTGAGTTGCGATGTATTGTGGAAAGCCTCGTTATAGGCTGTACATCCCGATTTTGGATACTGTGTTTCTCTAGAACTATGTTGCGTCATTATCGCAACTATTGGAATTGCGGTTACTTTACTGCAAATAGAAGCTGTTTGAATTTTGTTTTGTTTTTTTTAGTGTTTTTTTTTTTTTTGTGTTTGTTTTTTTTTTTTCTTTTTTTTTTTTTTTTTTTTTTTTTGTTTGATTGTTTTTGTTTTGTTTTTTTTTTGGTTTTTTTTGTTTTGTTTTTGTTTTGTTTATTGTATTTTTGTTTTGTTTGTTTTTTTTTGTTTTTTTTGCTGGGATATCAAGTCCGTGGCATTGCACAGATATTTTGTGCATACCTGATAATACATGGACGTCATATCTTTTTTGACGTCTTCTATTAAGAGACGAGGTCTTAGCTCTTTTGAGTCTGTTTAACTTACCAAACTTCAAATTTTTTAATGGTCTGTACGTTGTATAGCTAGCTTTCGAGGATGATTCGCCGATCCATGAGGAACATAAGTTTCTCCAACGTATGATTATTTGGTCACATGGTTTGCAGCCTATGTTGGATTACGCCTCTATTTTTGCAAATCGTTTCTCAACACTGCTTGACGAGTTGTGGTCGGAACTTTCACCCTTGTTCCGCAAGTGTGGTAGGATTACTGGTGTGTGTTTCTACGATACTTAATAGTCATCATGATTCTAGAAGCCCCATATTGGATTGGAACAAATCTTTGAATATTCTTTCTTTGTGTTATTGACGGTTCTTATCAACCTGAAGTATCGATTATGATCAGTGTCTTATGAGGGAATATGTGTTTTTAAATTTTTAACCGATCGACACATTGGTCTTGAGCTCCAGATTATTTTTATTTTGAAGCTGGGTTTCAATGGATTTAAAAACTTGTTTTATGTTCATATGGCATATCGATCGATGCTTTATCTGTCTTTGATATTTGAGGGTTGTCTAGGGCATGTTGTGCGTGCGGTTAGCGGGGATAATTGCCGATATTCATTCGGTATTGTGGTTCGCATGCCTTTTTTTTTTATTTTTTTTTTTTTTACAAAAACCTTCAAACTTTTATCCAAATGGTCTCTGAACATCTAAGGCACTTTTACAGGTATGGATCACTATCCATAAGACAATGGTTATTCTACCTATGACGTCATAGATCACATGGATTGGCAGCTATGTTTTTTGAGATCACCTTTGAGATCTTCTTTGTCCGAAATGGCTTGACTGATGGGGGACTCATCAAATGTTCCCAGCCTCTTGTGATAGTAGCGTATTTTCATGAGTAATATTAGGGGTCCCATGGTCTGGCAGCCTGATTGTTTTGAACGCAAATCTTTATTTATTTTCTTGACCGCTTCATCAATCATGTGATCTCCAGTTTTGATCTGTTTTGTGATGGTACATTGTTTTAATTTTCAACATGATCAGAGCTATGGTTCGGCAGCTAGATTTATTTATAATTTGATCTGGTTAGGATTTAATCAACTTGGTATTATTGGTTAATATTTGATGTATTTAGTGGGCGGTGGACATCTGGCAATGTCAGATGTAAAGGATGTGCGTCCTCGAGTTTTAAAGTTTGTTTCTCTTATGTTGCTAGCTTTGGACTCTACTTTTCTTCAAGAGGTAATTGTGACATGACGATCTCACAGCCTTATCTTATGGGTTTTTGTCCAAATGCATTGCAATTCTGTCTTACGTTGCATTACACTGCTTTCCATGCACGCTCGGGGTGATTATATAAATTATTGCGCTCAGTTTTACCTAGTCTATTGCTCAGCTCCCTTCGTATCCATATTCATTCCGTATCGGGACCTACTTTCGTAATGCTCGAATTTGCATGTTCCAATGTGTGTTGGTTCGATGGTTTGTGCTGTCCAGGCTCGTTTCTGCCCCTTTAGCGAACAACAAACCTCAGTGTCAAAGTTGACAGTTTGTTCATGTGCAGGAGTGGTCCAATCAAGGTAATCTCCAAAGCTCTTTTTCTCATCAATTAATAAGTGGTTTACAACTGGTGCTGTTGGGACACACAGTTTAAATTTCTGTAAAGGGTCCATGACTTTTTCTCGTAACATTACGTCGATTGCTGTGTTGATCGTTGGTGGTCGTAGCAATGAAGTATGATCGCTGAACCCTTTTTCTGTTTAGCATGCGGATACGCATGCGTTTTGTTGGATTTAGTATTAGCTGTTTTGATACTTTGCTGTTTGGTTAGATTTATTAGCCCTATTTGGCTATTCCGTACGTGGGGCTTGATGGACTTGGTCTCGTTTCGTTCCGTGGCATGGTTTCGTTCTTGAACAATTGCGGACATGTGTGGACCTCTTTTTGTTTGTATTTTGGCAATAAGATCTAAATCATGGTTGTGAACATTTGCACGTCTTTTTTTTTTAACATCAATCAGTTGGTCCGACTGATGCAATTTTGGTTGTAAAAGATACCTGTGTTGAACATATCCTCAAACCTTTCTCGACGTATTTACGTGTTGTTCATACCTGGTCATCAGATTAATGATGGAGACCAAATGCTCACTGCAGTATGAGGCAATTTTTGGTGGTTGTATGGCCCTCACACTGCTCTCTTGTCGTGGGAAACTTCTTTGCAGACGCAAGTATGTCGTCATTCATGCTGTTCTTCATATCTTTGTGCCCGTTTTGTTTGAGTGTTTGCGTTACTTAGGCTTCGTTTTTGACTTTGCTGATGCTAGGAAAGTGTAATTTATGCAATTATATGGCGTCTGAAGTGCAGCTAAACTGGCAAGTTCGTTTTTCTTCGTATTCCAATTAATATTCTTGAAATTGAAGTTGGTTCCTTATCTGATGTATGTTTGTTACGGAAGACTATGTTGAACATTGCTCACCTCACTTTGCTTCATACGTGCGGTCGGGAAAGAGCCTGTTCTTGCCCAGTTCCACATGAGCCACCTCAGCTCAATCCACCTCTTTCTACTACTAACCAAAACGATTCACATTTTTACATTCCTTTGGATCTTCACTGTGATGAGAAGCACCAAGTGTTTTTTCGCTTTTCTGATCATGGCTGGTGATCATGCATGATGTAAGTGCGAGCGACTTTGGGTTTTATTTTGAGTTCTTCGCCTGGTCAGTCTTTTTCAAGGAAGAACTAAACACATGAACCGGACCAGTCTCCGCCATTCCACAATTCACACCACTGCGTTTGTCTTAAAGTTCAATGGGAACATCTCATTGGAGCTCTCAATGGCCAGGAATCTCACATTGTGGCCCCATTACTGAGTCGATGTTCTAGGCTTCTATTAATCACTTATATTCCTCAATGGGTGTTTTTTTTTTTATAGGGCCTTATAGATCAATATTTGTTGGCTAGATTGCGTTGTTTTTGTCGGGCTGAACGATGCGATTTAGAGGAAGATGTTTCGTTTGTAACACTTATTCAAGCGATTTATTCTAAACTGCATTGGAGGATGAGTGTTATCTTTGTGGATGTTCTGAAGCAACTCTTATCGCAAGAGAGGAACTCAAGTCTTGCAAATTTTGACCTCTATCTTGTCTTGGTGTACATATGGAGAGTTTACGTGAGTCTATAATGTATCAGACTTGCATATCAGTGCAGCAATTCTATAACCTTGAGCTTACATTATAGGTTTGTGTGATCGCATTCAGTTTTTTTATATGTGTCCTGGTAGACATGGTTAGGGGAATCCGAGGTATTTGAATGACATCGTGTCACAAAATCAGCTGTAGGCCTGATTGGTAGGTCTAATTATCAATGTTGTCGTCAATTATTCGCAGAGAAAATTGAAGCCACAGGAGTATTTTGGATTTTTGAATAAAAGGTACTGGAGTAATCTTGACTGAAATCTCTATTCGTTGTCGTTTGTTAGAGAGAATTCTCTCGTTTTTTTAAATTAACCAATCCAGGGTGTGTTTCATTCTTTTTTATTTCCAGAAAACTGATGGTTTTAGTGGTATGACCAGTTTTAACATTTGGTACTTCACTTTGTACTCTTCGATTTATGCTTTGTTTGGCACAGCTGTGATTCTCGGGCCGCACTTATCTTCAAGGGATGTTAGGAAAGACAAACCTTTTCCTTTCTGCCGTAAGATTGTATCTATAAAACTGGTTTTTTTGGTAATTGTTAATCCTCTGTCTTGGTTTTACTTTTGGCGTTATTTTATTTTTGAAGCGTCATTTTAAACATTGGTAAAAGTTTAGATGGTGTGGTCCTTGGTCCATCACTTTTCCTGTACGTTACGATTCCAGGAGGTTCTTCATCAGTAGACTGGTCGCAGTACGACTTCGTCGGGTACAGAGAATTTAACAGCCATAGTATGGAAGAAGATTCGACTGTTTTGAGCTTTGAGAAGTTTGAGTCGGTTTGGCTGTGCTACTTATCGTCAACAAGTGTACTTTTTGTTAATAGCACCTGTATCCTTAGTCCGGAATTTTCCATAACACATGTTTGATCCTCTTCCTAGCAGTGCGTCCCATAATCTGTGTAGTGGTATAGTGATTATATTGATGGTCTCGAATTCTTTGATGCTATCTCTCGAGGAGAGGCCTAACAAGCATGGGATTGTTACCACATACACAGATGAGCTCTCCAAGTTTGCTTCGGATGCCATTCAACAATTTAGGCATGACCTATTTGGTAATTCAAGTGTTTGGACCCACTCCAAATTTGCATCAGAGATTTGGTGTCGCCGTCGAGGAGGTTTATTTTTACTCGATGTGTACCGCTAAGAGAAGGGATGATTCGTAGCAGGATTTCCGACTTGAATGGCAAAGTGTTTTCCGCGGCTACTGCCAGATTTAGTGTGTTTTGTAGGTTTGAGAGGGTTTGTGTAGTATATCTCCCAAGTTCTTTTTTACAGAAGTAAATAAACTCTGGGCTCATAATATGTTCCTTCTCACATCACCAGTTGTAACTGTTGACAAATTGCCTTTTCACTCCTTATGCCGACTGGATCAACCTCCCTGGCTTAGTTGTCGTAGTAGTTGACACCTTTTGAACAATTTCCAGAACGAGCTAAATCATTGTATTTAAACACATAATGGGACTATACATCATGTACTCAGAAAAAAAAAAAGTATGACTCTCTTCTGTGATTCGGTCTGAGATCTTTGAGATTTCCCAGTAGAAAGAAGAAATGTTTGGTAAGGACCTGAATATTCCTATTTTTCTGTTCAGAGCATGCCCAAGACAGTTAGATTTTTGTCTCTGCAATACTTCTCTCCACCTTGCCTTGTCTTGGCCGGCGTCCAGGTGGTTGGGTACCCATCAGTTAGGAATTGTGGTGGTTTTCCTTCTTCGATTTCCATCCACTGCTCGGCAGCCTTGTGCAGGGACTCCACTGGGTTACCACACATGTGTTTATAGTGTCTGACTCAGGGTTGCGTCACAGTTCGTGGGGTGGAGCTTCTCCGAGACGGTTCCCACATCCGCAGGCACATACAACGTGTTGCAACGTCGTTTTGTCCTGTCGGGAATTCCCGATCGTCAAAATTGTTATTTTTTTTGGGTCTGTGGGAAGGTGCTTTTGCAGCCACCATGACTTTCAGATTTCTACGATTGTGAAATCTGACTCGTGACGTTGCTTGTCAGGTGTTCTGGTTGTGTCCTGACTATCTGATTGGAGAGTCAGTGGGAGTTGGTATTGTGCTTACACCTGACGTCAGATTTCCGTGTGACAACGTTGAATTGACGTTGTTGGGTTTCGTTGTGTTCTGGTTTGTAGCCTGACGTCATAGGTTCAGTGGAGTTGTATTGCACACTCATGACGTCATAAGATTTTCACGTTGTTCAAACATTTGAGCATGCTGGGGTTTTTAACTTTATCATAGTTCAAAATGGTGATTTTGTTTTACCTTTTTCTTTGCACAGCCAGCTGTAGAATGAACATTGCAGTGCTGCACCTTCAGCTTCCAGCTTGATGGAGCCTCGACCATATGCCAGGCAGGCACACAGCGTTTTGTTTGCCGGTTCTATCTGTACGTCATATTGGGTCAGTGGGAAGTTGGTTTTGCAACCATCATGACGTCAGATGTACGTTTGTGACAACGTGAATCTTGACGTTGTTGCAGGCGTCGTGTTTGGTTGTATTCTGCGGGCGATTGGGTCAGTGGGAAGTTGTTTCAACACTGACGTAGTATTTCACGTTGTCGCAACATTGAGATGGCGTTATTTTCACTTTATCCGTTCCTTAAATGGGTTTTTGTTTTTACCTTTCTTTGCCGCCTAATATACGAAATATTGCAGTGCTTGACACCCTTCAGCTTCAGCGTGATGGAGCCCTCCCTGTAGGTCTGGGCAGCGTTAGCACGCGTGTTTCACTTGGTGCCATTTCAAAACATTGAAAGTTTGTTTGCGTCTCTTTTATATATTGCACAGTAATCAATAATGACCACACTTGTAGACCAACTGTAATTATTTATCATTTTATTATCACGTATCATGCGAGTGTTGCGGCAAACAATTTCGCGTATGAGTATATAATTGCTTTTTTGTGACCAAAAGCAACTTTCAATACAACGTTATTAAATAAAGTATTGATTCATTGCATGAGTACAATGGTTATCTAACGAGTAGGTGGGAGATCTCGGTAGTGTGCCAACTCGAGCGCCAATATGCTGGGTCATTAAGTGATACCTATTCTATTCGATTGTAGGTAAACGGTCAGCTCTTTGACACGATTTGAATTAACTTAACCTAGATCACGTGCATGTAGAATGCCAAAAAAATTAAATCGGAAATTTTTTTTAAAAAGTTTGGAAAATTTCTGGTGTTTTTTTCTCTAACAAATTTTGTTGGGGGGGGGTTGGGAAATCACTTATGAAATATGTAGAATTGCAAAAATAAAATTATATATTTCAAATAAACTCGATCTTTTTTGAAAAATATTTTTTTTGGACAGGTCCCATATCTTAAGGATGATCCTGACGATACTAAGTCCCCACTCAGGTTTCGTCGAATCCGTCGGGAGTTTTTTTCTTCGTATACTGTTCACAAATAACACTAGACAGGGGGTTGAATACAGTACTCCGTCTTTCGAGTTGGCGGTAGGTTATTATGGGGAATAAAAGAAAATATCCACTAGGGAAAAGTCGTAATACTTTTTCACAATTCACTTTTATTGCAAGCTCAGTTACATTGTAATTCAGAGTCTGCTCGGAGACGTGTGGAGCTTTCTTCTCAAAATAATTGTGATTGTGCTACAAGGACCTTTAGTACAATACATCTCATGCAGTGTTTAGTAACTAAGCTTTCGGTGTTGGTTTAGTGGTGGTTTAGTTGGGTGGTGGTTGGATTCCTAGGGGTCTTGCGTTCCAGCCCTTTTGGCTGCTGATTATAATACGTTTCAGTTGGGTTGACTCGCCTGTCATGCCTTCCTAGGTCGGCAAATAAGTTACAGTGTTACTGGTATAGGGGGACACTGCTCGCGGGTCGTAGCCACCAACAATGATGCACCGCCCACAGGCTGTCACTGCGATAGGAGAGAGAGAGTTAGGTATTGTGGTGATAATTTCTTATGCTGGTATCTTATTATGGATTGGCGATAAAAGGGTTTGCGATTTGTTTATATATGTAATTACTAGTTAGCTACTGATGTACTTATTCCATTGTTTACATATTCATTAATTAGCAACCGAGGTTAGGCATATTGAGAAGCTGAAGAAACAATTTAAATTTTGTCTATTTGATTTTAGTTGATCCTTCTAGTTAGATATTCAGGCATATGTACTTGTGTAAGCAGAATATATGGGTCGATTGGAAGTCAACCTTTTCTGATTAGAATCTTTCAACAGATATATATATTTTGAAATAGTTTACTTGTTTTATGTTCCAGGCGTGGCATCATTAGAATGAGTGCAATAGAGACTAACAGATGATTACGTGAAATGTGATGAACGTGCATATATATACACTTGAATGTAGCAATCAGGCAAAGTCAATGAGAGCCAAATTTATATCGATGTGTGGTATTCATACAATTAAAATATTAAATTCTAACATCATAAGGGTATTGCTGGGGGAGGGGGTGGGGGGGTGGGGGTGGGGGGGGTGGGGGGGGGGGGGGGGGGGGGGGGGGGGTGGGGGGGGGGGGGGGGGTTGGGGGGGGGGTGGGGGGGGGGGGGGTGGGGGGGGGTGGGGGTTACACAATTTTGATGTCATCTCCTATATATTCAAGCACAAAATTATTTGTTTGGGATGTTTTCTATCTTATTTTAAGTAAAGAAATAATTTTTATGCTAAGTAATGTAATATTTTCACATGTAATGAGGCTTGGTTTTTCCACATTACATTAACTGTGTGATTCCTTAATATCGATAAGGACATTGGTTGGGCTGGCACAGCGTGTTGCTGTTACTCTATATTACACTTAGTACTGTGCTATTCATGCGTGGCTCATACCTGTGCTCAAATCCTAATATACTTTAACAAACCACGGCCGTTCTTTTGCTTCGTCTTGTAACGACTTGTTTTGGGTCGGCCTTTGTGTTTAGCTATTAATGTCCTAGAATCGAGATTTATTGAATACGTAAGCTTATCACTATCTGGTAGTCCGTACGTTGTGTATACCCGTATTATGGGGACGCTGGTTGAGGATCTCTTTCCAGCGGACTGCGACGCAGTTTGGTTTTTGGTAATAATTGGCCATAACTTGGTTAGCACTTGTCCGTATTAATATCAATGAACCTTTATAAGGATCACATCAGTCTCCTCCAGCAAGTTTTAGTGGCAGTTTCAATTAGATGGAACCGTGCGTTGTTCGAGAAACAGTGGTCACGCTAGAAAGATGAACACACGATCACAGCACAGCCAAGAACACGATCCCAGTACACAGACCCAACAAATTGCTGGATTATTTAGATGGGGCTTGTTCCTGCCTCGCACCTCACGCGATAGGGCATTATTCAAATGCTTGTGATTGGCGTGTCTCACACTGCTCCTGTGTGCTGTGGTGATGGCATTGGTACTTTTCTTACAAATAGTAGTTATTTCACTTCGTATATATTTGGCGTATTTATGATAATTTATACAGATTGGCTATGTGAATTACGCTAAGTTGTATGCACTGATACTTTAGCGATTCATTTACCTGAACTGTTATAAAGATTCAGGTTTCTGGAAAGGTCTTCCTTCTTTCACAATTGTATGTGGACATTCACGCATTGTGACCATACCTTAGTTTTAGTAAAATAACACATTTAGTACACAGTGTTCGAAGTCAGCTTGTTACAAGTTTTAGTTCATGCCCTTAAAGCCTCAATTAATTTTTTTCTTATCACTATATGTATAATATTAAAGTTTTTTTTCTGTCTTTTGACACTACTTTTCTCAAGGAAAATTGTGCATTCGTGAAAACTTTGAACAACTCATACGTTTAAAACTCCAATGAATTTCTTTGTTACATGTTGGCAGTTGGTCTCCTGCGGCAAGGGTTATATTTTATGACAAAACCTTTTTCGCGAACAAGTCTGACATTTTTTTCTTTGGTGCTTTGGGTTAGGCTATTCGTTAATAAGATGGACATATAAATATTATTGTTATTAAAAATCATATTAATTGAGTTTTTTTAAGGCGTGGACTTTAATTTGTTACCATTTTGCGTGGAAACATGCTGGGTACTCGCGGACCGACGGCCGAAGTCTTATCACACAGAAAAATATTTTAAAAAGGTTCTGTGCCAATTAAACTTGTCCAAAGTATTTTTAATAGTTCCTCGTTATTTACACAGAGGCGGTGTTTTTTTTTCACAGGCCCGGAAATAATGATTGATTTATATTTATTTACGTCGATTTCTCCACTATCAGGCCATGTCAGGACCAGCTAATGTGTGATTTACTGATCACGGATGAAATTCGGGGTGCCGGATGGTTCGATGTCGATGCACGTTTCGAGTCAACTCGGCTATTCGAACCTCGAGGGGCCTAAGGCCGGGAGAGTTTTACTTGAGTAACGATTTAGATCCATCACTCAGTACAGGAAATCATGGATTCTGTGATCTTTATACGTCCAACTAGACATAATCGATTTAATATTTATCTTTACCAAAGTGATTACAGCTGGAAGAGTATTTTAACTAAAAAGCATAGCTTGCAGATTAAAGAGTGTTGTCTTTCTTGCCACACTCAGAACACTGTAAGTGTACCAGTTTAATGCCAACGTTGTCCATTGGCGGCTCGTGATTGCGGAATTGAATTTAGGCCAAGGCAGTCTCTTTCCAGGTGAAAGGCAAACACAACACACACGGCGCGAGGTGGAAAGCCTGGTCTCCATGGCACACACTCGAGGCAGAAAACGGTTTGGATAATCGCGGCGTGCGGTCGCTTTGTACCTCGTCGTGATCTGGTTGTAAACAGCTTGGTGATTCCTCGACGTGTGATCTTTTCTATGACGTCGTGTGTTGCTGGTCGATTGGTTGTCAGTTTGACCGTTCGAAGGAAATTCTAAAAAGGACAAACTTCTTACGTTTATGGTCTCGGCTCTTACCTGATTCAAGCGTTATCCACATTGTGTTTTGATAGTTGTGAGTTCAAATGATTCCTTGATTGAATACAACAAACAACAAAACGTTGGATGATTTTAGAATTAACAGAGCGTCGAGTCAGGATTTTTCGATAATGGAGTTGGGAGTGGCATGGGAGGGTGACTGCTTATTGGCACCGATTGTATGTTTTGTGGTGGTGTGCGGTAAAATTCACTTGCCAAATTACTCAAAGCATTCTAATTATTACTTTTTTGTCTGAATTATTTTTACCCAGTGCTTAAGTTTAGTATCATTAGTTATTAGTTAGGGTTATTCATGTACATTGTGTTGTAGTGAAATGTGAGCATGATTTAATTTTTTTTAAAAGACATTTATATAATACCGTGATGTAACGTAGAACCGATCCATGAATGAGTCTATATGGTACAAGGGAGTCCTGGTTTTATAACTGAATTGATCAGGATTGTGCGTGGACGGTGCGGCACTTACCTTGGACACTGTCCACTTAGGTTATAGTCCGACGTCACTTTTCATCTGTCGATTGTGATGGCCTGGTGTTGCCTTAAGGTTAAAGGCTTGTCTTAGATCTAGGTCTTAATCCACAGGGTCTGGAGTTCAAGTCCCTGTTGGGATGTTGTATTAAACAGGTTGGATTGATCAGCTTGTCATACCTTCTGAGAGAGTCATTAATTGAGGCCATGCATGCTGTTATGCGGCATACTTGTTGTCCCAGGGAAATGCGCTTGTTACACATGCTGCATTACAATTGATTCTCAAATATTAAACGCTTAAATGTAATCTTGATGTAGTGCTTACTTAGTATTATCCAATCATGATGCTGCCATATGGGTCTCTATTTTTGAACTTTTGCCACTTTGTCAGTCTGGGCACGTTTCCATTTATTTCTGTGTGACTGATTCCGTTTTGAATTTTCCTTTTCGTATGTGTATGATCCCAGGCCATCTCTTGGCTCCATGTCCACCCTTCGTCTTCTCCGGGTTGAGGTGTCCAGGCTAGGATTCTATTCAGTCTTGATCTTCCATGTGCAATCATGTCCATAATCCATGGTATTACGGTTATCACCTAATTCTGATATCTTCAATGTCTGATGATGTTCTCGTCGCCTGATATAAATAACTTTTCACCTCTTGCGTCTAGCCATGTTTCTGTTTCAGGCTGAGAGGAGGATTCTTCAAATTTGATTATTGGCTGTGTTTTTTCCTGTCTATTCCTGATTTCTCAAGTTCACATTCTAAGTATAGAGATTGATTACTTGCTGTCTAAAGACCCTCAGCTTATTTGGTCTTGTATTGTATTCTGGCCGACACAAATCTTCCTTTGGTCTTCTTGTGATGCACCCTTGTCTTTTATCATCCAGTATTTGGACCAGTCATCTCGTCCTTTGGTTTCTGGAGAAAGGACCCCAGATATGGAAAGTTGTCAAGCTCTCTGATTGGTGGATATTGCCACGAGTCTGTGTTCCGTTTGTGCATGGTATGTATGTTCATGTGTTTCTGTTTTGGCTGGTTAATGTTCAGCTCCACTTGCAACTGTACTCTGTAACCTATTTACTTTTTCCTGCATGCTGTTTGGTAGGATTGTGACATTCAGGTATGTGCATGTTAAAGCGAGTTCCTTTCTGTTTCAATTGGTTCTCCCAGCAGTGGTTCTGACTTTTTACCACACGTGCCCTCTAGTTGGTCTTGCTCCAATGTCCCTCTCTGTCCTCCCCCTGCCCCCCCCCCCCATCTTCAAGCAAATTATTCAAAATCCCTCCTGAATTAAAGGAAAAACTGAAAAAATCATGTTTGTCTTTTTATCGAACAAAATTCTGTATAAGCAACACTCATATACAAGCATATTTATGAGATGACATTTAATGAGATACTGCATTGCTTCTTCGCTACCAAATCTTGAATGTGTGTCGAATGCCAGAGAGAGCACAGCCAAGTCTCCTTCAACGTTCACTTTTTCTGTACTTGGTCTTGACAGCAAGAGCGTGGAAAATGCAGCTTCACAAAGATACTTGATCCAAACATTTTCAGAATCCGAAGAGCTTTATGTGAATCAAGGGTAACAGGAAGGTACGTGACCCAGAACGTCTCTAGATCAGTTTTTTGAAGTCTTCTTCAACGAGGAGTTGTGAACTTTAACTTTCTCTTTGCACTTCATTATTGAATAATATCAGCTACTTCACATGGAAATGGGAAATGAGTTCTAATGGAATTTTCCAGCTTTACGATTTCATCTATTGTCAGGATAATATTATCTGATGATTTCTGCTTTCAATTTCTCAGTCAGATAGTAAATTTGTTCTCTTTTTTAATTCAGGGAATGTCAATTTGTGGTAACTGGTGAATGAGAGTGGTTTTCTCGTTGTATGTTTGGTAATCCAGTTAGCATAGAAACTGGCGGTATTTTCCTATCCTTGTAATTCTGACATTTTCCATGGGTGAGTTGCCATGTGAGACTCGTGAATGATGTTCTGGTGGTATTTATGTTACGTTGATGGTTTTTTCCCTTGAGTTTGAGGTTTGATGGCATTTCTAGCGCTCATAGGGTTGCCACCAGGTTAAGCTAGAGACATGCAAATATCCTTCAGACTGGATACTTTGTCATGGAGATTCTTGCCTTTCTGTGCATATTAGTGAATGTCTCACTTTCTTGTCGTAGTTCATATTAAGCCGTTCCAGCATGTTCCCTCGAAAGCCATCGTACATGTGTGGAAAAGCAAGGCTTGATGTCAGAATCCATATCCACACACAGTCTGTTTGAGAGATGACTGTTAGGCTCCAAGTTTGATGAAGTTGAACTACCTTGATTGCCCAGGTTATGATTTGTCTCGTCCTCTCATTCAGCAGTTAGTAGTTACTGGATGCTTACGCTTCCCGATGAAGGTATGTCAGTGCGTACCGATGTATAGTGTATGTTCTTTTTTTTTCGTTTCACTCTTGTTATGACTCAGATTTGAAGATCAAGCATGGCCGTTGAGCTCCATCAGTACACACCTCTCCAGTCGGAGTCCCATACGAAGTTGATTTCCTGGAAGAAGTTTTGCTACCACTTGAATATCTGTTGCTGTTGTGTTCTTTCCTGGGATGTGGCAGAAGCAGCATTTCTTTTTACATTGTTGCTGCATAGAAACAACGCATACAGCAGTAGCTGGACACTGGCAACATCTAGTCGTCGTCCACTGTGTATGGCAATTACAGGGAGAAGCTCTTACTTGGTCGAGACGTTGTGATCTTGATGTTGAGACATTTCATCGATCCTTCATTGACGGTTTATAGTTTTGCGAGAGATTTGGGAAGATTGGGTTGCACTATCTTTCCCATGAACAAGTCTTGGCCTGGCGACGCAGTTGCATTGGTTTTTATGAGGTTTCCCGATGTATGGCCCTTTTGCTCTTACAACTATGCGATCTCCTAGGATCTCTCAACACGTTGAAGTCTGTTGCCGAAATGCTTCCACTGCTGTCTTCTTAGCTTGCTTCAGGACTGCCTGTTGTTTAATGATCCTTGGGGTTGACATGTTCGATGAGCATGATTGTCTTACGTGGCGTTCCAAGCTGTTGGACCGCATTCCTTGCTCAGCTCAGTGAGCATTATTACTCACTGGGTACTCTCTTTTCCACACAACGACGATGCTTTCGAAGGAATATGCTTTAGATGTGCTTTATGATACTTCTGACAGAAGTTGCACTATTTGAGATTACTAGCAGTGGCAGATCTCCTTGTCAAGTTCCTCAGTTGAACGGCTTTTTGCTGTATGCTCTAGTCTTAATGTTGTGGAATCTTTGAAGCGTCTGTAATGCCTATATCAACCTCAAACTCCAGGGTAAAAACATCATATAATCTATGCACCATGACAT
>CM068954.1:149803350-149808350 GCA_035128595.1 Eptatretus atami
ACCCGGCCAATTTTTTTAACCCATTGGGTTGCATAATAATATAATTATCCTTTAGAACCCTCTAGATTACCCTTTACAACTCTCTAGAATGACGTCTTAGAACCCTTTAGAACAGTGGTTCTTAACCTTTTTACCACCACGCTCCCTCAAGTACAGTGGTTTTCAAACTTTTTTAGTGGCGACCCAATTTCAGAACCTCTCCACATCGCGCGACCCAAAAGATTCAAAACCCAATTCATAATATATAAGATAAGATTTCATATGACACAAGAACATTTACTGTTTACTTTATTCACCATCGTCATGTTTTCATAGACGAGTAAACGGAGAATAGCCGACAGTATCCAAATAGTACAGTGAATGTTTCAGAAGTTTAGTCCGAATGACATTTAGATATATCAGTGAGAAGGATGAGCCTGTTTTTCAGAAACCAACTTCTCTATTCGTGGAGGAAGTAGATGACAATGCCAGTATCATATCATGCTCCATTTCTAGTGATTTCTGTACTTTGTTTTAATCACCACCATGGTGGAAAACGACTGCTCACAAAAGTATGATGAAGGATATGCATGAGAACCTAATGGCACGCCGTGACAGGGTCGGGTACGACGGCAGCATTTTACACCAGAATGTCGACAACGAATTCGTCCGCGCAAGAGCCTGCGTTCCTGAATCCTGCTGGAGCTGTACAGCTCTTCCTGTGCTGTATCATCTTAACAGCAATCGAGTCCAGTGGAGCCGTGAAAGGGTCCCGAACCACAGAAAAGGACTGCACATCCAGCTCAGGAAAAATAGTGCTCGAACTGTTCAATGAGCGACTGAAGGTGACGTGCTATCTCCCCAGAAAGACTGTCGAGCTCAGTATCATCGTACTGGCAGGTCGTTAGATGTTCCACCAGATGGGGGAAAAGGCTGAGGCACTTAACAGCTGCTTTGTCTGCCAGTAATTTTGGAGTCGCCAGAAATCCGCTCATTTTGTCGTGAAAAATCATGAGGTTGGCGTCTTTGCCTTGGAGAGAGCGGTTGAGGACATTGAGACGTTCAAAGATGTCAACGAGATAGCACAGTTCTGACAGCCAAGAGTCCGACTCAAGCAACGCTAACATGCCGTTTTCCCTTGTGTGCGTAGGAACTCCTTCAGTTCATCTTTGAGCTCGTAAACGCGCAGAAAGGTTTCCTCGAGATAACCATCTGACTTGAGTGTAGAATAGTAAATTCTTATGGTCGGCGTCCATCTCCTGGCAGAATAGCCTGAATAACCTAGTGTTGAGGGCGCTCGATTTGATGTGATTCACCATTTTTACGACTTCTGAGAGCACGCTCTGCAAGGTTTCTGGCAAAGTACGAGAGGCGAGCGCTTCTCGGTGAATCATGCAGTGTACCATGGAGGTCTGAGGAGCCACCTCAAGCGATTTAGCCTTGAATCCAGAACGCACTCCTAACATTGCTGGCGCGCCGTCTGTTGTAGAACCGAGCAACTTTCCGAAGTCCAGATCATGGTCACGATAAAACTGCTCTACTTTCCCAAAAATGTCCTCGCCTTTGGTGGTGGCCTCCAATGGTTTGATGAGCAGAGGCTCATCGACAAAGTTATCAGCCTTGATGAAGCGGACCCAGACGATGAGTTGCGCGTACGATGCGATATCAGTGGACTCGTCCAACTGTATGGCGTGCCACGGCGATTCCTGATCTTCTGTACGACCTGAGCCATTACGTCCAGACTCATATCTTCAATTCTGCGTTGGATGGTGTTGTCAGAGAGGGGTTTTAACTGCCAGTTTCTTCGCCGCTTCCTCTCCAACCATCAGAGATACCATGTCCTTTGCACATGCAGCACGAGTTCTTCCGCAATGGAGTGAGGCTTTTAGTCTTGGCAACATGGAGCGACACTCGATACAAGGCCTCTAATGCCCGAGAATTGGTCTGATGGCATGTACCCTCTCTGTCAAGACGCGTATTTTTTATATATTTTTTTGTATACCTTGTCGAGGCTCGTGTGAGAGCTAACACACAACGCACAGCAAGGGGGCATGAGACAGAGGGCGGGAGTGGAGGACAAAACAGTGGGGAACAGACACATTAGGAGATCTGTGGAAGGGAGAGGGATGGGACGGGGAACATGGGAATAGAAGATGGACATTACAGGGACTTTCAGAAGGAAAGCAGGGAATTTGAAGGAAGTGGGCTTGGGTGGATTATCGGGGTAGAAAAGATCGAGGATTTGGATGGGGATGATAAGAGGTGGTGGGAACAGCTGTTTTGAAAGCCTGGAAGGAAGAATGGGAAAGAATAGAGTGAGGGAGTTTATTCCAAAAGCGGGAAAAAAGAGGAATGAAAGAGTGAAGGTGAGCAGTGATTCGTGATTTGGTAGTTTTACCAGAAGGGGGTTGTTGGCGGACCTTGAGCGCCCTGTGGAAATGTGGTGGGACAAATCGCAAAGAGAGCAGGGGGTGCAAGGCTGGAGAGGAGATGGTAGAAGACAGAAAGTCCACCGACCAACCTGCGGTGATTGAGTGAGAGGCCCAAAGACTCAGCTTCATTGCGGGAGATGCCGATGATCCGAAATGCCCTGGTTTCTACAGCGTGAAGCGAGAAAGGTGGGAGGCAGGAGCACCAGCCCAGAGGTGGAGAACAGTACTCCATCAGGCTACGGACAAAAGCTTTGTAAGTGGTCAGATCTCAGGAGGGCCGAGGAAGGACTTTGCATGACGGAGGATTCCCAGTCGGCGACTGGCTTTGGAGACGAGGTTTGAAATGTGGCTTTCCCAGGAAAGGTCATGGCAGATAGTGAGACCCAGAAGCTTGAAAGAAAGGACTTCTTCCAGAGGATTGTTGAGAAAGTGGATGGGGGGTTTTCTAAACGGTCCTTTCGAAGAGACATAGTGAGAGTGTGAGATTTGTCCGGATTGAAAGACATGTTCCACGTGTTGGACCAGTTTGTGATTTTATCCAGATCTGCAGTGAGTGAAGAAGCTGCTGCTTGCCGGTCTGAGGATGACCGATGGTATGGCAGAGGGTGGAGTCATCAGCAAAGAGATATAGAGGATTTTCCAGAGAGTCGAAGAGTCATTGATTGAAACCAGAAAAGAACAGGTCCCAGAACGCTACCTTGAGGAACTCCAGCCTGGACAGGAAGAGGGATGAAAGAACTCCATTTAGGGCCACACGTTGACTGCGACAGGAGAGGAAGTCTACGAGCCATGAGTGGAGATGGCCTTGGATACCATGGAAGTGCAAGATATTCTTGAGTGCAATAAGTTTCCTCTCAAAGAACGCTCTCTCCTTATCCTGATAAGGCGCATGTTTTGTAGTCAAATGCCTCTGCAACTTATTCTCTACCCTTTTGGAGGGACACAAATCCAAATCGAATATATTCGTCAAGATACTTCCACTTTCTTTTGCACTCATTGCGAATGATTTAGTTTGAAATGGTTACTGCAAATCTGTGAAAAAAAAATTTTTAATATTAAAATTAAAATAAAATGTAAATTTTAATATTAAATCTAAATAAATGTTAAATTTTAAAATTAATTTTAATACAGAAAATGGAAGGCGTAGTAGCGAATAGAAAACGAAAATTATTGAAGGCGATACTTTTGTTTTTTTTAATGTTCATCACAATATTATGCAAACACTTGTAAGAGGATTCCAAAAATAATTGGAGAAATTGCTACTTTTTCTCCAGGTTCGCGCCACCCTCTGGAAATTACTCATGCCCCCCCCAGGTCAAGAACCAATGCTTTAGAAGTACTCTTTATAATTACCCTTTAAAACCCTCTAGAAACCCTCTAGAATTACACTTTAAACCCTCAAGATTACCCTTTAGAACTCTCTAGAATTATATTTTAGAACTCTCTAGATTACACTTTAAACTCTCTCGAGAATTACCCCTCAAGATTACCCTTCAGAAACTCTCTAGAATTACCCTTTAAAACCCTTTAGAACTCTTCGAGAATTACACTTTAGACCTTTAAGAATCATCCTTTTAGAACCCTCTAGATTACCCTTTAGAACTCTCCAGAATTAAACTTTAGAACCCTTTAGAACTCTCTAGAATTATATTTTAGAACTCTCCAGATTACACTTTAGAACTCTTGAGAATTACCCTCAAGATTACCCTTCAGAACTCTCTAGAATTACCCTTTAGAACCCTTTAGAACTCTCGAGAATTACACTTTAGAACCCTTTAGAATCACTCTTTAGAACCCTCTAGATTACCCTTTATAACTCTCTAGAATTACACTTTAGAACCCTTTAGAATCACTCTTTAGAACCCTCTAGATTACCCTTTATAACTCTCCAGAATTACACTTTAGAACCCTTTAGAATCACTCTTTAGAACCCTCAAGATTACCCTTTAGAACTCTCGAGAATTACACTTTAGAACCCTTTAGAATCACTCTTTAGAACCCTCAAGATTACCCTTTATAACTCTCCAGAAAAGAAGAGGATCAACCTCAGTGATGAGTGAGCAGGCCACCAAGACTCAGCTTCATTGCGGAGATTCCGATGCATCCGAAATGCCCTGGTTTCTGACAGCGTGAAAGCCGAAAGGTGGGAGGGCCAGGGCACCAGCCAGGAAGGGAGAACAGTACTCCATCAGGCTACGCGGACAAAAAGCTTTGTAAGTGGGTCAGGATCTCAGGAGAGGCACGAGGAGGACTTTGCAATGGACGGAGGATCCCAGTCAGGCGACTGGCTTTGGAGACTGAGGTTTTGAAATGTGGCTTTCCAGGGAACGGTCATGGCAATAGTGAGACCCAGAAGCTTGAAAGAAAGGACTTCTCCAGAGGATTGTTGAGAAAGTGGATGGGGGGGTTTTCTAAACGGTCCTTCCGAAGAGACATAGTGAGAGTGTGAGATTTGTCCGGATTGGAAAAGACCATGTTCCCCCAAACGTTGGTTGGAACGAGTTGTGATTTTATCCAGATTCTGCAGTGCCACGCTGAAGAAGCTTGCTGCTTGCCGGTCTGAGGGATGACCATGGTATGGCTAGGGGT
>CM068954.1:149823393-149845089 GCA_035128595.1 Eptatretus atami
CAGTGATATTCATGTCTCCGCTGGCTGTGAGCTAGAGGTCATTGGACGTCTGGGTCTGGCCAGTGGAGTCATGGATTCACTGGATCATGGGGTGTGGCGCTGTCGGTAGTTGTGCGGGAGGACGAAAGTCCGAGTCTTCAGGTCCTTGGTACTTCCAGTCTTGCTCTACGGATCTGAGACTTGGACTCTGACCAGGGATCTGAGACGGAGACTTTATTCCTTTGGTACCAGGTCTCTTCAGAGAATCCTTGGCTATCGCTGGTCGGACTTTGTGTCCAACGAGCGGTTGCTGAGAGAGACTCAAATGAGATTTGTTACCTGTATAGTTTGTGAACGTCAGCTGCGGCTGTATGGACATGTGGCTCGTTTTCCTGATGCTGATCCGGCTCACCAGATTCTCTCAGCGAGGGAGTCTCCAAAGTGGAGGAGGCCAATGGGCCGACCACGTGCCTCGTGGTTGCAGCAGGTTGATCGGCATCTCAAGGAGATGGGGATGGGCCAGGCATCTGCCTGGGGGATGGCCAGACGGAGGCCTCTGGAGTACCGGCGGAAAGTGGACGCAGCAACGCGCTGCTCCGGTGCATGCTCCCATACCTGACCAAACATTCACATCCTTCTCAATTATTTCCATTTCTCCTTGGGGTTAATGTCGTGAATAGAATGCATGTAAATATCGCCCTATAAACCATTTACAGGGATTATCAGTGTTCTGTATGTTTTGGCTTATTCAACATGCAACAAACGATGTGAGGATAATAATAAAATAATATTGTCACGTAGGTTTGGCAGATTGCTGAGAGCGCTCGCAATTCGTTGGAGTGAACATTTGTTCATCCTGCCCAGAAACCCTTGCCCAGAACAAACGGAGGAACTTTCATTCTGTAAAGTACTACATTGTATTGTTTGTACAATCAGAATGTGACCACATCTATAAATTATGCACTATGACAATGTGAGCACGTCGAAAGGAAACACTCTTCAGAATGTGAGTACGTCTATAAAGTATGCGTATTAAGAACGTGAGTGCATCTATAAAGCATGTACTATTAGAACGTGACTATGTCTATAAATTACGTGTCGCACGTGACTATGTCTATAAATTACATACGATTTCAACTTGAATCTACACAAAAAACCGAAAATGGTCTGTTTATCCACTCTATGAACATAAACCTACACATCACACAAACATGCCAGCACACAAATACCACATAGAATACACCGCACAACCACACCAGCACACAAATACCACATAGAATGCACCGCACAACCACACCAGCACACAAATACCACATAGAATACACCGCACAAACCACACCAGCACACAAATACCACGAAATACACCGCACACCACACCAGCACACAAATACCACATAAATTACACCGCACAACCACACCAGCACACAAATACCACGTAAATTACACCGCACAACCACACCAGCACACAAATACCACGTAAATACACCGCACAACCACACCAGCACACAAATACCACATAGAATACACCGCACAACCACACCAGCACACAAATACCACGTAAATACACCGCACAACACACCAGCACAAAAATACCACATAGAATCACCGCACAACCACACCAGCACACAAAATACCACGTAAATTACACCGCACAACCACACCAGCACACAAATACCACATAAATTACACCGCACAACCACACCAGCACACAAATACCACATAGAATACACCGCACAACCACACCAGCACACAAATACCACGTAAATTACACCGCACAACACACCAGCCAAAAATACCACATAGAATACACCGCACAACCACACCAGCACACAATACCACATAGAATACACCGCACAACCACACCAGCACACAAATACCACATAGAATACACCGCACAACCACACCAACACACAAATACCACATAGAATACACCGCACAACCACACCAGCACACAAATACCACATAGAATACACCGCACAACCACACCAGCACACAAATACCACATAAATACACCGCACAACCACACCAGCACACAAATACCACATAAATACACCGACAAACCACACCAGCACACAAAACACAAATACACCGCACAACCAGACCAGCACACAATAACCACATAGAATACACCGCAGAACCACACCAGCACACAAATACCACATAAATTACACCGCACAACACATCCAGCACACAATACCACATAGAATACACCGCACAACCACGCCAGCACACAAAATACCAATAGAATACACCGCACAACCACACCAGCACACAAATACCACATAGAATACACCGCACAACCACACCAGCACACAAATACCACATAGAATACACCGCACAACCACACCAAGCACACAAATACCACATAGAATACACGCGCACAACCACGCCAACAGCACACAAATACCACATAGAATACACCGCACAACCACACCAGCACACAAATACCACATAAATACACCGCACAACCACACAGCACACAAATACCACATAGAATACACCGCACAACCACACCAGCACACAAATACCACGTAAATTACACCGCACAACCACACCAGCACACAAATACCACATAGAATACACCGCACAACCACACCAGCACACAAATACCACATAGAATACACCGCACAACCACACCACACACAAATACCACATAAATTACACCGCACAACCACACCAGACACAAATACACGTAAATTACACCGCTACAACCACACCAGCACACAATACCACTAAATATACACCGCACAACCACACCAGCACACAAATACCACATAGAATACACCGCACAACCACACCAGCACACAAATACCACTAAATACACCGCACAACACACCAGCACACAATACCACATAGAATACACCGCACAACACACCAGCACACAAATACCACATAAATACACCGCACAACCACACCAGCACACAAATACCACTAAATTACACCGCACAACCACACCAGCACACAAATACACATAAATTACACCGCACAACCACACCAGCACACAAATACCACATAAATTACACCGCACAACCACACCAGCACACAAATACCACATAGAATACACCGCACCAACCACACCAGCACACAATACCACATAAAAATTACACCGCACAACCACACCAGCACACAAATACCACGTAAATACACCGCACAACCACACCAGCACACAATACCACGTAAATTACACCGCACAACCACACCAGCACACAATACCACATAGAATACACCGCACAACCACACAGCACACAAATACCACATAGAATACACCGCACAACCACGCCCAGCACACAAATACCACATAGAATACACCGCACAACCACACCAGCACACAAATACCACATAGAATACACCGCACAACCACACCAGCACACAAATACCACATAGAATACACCGCACAACCACACCAACACACCAAATACCACATAGAATACACCGCACAACCACGCCAGCACACAAATACCACATAGAATACACCGCACAACCACACCAGCACACAAATACCACATAAAATACACCGCACAACCACACCAGCACACAAATACCACATAGAATACACCGCACAACCACACCAGCACACAAATACCACGTAAATTACACCGCACAACCACACCAACACACAAAATATAAAAATAAATTACACCGCACAACCACACCAGCACACAAATACCACATAGAATACACCGCACAACCACACCAGCACACAAATACCACATAAATTACACCGCACAACCACACCAGCACACAAATACCACGTAATTACACCGCACAACCACACCAGCACACAAATACCACGTAAAATTACACCGCACAAAACACCAGCACACAAATACCACATAGAATACACCGCACAACCACACCAGCACACAAATACCACGTAAATTACACCGCACAACACACCAGCACAAAATACCACATAGAATACACCACACAACCACACCAGCACACAATACCACATAAATACACCGCACAACCACACCAGCACACAAATACCACGTAAATTACACCGCACAACCACACAGCACACACAATACCACATAAATTACACCGCACAACCACACCAGCACACAAATACCACATAGAATACACCGCACAACCACACCAGCACACAAATACCACATAGAATACACCGCACAACCACACCAGCACACAAATACCACATAAATACACCGCACAACCACACCAGCACAACAAATACCACATAGAATACACCGCACAACCACACCAGCACACAAATACCACTAAATTACACCGCACAACCACACCAGCTCACAAATACCACGTAAAATTACACGCACAACCACACCAGCACACAAATACCACGTAAATTATACCGCACAACCACACCAGCTCACAAATACCCACTAGAATACACCGCACAACCACACCAGCACACAAATACCACATAGAATACACCGCACAACCACACCAGCACACAAATACCACATAGAATACACCGCACAACCACACCAGCACACAAATACCACATAGAATACACGCACAACCACACCAGCACACAAATACCACATAAATTACACCGCACAACCACACCAGCACACAATACCACATAGAATACACCGCACAACCACACCAGCACACAAATACCACTAAATTACACCGCACAACCACACCAGCACACAATACCACATAATAGATACACCGCACAACCACACCAGCACACAAATACCACATAGAATACACCGCACAACCACACCAGCACACAAATACTACATAGAATACACCGCACAACCACACCAGCACACAAATACCACATAGAATACACCGCACAACCACACCAGCACACAAATACACACTAGAATACACCGCACAACCACACCAACACACAAATACCACATATAATACACCGCACAACCACACCAGCACACAAATACCACGTAAATTACACCGCACAACCACACCAGCACACAAATACTACATAGAATACACCGCACAACCACACCAGCACACAAATACCACATAGAATACACCGCACAACCACACCAGCACACAAATACCACATAGAATACACCGCACAACCACACCAGCACACAAATACCACATAGAATACACCGCACAACCACACCAGCACACAAATACCACATAGAATACACCGCACAACCACACCAGCACACAAATAACACATAAATTACACCGCACAACCACACCAGCACACAAAAACCACGTAAATTACACCGCACAACCAGACCAGCACACAATACCACATAGAATACACCGCACAACCACACCAGCACACCAAATACCACATAAATTACACCGCACAACCACACCAGCACACAATACACAGGAAATACACCGCACACCACACCAGCACACAAATACCACATAGAATACACCGCACAACCACACCAGCACACAAATACCACATAGAATACACCGCACAACCACACCAGCACACAAATACCACATAGAATACATCACACAACCACGCCAGCACACAAATACCACATAGAATACACTGCACAACCACGCCAGCACACAAATACCACATAGAATACACCGCACAACCACACCAGCCACACAATACCACATAGAATAACACCGCACAACCACACCAACACACAATAACCACATAGAATACACCGCACAACCACACCAACACACAAATACCACATAGAATACACCGCACAACCACGCCAGCACACAAATACCACATAGAATACACCGCACAACCACACCAGCACACAAATACCACATAGAATACACCGCACAACCACACCAACACACAAATACCACATAGAATACACCGCACAACCACACCAGCACACAAATACCACGTAAATTACACCGCACAACCACACCAGCACAGAAATACCACATAAATTACACCACACAACCACACCAGCACACAAATACACACATAAATTACACTGCACAACCACACCAGCACACAATACCACATAGAATACACCGCACAACCACACCAGCACACAAATACCACAAGAAAACCCGCACAACCACACCAGCACACAAATACCACTAAATTACACCGCACAACCACACCAGCACACAAATACCACGTAAATTACACCGCACAACCAGACCAGCACACAATACCACATAGAATACACCGCACAACCACACCAGCACACAAATACCACATAAATTACACCGCACAACCACACCAGCACACAATACCACAGAGAATACACCGCACAACCACACCAGCACACAAATACCACATAGAATACACCGCACAACCACACCAGCACACAATACCACATAGAATACACCGCACAACCACACCAGCCACACAATACCACATAGAATACATCACACAACCACGCCAGCACACAAATACCAACATAGAATACATTGCACAACCACGCCAGCACACAAATACCACATAGAATACACCGCACAACCACACCAGCACACAAATACCACATAGAATACACCGCACAACCACACCAGCACACAAATACCACATAGAATACACCGCACAACCACACCAACACACAAATACCACATAGAATACACCGCACAACCACGCCAGCACACAAATACCACATAGAATACACCGCACAACCACACCAGCACGCAAATACCACATAGAATCACCGCACAACCACACCAAACACACAAAATACCACATAGAATACACCGCACAACCACACCAGCACACAAATACCACGTAAATTACACCGCACAACCACACCAGCACAGAAATACCACGTAAATTACACCACACAACCACACCAGCACACAAATACCACATAAATTACACCGCACAACCACACCAGCACACAAATACCACATAGAATACACCGCACAACCACACCAGCACACAAATACCACAAAGAAAACACCGCACAACCACACCAGCACACAAATACCACATAAATTACACCGCACAACCACACCAGCACACAAATACCACGTAAATTACACCGCACAACCACACCAGCACACAAATACCACTAATTACACCGCACAACCACACCAGCACACAAAATACCACGTAAATTACACCGCACAACCACACCAGCACACAAATACTACATAGAATACACCGCACAACCACACCAGCACACAAATACCACATAGAATACACTGCACAACCACACCAGCACACAAATACCACATAGAATACACCGCACAACCACACCAGCACACAAATGCCACATAAATTACACCGCACAACCACACCAGCACACAATACCGCATAGAATACACCGCACAACCACACCAGCACACAAATATCACATAGAATACACCGCACAACCACACCAGCACACAAATACCACATAGAATACACCGCACAACCACACCAGCACACAAATACCACATAGAATACACCGCACAACCACACCAGCACACAAAATACCACATAGAATACACCACACAACCACACCAGCACACAAATACCACATAGAATACACCGCACAACCACACCAGCACACAATACCACATAGAATACACCGCACAACCACACCAGCACACAAATACCACAATAGAATACACCGCACAACCACACCAGCATACAAATACCACATAGAATACACCGCACAACCACACCAGCACACAAATACCACATAAATTACACCGCACAACCACACCAGCACACAAATACCACATAAATTACACCGCACAACCACACCAGCACACAAATACCACGTAAATTACACCGCACAACCACACCAACACACAAATACACATAGAATACACCGCACAACCACACCAGCATACAAATACCACATAGAATACACCGCACAACCCACACCAGCACACACAAATACCACTATAATTACACCGCACAACCACACCAGCACACAAATACCACGGAAATTACACCGCACAACCACACCAGCACACAAATACCACGTAAATTACACCGCACAACCACACCAGCACACAAATACCACATAGAATACATCGCACAACCACACCAGCACACAAATACCACATAGATTACACCGCACAACCACACCAGCACACAAATACCACATAGAATACACCGCCACAACCACACCAGCACACAAAATACCACATAAATTACACCGCACAACCACACCAGCACACATTCCCCACACAAATCATGTCAGGTGAGGATGTGAATCCGTGATTGCTCTTTCTAATTGTTTGCAATGTTGGAAGTGCGTGCGTTTGTGTTTTGTTCTTTAGTTCATAGATTTGGGAATTTATTACGTTTCCTGCACATATTGTTTACATACTAATTGTTTTATCCCATTGTTCGGCCAAGGCGGAGTGGAGCGGATCGAAGCAAGGCCGAGGCCGTTTATCCCTGGTCTGGGGCCGTTTACCGCACGTTTACCGTACGTTTACCGCACGTTTACCGTACGTTTACCGCACGTTTACCGCACGTCAAACATCCTGCAACCCGCCATTGCCCGACACAAAACAGGCTTTTTGTAACGCCATGCGGCATTTTTCCATTCAATCACCATCATGTAACTTGGTTAAACACTTATCCATGGGTCGGTGCTCCGATGTTGAAAGTTTCATTTCGATAACTCAATGTGAGTTTCGGAGAAACGAATTTAAAAGTGAAGATGGAAAAAAAAAAAAAAAGTGAGGGCCTCGGCCTGCGTTCCACAACATGGTCAACACTCAAGGATGGTCGTAGACTCCTCGTTAGTCTTTTACTGGAGAGGGCTGATGAGACAGACAAGACTCCTCGAGGTAGGCACGCTCACCTCGAAGCTGTCTATCCTTGGTTCGAATCCCGACCCAGCTGTAAACTGTCATCCCTGTGTTTCACAGGTACGGTGACTCATCAATGTGTGAGCCGTCCCTCGGATGGACGTTAAACCGGCCGTCCCGTCTGCCGGCATTCGTTGGCATACCTGCCAACCTTTTTTGAAGGAAAAGCGGTAGGCTAGCGTCGCACGCGTCCCTAGGGGGGTCCGGGGGCATGCCCCCCCTCAGAAAATTTTCAAAAAAAATGAAGCAAAGTGGTGCAATCTCCTGCATTTTGAGACCACAGTTAGCTGAAATATATCAACATATTTTTAGAGTGAAAAAGAGAAAACTTAACATGGTTGATCAACTCACCAATCTTAATTTTTCTAAGACATCATGATCATCAGTCACGTTTCCATGAATTACTCACTGTCCAAGCTCCACATGTATGTGCCCATACGTGTTACACAAGAGTTTACATAAACTCACTGATACATCTTTATGAATGAATGACTGGCCACTCTGATTTATACATATTTACAGTTTACCTCAGCGAAGCCTTGATACACTTGAACTCTGTTGTCCAACTTGGCTTAAACTTGTTGACCCAGCGTCGTGGTGGTTTTTTTCTTTTCTGGTGTTTGCATTGTTGTCGTGCACTGAAGCGATGAGTACTCTCTGTTAACTGCAGTCTTTATCATGAATGGGAAATGCCAATGGCGCGTTGTCTGGAAATGAATGCCCCTCTTTCCTGTCGTCCCATTTGATTGGTCATGCTTAGTTTGGAAGCAATAACCAATCGCTGACGAGATAAGAAATCAAGTCAGGCACGAGTTGTGTAGAATGTAGAAGCAGCCGCGTGTAATACGATCTTGGCAGTGAGAAACGAACGCAAAACTGAAAAACACAACTTTTTTTTCCAATAATAATTTCTAAATGCGGTTTGTCTGACTAACAATCGGTCTAGGGTTGGCAGGTATGCGTTGGTAGACGTTGAAGATCCCATGGAGTCCTATCGCGAAGAGAAGGTGAGCCGTCTCCGGCACCCTGAACAAATTACAAATACCTGATCTAACCTACAGGGGGCACTGCGTCAGCGGCACAGCCGCGTCCTCGGCCAATGACGCTACCCCGCATTATTGTGCTCCACACAAAGGAAGTTCAGATTCACTTTAAATGGAAGGAGTTCACATTTTGTTGGATTTTATTTTATTATATTATTACCTGCAGAAACATTTCTTACTGTACACACTGTACACACTGTACACACTGTACACACTGTACACAGGAAACTTCCAAAGTTTTGTGTGGTAATGTTCTCCGTTGGCTTTTACATTGAATCATGGATTTCCTTCTTGATTATTTTATTTCTGCAGGAATTGTTGAATCGATCACGTCATCTCTGTACAACAACATCGGATATTGTATTACAGGAGTTACGGAACGAGGCTCGGGGTGAAGGAACAATTGTAATAAAGAAGAAAACAGACGAACGATTAAACGATGACAGAAGTTGTTTCAAAATATAATATTACTGTCATATGAAAGCCTTGAGTGGGTTCATATTTGGCGGGAATGGTGCTCAACCAACAGTAATTTCCGCCCACTCGAGGCACGTGGACTCTGGCGGCCTCTAGCGTTCGGTACTTCAACTCAGGATAGGAACGATGATCGGCGGTCCGTCTGGGAGTGTGAGGGAGAATGAGAGAACGCTATGGCAAAGAGGATGTGTGCACAGAGAAGAGGTTCGGGCATTGAATGAAGAATGAATGACGTGTTTTTAAAATGAAGGAATCGTTATTGATCGCATCGTCCTTCCTTTTATTGTGACTGGACGAGGCCTGGAGCTCATTCCAAGTCTTCCTGGTGAGTATTCCTGTCTGTTCGTGGGCACGTCGTAATGTTTCCTTCCTGTGATTTTGCTTTTAAATCCCTTCCTTATTATTCTCTCCACAAATACTCTGCCATTGCTCTTCCTTTTCGTGTCCTTTCGTTGTTCTTACTACAACTCCACTCTTCACTCACAAAATCGTTCTTCTCCTCCCACTAAATCATTCCTTCCACCACGACTTCCACCACCTCATCTCGTTCTTTCTTTTTCTTCTCTCCCTCGACCTCCCCCCATCCTTCCTCTCCCTCGTCCTTCCCCATCCTTCCTCTCCCTCGTCCTTCCTCTCCCACGACCGTCCCCTCGTCCTTCCTCTCCCTCGACAGCCCCCCTCGTCCTTCCTCTCCCTCGACCGACCCCTCGTCCTTCCTCTCCCTCGACCGCCCCCTCATCCTTCCTCTTCCTCGATCGTCCTCCTCTCCCTCCTGCCCTTCGTCACCTCTCTCCTCGACCTCCCCTTCGTCCTTCCTCTCCCTCGACAGCCCCCTCGTCCTTCCTCTCCCTCGACCGCCCCTCGTCCTTCCTCTCCTCGACGCCCCCCTCATCCTCCTCTTCCTCGATCGTCCTCCCTCTCCTCGACAGCCCCCTCGTCCTTCCTCTCCTCGACCGCCCCTCGTCCTTCCTCTCCCTCGACCGCCCCCCTCATCCTTCCTCTCCTCGATCGTCCTCCCTCCCTCGACAGCCCCCTTCGTCCTTCCTCTCCCTCGACCTCCCCTCGTCCTACCTCTTCCTCGACCTCCCCCATCCTTCCTCTCCCTCGTCCTTCCTCTCCCTCGACCGCCCCTCGTCCTTCCTCTCCCTCGACCTCCCTCCTCGTTCTACTCTCCCTCGACCACTCCTCGTCTTCTCTCCCTCGACCGCCCCCTCGTCCTTCCTCTCCCTCGACCGCCCCCTCGCCTTTCCTCTCCTCGGACCGCCCCTCGTCCTTCCTCTCCCTCGACCGCCCTCGTCCTTCCTCTCCTCGACCGCCCCTCGTCCTTCTCTCCCTCGACCGCCCTCGTCCTTCCTCTCCCTCGACCGCCCCCCCTCGTCCTTTCTCTCCTCGAACGACCCCCCGGTCCTTCCTCTCCCTCGCACGCCCCCCGTCCTTCCTCTCCTCGACCGCCCCTCGTCCTTCCTCTCCTCGACGCCCCCTCGTCCTTCCTCTCCCTCGACGTCCCCTTGTCCTCTCCCCTCGACCGTCCCCTCGTCCTTCCCTCCTCGACCGCCTCGTCCTTCCTCTCCCTCGACCGCCCCTCGTCCTTCCTCTCCTCGACCGCCCTCCTCGTCCTTCCTCTCCCTCGACCGTCCCCCTCGTCCTTCCTCATCCCTTCGACCGTCCCTCGATCCTTGCCTCTCCCCGACTGCCCCTCGTCCTTCTCTCCCTCGACCGCCCCTCATCCTTCCTCTCCCTCGATCGTCCTCCCTCTCGCTCGACGCCTGCTCGTCGTTCCACTCCTAAACCGCTGAATGGAAAGAGTTAAAATTTGTTAGTTGTACTTCGGGTGTCCCCGGGAAGGTTTGTGAGGGGGACGCAAATTTTCCCTGTAAAGTGCCCTTCCCGGTACGAGCGTGTCTTACAACTCCAAGCTGATTCTAAAATACGCCAATTCTCTCTTATAGTATACGTATACTGTGATGAATTGCTGGCAGGATGGCTGCGATGTATGCAGACTTACCTCGAAGCTGTCTTGCCTGGGTTTGAATCCCGACACAGCTATAAACTGTCATCACAGTGTTTCACAGGCAGGGTGATTCATCAATGTGTGTGCTGTCTCTCGGATGGAAGTTAAACTGGGCGTCCATCTGCTTACATTAGTTGGTGGACGTGAAAGATCCTCTTAAATACTTTAAAGACACGGTTTCAGCTGCTTAATAAAAGATTTTGTTCATTCCAACTCTTTATAGTTTTTTTTCTCACATAATACAAGTTATGCATTAAACCAAGATGGCAGACACCAGTCCATTTACAGTGGAAGAGAGATTGGTGGCAGTGGTGTGGTACCACGAGAGGAGAAACACAAACACGACGATGAAACAGGTGCAAGAAGACTTTGAGGAACATTTTGGAAAACCAGCACCGTAAAAATATAATCTTCATCGATGGAGAAAAAAAAAAGGTATTTCAGACTGAAACTGTACTCGACAGCAAGCGCAGCGGACGACCAAAACTTCATGATTTGGGAATTCAAAACATTCAAACATCCGTTCTGAGATCTCAAAAATAAATTATTACGGAAATGTTCTACAGAGATGAGTGTTTCGTATTCGGCGATACGTCACACAATGAAAGAAGACCTTCGCATGAAACCAGATAAACCAACTGTCATTTGTGAATCGTCAGGTGCAGATCATGAAAACAGGTTGATGGCTTGTGACAGACTCACCCTGGTAGATTGCATGAACAAATCTTGTATAAGCAGTTAAAACCGTGTTCTGGGACTTATGGCTCACATCCACATCTTTCTAACCTCCACCCTCCCCAAAAAGCAGCAGCAGCAGCATCATCATCTCCGAGTTAAGTCTTGTGTTTTCAATTTACGGCACAGGACAGTACAAATGAGTATGTAATATGTTTGCCCTCACCCCCCGCTGTTTTGTAAAAATCACCTCACTGTTTTGGAATATATTTAAAAGGTAAAAGTCTTGTGTTTTTCTTTATTACCCCCGACACCAACGGTGAACAAGGTTATGGATTCACCCCTCTCTGTCTGTTTGTGTACAGGATATCTCAAAAAGTTGTGGACGGATTCGGATGAAATTTGGTGGACATGTTGGATGTGTGACGAGGACAAATTGATTCGAGTTTTGTGAAGATCCGAATCCGGATCCCGATCCGAGAATTTTTCAAGTGATTATTCACCAATAAGAGATAGGGCCAAAAACGATATATAGAGCAGATATCTCAAAAGGTTATGGATGGGTTCGGAATAAACTTGGTGGACAGGTTGGGTGTGTCACCACGACAAATTGATTCGATTTTGGTGAAGATCCAAATCCGGATCTGGAAAGGATAATTATTTAATTTTTGAAGTGATTTTGTCACCATTGAGAAACGGAGCCAACAACAATTATATAGCATGATATTTCAAAAATGTATTAGGCGCGATATGTTCTCGTGGATCAGGCATTATGTGGCAGAGGTATGCACTCTACCAAATGCCCTTCCAGTTTTATGCTGTATTTATTTTATTTCAATGTTGACATGCATGATTATATATATATATATATATATATTGTTACGGATTTCAGAATCCAGTCTGATGAATGCATCCACACATCCAGTCCTCAGACAGTTATTTCCTTGAATGCATGTTCAGATTAGCCCCATCCCCATGTATAATGGGATTTTAATAGTGATGCGTTGAGAAGGGTAAAGAATAGATCCCCTCTCTTATGGGAAGTTTTTTTTTATTCACGGACAGGCACGTTTACACACATTCTTTCGCGAGCACTGGCGCCCTTATTTTTCCTCAGCAATGTTTATGCACGTATTTGTTTCGCGAGCGCCGACGCCCGCCTTTTTTTGAGAGCGCACGGGTCGTTATGGAAACCATGCGCAAGTGGGGCGGGGTGAGCTTTGGGGGGACTCTGCGACCGCCGAGATGGGCCGCAGATATAAACGAATTGGGGTCCGTTCTGGGGCGAGAGAGTAAGAGGAGGGAGAAGACGAGAGAGGAAAAGGAAGAGAAAGAGAGCGAGCAGCAAGCGGAGCGAACAGAAGCGTGGAAGCGAGAAGAAGTAAGCGCGAGAAGCGAGCAAGAAGCAGGTGTAAACACGCAAAAAAAGGAGAAGACAAGTGAGCAAGCGAGCGTGTGGGTGTCTGACCAGCGCCAACAACGAGACAATTCGTCCTTCCAGTGCTTGAGCAGCGAGCGTGTGGTGCGCTGTGTGGGTGTGAGCAGCGCCGACAACGAGTGAGGCACGGGTTCGTCACCAACAAGTGAGGCGCGGGTCAGTCACGACGGACCGTGTGGGTCACTGGACGTCACCAGTTTCGTGAAGTGCGAGGAGCTGCCCGTGTCGCAGCACCAGGGTCTAAACCCGCGACAGACGATCTCGGTGCCCCGCCCAGATGTCGATTGACGTTCAAGGCTGTTCGCGAGAGAGTGGACGGCAAGGCTGGGTGCTGGCAGACGACGTGACACGCACGCACACATTCCAGGACGTTTTCACTTCACGGACGACTACTCTCTGGTGAGCGAGACGACTCTTCCCCCCCCCCCCCTCTCCCCCCCCCCCCCCGAATGATCTGCTAGGTACCCTTGTCTGTGTTTAGCTGTAAGTCAACCCTGATAAGCATCTGCTCTCTGTCTCTTTCCTGTCATTTTGATTGATTTTGCCTGAGTAATTATTTATTTCGGTTGTTTTGAAATTAATTCATTATTTACTCATAAAATAAAAAGTCTTTTTATTTATTTATTTTATTATTAATAAATCATTTGTTGACTTCCACCTGTCCGTGTTTGTCCTTTCCTTTCCTTCCATTGGTCTAGCATTGTCCGAACCTAGATAGACTGGGAGGTAATTACCACAGATTTTTACCAAAAATAGTCGGTATGCACCAGTGGTTAAAACGCTCGGCCGCCCGAATTAAAATCTAATCAAGATAACATTGGTGCTTTGCTGAGGGCACGCTCCCCGCTCAGGTAACCATGTGACCTCTAGTTAAACGAAATAATTAGACGGTGGGCACTGGAACTCGTGGTTAATTGGGTGGCGTTCGTGCTTCTAAAACAACCCACCGTGTGAGCGGTGGCCCCAGGTCCGGCTCTACCGGGGATTAATCCCCCTGAGTGACAAGCTGGTGTCTCGGTACCCATGGCCGCAACAATATATATATATATATTTTACATGTTTATTTCAATTGTGATATGTTTATTTCTGGATGCCTTTAATCTTCCTCGATATTTTCTCGAAGCCCAGGAACTGATCACCCCTTTTCCCATTGGCCTTTGGTTTCAACAATCGTAGTTTTTTTTGTTTTTTGGCATTTTCCAGGAACCTTACCTGGAATCGTGGCATTTTCCAGGAACCTTACCCATGCAATATTTGAGGGTTTACTGCATATGATGATATAAAACAGGATAACACAAAATAAACGATCGAGAACTTCCTGATCAACTCGTCCAAAAAGTTGATATCATTGCAAAAACTCTCGACCATATGGGCCCGTGGAAGGCTGAATGCTCGTAGATAGGTATGTTCCACCCAAACCTTTGTGCTTCTTAACACCGATGGTGGGAGTAGGAGTTCTATGGGCTGTGAATGCCGTTTTTTGTACATATATTTGTTTGGAACTACAAGAGAAGCTAGAACTACACTCTGTGGAGTGCATACCTTTGCCAGGCTGAATAGTTTACATTTTGGATCCCACTGATAGGCCAGACCTGGATTCGGACCTGAACCAAAATCGAATCTGCTTGTTGTTCTTACCTACCCAACTCATCCACCCAGTTTTGTCATAACTTGTCCACAACGTTTTGAAATATCGTATGATACTGTGTATCGATTTTGGCCCCATCTTTCAATGGTGAAGAATCACTTTAAAAAATTTTTTAAATTCTCGGATCTGCATCCGAATCCGGCTCTTCACCAAAATCTAATAGATTTGTCCTTGTCACACTCCCAACCTGTCCAAGTTTCGTCCGAATCCGTCCATAACTTTTTGAGATCTCGTGCTATTCATCATTTTTTAGCCCGATTACTCAATAGTGAAGAATAGCTTTAAAAAATTATCGGATCCGGATCTTCACCAAAATGTAATCAATTCGTCCTTGTCACATACCCAACGTGTCCACCAAATTTTGTCTCTATCCGTCCACAACTTTTTGAGATATCCTGTTCACAAACAGATGGACGGAAAGTGGTGTGAACATAACCTCCTCCCACCTTTGGTGGCAGAGGTAATTACAATCGATTTTTGCATCTTGTTAAAAGGTGTGTGTGTGTGTGTGTGTTAGTTGTGATACGATATTGAATAGTCCTTAATGCTTTTTCAAATTGGGTACTTCCATTATCACTGATGTGAAATTTATACGAGTTTTACCCTCATTGCAACATATCGGGAGATTGTAGTGATGATATGGATTGGTGACAATTTTTTTTCTACTTCATTGCCTTTGGTGCTTGGAATAAGAAAGTTCTGCAACATGTGGCATTGGCATTCATTCTCATTGTTGATTTTTGCTTGCAGGTTCCTTGATGTACCATTGACAGAAGTTGGCATGACTGGCTAAACAGCATGTTCTACTGCATAGTGCAGAAACCGAGTGTGATTTGGGTCAGTCTTTCTACTCATGCTGGAAGGTGTGGCACTGTGTGCTGTCACTTGATATTGTACTTATTCTTTGTTTTTGCGATGAAGCTTCCTTCACTGTTCACCAATGTTGTGGGCTTCTTTGCCATGTGTGTATTTGCCTTGTCAGCCCTCTCCTTTTTCCTGAAGATGTATGTACCTGAAGTTGATGAGACCAAACAAAAAGGTGAAGATGATGCACATCCTTGTAAAAAAGGTGGTCAGAATTTGGATGTGTCACATAAATCTCTGTCAGCATTTCTCGTTGTGTTGATCATGACGGGTCCTCGTTATACAGAGCGCCGCAGTGTCATTCGCAGCAGCTGGCTGGCGGAAAGGATGTCGGATGTACTTCCACGGTTTGTTGTGGGTATGGAAGGGCTGGCGGAAATGGACCAACAATCGTTGGAGTTAGAACAGAAGCAGCATGGAGACATGCTGCTTTTGCCATCACTACGAGATTCGTATGAAAACTTGACCGCCAAGTTGCTCCAGGCCTTTGTCTGGCTTGATGGTACCGTCAATTTCCAATTTGTCTTGAAGGCCGACGACGACACCTTCGCCCGCCTCGATGTCATCCACACTGAACTTCAAACCAAAGAGCCGACTCGGCTCTACTGGGGGTTTTTCAATGGGCGTGGTCGCGTCAAGGCTACTGGCAAGTGGAAAGAGGCCGATTGGGTGCTCTGTGATTATTACTTGCCATACGCACTTGGTGGTGGCTACGTGCTCTCTTCGGACCTCGTTGCCTTTCTGAGCCGAAACGCCGATGTGCTGAGGCCATTCCGGAGTGAAGATGTCTCTCTCGGCACGTGGCTTGCGCCACTTGCTGTATCCCGCTTTCATGACCCACGCTTTGACACAGAGTACCGATCACGTGGCTGCAGTCATCAGTACCTCGTTACACACAAGCAAAGCCTTGAAGACATGCTGGAAAAACAGCTAACACTAAAACATACCGGACTTCTTTGTAAACGAGAGTTCCGCACTCGTCTGTCATACATTTACAACTGGGCTGTACCTCCATCACAATGCTGTCAACGAAGAGAGGGGATCCCTTGAGAACTGTTGTTCCTGTATTCACGTTGCAATATGCTGCAGTAATTTATTTTTTATTTTCTATTTTTATTTTTCAACAGATTTTATTCAACTGTTTTCTCTTTATGCATTTGTTTACCCTCTCAACCTGTCTGAGATTTCACTCTCATACAAATCATGTTCTTGCATCATATAGCTCTACCCACAGGAATATTCTTACTCCATTAAATATTTCCTCCTTTCGCTTTGAAAAAGATTTTGAATGTTGATGCTTGAATTAGTGTTTCACTTGATTGTATCATTTATTTTGGAGGCAATTGCCATGTATATTTTTTTTCTGCTTTACAACATTGTTAGGGTATTTGGCTTTGTTTAGTGTGGCTTCTTATTGTCTTGATTTTCTTTTCTTTTCTTTTTTTTTACATAATGGTCTTCCCCTTTGTTTATTGCTATTTTAAGAACAATTCAAACAAGACTTTGTGGCATAAGGATTAGAATATTCGCTGAGTCTGGGAGGTCGGTAGTTGTTTTCAGACCTTGCCTGAGTCATACCAAAGACTAAAAGAGGTAAATGCTGCTTCCTTGCTTGACTTTCAGTGTTTAGACTTGCATTTTGTAAAGAACCCATTACTCCATGTGCTGGCATCACCTCGTGGAAGGGAGAGATTTAATCTTGATTGTCCCACTGAGTGTGAAGAGAAAAGCGACGTCACGAAGATGGCGTCATTGGTACCCAAAATGCTCTGGGGCGTTATCACTCCCCCAAGGCCAGCAACTGTTTGTCTGAAATCAAGTCCGGTGTTGTCTCGTTTATGCATTTGTGGGGCAGCTTCCCCACGAGCCTTTGGAGGAGGAGGTTGGGACCATACTCTGTGCAGAGCGTTGGTGCTGCTTAAGCAGTCTTCTTGGCTATTGGACACAATCCTGGTTGGTCGCCACTCCGACACAGTGTACCAGCATGCTGGCACTCATTTCGCCGACCTCAGAAGGATGAGAGGCCAAGTTAACCCCACCTGGTATTAATTCAACAGCTGAGCGGGATGTGAACTCAGGACCCTCGGATCCAAAGCCCACCACCCTAACCATTAAGCCAACACCAGGCATATACGAGCCTTAGATTCTGAAATATATAAGTTGTATGTTGTAAAACAGAGGGGGCAGAATCAGTTTTCATGGGACAATAAACGTGTCCAATCTTTCAAAAAAATTGATTGCCATAATATGTATAGATGCTCTTGTTTTTGAGCTACAAAGTTTAACAAATGTGACCATTGTATGACGAGTAATAGGCGTCCACATCCATTCTTGACCATTTTGTGGAATGTCGGCCGATGCCCTTGTGCGAGTGAATGAGATGAAAAAGGACCACTGAAAGTTCTGGTCAACACAAAGTTCAGCATAATGTTTTAGTGCTCATTATCTTCTACGTTGTCCATTGTGCCACACAGCTGACATTCCACATATGATGCAGATTAGAGATGGTGCAAGCCTCATATTCTCGTGCTCGAGCTCAGAGAAGCTTTCAAAAAAAAGCCCAAGCTCGTGTTTCTTCCTCGGAATTCCTGGAAAATTGTGGGCAATTGATTCGTCATTCCTGCCTTTTTTTCGTTTTGGACTTGAATCGTCTAGTGGCAAGTGTAGATGTGCTTGCGCTTGTGCAGTGTGCTCTGTGCACCTCCTTTCCCAACATTAAGGAAACACTTCAACTTGTATTTATGGTCTTCAAAGCCATCCCACAGCCAAGTTGACTAAATAGGATATGTGTACATTGGTAAAAGTGAGCTTCCTCCAAAGTTGCATGATTATTGGATGGAAAATGCTACCAGTGTTCCAAAAAAAAATCTGTTTTCTACAGGCATGGGTTGCAGGGCATTTCAAATATCTGGAATATACGACGTCGCTTTGCTTGGCCTCGGCAGAATGACATTTTCTATATGTTTTTATTGCTCCTAAACCTAGTGACCAAAGAAGCATGCTTGTAAGAGAGATGGCTTGACAAATTACCCAAACTTTTTTTAATGCCTCAGGTGACTAAGTCGCCAGAGGAATTCTGTTTTCAGGTTCTCTGTCCGTCTGTCTGTGGGTCCGTGATACGTTTTCGTTCCCACAATAACTTAAGAACAGTTGAAGGGATCCAAGTCAAACGTGGTACAACTATGTATTATAATGTACACATAAACTGATTAGATTATGGGGTTGAGGTGAAAGGTTAAGTCAGGTAAAAATGTGATATTTGAGAACAGCTGAAGGGATTTAAATCAAACTTGGTACATGATGTAATAATGTGGGTGGAGGCATATCTGTCGATGACGTGAAGAGTGCCGTTCAAATTTTAAGAATTGCTGTCAGGGTTGGGCATTTAAATGGACTTCTATGTTATCTTAATGGTTTATTTTTTACCCGTTCTACTTTGAATTTGAAGTGTTGATTATTTTGTCAGTTATTCGTCCAGTATTCCAGGAAAGTGCCAATGCAAAACAACATGAATGAATGGTGGCATCTAACAGCATAAGCTACTCATCTCACAGGACTGTGGCAAAAATGTTGGAATTGTAGTTTGAAAATAATGTTGTATTGGATAAAAGTACTGTGACTGTCAAGCTTGGCCAAAGTCTATGAAATACCAGTGCGGGTTACCATTGGACAGAAGCACTTTTTCAACGTGTATTGTTCCCTACAACTTCCCTAAAAACTGAATACACGTGTCACATTGGCTAAGTTGTTGGCACTCTGACTTCAGTACAGATTCCTGAATATCTGCTGATTGGGGGGAGGGGGGGGGAGATGAGGAATGTGGATTCATCACTAGGTATCCTAAAGCCAAGTACAAGTCTTTGTGAAGGAAGCAGAAGTTTCAAAACCAACCCACACTTTGCTGCAAAGACATTGTCTCTATTTTGACATCTTGATTCTCAGATAAAAAGCTCTATTTTTGACTTTAGCCCAACAAGTTGGTATCGAGTGCTTATTTCTTGTTCGAAAAATGGGTTGTATAATGGTTAGACTTTAAAACTGGTACATGCTGCTTCCTTGCTTGACTCAGTGTTTAGACTTTTAGAAGGGACACGAATGAACCCTGTGGGTTGGCCTTACCAAGGGGTGGAGACCAATCATTTTGATGGCTGTCAAGGCCTCTGATGTCCCGTCAGGTGTGGGAGTATGCGCCGGAGCAGCGCGTCGTTGCATCCACTTTCCGGCGGTACTCCAGGGGCCTCCATCTGGCCATCCCCCAGGCAGATGCCTGACCCATCCACCATCTCCTTGAGATGCTGATCAACCTGCTGCAACCACGAGGCACGTGGTCGACCCATTGGCCTCCTCCACTCACGAGGCTCCCTCACTGAGAATAATCTAGTGAGCAGGATCAGTGTCAGGAAAACGAGCCACATGTCCATACAGCCGCAGCTGACGCTTCGGGCTATGCAGGTAACAAATCTCATTTCGGTCTCTCTCAGCAACCACTCGTTGGACACAAAGTCCGACCAGCGATCGCCAAGGATTCTCCGAAGAGACCTGGTACCAAAGGAATTAAGTTGCCATCTCATATCCCTGGTCAGAGTCCAAGTCTCGCATCCGTAGAGCAAGACTGGAAGCACCAAGGCCCGAAGATTTGGACTTTCGGCGTCCTGCACAGGTAATGACAGCACCGCACCATGATACAGTGAATCCATGATTCCCCAGGCCCGACCCAGATGTCTATTGACCCTGGCTCACAGCCAGCAGAGACTGAATATCACTGCCAAGGTAAGTGAATCTCTCTGTGACCTCAACATCCTCACCACAAATAGGTACTGACACGATAGCAGCAATCAAGATGTCATTGAAAGCCTGGATCTTAGTTTTGACCCAGGAAACC
>CM068954.1:149845198-149861330 GCA_035128595.1 Eptatretus atami
CCGCAGCTTGATCTCTCTGGCATCCTCCCCAGAATCTAGTCCATACAAGTGCTGAAAAGTGTTGGGGCCAGAACACACCCCGGACAAACTCCAGTAACAACTGGAAATAAGTCGGAGATGGTATCGCCACATCTCACAGCACTCTCCATGCCAGAATATAGTTCAAACGTCAGATTGATCAGTTTTGGTGGTGCCACCCCACGAAGACAATAATCTTCCAGAGGCATCCCAATTCACTGAATCAAATGCTTTACAGAGATAAACATAGGCTGCAAGCAGCCCCTGCTGAAACTCTCATCTGCGTTTGGTGAGGACCTGAAGGGCAAGGATATGGTCAATCGTTGACCTCTTTGCTGTAAAGTCTGACTGCTCTGGACGCTGGTGCTCAAGCAGATGGTGGTGAACCCTATCAAGAATTATCCGAGCAAAGACCTTGCCCGGCCCTGAGAGCAGCATCACCCCTCGGTAGTTGTTGCAATCCTGGCGATCACCCTTTCCTTTCCAGAGAGGGACAACAAGGCCCTTCTTCCAGTCAGTTGGAATGATGCATTTGTTACAGGCAGAGCACAGAACTGCATGCAACGACATGAGTGCAACATTTCCACCAGCCTTGAGAAGTTCAGCATAGATGTGTAGAAGTGGACTTCCTGTTTTTTAGTAGTTTTTATAATCAATCTGCTTGAATGTGGGCATTAATAAGAATTTTAGTGGTGAACCCTATCAAGAATTATCTGAGCATTAATAAGAATAAGAAGTGTAGTAATAAGAATTGTAGTTAATCACTGCATCTGTTTTTAATTACTAAATATTAATTGATTCATCTTGATGGAACTCATTTTATTAGAACTTGTTATCAAATGTAATAATCTGTGTCTCTTTTAAATAAGGTCTTATTTTGTACTGGAACTGAAGGTCCACAGCCATTTGGCTCCACAGAAACATTATTCACTCACTGCTTTGCTGGATGTCTCTCGAATGCAACCAAAGATCCCCTCCCTCTTTTCTCTGTTCCTAGATTTCCAATTCATTTGCTTGCCATTTGTGCTGACATGCCTGTGTAAAGGAATTATGTCATGCTTGATACATTATCTGTCCAGAATTGCCCTGCGCGTAGTTGGCCTGTTATTTGAGACCCCTTCCCGCTTTACCCCTGTCCACCTGCGCAGTTTGTTGTTTCTGACCGGGGCGATAAGAAGCACTCTCTGGTTTTTATTCAGAGCTTTTCCACTGTCTCGATAAATCTGTAAAATCCTTCACATTACTCTAGCCGGCCCAGCTGAGGTTAGATGTGGGTCATTGTGACCCGACTCCCCTCCGTTCCTGTCCAAGTTTATTTGTGAGATTGTTCACGCATACCACCCTGCACGCTGCTGCACTCGGTTCACACATTACCCCCCCCCCCCACCTTCTCTGCTCTCTCCCCGGCTCCCGAGAAACTTCCCCCACCTTTCCTGGGTTCTATATTTCGTTTTAATTCTGGTAAGCTCCGATTAGCGAAGACCATTGCATGATTGTTTCATCAATGATCCTTCGTTCCGTAATTATGTATTAAAGATTCTCTGTTGATGTACTTTGCCTCGAGTGGACAATTGAGTTTCTTGAGTTCCACAACAATTGCCACAGACACCAGGAGCCTTACCCCATTTCAACCGGTTCACCGCAGCCTGTTTCCACAAATGAAGGTGGATCACAGTTGATTGGAGGGTCAGCAATAGGGATAGTAACACCCCTGACATCCAACTCAACAGCTGGTGGATCAGCCTGGTACAGCCACTCAAAGTAACTGTCCCAGCGGACCTTCACTTCGGACTCCTCTGTCAAGAGCCCACGACCTCCGCTCTAACTGCAGTACACCGAGGGTCAGGCTTTGAGGATCGCAATGCGCGAATTCCCCGGCAAGCAGAACGAGAATCACTTGAACCCAGGTGATGCCTTACCCCCTCACAGATTCCTCGCACAGAGGCTTCCTTGTCCACCTTCAGCACACGTACAGTTTTTATGCCTCAACACCCTGAACAGCTCAGCTCTGCCATTAAGCCTGGCCCTGCCACTGGTAAATGTTTTCCAGTGTCCCTTGGGAGACAAAATTCTTCATCGCCCTTCGGTGAGTTCCAAGACATCCACCGGCAACATCACTGGTAATATACAAGCTTGTTTTGAAATTCGTTGCATTTTTCATTGAAATATGCAAAGGTGATGTTCAGGAAATTTGGAATTGGGTAAAAACAGGGGTGGAGTGCTGCAGAGCGTGGTGATGTGAGGAGGAGACCGTTTTATATATATTGTTGCGAACCCAGGGTCAGGGGCGAGAAGACCACGAGGGGGGGAAGCCACCTCGGGTTCCCACCAGAATCTCCAGAATTGCAGGCCGTCGCACACGAATAACTTTGTGACTTGACGGGTCACTAATCGACCGTGAACGCCAATAACTCGACAACGTACATTAGGGTCCTCCGTCTGATACCGTTTATTGAAAAGTCATGTGGTGTAATTACTAGGGGACACGCCCTTGGTACGCCTTGTTCAAACCGGATCACCTTACCGGATCAGATGCAGCCGAGCGTAACTGCCAAGGATCTACCGGCTAGAAAAACAGATCATAGGGGGATAACATCCCGCAAGTTGGAATACGAACCATACTGGACCAATGAAAGAAAGAGGAAAATGAGCAGGGAACATTTCAACACAAAGCATTTATTTACAATCAAGCGAGGAAAGGTATGTGGCACAGTAAATTTGGTTATTCATATATACAGCAGGGAGAGCAAGGAATTTGTGGGGTGTGACAAAAGGCAAGCAATTTACAAAAGCAGACTTATCCCGTTAGAACTACAATCTTAACTATTCTAGGACAGGTGCCATTACACACACACACACACACACGGAAGATAAGATAGCCAGAAAGAAAGCAGATGAGGACAAACGGCCTTGCAATACCTGGCATGGTCGGCCGACCAACGCAACCCAGTACGCTTAGGGGAGGAGAGGAGGGAGGAATACTGGTGTGGGAGGTGTGGTGTAGTACAATATGGGGGGTGCGGTGTCGTGCCGGAGGAAAATGGGATTGTGAGTCAGTAATGATGTTCTTTTGTGCGCGTTGATGTGGATTTTTTAAACCCACCTTGTTGTGATCGTTGTCCTCCTGAAGGATTCTAACTGGCCGATTGTGGAATCCTATTTGACTTCAGGCAGAGTTTAACGTTTGTCCGATTTGGTTATAAAATCTACAAAAACCCTATCGACACTGATAAAACTGATGTCCACACAAGTCCTTCCTTGTGAAACAATTTATTTTCTAATTATACACTATACAGTATACACTTCTCACCCTCGTACAATGAACTTAAGAATCCCATTGATTGCAATATATTTGGTTCTATTTCATTTATTCTTACTTTAGTTAACAGTTAGACCAACCCGATTCAATTCACTTCTACATTACATCAGATAGTTTTTTTCTAACTTGTACTTGGTCAGTTCCAAGGAGTACAACACTGAGATACTATACTTCCTCACGTGCTTGCACTGGTATATTTACATTTCAAAGCATTTTTATACTTTCATGAGAGAGGTTGGGGGATATTCACCCAGACTGTAGACGTGTCCTTTAGACGAAAAGCCACCGTACATTTATCAGCTCGGTCACTCTGCTCCAGAACAACACATTTCTTATCATTTAGGGCAAAAGTCTTTTGGCCAAAAAAACAGCCAATTCAACTTGCAGCATAAAAGTTACATTCTGAGACTCCATTTGTTACAATTTAAAATACATTAATATAAATTTTTCCCCCACACTCCCCAGTTTTTTTTTTTAAGGAAAATTTGAATAATTTTTCTTACACATGATTACCATGTCCCGTTCCTGAAGGAGAAAAGATTTCCATTACTCAAGTTCAATCAACAATGGCAGCGAGTGCTCATATCAGAAAAATGAGTGAGTTCCTTAATTTATGGCCTGTTCATCAGCATGTGTCACACATTGAAAACATGCTGTCAGAAGATTAACAGGTCAGGGTGTGCATAGAGCAGCACACAACAGGAAACACAATCGAAGCACTCCTTGAGCTGAGGAGAAGGTAGATGTGGGCAAGTACAAGCTTGGGCCGGACACTGGGTTGAAGGAGACGAAAAGGAACACATGTTGTAAACGACTCTCAGTGTGGAACTCCAGGCCTGTCGTACATTGAAGCAACCACAGCAAGTTCATGATGTATTTGCAGAGCGGCAATCGGGAGTGTGGCTGAGAACATTCCTCCACGCAGGCACCCACAACGCCGACGTTAAGACTTTGCTCAACCTTCTCCTCAGTGGGTTTTTTCTTTCTTTTCCCACATTGCTCCATCTTATCTCCTCAGGAAGGGGCATGATCACGTGTTGAATGCTCAATCACCCAAATCTGGTTCTCCCATCGTCCAATCTTTGTGTGGAAGTTCTTTCCAAACTTAATTTAGATGAAATCGTACATTGCTTCAAAGACTGCTTTCAACACTCCGAAACAAACAAAGCATCAATTAAACACCAATCAATAAACGTCATGGGCACATGTATTTCAATAAGACTAACAAAGGTTCTTATAGAAGCATTTAACTTGCATTATATGTCATATCAATATTTTAATCCCTTTCCTTGTTATTTCCCAAAACAACATGCTAGAATATACAGAAATCCCAGCTGTACGTATACTCAAAACATCCATCTCATTTGCTATTTCCATCGACATTTTTAATCTCTGACATTTCTCCATCTATCCACTTCTCTCTCACCAAAACAGCAAACATGCTGCCATTTTCCCAACTCACATACACAAACCATCTCTCACTTCCTCTGACCTTCTCAATTACGAATCCATTTTCCTTTATCAAAACAAATAAATCATTTTTAAACAGTTGTACAAAAATTGTCAAATCACTTGTCAAATCTGTTATCACGCAATATCATTTAAATTGCAGCTCAAACACTCTGTCTACACATGTAGCTCGACCCTCCCCTAATTTTATCCCAGTCTTGGAAAAAACATCTTATACTTCAGACTAATAAACATCCAAACTCTCTTAAACAACTTTTGGTCAAAACAATAAAATTTTCCTTTTAAAATCCATAAATTAAAAATTAAATCTTCAGCATCTATCCAATTAAATCATGAATTTACCTTGACTGAATCGATCAAAGGGTTACACTGGGTTGTTGCCATTGCCTTCCAGCACAAGTTCAGGCAACCTCAACATTCGCAGACGAATAAAACAATATTTCAACGTCCATCCGAGGGAATCATCTATTATCTGTGAATCTTCCCACGTGCTAAACATCATCAAATCATTTTAAATCATTCCAAATCACGTTTCTACATTTAAACACATCTTTTAAGTACAATGGTTACAACTCAGATCAAATCTTCGAAACATTTCTGACACGTCCTCAGAGCTTGTCCAGCACTTAAACCTGCCGGGTTGTGTAATTACAAATCATCACAATGCCAGCGAGAGCTCACCTCCCAAGACTTCACGTTCCGAATACAGTATATCCACATTCACAATTGTTATTTCACAATTTATTCAAAATCCCTATGGTTGTAAAATAAAACTTCAACACTTTTTCCTAAATGGACTTCACTTCAAACATTCAGTAGAGAGGGTGCGCCACAAACACCAAGGAACAAGGAACAGGAAGTTCTCTCCACATCCGGTGGAAGAAAAAGGAAAAAAACTGACAGGCAAAACCCACAGTTTGCATTACTCTGTCATGGCTTCAACACACACACTAAACAGCATTGCATATCATAGACTCGCGTGTGATCACGTGACAATTACCAATCACATTTCTATCTCATCCTCTTGAATCTGCATATGAATCGAATTTCACACCTAAAGCAAAAGCTCGAACAAAGACTCAGTGTAAAGATATGCCACCCCCCACAGATCGAGTGGAGGGGGGTCTCACACAGTGTAGTTTGCGACCTTCGCGTGGAAATACAACGTCAAGAATGCATAACATGCCATTTCAAACAGACCCACAGCTCAACTCAGCACGAGTTAAAATATCGTCAAAATCCCAACAGAACACGTTTCATTGCAGTGAATATTGGACTCGCACAAGTTTCATTTTTTACTCTCAGTAACACATGCAAATCACCAGCTACGCACCCAGCCGGTCAATCGTCTCCTGCATCCTACAAATTTACAGTCGACTTTCCCACATTTGGGAAATCGCAGGGTCACCCTTCCCTCCTGAAGTGCGATGGGAGCCTTGCCCTGAGAATACCGCCTTACCTAATTGATGGGGTATCTCTCCAATCAGGTATCAATGTAAACATATATCTCACGCGTCCTATGCGCGGTCTGTGGCATGTCACTTCGTCATGCTCATTTCATCTGACTCCTCTTCTTCTCCAGCACTTTTATAAAACAACTACAGTACTTATCGTTTACTTTAAAACGGACTCCCTCCGCCGGATCCTCTTCTTTCTCTCAATAAAATTATCTGACAATGAACTTTTCTTTGTTCAAAATGCGTTACCTGCTGAGGAGCGCGCTCCCTTACCTTAGCTCAAACACTTGTCGTTCCTCCAGGCACTGCCTCCGGCAGATTAAGCACCTCCGGTCACGAGCACCGCACCGTCGGTTCGAATCCGAGTCTCGGCACCATCTGATGTGGATTTTTTAAACCCACCTTGTGTGATCGTTGTCCTCTGAAGGATTCTAACTGGCCGATTGTGGAATCCTATTTGACTTCAGGCAGAGTTTAACGTTTGTTCGATTTGGTTATAAAATCCTACAAAACCCTATCGACACTGATAAAACTGATGTCCACACAAGTCCTCCTTGTGAAACAATTTATTTTCTAATTATACACTATACAGTATACACTTCTCTACCCTCGTACAATGAACTTAAGAATCCCATTGATTGCAATATTATTTGGTTCTATTTCATTTATCTTACTTTAGTTAACAGTTAGACCAACCCGATTCAATTCACTTCTACATTACATCAGATAGTTTTATTCTAACTTGGTACTTGGTCAGTTCCAAGGAGTACAAGCCACTGAGATACTATACTTCCTCACGTGCTTGCACTGGTATAATAATACATTTCAAAGCATTTTTATACTTTCATGAGAGAGAGGTTGGGGGATATTCACCCAGACTGTAGACGTGTCCTTTAGACGAAAAGCCACCGTACATTTTTCAGCTCGGTCACTCTGTCCAGAACAACACATTTCTTATCATTTAGCGCAAAAGTCTTTTGGCCAGAAATGACAGCCAATTCAACTTGCAGCATAAAAGTTACATTTCTGAGACTCCATTGTTACAATTTAAAATACATTAATATAAAATTTTCCCCCACAGCGTCCAAAGGGGACGAGATGGAGGGGTGGAAAGAGAGAGAGAGAGAGAGAGAAGAGGAGAGAGAGAGAGAGAGAGAGAGAGAGAGAGGAGAGAGAGAGAGAGAGAGAGAGAGAGAGAGAGAGAGAGAGAGAGAGAGAGAGAAGATGCGTGAGGCGAACGATCCAGAACCAAGTTGTGCATAGATCTGTAAGTGTAGCTATACCTCCGTGGGACACTCCGCTTGAGCATTCGCACCTCGAGAGTTGGCGCTTATCCCGGCTTAGTCACTTTGTCGGGGCTCGTGGCCATCCGGCTCACCACGGCCCGCAGCTCCTGACTCAACAGAAGGGATGAGCCGACACCCCGGCCCGAACGTGCTCCAAGTGCAATCTAAATGCCGAACAGCAATGCACACCTGCCACCCACAGGCCCCCTCCATGAGCCAAAATGCACACCTGGGCCTGTACCAAACTCCTGGATCGTATTTCTCGCGACCCCTCCTCACCGCCGCTTTCTTTCCGTGTCCTGGCGACTGGACGAGAGTCGTATCAAATTCCCGCGTACTCACCTGGTGCATTCCCGGCTATATGCGGTTGGTGCTATAAATGTCCGTTGCTCGTCCCCGCATCACGCGGTCTGAGTACAGCCCGAGTTGTGCAGCATGCCTCTGTTTACTGGTGAATTGTGGTGCTGCAGCGGTACGAGTGGGCGTGGGAATATTTTTCCCATGTGCGGGAGGTTTGGTGGTCGAAGTGCTGTTGGTGAGATGCCGTTGGAAATTGGCACGCAGGTTTGAATGAAATAATGGCGCGCGATGCGTGTGCTGTATAGTGTGTTATGTGCTTGTTGGAGGGAGTTTGGTGGTGGTGGTTCCAAGCCATGGGAGGCATCGTGGTGTGTTTGCTGTTCAATCGCATTTTGCATGGCGTGTGTGCTTGCTTGCTTGACTTGTACCATGGCTAAAAGGAAAGGGTTGGATTAGAAATCAGAATAGGAGACAGAGATATAGTTGATATACCTAGCTATAAGACCCACGCAACGCACTTCATCCCGTTAACCCACAAGACAAGGTCTAACTGCATGGAGACTTACAAAATAACTGCCTGGAAATCAATGTATATTGGGTGCCATTGCCTTAGAGGCACGTGGTTTTGCAGAACCGCAACAATATTTTATACTGCGGAGACAGTTATTTTTATAAAAATGAGTTTTATACCTGGGTCGGGATTTGAACCCAGCTGCAGACCTGAGATGCGAGTTTGTGTACCTTTTGAGTCTCGGCCATCCACCCAGCCCTTACCACTGCATACTACAAAAAAATGAACTCTTTATTACGTAAAATACATAGTTTTATCGAAAAACGGTAGATAGAGACCAACTGATCTGACTTTCCTAAAAGGGGATTCTGAATTGTGAGATTGAGTGAGTGTAAGTGTTAATCTTTTATCTATTATGGTAATATGTGTGTATTTCATTTATCACTCATTTTGGAGACTCAAATGGTAAGTGTCATGTTAAAACTTGATGTGATGGTAGATCTGGCGATGACATCACGTCTGGCATTTTTGCAGAGCTCCGATTCCTCAAAATTTGGCACTACACCACTGGGTACACAAACGATCATTATTTTCATGATATTTTCGATCGTACGTTTCATATCATTGAACTCACATTGTCATATGTAGTCAAATGCTGCTTATCTCACCAAGATCATGTCGTTGTCATTAAAATGCTTGCTTACAGACTGATCATCAGGCATTTTAGTACTTATATGCATTCTCTGCCATAAAAAAACCGAACATGTAGAATTGATAATGTAATTGTTTAAGGACTTCAAGTGTTCATTCCATGTGGCTTTTTGGCATGGGGGATGTGCAGAACACCTGGTTGCAAGTTTCCACATAACATACTGTAATTGCCTCGTGCAATAATCTTTCAGCACATGCGACTCCTGCACCCTTAGCTGTTTATAGGTGATATGAGGCATTCTGAGCAAGTTTAAAACAGTCTTTCCGAGAGGCCAGTATGTGGATCATTGAAGAAATACGCAAATTAGTAATTACATTCTTTAACAATCCATTACAATGCCAGGTCTATCAGAAAATGAGAGGAATCAAGCCATTGGCCAACTTCAAGCAAGGTCATGTTCTAAGGGTCGTTAACGTGAGGAGAGGAACTGTTTATGACCTCAGAAGACGTTACCCTGCCACTGAATCAACTAGAAATGTCAAGATGTGGATGTCCCAGGATAACAACTCCCGCTCAGGACGAATGCTTTTGCATGACCCGTCTATGCATTCGGTTTCATACTGCCCAGAGTACTGCAAACACTGGCCAAATTCCAAATTCCTGCCCTAGCTATTGGGAAAGCAATGGCAAACCATCCAATATAACCCTTGCCAAGAAACGGATTCAGCAGCACCGACACTGTAAAGAGTATGGTACATCAGAATTAATCTCTTTCAGAGGCTTGCACCTCACGTGTGTCCAATGATTTCATATAAATAAATTGCATCGACATCATTCACTTATTCGGTGTTTTTTCAGGGTGAAGAATGGAAAATAATGTGTTTTGTTTCCCTTTTATCATTGCTGCTGCTATGTGTCGATCCTCCCCCTCACAACTGCAATACATATTGGTGACAACTTGAATTTTTGATTTCTGGATTAAGGGTATGGTTTGCCGAAAGTATCATCATATGTTTTCAGCTCGTGCTTTGCGTATGAGTAAAACAATGAAACTATAGTGTTGCTGTTGTGTCCCAATATTTTGCAATTATGTCTTCATTCTTGTGTCTGTCTGCTTGTGACCAGGATATCTCAAAAACTTATGAATATATTCAGACAAAATTTGGTTGGTAGGTTGAGTGTGTGACAAGGAAGAATTTATTAAATTTGAGTGAAGATCCAGATACTAGAATTTTTTAGGTGATTCTTCACCATTGAGTGATGAGGCCAAAGACAATGAATAGCACGATATCTCAAAACGTTGGAGAAGGATTATGACAAAACTAGGTGGATGAGTTGGTTAGGTAACAGGAACAAGCCAATTAGATTTTATTTCAGGTCCAGATCCAGATGCGGCCTATCAGTGGGATACAAAATGGTCAGTCTGTCAGAAGTATGTGCTTTACTGAGTGCCGTTCTAGTTACCCTCGCCGAAGCAGAGGGTATTGCATTTGGGTCCGTTTGTTTGTTTGTCCGCACAGAACTTTAGTGTTTTTCTCCGTAACCGCTTGTCGGATTGAGACAAAATTTTCACCATCGGAGTGATTACTCATGTAGAATGTTTGAACCCTAGCGGCCGTTTTACCGGCTGCTATTCAAACCTCCATATACCCTAGCGGCCGTTTTACCAGCCACTATTCAAACCTCAATTTACCCGAGTATCCAGTTTACCGGCTACTATTCAAACCTCCATACACCTGAGCGGCCCAAATTTCTTTTTTTTCCTCCAGGTAGCCCAGGGTGGGAGAGCCAAAAGTCCAAGGAGGTCAGGGTTCAAAGAGTTAATGATAATTATGACCTCATCGGTCATGTGGTGTGGCATCCATGCTGGAAAAACAAAAACTTTGGACTTCTGTATCTTTGAAACCACACCAAGGAAAAAGTTGAAACTTGGCACATAGCAAGTACTCTTCATGGGGAATGTGTGATTTTTCTTTGACGACATAGGTGCCTTCGTTATGACGTTGTAATTGCATATTTAGAACGCTACATCTGATCAGTTTGAAATTTTTGAGGGTCATCTCGCAGTGTGACCACTCCTCATTTTCATAAATGCCAAGGTGAGCCAATGAAAAAAGCCAAGAATTCACAAGGTTTCGGAAAAGCGATGATAATAGAAAACCTATAGAAAACCAAGACGCCAAGATGAACAACGAATAGCCAAGATCTTGTGAAAAAATCCAAAGAGTGGTCACAGTCATCGCGGGATAAAATGGTACTCAGAAAAAAAAAATGATGACATCATCGATCACGTGATTTGGCAGCCATATTGTTTTTAAAAAAACAAACCTTCAAAAATCATCTCTGAAGTGGCTCAACAGATCGAGGCGAAACTTTACACGGAAGACCGCATATCCATGAGGAATAAAAGGTTCACACATATGATGTCATAGGTCACATGGTTTGGCAGCCATCTTGGATTTACCCTAAAACCCATAAAAAAAATTCCAGAACGGCTGGATAGATCGAGGGGAAACTTCACACAAATGTTCCCCAAGCCTTGAGTGTACAAATTTGTTAAGGAATAATTGATAGGTCACATGGTTTTGTCGTCATATTGGATTGAAGAAAAATATTAAATATTTTCTCTGGAACCGCTTAATCAATTGATGTGAAACTTCACAATTGTGATCACAATTGCAAATACATATTTTAAATTTCAACTTGATTGGACACATGGTCTGACAGACAGAATTTTTTGTTTTTATCCCCCGCCGCGTGGCGGAAGGGGGATATTGTTGTCACCCAGGTCGTCCAGCTGTCTGTCCAGCTGTCCGTCCGGCTGTCCGTCTGTCCGTCCGTCCGGGTGTCAACATTTATAGCTGTGAGTGCGATAACTCATAAACTGTTCGCCATATCGATAAAATTCGACGCGTCTCTTCCGGCCTTCAGAATCTTCTCTCTTGGTTCTGGGCATTCGTTCTCTCTTGGTGGTTCTCTCTTGGGTTCGTCTCTCTCTGTTCGGTGAGCTTCGGCTCGTGCTCGTTCTTATTCGCGTTCTCTCTGGTTCGGTATTCTCGCTCGGTGCTCTCAGTCCGGTGTGTTCGTGGTTCGGCTCTTACGCAGTCGGTGCTCGGTCCGTGGCGTCGAGGGGCCAGCACGGCAGGCACGAGGCACGCCGGAGAGACCGCGACCACGCTCGAGCACGGAGTCACGGCCAGACGGGACCACGTCAGAGGACGGTCGCCAAGGACTCGAGGACAGGAAGTCGCGACTTCCATTTCTTTTGGGGTTCTGTGTGAACGTGTGTGTGTGGGCGCCATGTCCGTAAAGTAAAATTGTAAAAGTGTTGCCGAGTGTTCAGTTAGCCGATAGTATCTCTGCGTCATTGTTTCTTTTGTTGCCTTTCTTTTAACTGCTATATGTGCATTCTGTGATTTATGTGTGCTTTTCGTGTGTTGTGTGTAATAAGTGCTTTCTTGTTGAATTGTTGCCCCGTTTCGCTGCGTCCTTTCCTTTGTGGGTCTCCATCTTGCTTTACGTAAAGGGTTTGAGTGGGCGCGGGACGCCCGATAATTAATCAGGAACCGTCGAGGCCGACGATAACACCGCTCGGTTATCCCGATAGCACGGAACGGATCGCTTAAGCGGCCCGTGTCCGAAGTCGACCTGCGGCGAGGTGCGGTCGCCCGGTTTACCATCCGCGTGGGTACTTAGGTAGGTGATTGCGAACAACCCTATCCCACGCGGGTGGCCGATTGGCACGATCGTAGTGAGGCCGAAGGCCCACCCGTGACTAGATCCCGGCGTTAGTCCGGGAGGGTCACGACGGAATTGTCCGTCCGGTGGGCGACGTACCGCGATTCGAGTTACGTGGTCGATCGCACGCAGCGGGCGCGAGTTCGCAACAATATATATATATATATATACCAAGTCGAAAACACCAGGGGTTGACTCAGCCTGCCATCCTTCCGAGGTCGGCGAAATGAGTACCAGTGTACTGGGCCGGTGTATGCCCGGTTAGAATAGGTGTACCATATCCCTGTGTGTCGTAAGAGGTGACCAGGGTTGCGTCAGGAAGGGCATCCGGCGTAAAAACCTATGCCAAATCATTATGCGGACACCAAAACGAATTTCCATACCGGATCGGTCGAGGCCGGGTTACCAACGACCGCCACCGGTACCGGTGGTCAGCAGGGTACCAGTGGAATTGTGCTACTGCTGGGCGAAGGAGGAGAAGGAGACGGGGAAGGCGAGTCCGGAGGCAGTGGGAGAGGGGGAAGGGTAGAAGTGTGCAGGTGAGAGTTTGAACTCTGAATGTTGGACGATGACTGGCAAAGGGCGAGAGTTGGCTGATATGATGGAGAGAAGAAAGGTGGACATACTGTGTGTACAAGAGACCAAGTGGATGGGGAGTAAGGCTAGGAGCATTGCAGGTGGTTTCAAACTGTTCTACCATGGTGTGGATGGGAGGAGAAATGGTGTCGGGGTAATCCTGAAGGAAGATTATGTCAAGAGGGTATTGGAGGTGAGGAGAGTGTCTGACCGAGTGATGAGTGTGAAGTTGGAAATTGAAGGGTGATGATAAATGTCATCAGTGCATATGCCCACATATGGGGTGTGAGATGGAGTATAAAGAAGATTTCTGGAGTGAGTTAGATGAAGTGGTGGAGAGTGTATCCAAGGATGAAAGAGTGGTGATTGGAGCAGATTTCAATGGCATGTTGGGGAAGGGAATAAAGAGGATGAGGAGGTGATGGGTAGGTACGGTCTCAACAAGAGAAATGTGGAAGGGCAATGGTGGTAGAGTTTGCAAAAAGAATGGAAATGGCAGTGGTAAATACGTATTTCAAGAAGAAGAGAACACAGGGTGACATACAAAGTGGAGGAAAGTGCACACAGGTGGATTACATCTTAAGCAGGAGATGCAACCTGAAAGAGATTAGTGACTGTAAGGTGTGGCAGGGAGAGTGTAGCTCGACAGCATCGATTGTGGTCTGTAGGATGACTTAGAGGTGAGGTTGAGGAAGAGAGTGAGGGCTGAACCAAGGACCAGATGGTGGAAGCTGAAGGAGGAAGACTGTTGCGTGAAATTTAGGGAGGAGGTGAGACAGGCGTTGGATGGTGGTAAAGATGGGTGTGATGATTGGGCAACTACAGAAGAAGTGGTGAGGGAGATAGCTAGGAAGGTACTTGGTGTGACATCTGGACAGAGGAAGGAAGAAAGGAGACTTGGTGGTGGAACGAGGAAGTACAGGAAAGTATAAGGAAGAAGGGTTGGCGAAAAGGAAGTGGGATAGTCAGAGAGATGAAGAAAGTAGGCAGGAGTACAAGGAGTGGCGGCGAAATGCAAAAAGAGAGGTGGCAAAGGCCAAGGAAAGGCCTATGACGAGCTGTATGAGAAGTTGGATACAAAAGAAGGGGAAAAGGATTTATACCGATTGGCAAGACAGAGGGACCGAGCTGGGAAGGATGTGCAGCAGGTTCGGGTGATAAAGGACGCAAATGGGAATGTGCTGACGAGCGAGGAGAGTGTGTTGAGAAGGTGGATGGAGTACTTTGAGGAGCTGATGAATGAAGAAAATGAGAGAGAGAGAAGGTTGGAAGAAGTGGAGATAGTGAATCTGGAAGTGGGGTGGATCAGTGAGGATGAAGTGAGGACTGCTATGAAGAAGATGAAAAGTGGAAAGGCGGTTGGCCAGATGGTATACCAGTGGAGGCATGGAAGTGCTTAGGAGAGATGGCAGTGGGGTTGTTAACAGAATGTTTAATAAAGTCTTGGAAAGTGAGAGGATGCCGGAGGAGTGGAGATTAAGTGTACTGGTTCCGATTATCAAGAATAAGGTGATGTGCAGAGCTGTGGAAATTACAGAGGGATAAAATTGTTAAGCCACACCATGAAGGTGTGGGAAAGAGTAGTGGAAGCTAGGTTGAGAAGAGAGGTGATGATCTGTGAGCAGCAATATGGGTTTATGCCAGGAAAGAGCACCACTGATGCAATGTTTGCTTTGAGAATGTTGATGGAGAAGTATAGGGAAGGCCAGAAGGAGTTACATTGTGTGTTTGTGGATTTGGAGAAAGCTTATGATAGGGTGCCAAGAGAGGAGTTGTGGCATTGTATGAGGAAGTCGGGAGTGGTGGAGAAGTAGTGAGGATCGTGCAGGATATGTATGAGGACAGTGTGACAGCGGTGAGGTGCGCAGTAGGAATGACGGACCGTTTAAGGTAAAAGTGGGATTGCACCAAGGATCGACTCTGAGCCCTTTCCTGTTTGCAATGGTGATGGACAGGTTGACGGACGAGATCAGACTGGAGTCTCCATGGACTATGATGTTCGCGGATGACATCATGATCTGTAGGGAGAGTAGGGGCAGGCTGAGGCGAGCCTCGAGAGGTGGAGGTATGCACTGGAGAAAGGGGAATGATAGTCAGTCGGAGTAAGACGGAGTACATGTGCGTAAATGAGAGGGAGGGTGTGGTATGGTGTGGTTGCAAGGAGTTGAGGTGGGGAAGGTGGATGGGTTTAAATACTTGGGATCAACTGTCCAAAGTAACGGAGAGTGTGGGAGAGAAAGTGAAAAAGAGAGTGCAGGCAGGATGGAGTGGGTGGAGAAGAGTTGCAGGAGTGATCTGTGACAGAAGGGTAGCTGCAAGAGTGAAGGGGAAAGTATATAAGACGGTAGTGAGACCAGCTATGTTGCATGGTTTGGAGGCGGTGGCGCTAACAAAAGACAGGAAGCGGAGCTGGAGGTGCAGAGTTAAAGATGCTGCGATTCTCGTTGGGAGTGACGAGGATGGACAGGATAGAAAATGAGTATATTAGAGGGACAGCGCAGGTAGGACGGTTTGGAGACAAAGTGAGAGAGGCGAGATTGAGATGGTTTGGACATGTGCACAGGAGGGAAGCGGAGTATATCGGGAGAAGGATGTTAAAGATGGAGCCGCCAGGCAGGAGGAGAAGAGAAGCCAAAGAAGAGGTTCATGGATACGGTGAGGGCGGACATGCGGGTGGTTGGAGTGTCAATGGAAGATGTGGAGGATAGAGCGAAATGGAGACGGTTGATCCGCTGTGGCGACCCATAACGGGAGCTAGCCTGAAGAAAAAGAAGAAGAAGAGAGATGTGTGACCAAATTTCAAAT
>CM068954.1:149861355-149892588 GCA_035128595.1 Eptatretus atami
TATCCAGATAATGAGGAGGTGAATTGGAAACAAGACATCATTTGTCATCATCTCGAAAAAGTTCCCAGGGTGAGGAACGTAGTAACCAAAAATAATTGAAATCAGATAAGCGGTTTTCCATTTATAACAAAAAACATATTTTGGCGCCATCTTGGATCCGCCACGCCCAAAATCAATAGGGTTCTTCCTTTTCAGGTGGTACATGTGCGACTCAAATTCAAATCGATATGCGAAAAAACATTTTTTGAAGATGGCCGCCCCAGTCGGCCATCTTGGATCCGCCACGCCCAAAATCAATAGGTTTCCTTCAGTGTACATGTGTTGTGAGTTACATTTCGTATTACACATTCTTCTCGTATTACACATTTCAACCTGGTTTGGCGAGTGTGTAGGGCAGTGCTTGGACCCAAAAGGTCCTGAGTTCAAGCCCCGTTGGGCCACTGAATTAAATATGTATGTATATATATTATGTATGTGTATTATATATATGTTACGGCTGTGGAAATTCGCAAACACCATTCAGTCCCGTAGGTGAGGTATTTCTGAAGTACATGTATAGTTAGCCCAAACCCATTGTTTAGAGGGAATTAATGTGATTCATTCGGGCTGCGACACTTTTAGTTAGTCGTTTTCTGTTCTGTCATTATTTTCGAACCAACCACACTTCAACCTCAACCACACCACCACTCCAACAACGCCAGCACGCCATCTCACAACAACCACCACATCTTCGCCACTACCACACCAACGAACGCCATCCTCCGCGTCCACGTACGACGGTTCCCGCTGGAAACGTCGAACGCGAGGAGGGAAAAGAAATCACCACAGCGAGGGCGCGCGTTTCCCGCTTTTTTTTCCCGGCCCGGCGCCAGGACGGATTTTCCTCGCCCCCCCCATGGCCGGGAGGGGGAACGAGAGGGAACGCCCCCCTCCGAAGCGCCTCGAGGGAGGGTGGAGCAAGAACGGGGCGGGGCGCCGGGGTATAAAGAGTCGAGAGCGCAGGAGTATTCGCTCTCTCTCTTGGTGGTTCTCTCTTGGTTCGGCATTCGTTCTCTCTTGGTGGTTCCTCTCTGGTCGCTCTCTCTGTTCGGTGAGCTCGGCTCGTGCTCGTTCTTATTCGCGTTCTCTCTGGTTCGGTATTCTCGCTCGGTGCTCTCAGTCCGGTGTGTTCGTGGTTCGGCTCTTACGCAGTCGGTGCTCGGTCCGTGGCGTCGAGGGGCCAGCACGGGCAGGCACGAGGCACGCCGGAGAGACCTCGCCGACCACGCTCGAGCACGGAGTCACGGCCAGACGGGACCACGTCAGAGGACGGTCGCCAAGGACTCGAGGACAGGAAGTCGCGACTTCCATTTTCTTTTGGGGTTCTGTGTGAACGTGTGTGTGTGGCGCCATGTCCGTAAAGTAAATTGTAAAAGTGTTGCCGAGTGTTCACGTTAGCCGATAGTATCTCTGCGTCATTGTTCTTTTGTTGCCTTTCTTTTAACTGCTATATGTGCATTCTGTGATTTATGTGTGCTTTTCGTGTGTTGTTGTAATAAGTGCTTTCTTTGAATTGTTGCCCCGTTTCGCTGCGTCCTTTCCTTTGTGGTCTCCATCTTGCTTTACGTAAAGGGTTGAGTGGGCGCGACGCCGATAATTAATCAGGAACCGTCGAGGCCGACGATAACACCGCTCGGTTATCCCGATAGCACGGAACGGATCGCTTAAGCGGCCCGTGTCCGAAGTCGACCTGCGGCGAGGTGCGGTCGCCCGGTTTACCATCCGCGTGGTACTTAGGTAGTCGAGTTTGGCGAACAACCCTATCCCACGCGGGTGGCCGATTGGCACGATCGTAGTGAGGCCGAAAGGCCCACCCGTGACTAGATCCCGGCGTTAGTCCGGAGGGTCACGACGGAATTGTCCGTCCGGTGGGCGACGTACCGCGATTCGATTACGTGGTCGATCGCACGCCAGCGGGCGCGAGTTCGCAACAATATATATATATATATATAAAACCAAGTCGAAAACACCAGGGGTTGACTCAGCCTGCCATCCTTCCGAGGTCGGCGAAATGAGTACCAGTGTACTGGGCCGGTGTATGCCCGGTTAGAATAGTTACCATATCCCTGTGTGTCGTAAGAGGTGACCAGGGTCGTCAGGAAGGGCATCCGGCGTAAAAACCTATGCCAATCATTATGCGGACACCAAAACGAATTTCCATACCGGATCGGTCGAGCCCGGGTTACCAACGACCGCCACCGGTACCGGTGGTCAGCAGGTACCAGTGGAAATTGTGCTACTGCTGGGCGAAGGAGAGAAGGAACGGGGAAGGCGAGTCCGAGGCAGTGGGAGAGGGGAAGGTAGAAGTGTGCAGGTGAGATTTGAACTCTGAATGTTGGACGATGACTGGCAAAGGGCGAGAGTTGGCTGATATGATGGAGAGAAGAAAGGTGGACATACTGTGTGTACAAGAGACCAAGTGGATGGGGAGTAAGGCTAGGAGCATTGCAGGTGGTTTCAAACTGTTTACCATGTGTGATGGGAGGAAAATGTGTCGGCCTGGAATATGTATGACCTTTTTCATTCAATGGCGGGGGATTCCCCATCTCTGATGGTATATTTTTGATCTGGGTTCTTTTTGGGTTTATTTATTTATTTATTTATTTTTGAATAAGGCTCATTTGGTTGTGCCTGGATGGGTTTTTGGGGTAGAAGAGTAGCAACTGAAATGCGAAACCTATCCAGGTTCGTTCTGATGACTTCATCTTTGCTTTTTGCTTGTTTGGGGTCCTTCTGATAACTCCAATCAATGCAGGACTGTACCAATTTGGTCTTCCATTTGATTTGAATTGAATTTATTTTAATCCCATTGCTGGAATTCAATTGAATAATATAAAAAAAGTCATGGGTCAGGGTCAGGTGTCCAATCAAAGCGGGACGTCTTGGTACCCAGTCATCACTGCCAGCAGTTATAAAGTGACAGTTCCAGTTATGTCTTATCAATTACGTAACACACCAGCACACAAACGCCACACAAAACAAGTCCTGGTGAGGGTCTGCAATCTCTGATTGCTCTTTTTGTTGTTCGCTATTGTTCTTGCAATCCATTTACTGTGGAGGCTTTCATTTTGTAAATAGTTACTCAAAAATATAATGTATCAAATAATTTGTATATAAGAATGTAAGGTTTTTGTCTCACTTTTTGGTGCTTTTCAGATACATTCACAAGATCAGAGTTGAATTATTAATGAATGGAAAGTTGTTTCAATAAAGCAAATTACCACACAGTAGCAATTTGATTTGCTTCAATTCCACTTCCCAGAATTCCACTTCTCCATCCCTGTCTGAGTACATTTTGTATGTGTACTTCATGTGCAGGAGGGCTACTTGTTTTGTTTTTGTAACTTTAATATTACTTTTTTGAGGACCCTGCCCATCCGACAAGGTCAGAGACGGGGTCATTAAAATGAGCTCTGACCGACCGATCATCTGTTCGTTTTGTGTACGTGATATTTTTAAAACCGCTGAACATTTTGATTTCATATTGCAGATCTATATTCCTCATGACATTATATCAAGCCGATTAGATCATGGCAGTGATTGGCTGAATTATGTTTCCAAGGGAACCAACTCAGTAACTTGGCTTGTGTAGGCGATATTTCAAAAACCGTTGAACATTTAGCTCTCGTATTACACAGATCTATTCCTCAGACCACCCAAAAGGCAGGGGACCTGGAGTATTAGCTCCTTGTTTTGTCTGCTAACAGTTACTGTAAAAAGAGGTCTTAACTTTTAATATCTTAATTTACTTTTGCACTAACTTTCAGTCATACAGTATGATGACCAATTATACAATATTTAATTGCTTTTTTCCATTGCAGAGCTATATCTGCTTGGACATGTATTCATAACTTTTATACAATGAAGAATTGCATTAACTAGATTCTGGAGTGGTGCAAATATCAAGAAACTTTATGGTTCTAACCCATATTTTGTCTGTCATCCTTGCACAGTTAGGTGCATCAGGCTGCAGAGGGAGTTTTGTTGGCTAGGGGTTACAATCTTGGATGAGTCGCCACTGTGACACCAGATACTTGACTGATGATGCAGGAATTTGGAGTTTGTTTACTTTAGTAAAAGCTGATGCATGTTTTTTAGAAAGCAAACTTGCCGCCAAGCAACAGCTTGCCTACACCTTAAGGACACCAGATCAGGTCAGGAATGGGGGCATGCGGCGGAGCAGAGCATCGCTGCGTCCACTTTCTACCGGTACTCCAGGGGCCTCCGTCTGGCCATCCCCCAGGCATATGGCCATCTCCTTGAGATGCTGATCAACCTGCTGCAACCACGAGGGAGGTGGTCAGTCCAATGGCCTCCTCCACTCACGAGGCTCCCTCGCTGAGAGAACCTGGTGAGCAGCATCAGCGTCAGGAAAATGAGCTACATGACCAAACAGCCGCAGCTGACGCTCACGGACTATGCAAGTGACAAATCTCATTTCAGTCTGTCTCAGCAACTGCTCGTTGGGCACAAAGTCCGACCAGCGATAGCCAAGGATTCTCCGAAGAGACCTGGCATCAAAGGAATTAAGTCTCCATCTCAGATCCCTGGTCAGAGAGCAAGTCTCACATCCGTACAGCAAGATTGGAAGCACCAAGGACCTGAAGACTTGGACTTTCATCTTACTGCACAGGTACTGACAGTGCCCCACCCCATAACACAGTGAATCCATGACTCCCCAGGCCCGACCCAGACATCGATTGAACTCTGGCTCACAGCCAGCAGAGACATGAATATCACTGCGAAGGTAAGTGAATCTCTCCACGACCTCAACGTCCTCACCACAAACAGGTACAGACAAGATAGCAGCACCAAGATGTCATTGAAAGCCTGGATCTTAGTTTTGACCCAGGAAACCCGTAATCCCAGTGGCTCTGACTCCTCATTCAGCACCTCGAGGGCCCCCAAAAGGATATCCAGTCTCCACAAAGATGACTGCATCATCTGTAAAATCAAGGTCAGAGATGTTGACATTCCCAAATGATGCACCGCAGCTTGATCTCTTCGACATCCTCCCCAGAATCCAGTCCATACAAGTGCTGAAAAGTATGGGTGCAAGTACACACCCCTGACGAACTCCAGTAACAACTGGAAATAAGTCGGAGATGGTACCACCACATCTCACAGCACTCTCAGTACCAGAGTAGAGTTCAGACATCAGATTGATCAGTTTTGGTAGCACCCCATGAAGACCAAGAATCCTCCAGAGGGCATCCCGATTCACTGAATCGAATGCTTTGCAAAGATCAACATAGGCTGCAAACAGCCCCTGCCGAAACTCTTGTCTGTGTTTGGTGAGGACCTGAAGAGCAAGGATACGGTCAATCATTGACCTCTTTGGTGTAAAGCCTGATTGCTCTGGGCACTGGTGATCAAGCAGATGCTGACGAACCCTATCAATAATTATCTGAGCAAAGACCTTGCCCAGCACCTTGTGAGATCCCGACAAATCTCACACTCTCACAACATCTCTCCGAAAGGACGTTTCGGACCCCCCCCCATCTACTTTCTCAACAATCCTCTGGAAGAAGTCCTTTCTTTCTAGCTTCTGGGTCTCACTATCTGCCATGATCTTTCGTGGGAAAGCCACATTTCCAACCTGACCTCCAAAGCCAGTCGCCGACTGGGAATCCTCCGTTGCAAAGTCCTTCCTCGGCCCACCTGAGCTCCTGACCACATACAAAGCTTTAGTCGCAGCCTGATGGAGTACTGCTCTCCCTCGAGGCTGGTGCTCCTGCCTCTCACCTTTCTCGGCTTCACGCTGTGGAAACCAAGGCATTTCGGATCATTGGTATCGCCCGCGGAGGCTGAGTCTTTGGGCCTCTCACTCTCTCACCGCAGGCAGGTTGGTTGTCTTTCTTCTTCTCCTGTCTCCTCTCCGGTCTCGCACCCCACCCCCTGCTCTGTCTGCAATTTGTCCCCACCATATTTCCGCAGGCACTCAAGGTCCGCCAACAACCCCCTTCTGGTAAAACTATCAAAATCACGAATCACTGCTCATCCTTCACTCTTTCATTCCTCTTTTCCCCCGCCTTTGGAATAAACTCCCTCACTTTGTTCAATCCCATTCTTCCTCCAGGCCTTCAAAGCAGTTGTTCACCACCACCTCTTATGTCCCCCATCCAAATCCTCAATCTTTTCTACCCCGTTAATCCACCTCCTTCCAATCCCTGCTTTCCTTCCTGAAGTCCCTGTAATGTCAATATTGTATACCCTGTGTTCCCTGCCCCATCTCTTTCTCTTCCACAGATCTAATGTCTCTGTTCCCCACTGTTTTCCTTCCCACTCCCACCCTCTTGTCTCATACCCCCCCCCGCTGTGCATTGTGTTTAGCTCTCATTCGAGCCTTACAAGGTATACAAATTTTTTTTTTTAAAGCACTGAGAGTAGCGTCACCCCTCAGTAGTTGTTGCAGTCATGGCGATCACCTTCCCTTTCCAGAGAGGGACAGCAAGGCCCCTCTTCCAGTCAGTTACGATGATGCCTGTGTTCCAGGCAGAGCACAGAACTGCATGCAATGACAGTACAGCATTTCCACCAGCCTTGAGAAGCTCAGCATGGATGCCACAGATCCCAGGAGCTTTACCCCATTTCAACCGGTTCACCGCAGCCGGTGTTTTCACACAACTAAGGTGAATCACAGTTGATTGGCGAGTCAGCAATTGTGATTGTAACACCCCTGACATTGAACTCAACAGCTGTTGGTACAGCCACTCAAAGTAACCGGCCCAGCTGGCCATAACTTCGGACACCTCTGTCAAGAGACAACACCCTCCACTCTAACTGTAGTACACTGACGGACGGGCTTGGGGGAACGCAATGTGTGAATTCCCCTGTAAGCAAGACAAGTATCACTTGACCACAGGATGCTCAACCCCTCACAGATTCCTCACACATAGGCCTCCTTATCCCCCCCCCCCCCTCAGCACACATACAGTTTTATGCTCAACACCCTTAAACAACTCAGCTCTGCCATTAAGCCTGGCCCTGTGACTGGTCAATAGTATCCAGTGTCCTTTGAGAGACAAAATCGTCTTCGCCTTATGGTGAGTTCCAAGACATCCACCCGCAACATCACAATTGGTGGTCTTGAAGCACTCCACAATTCTTCAGGATTCCCCAAAGGACCCACCCCCCCCCAATCCCCACTCAGCCTGTTCGCAAACTCCTCGGCTACCCTCTCATCCTTGAGCTTGCCAACATCCAGCCGAGGCTGGGATGGTACCATTCTCCCAGATTGAAGCTGCAACTTCAGATTGGTACCCAAGCCTGTGGTCGGTATTGAGAACTGAACACTCCGGTCGACCCTGGCAGTTTCTGGATCATCCTCTCACGGATCCCCATGCAAAGCGAACTACATTTCAATCTCCTTTGCCACACCATTCGTGTTGGAATACCAAGTCCAGCAATCAGCCTGTGGGTGCTGAAACCATGAACCAGCTACCCTAAGTCCATGACTTCTTGCAAAGTCAAGGAGCTTAGTGCTATTCTGGTTCACAGTTCCAGACCTTTTGGGACCAAAACATGTTTCGTAACCATCCCTGTCAGTTCCAGTCTGCATTGAAATCCAGCATGGCGTAGAATGCATCCATCCAGCGTGGCGTAGAATTCACGGTGAGATCACTCGCCTTAGTCGGAGCATATACAGAGACCAGGGAAACGATACCCAAGGAGTGATGAATCCCTAGTCTCATAATACACTGGTTGACCGGTGCTACCTCAATTATCATTGGAGTCAGCTTGTTCGACACAGCTCCAGCAACTGCTGGTAACCATCAGAGTGACAAGACCAATAGTAGGTGTTAACACCCGCCATGATCTCGCCATTATTCAGTCTCTGAACCTCAGTGAGTGCTGCAATATTCATGTCCAAATGCTTGAGCTCAGATGATAACAGAGACTGGGGATCATCTGCTCTTAGGGATAGGACATTCCAGGCACCCACCCGAAGGGACCATCTCAGGTTAACCCAAGGAGACTGCCGTCTGGTGGACAACACCTCAGCACCACTCCGACACACTGACCTTGGAAGGTTACCCTGTGTTTTCCCTCCTATCATCAAAGATTGGGGGTCCCGAAGGCTTTGCCCCAATCCCATCATCCGGTGAGCTGCCCTGCGAAGGGCAGCTGCACAGGAGGTACTCCGACGGAGTGGGTTTTCAGATTTCCTTGTGTTTTTCTTGTGTTTTGTGGAGTGAAGAGTTTTACATTGGCCAGAGTGCAAATCCTTCCGCCAACCTCCTTCAAAAAGGTAACCCAACTGCAGGAGGACGTCCACAGACACAGTTGGGCAGTAGATATGGATGCCCGTTGGCTCACAAGGAGCTCATCCACTCTTTGACTGGTTTTGTTTTTAATCCTGCTGGGTGTCCATATCATACACCCTCCTCACCAGGAAACATGGTGGGGGAGACGGTTTAGTTGCCGACAACCCGACCATGAAACAGATTAGTACAGGTTTACATGGTACCTGAAGCAAGTCACAGATCTATTCTGGCCTGACCTGACCTTAAAGGACACCGTGGGATCTTTAACGTCTGCCAACTCATGCTAGTAGACACGACGCCAGCCAGTTTAACATCCATTGGATGGACAGTACACTGATGAATCGCACTGCCTTTTAAACACTGGGATGCAGTTTATAGGAGGGCCGAGATTTTAAACCAGGCTAGACAGCCAAGAGACGTGTGCATACCTCAAAGCCTTCCTGCCCACCCGTCCAATTCATATTTCCGAGATTATAAAGAACAGAGTGCAGAGGTACAACTATTCAAAGTTAATGCTCAGATAAAGTCCAACGTTTTCGGACAATCAAATTTAGGTTATGAAATTCCAAATGGATATATCCATCCTTATGGGATGGAATGGCAAATGATAGCATTGGAGGGTCATAGAACAACAACAATTCTGGGCTGGTGGGGTCGGAAGATCCACCACAATGCCGTGATTTTGTCCAGCACAGCGAATGCGTTAACAAAAGTTTGCTTTTGATTGGGCCAAACGAAATAAAAGTTGGAAGTAAATTTAAATACATAAGCATAAGCACAATTTAAGTTACATAAACAGACACTCAGCACAGATACAGAATTAAGACTTAATTATGCCTCCAAAGTTTAGTGATTACTACCAAATACCACTGGAGAGAGGTGTGGAGGAGAGTGCTGCACTATATTAGGAGGGACGAGAGAGGGGGTTGGGGGGGGGGGTAGAAATAGAGAGAAATGTGAGAGGGGGATCAATCATTATAAATATAAATAAATATTCAAAAGTATTCACCCCCTCCAAAGTTTACACATTTTGATGCCACCTGAGCTTATTTAATGATGCTTTAAAATCAAACTTAAATAAAGAGAGTCTTCACAAACTATTTCAAAGTGATAAAGCTAAAAAGTACAGATAAAATGTGAATAAGTTAGATTAACAGAAAAGATCAGATGATTCTCAGTTGCATAAGTATTCAAACCCTTTGCCTCATTAACCTGAAATCACTTCAAGAGCAAATCGTTTGTTTGACACGTCCGGAGTTTCAAATAATGTGTGAATACAACTCTGGACGTTTTTAAGTATTACAGCTGAAATGTGATAAGGTCTCGAATCTCTTAACCTGAGCCGAGTTTCAAAATTTTAACTGACGAATTGACCTTAGCAGCAGTTCCAAATTTTGAAATTCAGCTCAGGTTAAGAGGTTCTAAAGTTTATCACATGTGCGGAAATGAAATAAAGCCACGAACACTGGTATCACCAGGCGTTTATAAGCATTGCGATGTACCCAGTGCTTCGTAGCCTTGATGATGTGGCATTTGATAATATGAGTGAGGAAAGTGAAGAAAAAAAAACAACTATCGGTAAGAAACTGTTGCGGCCTGTTCCAAGTCAAAGTATTGCTGAGCAGGCCAAAAAAAAGGCGAATTAAGATCTCAGCGAGGTGACCAAGGATGAGCCTTGATAAAGGATAATTACATAAGACCGTTAATCATCTTAAAAGGGGTGTTTTAATTAACCCAAACACCCAAATTTCACTCATGCACTCCTTTGGAGTTCCCTTGGTATGCATGTAAAGTTTGGGGTGGCTCGGTTTCATGGTTTTGGAGTGATGGAGGAGACGGACAGACTGACCCACACTGTCATTTATTAGTGTGGATGTGTGAAGCGGTAAGAAGATGTAACTTCCATCGAGAGGGTTCAGTGTAGGGCTCGTCCCCCCTGTCAGCATTAGTTGGCTGACATTAAATAAATATCCTATAGTGTTCTTTGCGAAGAGTATGCGAGCTATCACCGTCACCATGGCCAATTTTTTTTCCCCAAACCAGCAGGGACCATTGCATCAGCGGTACAGCCACACCCTGTGCCAATGATGCTACCCTGCAGCATAGTGCTGCATACGAATGAAGAAGGAATGTAGGGCTACTCAATAGATCCTGAGGTGAGCTTTTCTAAGCTACGAGGAGCGGCTGAAGGAGACATTACCACTACATTAAAAGGAGGCGATTACGAGATAGATGCATTGGAGATAGAGTGGTTGGAGATGTTGGCAGGACTTGCAGGCAGCTTATGGGTGTTTCTATGGTTGGTGTAGCGCAGACGTGATGGGCCGGATGGCCTCCTTCTGCACCAAAGTTCCTTTTGTGAAGCAATCGGGACACTACGGGACAGAAACTGTTGTATTATTTATTTAGACAATTGTAACAATAACTTTGAAAGTACAAATAAACTGGACACCAATGACACACAAAGCAGGACAAACTGGATTTATTATTTGTTTGCCGCAAGCACTTGAACTAATTGAAGGTCTGAATAAAACAGATCCAGCGATTACAGGACTTTCAGAATGACGTAATCTGCCCTCAGATACCCCTTCGCAGAAATGTTGATTCAGGCACGTTTCTATATATCGTGTGTGTGAGATAAGGATTGTTACCTAAAATGGCCCACAAAGGTTCTGAAAAAAAAACCCCAAAATACTTGGAAAAGGACCTGAGAGAAAGGGGTTTGTCTCTGCATGAAAGAGTTGGAGAACTTTCTCAGTTCACCCAAAGCATTGAAATCTTCTAAGCACCCTGACTGCAATATCCTGACGATGTGGGCTTGTGCAAGCCCAAATGATCGTAGACGGGCGTGTTCTACCCAAACCCCAACGGATCGCGACCAGTGAATGGACTTCTTTGAACCTTGCGGGAGTACCTCCTGTGAACCTGATAGGCTTGGAGATTTATTTAATGGACATCTGTGATTGGAAAGACGATGTCGTGCATCCTTACCAACGGAGGATTAGCTACCGACTCTTCGACAAAGGACATCTTGACGACATGAAAATGCACAAAGCTTGTGCCAAATGTTATCTGCGTGGGAACTAGATGTACCAGGCAGACTTCCCTGAGGGAGACGCTGTACGTTGATTGGGTGCTTCTTAACAGTGATAGGAAGATCATATTTGGAGCTTGTGAATGCATGGGAAGGTTTAAAATCATCTAAAATAATGATTGGTTCGCGGGCGCCAGCAGTGACCACCATTTTCGTGGTGTATGTGTGTCTGTCCGTCTGTCTGTTTGTGACTCTCTCCAGAGCATAGCTCCGTGACGTCTGATGCGATCTTGATGAAACTTGGACACAAGCTAGATATCATGATCTAGTTGTGTCTTTTTGTATGAGGGGCGTCCCACGCCCCTTGTGGGTGGAGCCACGCCCACTTGAACTTTTAATTTATTTTTTTCTATTTAATTTCCGAGAAGCTGTGCGTAATGTCCATAAGTACAACATATAAAAAATCCGATTTGATTTGGTCAATTTTGACGGAAGAGATCGGTTTTTACGGTGGGGCTTCCTCAAAAGCTTCCACTAACTCAATTGTACCTATCGTGGCATTGTTCAATAATGTACCGCGAACCATCGTCGCCTCCTGGCTGGTATTTACTATTAATCATGTCGGGGGTGACGGGAGGGGTTGGGAGCTGTGAGAGCTGCAAGAAATATATTCTTCGTTTGGATTCCAGGGGGCCACAAGAGAAATTATTCGAGGTTTTTGCATCTATTGCTGAAAGGAGAAGAGTGTGCGTCACTGCAAGCTTTATATCCTGTAACAAAAAAAAACAATGGGGGGATTTATTTATTAAAAATGAGCTTCGAAAATAATTTCTAGCTTGTAAATGTAGTCGACGTGAGGATATCTACGAGACAAGTAATTTTATCCCGAAAATTTCCAAACAAACCAAAATGAAATATGAAGCCCTCAATCGGGTCGTTTTCACTCCGGTATATGGCGGCCATAGCGATGTAGTTCGCGGCAACGACAGTCAGTTTATTAGCTTCACAAGACTGAATCTCACAGCTGTGTAAGTGTAATGTGTCTATTTATTTTTAAAATATTTTTCCTTGGCGTAATAATGTCCTTCGTTGGTCTCAAAACAACATTTAATATATTAAGGAGAAAAAAAAATTGCGACACGTAATGACGTAATATATATATATATATATATATATATATATATATATATATATATATATATATATATATATATATATATATATATATATATATATATATATATATATAGTCCTAAGAGTGTGTCGTCCTTTTACGATGCGTTCCGTCCTCAGTTATCTTTAAGTTTAAGTACACCTTGTGGAGAAACGACTCGCCGGTTGTGTCCTTGTTCATCGGTGCGGACATTTTTAATACGGACACGCAGTGCGTTGCCAGTTGGATGTGATACGTCATCGCACAGAGGACGAAGAAGAAGAGTAAGGAAGAGCGAGAGAGAAGAGGGGGTTCGAGTTCGAGTTCGAGATGATTTCGAGGAAAATGCGAGTGTGCACCGCTGTGGGCTTGGCGTACGGCTCTCTGTTCGCCCTGTTCCTCCTCATCGACGTGTACGCGCGTCCACACCTGGTCTCTCAGGTTCGCCACCCGGACCCGGGCAAAGAGGGCTTCGAGCTCAAGAAGCAACCGGCCCAGGGTCCCGGGGAAGCGGCGAACGAGGTGGAGCAGGACAAAGACCAGGACATCGTCCCTCCGGAACACATCAATGGCCTGAAGCTGGAGCGCGATGGAGGCCTGAACAAGGACTTCCATCCGGAGGTGTTCCTGGGAAAACAGAAGGAAGAGTTTGATGAGGACTCGGAGCCGCGAAGGAACCGAGAAAAGCTCGTGGAGATCTTTGGGAAGTGAGTGATGTCGAGTCCGGGATGCTTGGACGGGGTCTTCGCGCCGATAGGGACTGGGACACTCGGGCTGGTTAACGTGGGACGTCGGTAAAACCATCTGAACCATTCCTCGGGTGTACCTGTGGGATGGGATGGGATGCTCACAAGCACAATAGTCCGTTTTGTACTTTGGTTTAAGTTTCACTTGCAGTTCAACTGAACGGATCGAACAATTTGTGATTTGTTGACTTGATGGTGTTGCTCCCTTTGCCATTGATGAAAATTAACACGATCTTCCTCAAGTGTTGCCTCCATTCACTGTTACCTGTGCCACCAAAGGTGGGTGGAGGTTGTGTTGTCACCTTTGTCTGTTTGCACAATATCTCAAAAAGTTGTGGACCGATTCGGATGAAACGTGATGTTCCGGGGTTGTGTTTGTGACTAGGACCAATTGATTTGATTTTGGTGAAGGTCTGGATAACTACAATTTTTGAAGCGACTCCCTACAATTGTGAAATGGAGCCAAAACCCATATATTATAGCATCATATTTCAAAAAGTTGTGGATGAGTTGGTTTAGGTGACGAGAACGAGCCAATTCGATTTTGGTTCGGGTCTGAATCCAGATCGACCTGTAGGTGGGATACAAAACGTAAATCGTTCAGCCTGGCGGATGTATTGTTGTGGGCCGGGGTTCGGCGGCGATAAACGACCACTAGGTGGAGCAGTGGAGTCGTCTCCCACCGAACACCCGGAATTTAGGTCGTGACTCCCGGATAAGTCCGAGAGTTCACGGGTCCCTTAGCGGACCGTGGTCGCCAATATTTTGACGGTGTGGGGTAGGGTTAATTGCTGGATTTCAATAGACATAAATACCCACGTCGTCCAACTACCGGGGAAAACCACACCCTCGAGCGGAACGGACCGTTTACCGGGCCCGATCCGGGTGTAAACCGAGCGGGGATTACCAAGATCCGTCGGTTCAAATGACAACTTACCGGCCCGAACGGCCTCACTAATTCTCAAGTCCGAAACCCATGCTAGGTCAATCAAAGAAAGGACAGAAACGAACTGGAACATTTAAACAATTATTTTATTTACAGGAATAAAAGAAAGGGACGAAGTTTAGACTTATTCACGACTATATGCAGGCAAATATTTACAATATCATACACACTTAAACAGTTTTACTTATAGGACAGTGCCACATACACACACCCAAAAGAAAAAGGGCCCAATTGGTCTTTATTCGACCCTCGCAGCCAAGGGGATAGTCGAGCTGGGGGTCAGAGTTCTGTCGGGGTACCTGACCGAGTTTGGGCGCTTGGCCCGCGACTGCACGTGTGGACCGTGGTCCATGGGAGCTTGGATGGTGGATAGCTGATCCAGGGTCGCTCCTTGTAGAAGGCCAGCGGAGATTCCAGGATTGAGAGCTCCAGCAATGACGACAGCGCACCCAAACTGCCTTCCAAGAACTGCTCCCTCAAAGAATTCAAAGAACTCTCAAGAACTCCCAAGGACACGCAAGAACTTTCTGAACTCTGAACTCTCTGAACTAGCCAAGACTCTCCACACACGCACACACTGAGGGTCGCGTCGTCCTTTATCGCCGCCTCTGAGCGGGCCAGGTCCTTGGTGGAGCTGACGCCGCTGATCGCCCTGATTGGACAGGGTGTCTGTACCCCTCTTGCTAGAGAAACAACGATTTTACCTCCTGGTGTTGGAATGCAGACCAATTTGAGGAAGTCGAATCGAGCACACGAGGACCTTGCCTCGTATGCTACGGCCGCGAGGCGAGGGCGCAAGCGCTGAAAGACACTGTGCCGCAAGTGGAGGGATCTGGAGATTTAAATAACCTAACTATAAATAACTCGCAGCACACGCACAAATTCCCATTAGACATCTAGAGGATGGATTCTAACTATACACATACTTATCAAAATAACTGAACTACGGGACTCTGGCTGTTGTGTGGACATGGTTTCCAAATCAGTAAAGTATGTGCTCTACCCTGTGCCATTCTCATTACTTTCACAACTCACTTTCTTCACCAAATTCTGTGCGACAGAGTGGATGTGAATGCGGACCATAAGGTGACCGCGGTTGAGCTGCAGCATTGGATAATGAATAAAACCAGAGAGCATTTCCAACAGGCGATGGAAGAGAACAAGGATCACTTCAAGGCTGTTGATCCCGATGGAGATGGTATGTCTTTCCATGTTGTGCATAATGGCTGAACCTAATGTGATCCTGCATTTCCCATTTGTTAGTCTGGTTTCCCACCTGCTTGTCTTTGGTTACCATTGAATGCTTTCTTGTGTACAAAGCATGGCTTGCATTTTGACGGGCCGATCGCCTCGCCCTGTGATCGACCCGTGGGTGATTTTCAGGGGGTCTTTTTTCGGCCCCGTAAAATTAAGCTGTGAAAAAAAAAAGCTAAGATTACCTGTATGGCAAACAAAACACCTTTTTCAACACCATTGGTCTCCTTTTGGACGCGAGAAACGGACAATGACATGGTTGAAGCCATCTCCACAGATGATAGAATACTGTGTGGTTGGACTTATCTTCAGGAGCTCAGGGGATGAATCTCTCACAATTATCTGATGAGTCTGATAGTGACTTTTGGGTTTCTGCCTGAAGATTTACATCAATACTAAACCTCTAAAGTTAATTAGTATTTGGCAGAATGTACTGAACACATGTATCTGTTATGTTATTGGACTGGAGAGAAGATACTTGCAGATAAATTAGTTTTGTTGAGACAGAAATGCATCAATAAACTCATTAAATTTGTGACTGTTCAGATTTTTTTTTTGGTCATTCAGCTTTCAGCGAATAAAGTTTTTAATTTGTTACAGAATAAATCTTTTGACATTATTACTATGTTACTGGTGGATCCAGGTGTGGACATTCAAGTACAACCTACATGACAAGGTAATGGCAGTGAAAAGTCAAGATTTATCCCCATGTATATGTTGAACACAGTGGGCTAGTCCAGGGGGAGAAATGTATTGTGTGTAGTGAGTACTTGTGTACGTAATACTTGAATGGTCCCAGTTCAATGGCATACATGTAATGTATGTACCGGCACATCATTCATGCAAATTGTCAGAACATTTGTCATTACAGGTAATAATCCACAACAACAAAGCAACTTAGTTCTAATACTTTTTATGAAAAGGATTGTGGGAAAGTACTGTGCTTGAGCAGAAAGTTCTGTTTCTCAGAACTTTGTGTTTGGCCCCAAGAAGGGCGTTTAAGGTACATTTTGAAATTGCATGGTTAGGATTAGGCTCAGTTTATTCAGATTCTTTGGCAGTTCAGTTTGTACGGACATTGGTCAATTTGGACCAATGTTAAAACAATTTACAAAAACTAATTCACAAGATTTTGAAGCAATTAAATCAGCCCGTGGGCAAAATCAGTCCCCTCACCCCACATGACGAGGCCATTATCAAGCCCCGTCCGATTTTGAAAATGCAAGAACTGCAAAGCCCGATACCACGGACCCTTGTAAATTGCTCACAAGCTTCAGGGTTATAAGTCCTGAGTTGATACGTCATTGGGCTTTTGTCCGTGGCTTTACTTTAGGTGCAGCTGTAGAAAGGAATTGCTTGTTTCCTTATGCATGTCATTCTTGTCACATTTTGGTAGGACGTGTTTCGTGGGACGAGTATCGGATCAAGTTCCTGGTCAGCAAGGGTATGGATGAAAAGGAAATTGCTAAACGCATCAAGCATAACGAGGACCTGAAAATTGATGAAGAAAGTAAGTCGTTCCACTTCAACCTCACCCCACCCCCCACTACATTTTCCTTCTGTTGATGTCCCAAATTCTGTTTGCTAATGGCATTCTTTGTTGTGTTTCTGCAGTGGAGGAGGTGTTAGACAACCTTCAGGACCGTTGGATGCAGGCAGATGATTCTCCCCAGGACCAGCTCTTATCAGAACACGAATTTCTCGCTTTCCAACATCCGGAGCACAGCCGTGGCATGCTCGGATACATGGTGCATGAGATTATACGTGACCTTGGTAGGTGTCTTGATAGATTGCAGAAAAAACATGCTTTGCTTAACCTGGGTGGTGTAAGATTAACCTGCACTTTTTATTTTGGATGATTTGAAAGAACAGTGAAGTTGATGACCCAATTTTTTTTTTCTCTTCCAAAGTATTCTGCCACTACACATGCACATTTATAGTAAAAGGAATGCTCGACTTTGTTGAGCCCTGTTGTCGGTCTGCAAATTGGTAGACAGTTTGAACAATAGCCTCGATTGATAAGACATATCTTAAATAGCCAGATGGCCACCACAGGTGGCTGGCTATACAGGGTTTTTATACGAGCTCTGGTCGTTGTGCAAGATGACTAAACGCTCACTTTCATTCACGATCGCTTATAGCATCCTCGTTATGATATATGTGCACCTTGTATTCATTGCTAGTGCTACGGTTCAATCACTGATGTCACACACACACTGAAGAATAGCTTCTGATGGTGCAAATTATCAACATCGAAGAGTTTACTTTAAAAGAATCTTAACTGAAAGGAAAGTTCCTTGCCAGTGAAAATTGTGACGTGAACTGATTAGTCTAGCGACGAAAGCAGGATTTTGTTGCAGTGTGATTGAAAACTGAGGCCATGAGGAGTCGGATCGGAAACGTGCGGAGAGTCGAGACTATTTACATTGCCGGATCTGAACGGGGGAGATGTGTGGGTGCTCGATTTCCGTTCAATCTGGGCTTCCCCCCCCCACGTCTAAGCCGTTTCTTCTAGCGATTCAGCGAATTCTGATCTCGCAGAAATTTCATGTTTGTCATGAACTGATATTTTTCCACTATTTTTGCAGAATGTGAAGTGCATAAAGCAGATGCACATGGAAACACCATTTTGAGAATTTCCCAGAAAACCCTATGAAAGAAAACGTGAAACTAGCGCAAGTAGACTCTCGGCAACGATCGTATACGTAAGCACAATTGGAAAGCCATGACAGACAACTCTACTGGAAGTACGTATGATAAAAAATAAAACGCCAATTTTAATATATTCAAGTGTGAACTGCATTGCATCACCTGTGGCAGAGATGTAGCTATTTAAGATGGTGTCAATTGGTAGTTGACAAAGGTGTGCGAACTCCTGTTGGAAGCAAATGCATCTTGTTTGTGCCACAACATATAGTTGTGGTAACATCAAGACCAAAGCACAGGAATTTTTAACAGCAGAATGCAGGCATTTCAGGATCTTGTGATTTTTGGTTCGCAGGCGCCAGCAGTGACCACTATTTTCGTTGTGTCTGTCTGTCTGTCTTTGTGACTCTCTCCAGAGCATAGCTCCGTGATGTTTGATGTGATCTTGATAAAACTTGGACACAAGCTAGATATCATGGTCTAGTTGTGTCTTTTTGTATGAGGGGCGTCCCACGCCCCTTTTGGGCGGAGCCACGCCCACTTGAACTTTTTATTTATTTTCTCTTTTTTTTCTCGCAATTTCATATCCTAGAAGCTGTGCGTAATGTCCATAAGTACAACATATAAAAAAATGCGATTTGATTTGGTTAATTTTGACGGAAGAGATAGGTTTTTACGGTAGGGCTTCCTCAAAAGCTTCCACTAACTCAATTGTACCTACCGTGGCATTGTTCAATAATGGCCGCGAACCATCGTCGCCTCCCGGCTAGTTTTTTTTTAAACCTTATAATCACTTTGAAATTTTATTCTATCCAGATGCTCCTCAATTGGTCCGAAGAGATCTAAATAATTTGTCATGCCAGATGCACATGATGACTTTTGGATGTCAAAATGTAAGTCTACTCTGTATGTAGATATTGCTGATAAATTGGCCAAGTTTTTGAGCCATGTAAAAGTACACAATGCAGCAGCTCAGCATGTACTGTTTAAAAAACAAAAAAACAAAAAACAAAAACCCATGTACAAGGCATAGTTGATTTTTCACTCAAAAAAAAAAACAGCTGTGGGTCACGAGACAAAGAAAAGGGAAAGGAAGACTTGAATAAGCGTATTCATGGTCTTTGTCTCCATTTTTGTGGATTATTTCTTTAAATTGTGTAGTCCTTAAAAGAGCTGTTGGGGTTTTGCTCTTAAATCAAAAGCCAAGGAACTCCTCATTGCCAGTGTCTTCATCGAAGCCAGCTCGGAGTTCATCATCAGAGTCGGCATACAGAAGATCGTCCTCATTATCACTTGACTGCCTCTCCTCCCAGAGGGCATTGTCCTCGTCGCCATCAAGTGCGTTGGAAATACTGCACTTGAGAAATACCCTGGAGATTATCTTGTTTGGCAGCTCCTGCCAGAATTGCAATATCCAGCCATAGGTAGTCGGCAGATCCACCTTCTGCTGGCGCCCACTCATGGTGAACAACTTTTTCTCCAGTCTTCATCCATTCTGACCCACACCTGCGAATGCCATGTTTGAATAGCTTGTTGACACCGTCTAGTGGCTAGAGAACAGAGGTCATGCCGCCAGGGATCATGACAAGGTCATTATTCATCCTCTTCATCTCTGCTTTAACAGATTTCAGTTTTGTAGCACCGGAAGGCATCCAGCATCAACATGCTTTCGCCACTTGGACAGCCCACCGTTCCTCATTGGCCCAACGGTGTGCAGCAGGTCTCACACCAGATAATCATCCACCTAGCCCTTCGGATGAATGCAAAGGATAACACCGGATGGGAAGCTCGTCTTCGAGAGTCTTGCATTTAAACACGACATACGACGGGAGCTTATTACTATTACCGTCTGCCGTACATGCGAGCATGACAGTAAACAATTCCTTTTTAATGACCTGTGGTGCAGATGTTAACAGACTTTTCCTCCTTCGTAGCTACCACGGTGATACAAGGGATATCGAGTGATAGTGGTGTCTGGTCCACCTTTCCAATGAGGATTAGTAGGTAGTACTGCTCTCATCTAAGCCAGATGATGTATCTTTGGAAGCAGGTCACCTTGTTTGCTGCCTTTGGTCAGTGTTGCGATATATGAGTGTCTCCTGATGGTCAAGTTATGACAGACCATAAACCTGTATCTCCAGTTCGTGCTTGCCTTGAAATCCTTGACACCAGCTTGATTGGTGATTGACCTGGCCTTGCAATGCATAATTGATGTAGAGATGCCGTTAGCCTTTGCGCGCTTCTGCTTTATCTGCCCCACCAGCTCCTCCTCTATCTTTGGCCACTTTGCTGCCTTCCTTTGTAGTGCCTTCCTCCCTATGGGGATTTCATCTAGCCTTGGCTTGATGATGCTTCAGCAGTGAACATTTTCTGCATCGATGTTGAACTTGCTACCAGCTGCACTGTTGCCAGAGCTTGAAGACTGCTGCGTATGGTTGTAGCGTTTACATGATAAGTGTCAGTAATTTTCCGTTTCAACAAAGTGCCTTTTCTGTTTCCAAAAAACTTGCGGTAAATTCCATTTCATGTTAATAATGGAAATATGAGCATTACTTTCAAATCTCTCTCCCTCTTTGTTGAATGTTGAACTTTGACCATCCAAGCTTCCCCAGTATTTTCAGGGCCTATCTTATTCAGTGGTATTAAAGGCTTCTATGAAGTCTTTTAAGACGATCTAAAGATTGCATATATTTTTTTCTTGCGTGTTTTCTACATTACGTCGACGATGCCAATTGAATTGCTTGATGAAAACCAATTTGTTGATTCTGGGAATGCTGATTCACCAAATCCAAGAAATGCTGAACCTTGAGAATTTAAATTGAGCCTGTGTGGCTGGAGGTATGTCAGCAATATTCACTCGTCGATTGGCTGTACCACTGACCAATCACGTGTGCCCTTTTTTTCCTTTTTTTTATTTGATTTTTTTTGTTTTTTTCCTTCACTCCTCAATTGGTTGTGGCATTGACCAATTGGGTGTGCCCATTCTTCCCTTCACTTGGCGATTGGTCGTGACACTGAGGTGCTTACAATATTGATTATGGTTCGGTGTCTTTATCACATGCTTTCCTCACCTCGTGTTACCCCACCTTTCACAGCAATAATTGTAATATTGGTGATTACAGTGCGGCGTCTTTATCACATGCTTTGCTCACCTCGTGTTGCATCATCTCTCTGTGGTGATTACAATATTTGTGATTAGCAGCCAACAGGGGTACCTGGCATTGCCTGATGCTGTTCTAATGCTGTTGGCATTTTGAAGAAATCGATATTTTTTTTTTTGATGTTGTTTGAGCTTAAAACGCTTCCCTACACCCACTAAGGAATGGGGTCAGGGGATTATTTAATATTACGTTTCACATAGTTACAAACGCTTAGACACAATAAACAATTTATATTTAAAAACCAGAAGGGCACTCGGTAGAGCACATACCTCCGCCAAGCTTATTAGTTTATGTTTTGTATTCCACTGAGAGGTCGGACCTGGATTGGGACCTGAACTAAAATTTAATCGGCTTGTTCTTGTCACCTAACGAACTTATCCACCAAGTTCCATCTGAATCCATCAATAACTTTTTGAAATGTCGTCCTATACTGTATATCATTTTTAGCCCGATCACGCGATAGTGACGAATCACTGAGAAAATTCTCGGATCTGGATTCGGATCTGCACCAAAATCAAATCAATTTTTCCTTGTTACTACATGCCCAACCTGATCCCAAAATTTTGTCCGAATCTGTCCACAACTTTTTGAGATATCCTATCTCCCAATGGTATGTCTGGTGTTTGCCTAATGGTTAGGGTGGTGGGCTTTGATCCGAGGGTCCTGAGTTCAAATCCCGCTCAGCTGTTGAATTAATACCAGGTGGGGTTAACTCGGCCTGTCATCCTTCCGAGGTCGGCAAAATGAGTGCCAGCATGCTGGTATACTGTCAGAGTGGCGACCCGTCCAGGATTGTGCCCAATAGCCAAGTAGACTGATTAAGCAGCACCAACGCTCTGCACAGAGTATGGTCCCAATCTCCTCCTTCCAATGGTGAAGAATCACTTAAAAAAAATTCTCCGATTCAGATCCGAATTCGGATCTTCACCAAAATCTAATCATTTCGTCCTTTTCACATACCCAAGCTCTCCACAAAATTTCGTCCAAATCCGTCCACAACTTTTTGAGATATTTTGTTCACAAAGAATCAAACAAACAGACAGGGGTGAAAACATAACCTCCTTCCACCTTCGGTGGTGGAGGTTTAAAAATAAAAATTAAAAAAACAAAATAACCCAACTGCTCTTTTTTTTTCTTTCTTTCTTTTTTTTTTCCTTTTTTCTTCAAAATGTAAATTTATTTTTGGCCTAAGACACTCCCCGACACTCATTGATGAACGAACCTCTGAAAGTTTGATGAAGACTTGTTTAGCAATCTGAGAAAAATTGCAACACACAAACAAACATCTCTCTTATAGTACTCGAGTTTTGACTAGCCATTTTTACCCGTTGCTTTGGTGACCGGTTTAATCAAAGGACAACATATACATCATAACTATTTTGCTCTATTCACTATAATTGCCCGAGTTCATCATCCATTTCCTTGGAACTCACCTAACATCACCTTCATCAACCAACCTTCATCAACCAACCAAACAACCCCCTACTCTCTCTGCCATTTGTCCCCACCACATTTGCACAGGGCGCTCAAGGTCCGCCAACAACCCCCTTCTGGTAAAACTAAACAATCACGAACCACTGCTCACCTTCACTCCTTCATTCTTCTTTTTTCCCGCCTTTGGAATAAACTCCCTCACTCTATCTTTTTTCCCATTCTTCCCTCCAGGCTTTCAAAACAGCTGTTCACCACCACCTCTTATCATCCCCATCCAAATCCTCGATCTTTTCTACCCCGATAATCCACCCAAGCCCACTTCCTTCAATTCCCCTGCTTTCCTTCCTGAAAGTCCCTGTAATGTCATTCTTCCTTCCCCATGTTCCCGTCCCATCCCCATCCCTCTCCCTTCCACAGATCACCTAATATGTCTGTTCCCCACTGTTTGTCCCTTCCACTCCCGCCCCTCTTGTCTCATGCCCTTGCTGTGCGTTGTGTGTTAGCTCTCATACGAGCCTCGACATGGTATACAAAAAAAAAAATAAAAAAAACCTTGCTGCTTGTATATGCCACGAGCAAAAATCACTTCCTTTTCACTGCGAAGCTCTCGGCAAGAATGTGCATTTACCTGCTTGGCCTTCTCATCCAAGTAACATGCATACAATACCTAATGATGCTCGGATCCCTAAATCCACGTACTTTCTTCAAATCCCATGTACGTGGACTGTTTTAATTTGCAATTGTCTACTAATGCCCTTGTAATTTGTGTACAAGGACAGTGATGTTCCTTAATGCCCATGTCTTGCATGTGATGTACGTACAATTTCCTGCATGAGCCCTTAGATCATGAAAAATAATAAACCCATTACTTTGACATGCAATACCTGTGCAATTTGTGTGAAATTACAAATACATAGAAAAGACACTTATCACAGTCTCTATTGGTGTGAGTTTAACTGCATAAAACAGAGCAATGTCTCATGGTATGTGCAGCAAACCCAAGCCTATGAAACTCAATTGTACATTCCAACCTTGTACTCTGTGACAGCAAGGAATGCTTAGATGGCAGTGTTCATGACCGTTTTAACATCTTTCTATCTCTCACGACAGACCAAGACAAAGACCAAAAGCTGTCTGCATCGGAGTTTGCTTCCCTGCCCGTTGGTACAGTGGAGAATCAGAAGGAGCAGGACATTGATGATGAGTGGGTACGGGAACGTCGCCGGGAATTTACCGACGTCATTGACACAGATCACGATGGCCTGGTTACACGGCAAGAGTTGGAGGTGAGACTGAAAAGTGTTTCAGATTCTTGGATCAGTATCGATGATTGAATTGATGCTATTGAGCATGGCAATGTTTCACTTTTAGAAAGATGACAGCAAATACATATTGCTCTTGAGAAGGTGTTTCTCCAATCTGAATGGTGATTTAAATTCTGATAACTGTTTATCTCTAATTTGGTTAATTTGTAATTTTCTATTCCAAACTCAACCCCTGTCAGGCATACATGGACCCTATGAATGAGCACAATGCATTGAGTGAAGCTCGGCAAATGATTGCCGTAGCAGACGAGGATGAGGACGAAAGCTTGAACCTGGAGGAGATCCTGCGGTATAGCGAGTATTTCACAGGCAGCAAGCTCATGGATTATGCTCGCAATGTGCACGAGGAGTTCTAAATGATCAAAGCAGTGCCACAGGGTGCCTTTTGAGTAGTCCTTGCAGAAGTGTATATCCACTCTCTCGGCATCCTGATGATTTCTTCTGTATCATGTGCTTCAACTTGTGATTGTTCTTGTGTGTAAAGGGGACATCAGTGTAAAACTAAAAAGCAAACATTTTCAGGTTTAATTTCGTATTTGTTTTATTGTGGTCTTGCTATTATGACCACCTTGCGACACAGGAGGGGTGATCATTTCGTAGTTTGTTCCCAGCCTTGGAAACTGCTTCGGCAGAACCAAATCGCAGATGGAATATCATGATTGTAATTTCTTTTCTTTTGTTTTTCTTTTTAACAGTGATTGCTTTGTCATGTTATGCACAGTTCTGGTGTTTGCATAGACTTATTGCTAAGACTGTTGGAATTTCAAATTGCCCATAAAGTAGTTACAAATGTATTTGGGGTGGGGATTTTGACTTGAGCATTTGTCTCCAAAGCTCGTTTCAACTTACCTTCTTGATGGACCACTTTTGGTCATTTGTTGTTGGATTTGGGCCTTTGAGATATCATTCTCTTTGTTTTGAGGCATGAAATTAATAGTAATCTTGTTCTTTTCTTTGTAGTGTGATGGCAATGTGAGTTTTGGCACAGGAGTGTTCACCTTGGTTCTTCATTTTCTCCCCAGTGCTGTCAGAGTGAGTGACAAAATCGCTGCATACAGAGGCAATGGAACAAATTCAAAAGTCCAGCACTTTGTTTTGTACTTTAGTATGAGGTGCAACAGGGTTTCTTTTGCTCATTGTTGGGTGTGGTTTTAAACCATTTTATGTCAGTTATTTGATTGATTTATTATTTCTTTAGAAGAAGTTGATTTATGAAGCATTTCTCTTTTACCGAACATTTCTATTTGATCTGTTGCAGCCTGTTCTACAATCGCTTCCAGATTAAAACCTTTTTTTTTCTTTTTTTTCTTCCCCCCCCCCCCTTTTCTTCATATCCCCAAAATAGTTCCTTGTTCATTGTATAAAGTTGCAAATCATGTGTAATCCTTTTATGTTGTGTGTAATGGCCAAAGTATTTGTGGGTTTGTTGGTTTTCTTTCTGTACAACCTGTTTTGTAATGGTATTATGTTTTGTCAGTCGTATGAAGATTATTTTGAATGGATACCTTGGAAAAGTATCCATTCAATGGATGGATAACTACAATGGATACCTAGAAGGTGGCTGACAACATTGTGTGTTTTTTTTGACACGCCCATTTAGTTTCTCTTGATTTTTTTTCTCCCTGTACTTAAAATTGCATGTACATATTAAATACCAAAAATGATGGCATACTGACCTCCCATCCATTTCTTGCTCGTATCTTTTCCATCTATCTTTGTTTCCTCTCTCTCTCTCTCCTCTCTCTCTCTCTCTCTCTTCTCTCTCTCTCTCTCTCTCTCTCTCTCTCTCTCTCTCTTCTCTCTCTCTCTTCTCATTAACTCTATTCCTCGCTTTCCACCCCCTTGCTCATGTAAAATGTATGTGGACGTTAATGTGTTGTCGCTCCACATTTGCAAAAATGGTTGTAGTTGGGAAGATCCATATTCATAAATTAAAGCACAACCACCTAGTACAGTTGTGCAGCAAGGCAAGGCTGCCGTCTGACATTTTGACCACTGAGTGGCCAGTCCCCGGATGAAGACCGCCCCGTGAATGAAATGTCAGACCTGAGCCTTTCCTTGATTTAATTTTCGAATTGTTTGCACATACTCACTTCATTAAATTGGATATAACTTATTTCTTGGCATACAAGTCGATGTGGAGTCATGTATAAGCCAAATTGGATAATTTCCCCACTTTTCTTTTCTTCATTTACGATTAACATAAATAAGTTTATTTGGATTATCAGACAAAGCTCGATCAATTATGATGGTAAGCAACAACCTTTCAGATAAATTAGGAATGTAAATAGTTTTTCAACATGTTTGTTATATCGAGGTGCAGTATTTAAAACAGCGTACAGAATCATTATCAGAACTGTCTCTTAGCATATTCCCGCCATTTTTGTCGGCGAACTTAACATCTTCCAACTTGGGCTGCCACGTATGACTTGTGTGACTTCGTGGGAGGCATTTTGGATACATATGATTAGAATTGAAAGGGATGGATGAAACGTAATTGGTGAGTGCTTGCTCGTTATTGATTGGATAACTTTGCATGCATCATTGAGCAGATTAACGTTTTAATTGCTCACCCAATCAGCAAACATTCCAGGCAATGATTTCTGTCGTGTTTTAAATGAACAATTACACAATTTATTTCAGAAAATGGCGCACTTCGCAATTTGTTTTCATTTCAGCAATTCAATGTCTTAAACCATAAATAAGTAAATTTTGAGTACATCGAGGCATTACAAAAAAAAAACAATTATATGTCTTGTGCCCCCAGAAAAAAGTATTGACTTGTACACCAAAAGTACGGTAAACCTGTCAACATGTTCTTGTTGTTTTGTTGTATTGTAGATATCATACCCGATTGTTGTTTAAAAAAAAAAAAAAAATTTATGGTATGAACATACCATATTTAGGATTGCCAAAGCACTCATCATGATAATGATTTAAACTGGGGATGGTGCTAACACCAGCCCCAATGTGGGCATTCTTTCAGTTGCATGTTTGTAAATGTCAGTGTCCACAAAATTTACAAAAATCCTTGGAAAAAAAAAAAAAAGGTTAATCTCAAATGTAAACGCTGTGTGTATCACTAGAAACAGTCGCTTCCTGAGGGAGCGGGTTGCGGATAGTGAGGCAAATATATTTTTGTGCCGTGGCTAATAATCGCCCGTCAGCAGCAGGGGTCAGTAAAGCACTTGCACTGCCATGAAAGTCGTCTTATGGGGAAGAGGATTTTCTTTCTTTATGACATGACCTTGGGTAATATCAACATGTATGCAAAACTTGGTGGAGATTGGCCCAGCCCTGTTTTTTTTGTTTTTGTTTTCTGTGATTTCAGACACACACACACACACACACACACACACACACACACTTGCCTTATTTAACATAGTAGCATGCAAAAACAATGGCCATGTTGAGACCAACACCAATACAAAATTTGTTGTTTTACTTTTGTGGTATAAAAGTCACCAAACCAAACCAATCTGATTTTGTGCAGAATTGTCTCTTGTTTCAAAAGCGACCACGTTACAACCATTTTCAGAGCATGACAGAATTTAGGTTGCCATGAAAACTAAAGCCAAAACTACCGGCATATAGTACTTCTTGTATATGAATTATATAAGAAACTGACAAAAGTTAATTTACAGCCATATATGTTTGAATATGTCTTGGGCATGGTTAAAAAAAAACACGAAGTGATAAAACTCCCAACTTTCATCCTTTGAGAGAGATGCAACAGAAAAGCTCTGAGTAAATGGAAGCACACAAAATCGGTTGGTGTGGATTTATCTTGTTATGTAAAAGTAACTCGTAATGTTAATTGTTAAGTTTACCATGAGCATACCGTGCAATGATTCATCAAAATTCTAGAAGGTTGCATGTCGTTACCTGGTTTTTGCATGCCACAAGTCAATAGTATTGATCTGAATTTTTCGAGCCATTTCTTGTTATAGGTGCTTTTCATTGTTGTTGACAAGTTCTTTTAGATGCCAATAAAGAAATTGATCTGTATGAAAATAAATGCTTTTATTCCAAACCACATAAAACCTTGTTATCTGACTACTGCCCCATATGGAGGTGAGGTCATCTCAAAATCTCGTTTTATACTTCTATACGGGAAGAACCTCTCCCCCCCCCCCCCCCCTCTCTCCCAATCCCCCAAGAGAGTAAATGTGATCACATCCAAGAAGCCAACCTTTCGGTGAGCAAAGGTAGTTCTCACCAATAAATCTTTGGACCAAACAAACACTTTCTGCTCAACATGGGTTGCATTTGTTTTAAGCAGACGACTTCTGTTTTGAAGACTAACATTTTGATGTTTGGCGTGTTTTTTTTTGACTCGGACTGAACTTCAACATTGTTGGGAGTAAGGGGGAGGGTGGGTTAGTTTTTGACCCAGAGACAAGCAACTGAGTTGAGTGATTTGTAAAGACTAGCATACCTTTATTTGGGTGGTGGTATCGGTAACTGACAGCTCTGTGTAGGAAAGAAAATAACCTGGGTTACGTGCATGAAGCAAAAATATACCTACTTCTTATAATTCAAAGCACCTCATTGTACAGGAAAACAGGACTGTAAAGGATGGGGGACTGATTATACCCTCTCCCACCTTGAAGCAGCGCTATACGATACACATTTACATGGAGAATTTACGTCCCACTCTCACTTCCCCAAGACCACCGGCAAAGATAAAAACACTCCTATACATTAATTGGGGTCATGCTGATCCTATGTACCAAGTATGGATGTAATCAGTCCAGAACTGTAGGAGGAGTACTGCGACAAACAAACACTGGCCCGTGAATTTGTAAAATGCTAGGTGATGTGGTATGTTGTCATTTTGTTTTTTATTCTTAATTTTTTCTAACTCCCATTATGTGTCCATAGGCTTGTAGAGCTTTGTCCTAAAACTTCATTCCAAGAGTTGTTCAAATAAAAAGGTAAGTGGGTTAGCAACTCTGTGAAGCAGCATCATAGATTGACTGTTAAGACCATTAGTTTGGCAATTATATTCTACATATGTTGCATTTACTTGGTGAGACACCATGCTTGTATCAAATCACCCTCTTGGAATACCTGTGCTCTTGATATTCATCGGCCATTTTTGGTGTCTCATTCCCTGGGTTTGGGTTTGCTGCTGTCTACAGTATAATGTTATGTGATGATGTTTGCGGTTTGAGAAGTGTTCCTAATGGTTCTGTTTGACAAAGCCCCAACGATGTTCATCACATTCCAGGTACTACTGACCTCTTAACTCTTATCCGATGAAATAGAATGTATCCTCGATATCTGAAACGGGTGGTAATGGAGTAAGTGTGCACCTTGTTGCATAAATGTGTTATAGCATGTCAAACTCGCTTTCAGGTTTTTGTGACTTTTGGAAATCGTTTGAAAATGACTTCCATTTGACTGTTCTGTTCATGTAAAGTGAGGTTTTGGTAAAAGCTATTTTGCCAACCAAACTTGCGTGGTGAATTTTTTTTGCAGCCTTCCGCTCTACACATGGTTGGATTCTGTTGACTTTTGTACTTGTATGTTTTATAAACTTGTTATAATTTTTAAAGGTGACACTTTTTTCAGTATGCTTACCCTCATTACTGGTTGGTGTTCTGTTTCTGAGCACTTTGCTCATGATGATCCCATATGCTCTGTCTATCCATTGTCCCCGAATGCCCTTTGTACTACCTGCAATGTATGTACAAACTACTCCATGAATCTTGAACAATATCGCTTTGGCTGATACACACTTAAATAATGATAATTTCTTACTTGGATGTTCTTCCTGCAAATTAGATAAGAATACTTTTATTTTTTAAATTATTATTCTTTGTTTCAATGAGCCTGGGAAGTCATCTGTTCAGCTGTTTGGTTCTGACCCTGGATGAGTCATGCAAAAGACTTCAAAAGGGTAAAATAAATAAAGGGGGACACCCTGCATTTAGAGGATGGTACACAGATAAACAACGTAGGTTGACATCCTGGGGAGGAGATGGGGTGGGGGGAGTTTTCTCCTCAATTGCCCCATTGAGTGCAGAGAGAAGGAGGGTTACAAGATTGCATCACCAGCACCCTGTCCCCAGTATGTTGTATTACTTCTCCCATGGTCGTTGGTTGCATTTGAAATGGAGTCTTGTGTTGTTTGGCATGTGTGAGTTTGTGTGCACATGAGTGTGATAACTCCTTCATCAGCATTAGACCCAATTTAAAATAAAAAGGAAGTATTTCCACATACCATATTTTCAGCCTCCCTTGCCTGATGTGTAATGAATGTAAGTGTTTTGTGCCATACGTGGATCATCATACAGTATCTTCTTTTAAAGGCCACAATTAGTCCAACGTTTTTGTGGGGTTAGCCTGGTGGGAGATTTTGTCCAAGCCTTTCACAAACAGCTTACCCAGGCCCTGATACTCAACTAAGTAGTAAGGGCAGGAATTTGTAATTTGTTCATGGTGCGGGCGATAGCTCATCTGATCTTGTGAAGGACACCATGGGATCTTCAATGTCCACCAACTAATTCCAGCAAACGGGACACCCAGTTTAGTGTCCGTCTGAGGAACGGCACACGCATCAATTTACCCTGCCTGTGAAACACCAGGATGACCGTTTGTAGCCGAGTCAAGATTTGAACCCAGGGTAGACTGCTTAAAGGTGAGAGGGCGTACCTCGAGGTCATCCTGCCAGCCCATATGGATCTTCATATGAATTTGCTCATCTCATTTTTCACGCAAATTACTCTCAGTATTTGGTTTGCTCGAATCATTTTAGGCCCTCGCAGTAAATGTGCTTCAGAAGATTTTTTAAATCCAAACTTTACTCTTACATGCGTTAGTGGGATGTGCACTTCCCACATGCAGCATGGCATAATGGATTGTTAAATTGCTAATTTCGCTATTTTTCACCTCCAATTCAGAATTATTTGAATTTGTATGATTCCTGGGAGTTTTATTTTATTATTAATTACCTTTAATCTTTGGTTTGGTAGGTATAATACCATATTTAATCTGTGGAAGGCTGAAAGACATTTCCTGATCTTTTGGTGGCATTTGACATTCTTTATAATCATCATGCAAAAAAGGCTTTTGATATGGAACAGCTTTTGTTTATTTTTATGAGCTCATGGTGAGAGTGTGTATCGTATAACCCAAATAGCTTTGGTGTGCTTTTGTTGTCAGAGTAAAGATTTTTCCATAGTAGTTAATCGTTAAAAATCAGCTGTGTTCCCCGCATTAA
>CM068954.1:149896366-149909226 GCA_035128595.1 Eptatretus atami
ATGCAACCACCAATTATTTTTGAGGTGAAATTTCTTTCATGGATTTTGCAAGCATCGTGCTCTGCACGACGTCTTCTTGTTACTTGCAAAATCGAAGATTTTTCAAGTATATTGGTTCGTCGATTTTGTAATTCTGTCTGTCTGTTTCTTTGTTTGTCTGTCAATTGCCTACAGGTCACAATTTGAAACCGATCTTCATGAAACTTCACCGCATGGGAGAGTTTGTTTTGAGGAAGAAGCCTATTGTTTTTGAGGTTAAAAGGTCCACATTGGCCAAAGGTCAACAACTTTGGTGAGATTTCTAAAATCCTCAATTTTTATCTGATTGACTTGAAATTTGAAGAGTATTTATATTTGAGGTCACTGAATTCAATTAGCCAATTATTTTTGAGGTCAACATAGACCCAAGGTCAACAACTAAGGAGGTATTTCTAACATCCTCAATTTTCCTCCCATTGACTTGAAATTTGAAGAGTATTTTCAAATCCGGTCACTGAATTCAACTACCAATTATTTTGGAGGTCAACATAGACCAAAAGGTCAACATAGGCAGAATTTCTAAAATTGCCAATTTTCATCCGATTCACTTGAAATTTGAAGAGGAGTTGCATATTTGGTCATTGAATTCAACCACCAATTGTTTTTGAGGTCAAATTTGTTTTATGGATTTTGCAAGTATCATGCTCTGCATGACGTCTTCTTCTTGTTTGTTTGTTTGTCTGTCTATCTTTGTGTGCAGGATATCTCAAAAAGTTGTGGATGGATTCTGATGAAATTTGGTGGACATGTTTGGTGGGCGACAAGGAAGAATTGATTTGATTTTGGTGAAGATCCGAATTCGGATCTGATAATTTTTTTCAGTGATTCTTCACCAATGAGAGATGGGGCCAAAAACGATATATAGCATGATATTTCAAAAATGTATTCAGCCTGATATGTTCTCGTGTATCAGGCAGTTCATGGCAGAGGTATGCGCTCTTCTAAGTGCCCTTCTAGTTTTTAGCTGTTTTCATCAAGGTTAGTTCAATCAAGTACAAAGCGGATGTGGACAGGCTTTGCATTTTGAGATTTTTTTTTCTTGTTATATCTATTTTATTCAAGATCCACACCACATTTATTTAATTGGCATGTTTTCTTTTTAATATGATTCAGTTAGAGTGGAAAGGTTAGTTTATGGGGATGTATCCCTGGAATGTGTAGATAAATTGTTATCTTGGTGATATGATTGCTGCAGGTGGTAGTGCAGAAGCAGCAGTGATTGCAAGATCTAGAAGTGGCTGGAGGAAGTTTAGGGAGTTGTTACCCCAATTGACATCAAGAGGGATCTCTCTCCAATTCATTGGAAAACTTTATGCAGCTTGTGTCAGAAGCATGATGTTGTATGGCAGTGAAGCAGAGGTGTTCAAAAAGTAGAATGAACAGGTGTAAACGAAACGAAATGAGAATGGTGATGTGACACTGAAGGATAGGAAACGAAATGTGGAATTAAGAGATAGGTTAGCTGTAGAAAGCATTAGTGAGGTGATGCGAAGGGGTAGATTGAGATGGTTTGGACATTTGGAGAGGGGAATGGGCAGCTGTGTGAAGAGATGTATAAATGTGAAGGAAAGGAGAGCTAGAGGCCGTCCGAGGAAAACATGCGACGTGTTGCTGAGAGACGATCTTTGAGTTAAAGGCCTAACGAAGGCCAGCAAGGGATCGTGCAGCCTGGAAAGCAGCTATTCGGTGAACCACGGCTTATACATGCAAGCATGGAAACAGCCGTAAAACGATGATGATATTACTGTTAAAATTGTTGTTTTTCGGTTGAGGAATTTTGGGTGGTGCTGTCTTTTCATAGGGAGTGTTTATTTACTTGGTACCTGGTAATTCTCCTGAGATTGGCTTGGTTTTCCGCAAGTGTGTCATTTGTGCAGCTGCCTTGAGTCTGATTTGTACCCGTGTTCTCTGGGATTGCAATCCAATGTCCTCAGGACCTTGCCACAACCACAGCATGTGAACGACAGCTCTTATGCAACTTCAAGCTACAGGTGCAGTGAGTGAGTCCTTGTTGATCAACAAAACCACCACTAAAGAGCAACAATGATGATACTGTTATAATGACATCCGAACATCTACAATGGTCCTAATTAGGTAATTGATATGTGTACTATAACTTGCTCACCTTTCCTGCGGTGGGACCCAAGCCTCCTGAAATTTCAATGTTGTGCTTTGTCATCAAGTAATCTGTAACTTCTTTCCAGGCGTAATCAGGTGGCACACACACCGTGGTCACCGTGGGCAGCCGGGCCACCTGCATTATGCAGAGGAGGGGTATTTCAGGCCTTTGTCAAAAGTTTTAGGCAAATCTGAACTTTAAGAGTGTAGTGTCAAAGCAAAAACAGCAATGTCCTCAACTCTGCTTTGCACATTATGAAATTTAAATGGTTAAAGTTGTTCGCAGTGAAAGATCACTAAATGCTGACATTTTGGGCCTTGCCCTTCGTCGGGTGAGACCTAAAACATCAGCGCTTTGTGATCTTTTACAGCAGACAACTATAACCATTTTATTATCTTGTGCCGCCAATGCAGACCACAAGTTCTTTACTGGAATTGGCAACTTTTTTTTTTGCACATTATGGACAGCTTTCTCAAATAAAAGTTACTGAATATGAAAGAGTTAAATATCCAGGCGAAATAACCGTGCTCGCAACAGTTGAAGTCTCATGGGGTTTGTTTGTTTTTTTAATTTTTATTTATTTTTTTATACAGGAGAGGCTCATGGACTGGAGTGACTAAATTAACTTCGAATAGTGAAACTGAGCTGTTTCTCATTGCATCATACAGACATCAGTCAGATGTGAAAAATTGCACTGTAGTGTGTGGATGGAATCCAACCAAAGCAAATGTAGAATTGAGAAATAAAACATAAATATACCATCAAACATTCAATTTTGCCTTTTATAATAATGTTCTTTTAGACAATGGAACAAATGAGGAATGAATTGAAAACTCATAGCTAGTGGAGTGTGGCTCTCAACAGGATCCACTCATCTCCTCCAACTGTCAAGGCTGGAGTACTTGTTCTTCTTTTCTGGACCCATCTTATTCCTTATCTTCATCAATGATCTCACTGACTCTGGAAAATCCCCTTTACCTATTTGCTGAGGACTCTACACTCTATTGTAACATCCCTAATCCTTCAGATAGGCAGGCAGCAGGCTCTTCTCCCTCTCTACAGACCTTGATAAAATCATGAGTTAAACGCTTGGAATATGTCTGTGGAAAGACCATCTGGTGAACCATCCCATCTACTTCCTTAACAATCCACTTGAAAAAGTTCAGTCACTCAAACTTTTGGGTCTCACTATCAGTCATAATCTTTTTTTGAGCAAACCACATTTCAACGTTAGTCTCCAAAGCCAGTTGCTGACTGGACATCATCTGTCATGCAAGTCCTTCCTTGGCATACCTGAACTTCTTTCCACCTTCAAGGCCTTCATCTGCAGCTTGATGGAGCACTGCTCTCCCCTTTCCCCTCTGGGCTGGTGCCCCTGCCACACACCTTGCTCAGCTTAATGCCATGGAAACCAAGGCCTTTAAGATCATTGGAACGTTCCGTGATGAAGTTGCGCGTCTGGGCCTGTCACCTTCATATCACAAGCAAGTCGGTGGTCTTACTTCTACCACCTCTTCTGGTGTTGCAGCCTCTGCCCTTTCTGTGCCCCCCTCCACATTTCTACAGGGTGCATGTGATCTGTCAGTAACCCCCTTCCCCCCCTCCCCTTTTTCCCTCATTCTTCCCCACATTCCTTATTTCTCTGTGTCCCTCTATTTTGTGTCTCAACCCTGCTGTTGATGTGCCCCCCACCCTCACACTCCCTTCACCTTTCCTTATACTGTATTGTTCTTTTTGGTCCTTTACATCCTAATCTGTGCTGTATTCTTGCTCCTCCACACTATACAACACATTTTTTTTTATTGCAAACAAAAGTGATTGATATTCATTTTTGCAGTGCTTAATGACAAATTACAATCAATATTTCATTTTGTTTTCAGATAGCAGAAGTTTCAAAATCTCTGCTACACCATTATATTTACCTCGTCTTGCACGAAGAGTTCCAGACCAAGCCGTTGGAGGCCCACGTGTAGTCTCTTTGCGGAAGCTGCGTGTCGACTCCAGCACTTCTCCAGCGTCTTAAAACATATAAAGGATGTGCAGTTGAAGGGAGCCAAATGAACTGTTTTTTTATATTCCAGCCCAATGAAAAGGTTTAATAATGGCTTCCAGGATAAATAAGCAAACTGCTTGAACCAGTAAAAATACTGCTTGATCTAACCGGAAACATGTTCCTGGCTTTTTATGGTTAATATTTACGATTAAGCCTGTGTAAGTTCACGACAGTTTCTCCCATTTGGTATCGCGCAACAACCGATACCGTTATTGAAACGCGTGAAAAAGTTCAAGGTTTTGCACAGCTTTTAATACTGGGGGGATGGGGGTGGGGGGGGGGCGAGGGAGAGGACCTCATTTGACTATGCTGTAAAAGATTGGTCGTTTTTTGAGAATTGTGACCCATGCGTGGTTGATTTTATGAGATCGAACATTATGGTCCGGGCCTAAATATGGACTTGAGGTGAAACCGACCGACGTGCAAGTACAAACCTGGCATTTGCAGTTATTTAGAATACTACAGAATGAAAATAGCATCTGTTAAAAAAATAAATAAATGTAATATTAAGATATGAGTATTACAAAAGTTGATACATTTTTACAAATATCCAAGTGATGATGAAGAAAGTAGATTTTGATGAAAAAAAACAATTTATTTTCAAAACCATATCACTTTCATTTAAACTTGTGAAAGGTTATCGAGCCACATAACCTAATGTTTACCATATTCGGAGGCAGTAGAGCATCAGCTCTGAGTCTGAGGTCTGTGGTGGCTCGAACCCGACCACTGCCGGGTCATACGAATGACTTTAAAAATGGTACGTCCTGCTTCCTTGCTTGACACTTGGCATTTGAAAAAGAATGGAGCACAAACAACCACTGCACAGGCTTTATTTTCCTTATGGCCTCTTCGTTGAAGTTCCTCATAAGTGAACTCTGATTTATATTAACCTGTATTTTTCTTGCATCTTCTCAGGTCTTGCTCCCTCTGTTCTTTCATGCCACCACCACCCCCTCCCCTCCCACCCTCTTCAGTCTTTCCAAGTTACACCCACTCTTCCAACACCCCCTTCCTTTTGAAACCAAAAAAAATTGAGCTTGAAACTTACTTCCACTCCTTTGTTCTTCTTTCTCCCATCTGTGGGAACCTTCCTTTGTGTGTTAAATCCCATTCTTTCCTCCAGGACTTCAAGTTGACAGGACACCTCAAATCATCCTGTATCCATATTTGTGATCTCCTTTTACCCACATCCACCTGACCTGCAGGTAACTGTTTCCTACCATATTGAGTGTGCTCCTTCTGTTCATTCATTCTATTGTGTATATAATAAATAGCTGCTTATCCGTATTGTTACCCCATGTGCAAATGTATGGGGGAGGGGGTGAAGGGAGAGGAAAGAAATCTCTGCTGTCTGTCTGTCTGTCTGTCTGTCTGTCTTTGATCAAGGAACTGCTTAATTTCAATATAACTATATATTTTGAACACTGTAGAACACAAATCGCTTCCAAAAACCTGCATATTAGCAGTACTTTGTCTCAACCAATCAAGTTTGCTGCTCGCAATGCTCCACGGTTTTGTGTGTCGGCTTACAGAGCTGCTTCCACCAAATCAATACCGTGCTCTAGTGAGGAGTTTGAACAGCAAACGCAAGTGAGTAGTTGCCTTCCACAGACTGTGATGTTGGAGTACTCTAATTTCCATGAAGAATGGTCAGCCTGTGGAGCCGTGTTGAGTTTTCCTCGGTGCACCATTGTCCTTTTTCTCAACACTGCAAGAGGTAAAGCGTTCTACACACACTTTAGTTGCCTCCACCACTGCGGGTGGATGGAGGTTATGTTTGCACCCCTGTCTGTCTGTTTCTTTGTCTGTGAGCACAATATCTCAAAAAAGTTGTGGACGGATTATGACAAAACTTTAGTGGATGAGTTGATTAGGTGACGAGAGCAAGCCAATTTAGATTTTGGTTCAGGTCTGAATCCAGATCTATCGGTGGGATACAAAACGTAAACCGTTCAGCCTGTCAGAGGTATGCGTTCCAGTGCCTGTATAGTTTATTATTTGTTACCAATTGAGAATAAAAACTAAATGGTTAAAAAAAACAACATTACCTCATTCTCTTGTCTCTAGAGAATGAGTTTCCATTTAAATCTATTTCGGGAGAGATTCTGTTCAGACCGACTTACTTGCATATTCCAGCCTACACTGCCAATGGGAAAGGGGGTGGAAGCGTGGTGGGATGAACTTTGTTTCCCTTTTTGGAAAACAAAGTTCATACCGCTTGGCATCCCAGGCAAGTCACATGAACAAGCACTTTTAACATCATGCTATTTCTGGGATCAATCACAGACGTGTTTGTCAAAATGAAATTGGACCCTCTGAACCCGCATACCTCTTCAGCAAGGCCTGCCAGTCCCTCGCGCAGCATGTATACACCCGTGATGGGGCCCGTGTGGTGATATCTGCGCACACACCACGCAGGTTAAAATCCCCCACACGTGCAGAGATTACTGCAGTTTCCCAACATGTACACGTTTTAATCAAGCATCACAATTATATCAATGGCACATTTGTTTGGTCACTCTCATTTTCATGGAAACAAGATGTGAGCTCTCACCTACGCACAGACTTTATGCATTATTTAAAAGTTGCTGGATAAGTAAACGCAGAGCTTCGATATGTGCAGAATAGAAAAAAAACCAAAAAAAAACATGAATAGTCATGAACGTCTCGAACTTACGAGTATCAATGCGTATACAGTGGTAGAACATGTCACATAATGTGAAAGTACATCATGCATGTAACAATCATTCGAAAACCCAGATAATCGGCTGCGAGAGACGGTCAGTCTGAAATGGAAAGAAAAAGACTGAAAAGAAGACTATTTTGATCTCAAAAAAATAGACAAAAAATAGATCTCAGATAGACATGCAATACGTTTGTGAAGTCCAACACGCTGTCTTTTGATTTAACCCGTAAAAGAAGTGACGGGCATTTTTTTAATCTAATATAGAAAGCTCAGTCTGACCACTCACTGACTCACTGATTCACCGACATTAATGTTCGGTACCTTCCGGGTGATGTAGAAAGGTGAAATTTTGCGTGCCGATTGATGTCGAAGCCGATACACCAGGCAAAATCACAGAACTGTCGGAAAGCGTCCGTAAATGAAAATATCCGAAAATAAGTGCAGCCTTGTGCTCATCTAGCAGGAGGTCAGTGATGCTTGCCTATAATTACAAAGCTTCTATTTATTATGCACCTTCATATTGTCAGGCCAGATCAGATCTGTGACTTGCTACAGGTAACATGTAAATCTGTACTAACCTGTTTCATGGTCGGGTTGTCGGTGACTAAACCATCTCCCCCACCAGGTTTCCTGGTGAGGAGGGTGTGTGGATATGAACACCCAGCAGGATTAAAAACAAAACCTGTCAAAGGGCGGAGGAGCTCCTTCTAAGCCAATGGCTCTCCATATGTGGTGCCCAACTGTGTCTGCGGACATCCTCCTGCAGTTGGGTTAGCTTTTTATTAGAGGTTTTTGGCAGCATTTGCACTCTGGCCACCGTAAAACACTTCATTCTGCAAAACGCAAATAAAACTGAAAACCCACTCCATGGGAGTTCCTCTGATGTAGCTGCCCTTTGCAGGGTCACTGCTCACTTACACTCATTTGTTCCTCTTTTTCCCCATCTGTGGACCTAACTTCCATGTTCTCTTCAATCTCATTCTTCCCTCCAGGTCTTCAAGACAGCCTTTCACCACCATCTCAGATCATCCCCAATCCAAAAACCATGATCCCTTCTACCCTCAACAACTCCAATCCCTCCTCCTCCTTCCAGATTTCCAGTTTCCTTTCTTCCTGAGAGTTTCCTTCTCTATCCATTCTGTCTACCCCATGCATCTTTTCCTGCACCCTCACCCCCACACCTCCCCATGCCCATTGTTTGTCCAAATCTCCATCGATTTGTCCTTCAACTCTTCTGCTGTTTCCCCCCTCTCTCTACTGTTCCTTTTGTCGAGTTGCATCCTGATCTGTTCAGTGTACTAGCTCTTCCACGAACCTTGACTCTTTACAAAAAAAAATTACAATTCTACGAATATGACATTGTGGCTCATGGAGGATAAAAAGATAATAAATGGGTAGTGACACCACTGGGTACAACAAGAAAGCAAATTAATTAACAATAAAGGGAAGAAAAATGCAGTAATCTGCAGGTAAGAGAATTAGGTTAGGTTGGGTTAACGGGGTAGAAAAGATTGTGGGTAGTGATTGGAGATGACATGAGTTGGAATACGACCAGCTTTTGAAACGCTGGAGGGAAGGGTGGGATTGGCCTCTATTGGACAGGCAGTTCCTCAAACAAACAATTTTGCAAATATACCAACTCTGTTTGAAAGATGTGTTGGTTTATTTAACATCCACATCCTCAATACAGTAGGGATGACCAGTTTTGCTTACCCATCCAAAGGGAAGCGAACCTCAGGATGCAACTCTCCCTGATGCTACTACTCCGGGTCGACAGTTTTTCATCAGACTCAAGTCAGTGGAAAAATAAATACATGAATACAGTTTTGAACCGAGCTACCAACTACGATATCCTTTCCAATATTTGGAGCAGTGGAGAAGAAAACGAATGCAAGAATGAGCATCAACCAAAATTTCACACCACCGATGAATGCCATGACATTATGCCATAATTGTACGTAGTAAAACTTGAGTAATGGATAGATTTACCTGCGTGCCTCACCATCACATCCCCAATAATTTGCAAGCCAAGTCATATCAAAATAAAAACTTGGTATTCGACTCTTCCTGTTAATGATTTTATCCCTGAGAAGAAAAAAAAATACAGAATCAGCAGTCATTTGTTTTCCATTATTCTGTCATCACACTATCGTATTTACAAAGAAATTTGAACCCAACTTTAGGCAGAGGTTGATATATGCACACTGCTGTGCAAAAGTTTTCGACACATTCAGGAGTTTCAATATGTGGATGTCATGAACATCAACAATTTACTCAAATCCTTCCCGAGTGTTTTCTCCCATTCTAAAAAGTTGGCTCTTATTAATCGAGCTGAGTTTGAGTGGAAAGAAACCAAGCTTGTCATTCAGAAATCTTTAATTCAGATTGATGAGAATCTTCAAAAACTTCTGATCACAACTCAAAGTAAACTCATAATATATATGAAGTCTTGTCGTGGTGAATCCATTGCAATTACCAAGCAAGTCTAATTGATGACGCATTGTTAGGTGCTCATTGTCTTCAACATCAGGTGTTTGGTCCTCTCGACACATCCATGAGGCTAAAAGCCCACTTTTTAGATCCTCGTGGAGGATCTCTAAGTCTTACTCACGTTGTTGTTCTTGTGGACTTTTTTGTTTCACAGCCTCCAGTTTTCATCGAAACTTCCTGAAACTTGGCACATATATGTAAAAATACCCTGCGCAGACAGTAACGATCTCCGATTTTGAAAATTCCTCCTAGAAAAAAAGTTATGATGTCAAAATATCTCCGCTAATGGAAATCGCCTAAAAAATTATCTCCGAAACTAGGCAAGCTTTTTGAATTCTGTTTGCTGGAATCGAACAGGGCATTAGCAGAGATGAATTACCGTGCATATGATACATTACTATGACGTCATATCAATTTTTATGACGTCATTCCTATTTTTTGACTTTTTGTTTTTTGTTTCATTTGTTTCACAGCCTACAGTTTTCATCGAAACTTCCTGAAACTTGGCATATATATGTAAAAAAACCCTGTGCAGACAGTAACCATCTCCGATTTTGAAAATTCCTCCGAGAAAAATTATGACATCAAAATATCTCCACTAATGGAAATCGCCTAAAAAATTATCTCCGAAACTAGGCAAGCTTTTTGAATTCTGTTTGGGGAATCGAACAGGGCATTAGCAGAGATGAATTACCGCACATATGATGCATACTATGACGTCATATCAATTTTTATGACGTCATTCCTTATTTTTGACATTTTTTGTTTCACAACCCAGAGTTTTCATCGGATCTTCGTGAAAATTGCCATGTATATGCAGAAAGCCCCGCGCAGATAGCAACCATCTCCGATTTTGGAAATTCTTCCTAGAAAAAAAGTTGACGTCATAATATCGCCGCTAATGGAAATCGCCTATACCATTATCTCCGAAACTAGGCAAGCTGTTTTGAATTTTGTTTGCGGAATCAAGCCGGGCATTAGCACAGATAATTTATCGCAAACCTGATACATCACAATGACGTCATATTCGTTTTTATGACGTCATCATTAAGAGGACGAGGATCTTAGCTCATTTGAGCTGTTGTTAGAATACAGAATACAGAATAATGCAGACTACAGATCTATCAGGATTAATTAACTGTTAGCTTAAAACAAGTGGTTTAAATTTCAGTTGAAGATCACCATAGAATTGTGTTCCTGCAGAAGGAAGGAAAAACATGAGTGAAATAGCTTGCATCACTTGATTTTCAAAATGTAGTATCTGAAGCACAATCAACAAAAACATATTCTGTAATTGACAAACCCAGAAGTGGAATACCCAAAAAGCTGTCCAACAAGGATGAGAAATACTTGAAGATAGTGTCCTTAAGGAATAGAAATAAGATGAGAGTTGAATTGACAACAGAGCTGGAAGAAGTGGTTTCAGAGATTAAGAAATTTTTTCCCCCTTCATTCAAATATGGCTGCCAGACCATGTGACCGACGACATTTTCACGATCGATCGTATATCCCCAAGGATAGTCAATGACATTGTTAAAGTTTCACGTCATTCGGTTCAGCGATTTGAGAGAAGAGGGTTTTAAAAGGTTTTTTCCTAAAATCCAATATGGCTGCTAAACCATGTCTTTGATGACATCATAGTTGGGGAACTTTTTGTTCCTCACGGAAAGTCGATCATGCCTGTAAAGTTTCGGCTCAATGCTCAGCCACTTCTAAGATTTTTATTTTTTCAAAAAATATTGCTGTCAAACCATCTTACCGATGACGTCATCAGTTTAATTTTCTCGACAAGTTTCTTCGTCAATGACCCTCAAAAATTTTCACACTAATTGGATAACACGATGCATGCAATTATGACATCAGGAACGCACAGGGGGGAACAACATTTGATAACGATGACGTGTGCCAAGTTTCAATGTTTTTTTTCATGCATCGGTTACAGAGAAGACAATGTCCAAAGATTTTTTTTTTCTTTTTTGCAACATTGCTGCCATACCGCATGACCTTTGACCTCACGGTTACAATAAAAAAAATTCTCCAAGGGTAGGTGCTCATGTGTTGAAAGTTTTGCCTCAATCGCTCAAGCGGTTGCGGAGAAAACAAATTTAAAAGAGAATAAGCATGCAAAAGTGTGGCGGAATTACAAGTATTATAAATGGAGCAGAAATAATAGGGCTCCTTCGGTCCCCTAATAATCATCTTCAGACGGCATATTTCTGAGCTGCCTCTCTCAATGACAATGACTGGTGCCGTCCGACAGAGTTTTACTAGGTGCAGCAACCTTTGCTGTCGTAATTTTAAAGGTTGAAAGATTCCACAAAAGGAACGTAAGACTTCATTCCTTTGTAAAGGAAAAGGAAGGGATCAGAGGGGTGGGCAGGACTACGACTGTCAATCAGCCTGATGGGGACGGGGCACATTTGCTCAAGAGCCAATCAGACCAATATGAGTGTTGTTAACAATGGAATATTATCAGGACGTTGGTGACAGCAACAACCCACACATATTTATATAAAGTACTTACTATTTAGAATGTTAGATGGTCTATAAAATATGAACAGTACCATTACTATGTGAGCATAGCTATAAAGTTTGTACGACATATTTCTAAAAAAAAGTAAAGAAACAAGGAATAAAAAACATTTTTACAAAACGATGTCGGGGTGTTACTCCAAAAAGTATTTAAACAAGGTTGGGATAGTCACAAGAAATTATCATGTGAAACCATCCCAAAATATTTCTTTGAATAATGGTCGTCCTGAGAAAAGACAGTGTGTGTATGTATTTGTTGTTGTTGTTGTCTCCATATGCGGATTTCAGAAGGTGGAACGGAGTCCTCCCAGGTCTCGATGTATCCACCGCCATTTCAGTCGGGGGGGGGGTCAGATTCATGGACCAAGCTGTGCAGTGTTGTTCTCAACGTTTTGTTCTTGGGGCTCTTTGAGGATTGTCACTGAGCCTCGGACAGCTTCCAACTGCAGTTCATTTGTATTAATATTCCCAGGGATGTTTTTTTAAGATCTCTGTGAGGGTCTTCTTCATCATTCCCGTTTCTCCAATGACCACTGGTACAATTTCAGTGCTCTTCAGATTCCAGGATTTTTTTCACTTCATTTTTGAGATCTTGGTATTTTGTCATCTTCTTGATTTCTGCGTTGTTTCGACCAAAATCACTGGGAACTGATAACTCGATTAGCAACACCTTCTCGTCTTCTTTGTTTGAACCTCAGTACTATATCCGGTCACAATGCTTTGTCTGTTCATGTTCATGCTCGATGGGATCATCAGGTCGTGTGTGAGCGTTACTTCCTTGTTCTCAATTGTTGCTTTTGGTTCATGTTTCCATGAGTTTTCTGGAAATGCAATATTGAACCTACGCAGAACTTATGCTTGGCTGATTGACTCGGTCCTCCATCCATCCATTGGGACCATACTCGGTGCAGAGCATTGGTGCTGCCTCAGCAGTCTCC